>CM059436.1:33765838-34965838 GCA_030390025.1 Squalus acanthias
AGAGAGAGAGAAAGAGGAAGAGGAAGAGAGAAGAAATGAGGGAAGAGAAGAAGGGGTTAAGTGGAAAGCAGAGGAGAGAACAAGTGAGAAGATGGAGAGAGTAGGACACAGAGAAAAAAAGAAAGATGATACTGGAAAAAGTAGATAGACCTTTGGTTTAAGGAACAAAAATTGCTAGGTTGTGCTAAAGATGGGGACAAATCAAAGCAATGAGTCATTGTTGGTTGATGTGAATGCTCCTAGAAATATTATGGCATTCTTTTCAGGTGCGTTTTTCTTCTGAATTTGGAGCAGATCCAAGTTCTCCCCATAACGGAGGGCTAATGCCATCTACAAAATTCTGGTTTCCCTTTACATTGATGAAATTTATAAATTTCAGCAGCTTATGATTGCTTATTTTAAGTGAAACATGATCTCCCTAATTATACAATGAATTTTTTTTCCTGTGAGCTAAAAAGCCCCAGTGTAAAAAGTATAGTGGGGACAAAGTAGTTATTTTTTTTATTCGTTTTTGAGTTTAATATAAATTATAACTTTGTGAGCCAAACTATAAATTGTAATGAATAATGTACTCGACATCTGGGTTAGAAATTTCAACAAATCTGAGTGAAAAATGGTCTCAAGACAACATTTTTACTATTATCCTTGGAGTCCAGTACTGAGGCCAGCAGTCTTACGTAAATGACATTATTTGGCAACAGTAATATTCACTCACTACTCTCACTGCACTGTGAAGGTCTGCAGCAAAATTGCCGTTTTAACCACAGGTATTGGTATCACTTTACAGCAAACACAGGAATGTTCCAGACTGCATATTAAAAGAAGTGGCACATTTAAAAAAGTTTGTCGACTTGGAATGTTTATACCTTCTTTAACTGCAAAAAAAAAGTTTTTGTTAAAGCATCAAACTGGCAGGCATGAGCTTACATTGGCAACTACCATTAGGTACTCTGGATTATTGTGCTGAAATGGCTATATAATGATGTGTCAATGTGCCTTGCAATCACTTCCATGATTTAATTTGGCAAGGAAGCAATTGAGGTGTACTGGCATGTCAGACGGCCATTTTGAGAATTGTAACTCGAGGAAGGCAGACTTGATAGAAATCACAGACTACCTACATATTTTATTACCTTAAAAACTTCCTTTAAAAAAAAGCACTCTGGGAAAAATGCCAATGAGAAGAATATTAAGGATTGGAAGTAAAAATAGGGTAAGGAAATAAATATTAGATGGTGAGATTTCAAATAGAGTAGAAGAGCAGAGGGATCTTTGTGTGCAGATACACAAGTCATTTAAAAGGGGCATGCTCAAGCAGATGAGGCCATAAATCCTTAGTTTTGTATCTAGACATAAAGACTGCAAAAACAAGAAGGTCGCGTTGAACTTGTACAGACTTCAGTTAGGCTGCACATGGAGAATTGTGTACAGTTTTGGGCACCCCATATAGGAAGGATATACAAGCAATTGAAAATATACAATGTAGATTAATTGGGATGTTACCAGGGATAAAGAATTACAGTTATGAAAAAAGTCTGGATAAATTGGGGCTTATAATCACAATAGCTGAGAAGTTGCAAGAGTGGCCAGATTAAGGTTTTCAAGTTTATGAAAGATTATGGTAATGGTAAGTGATCGATTGTAACAAGAAGGCATAAATGTACGATTACAAAAAGAATAAAAGGGGAGGTTAGAAAAAAAAATTGTACATATGGTGAGTAGAATGTGGAATCCTCCATGACAAACTTGTTGAAGAGTCCAAAAATTCTTTTAAAAAGGAAATTAGATTGTTGCTTGAAAAAAAAAGGAAATATTAAACTGTATAGGGAGAGAGCTGGAGACTGGAAATAGACTAGGTGGCACATGTAAAGATAAACATCTGCACAAACTTAACTGGCCAAATGGCCTGTGTCTATGTTGTAATTTTCAATGATTCTATATACTGGTGTATAGATAAATGGATGCAGAAGTATTATTCAAGTAATTAAACTTGAAGATTTAATAAAAAGTGTTTTTTCTAACAAAAACAAAAAAATCACAAAAATAATCATTCTCCCCATGCTAATCTTTTCTGTATTATTCCAGCTTTAGTGTATATATGGTTGAAGTGAGCACAGTAGCTTTTTTATAGAAACCCCCCCTGAACAGCATTTGCTTATGTTATATATTAAAATATCTCTAACTACACTGACATAAATCTGTAAATATTAATAATCAACAGATATACTGTTGGAATGAACAAAATGCATCAAGAAAACTTCACAGCAATGTTCAAAGGAATAATGGACATATTACTGCCTCACTCGATTATGCTATTCATGAAAGTCTTTTAATTCAGGTTATTAAAATGCATTTCATTAAAAAGTGTTCAAAAAACATAAAAGTTGCAGCTCTCCCCATTTTATGGAATATGTATAAATGGAATGCAAAAAATTAACGCAGCTTCTTTCATGAGGGAATAGCCAACTCATGGTGTGAATTATAATAGGCTTTTACCTAATCCCATTGTCAAATTCCTGGAATGCAGTCATATTGATGAGACTGTTCCATCAAAATTGTCCTAGAGAGACAAAACTTTGTGTGCCAGTGAGTTATTATTGTGAACAGGTTTTAGCAATGCAACTTGAAAGAGTTGGTAACAAAGATCCAGTAGCACCATTCACAGACGACAGGTTATTGAGGTTCTCTGAATGAAGCGGGGTGTCATTTGAATTTTTATTTGAACAGTCCATCTCATTTGTATATTCCTGAAATACCCTTGGTTAGACTACTATATAGAATGTCACTTAGAACAGAGTGACTGTAGAAGGGGAAGAGAAAGAATGGAAGAGAGATCCCAATAATGGCCATTTTAATTCAATTACTCACAGTTCCTGCAAGTTTATTCTGAATTTGGTTGGGGAATATGGCTTCTGAATCCAGACACTTGTTCATTCATATTGATGATAACTACTCAAGGGGAATTCATGAACTGCAAAGGGAATTCATTACTGGAATGAATTGTTTTAATAAGTTAGTAAGACTTAGATTTTAAAGAGCATTAAATCTAAAGTGAGTCCTATACACAAGAGCTGGTTGGCATGAAACCTGCTGAGCTATCAGTGACATGGGAATCTCTTTCTGGCATTGCTGTTGCATTAGATCCTGTAAGTCAATCTTGAGCTAAGTTACTACACCCAGCTGTTTAGTGGCAGTAGGTTAATTTGATCACTACATGCTGCAAACCTTGATACAAGCATTAAAAAAAAATGCAACAATAAGCCAACTGTAGAAACTGTAAATTCATGTAGGAGCTTTATTTGTGTTAGAGGAGAGCCAAATTCTTTTGAAACTTGATGAGGCATGAGAACCTTGAGCACTGAAAGCAGATTTAATTTATTAAGACCAGGGAGGATTAGCTCAGCCCATTAAAAATGTTATATTGGCATAACTTGGTAACAGTTTCAAAAGTGTCTACTGTTTTTAGTGGTAGAATAATGAAAAATACATAACTAATTGCTATGTGCACCTCTTAAGCCATTGACGATGTGATTCCTCATACTTGATTAAATTACATTTCTAAAATTACATTTCTTTAACTTTTACTGTTTGTTTTGTTGCAAAGGAGAAGCACACAAAATGTAATACAAGTATACAATTTGTGACATCTTTAAGTTCACATCCAGAGCCAGAATGTGAGTTTTAGATGCAAACTATCTGCTGTTACTATCACAGATGGTTGTAGAAACAAGAGTGAAAACAAGGCCACTGCCAGCCTTCAATACAATGACCATTTTTCTTCCCCTCAGCTTGGTTGATAACATTTGCTTTAAACTGATTTGCACTTGTAATGATTATATATTAAAAACATTAGCCCCGATTTTAACTCTGGGCAGCAGTCGGATGGGCGAGGGCCGAGATGGGCAGCAAACCGCCTTGACATCGGCAGTATGAGGCACGTGAGATTTTAACATCCGGACCTCAGCTGCATAGGCCCCATCAGTCTCCTGGCTGAAAGTGGTGAGAAGCAGCAGCTGGCAGGCAGGCGGGAGTGGAATGTCGAGCAGCAGGAAGCCGCTGCCAGAGACTGAAGGAACAGTCCCTGGCACTGAGGCAAGTGGTTGGGAGGGGACAGGGGAGGGATGCATGGTCAGCGGAGGGAGGGAAGTTCGAGGTAGGAAAAGCCTGCACTTTCTTGTGGGGCCCGGAGGAGCACTTCAGCTCCTCCTGGCTCGACAAGGAAAGGATAAAAAAGGAAAACTGCTTACTTTTTGGAGCCTCTTCTGGCCCTGGCCCCACTTCCCACTGGGTTGGTCTGGCAAGAAAGCCACAACAGCATCCCCAGCATACCTCTGGTTAAAACAGCAGTCGGGCCCCAGCGACATCATTGGAACTCAATCTGCATATTTAAAGGACCACCCCATTGGCTTCCAGTGCATGCCCCTTTCGGCTGTTCAAACGAGCAGATTAAGCTCGGAGCCCAAGGGAAGACAGCAGGAGCTCGGCGGGTAAATCCCAAAGGTGATGTTATAAATGCCCATCTGCCTGGTTTCCGTCGGGCAGACAGGGTTAAAAATCGCCCCTGGTGAGTGGTCTTCAGTGGTTGTAATGGTAATCTACCAGTAGGTGGCACCATTAACATAACATTACACAATACATTGAAAATAGTGGGGTGCCTCTTAAATGTTACATGACACTGTCTGATGCAACCCTGAGTAGTTAAAGCTAATTCCAGTTAAAAGAAATAACGTTATTACTTGGCCCCTAAGATAAACATAATCATATGGGGCAAACATATTTGAACTTCTCAATGTAGCTAAATGGAGTTTCCGAAAAGCAAACACACCTGAGATTTTGCCATCTCTCACCCCATGAGGACAAACCTGATCTTTATACCTTTTGCTCAGTGGACACAGGAGGCGAGTTCCAATACATTATGGTAGCTTCTTTCTCGAGAGGAAAAACCTGAGTGCTGCGAGTTATATGGTCTTTTGCCCAATGCTGTTGTCCAATGCCTGGAATGCACTCATTGATGAGTATCACACAGGCAAATGATTCTAAATGAAACTGTATGCCTTCAAATAAATTCTGCAAAAAAAACTACCCTGCACCACAATTGGCCATTATTCCATATATGTAAAATATCAATCTGTGGGTAGTGAAATGACCTATCAACAGCACAGAATAAAATAAATATTTTCTTGCAGGGCAATGTTTGTGCTAGACTGGAATCTCATTTTTTTTTTAAAAAAGCAAAGCCTCCTACACCTCCTTCCTACATTTCCCGACTCAAACCATTCCAAAAATTGCAAACAATGCAATAAGTTTGGTTGACATTAAACATGGAGGAGGCAACCAATTTAATGTATCTTAAGCATCATTCAGTGTGTTGTAACAGAAATTACTTTACAAGTATCTTATTCAGGTCATGAAATTTTAATTAACCTTCTGTTAGAAAAGGCATAGAAATGGTTATTTTAACTACAAAGAAGAATGCCACATAAGTGTTAGTATCTTGTTTAGGAATTAAACTCTCCAAAAAAAAAGCATTTACAATCAACAAAATGTTGGAAATACACAGCAGATCTGTCAGCATCTGTAAAAAGACAAACTAGGTTAACATTTTGGGTATTGACCCTTTCTCAGATGCTGACGAACCTGCTGTGCCTTATCAGCATTTTCTGTTTTTGCTTTAGATTGCAGTTTTTAGTTTTTTTATTATTCAGAATTAACATAAGCACAGTAAATTTAAAGCCCATTTAATTAGTCACATAAAAAAGATCAGTGTAAAATGATGCCTTTATAGTGAAAAGAAAAATGCTAACATTTTCACACTGTAATCTTAAGAAACTTTTGATTAAAGTCTAAACTGTGGAGTTGTCTGGAGAGGAGTCAAACATCTGTGTATAGTAAATGAATACTCCATTGTGGATACACTCTTCAAGTCACAGAAATATATGCAACCAAAATTTTGGCACAAAAAATGTTTAAAAAAAAGCTCAAGTCAACTAAGAAAAAACAATGTCCAGTGCTGCAAAACAGTTTTAGATTAACATTTTTTGACACTACTAAATCACCACAAAAACAGTTTATTTTGCATGTTCTATCCACAGCTACAGCACTTCAAGTTGACAAATTAATTGGCTATGTATGTATGTATGTATGTATGGTATTTTCTAGAATGAGCCTCACCTTTACCAGGTGATGTTTTCCTCATGGAGGCAGTCTGATCTTCAGAGAGGGCTAAGCGTCTCAGTACATCAGCCAAGGCTGCTTTCAGCACTGTGATCTCATCCTCCTGCTGTTGGACCCTTAACTCAAGGGATGAAAGCCGGTCTTGGACATCAGATGTGCTTGCACCAGAGATGCTATCATCTATAGAAAAAACAACAGGAAAATAATCGCTTTGTAGATTGAGTTTAAGAAAGTGGTTTTCTTTGGGCTAAAAATCTTATGAAAATTTATGAAAATGAACTGCATAAAAATAGTTCAAAAATGAATGTCCATGAAGTAATGAAGGAAGGTTAAGAAAGTTGGGCTTAATATTAGAAAACAGGCTTCAAGATGAGCCAACTGAAGTTTTGAAAGATATAAAATTAATTGATCCAGATAGACAAACTGAAAGAGAGTTTAAAAACTTGGGGCTATAATTTAAAAATTAGGAGAAAAGAGAGGTCTCAGTCAGACTATTTTTCAAAAAAGGGTTTTAGACATATGGAATAAGTTACCAAGGAACATCATGGAAGCAAAAGGATTCATTTCTGGATAGAGTATTATATGGATAGGTGAATTTAAGATCAATAAAAAAAGTTTGTTGAGCCAAATGGTATTTCCTTGTTCTCATGCAACAGTAGAAACTTTTAAATTTCTCCATTCCCCTCCTACAAAAAGGTAAACAAAAATGATTAAGTACTTTACATTTGTAATTATATAGAGCCTTTCACAACCTCAGGTTGTCAGAGAATCACCTACAATGGCTTCTCTTCCCACTCCATTACTTCTGGTGTCCCCCAAGGATCTATCCTCGCCTCCCACCACCTATTTCTCATCTACATGCTGCCCCTCAGCGACATCATCCAAAAACACATCAGGTTTCACCTGTACGCTGATGACGCCCAGCTCTACCTCACCACCACCTCTCTCAACCCCTCCACTGTCTCCGATTTGTCACACTGCGAGCTGGATTTTCATTGACCCGTGGAGGCGGGTTTGGAGGCGTGTGGGGGGTTAAAGTTGCAGATTCGGGAGTCCCGCCCCCAACCCGCCTCCATGCCAGTTTCGCTGGAGGCGGGTACCCAACCTGTGCTGGGACCCGCCTCCCCAAGGCGGGAAGGGGATTAGTGGCAATAAACTGCCTGTTAACAGGTAGTTAACAGGCAGTTTTTTGCCTAATCCCTATTTTGATGCGTGAAATGTGGGCTTCCCGACAGGTCCCAACCACGCCAAGTTAGCGAGGCGGACCGTGGGTCTGCAGGGGTCGATATGTCCAGTGGGCAGGTGAGTGATGAGTGCATGTGTGCAGAGGTAAGTGTGCAAGGTAAGTGTAAAGTGTGGGAAAAAGTTTTACTTACCTTAACTTCCTCCTGCAGGTGTCAGCCCTTCAGGTCTCGGGAGTCAGAAATCTCACCGGCACAGAAAGCAGAATGGCCGTGGTGCTGTCAAAAACTGCAGCCTCTGTTTTCTGTGCTGGAATGATTTCTAACTCAGCCTGAGAGGAAGGACTCAAGTTAGAAGACAGATTGTCAGTGTTTGACAGATTCACAGAGCTGTCAAATGCTGATATTTCATCTGTCAAAAGCTCTTGACAGATGAAATGTCAATCTGTGACGTCACCTGTTGCCGGGTGGCCCTTAATTGGCCTGCTGAGCTCGCTGGGCGGGCTCAACAAGGTCAATCAAGTGAAAATGCAGTGGGTTGGCCACAAGTCGATGGAGGCGGGACTACAACCCAAAAAGTGGGAGTCCCGCCTCCATCACGTCCCCAGTATCAAAATCCAGCCCTGCTTGTCTGACATCCAGTACTGAATGAGCAGAACATTTTCTCCAAGTAAATATTGGGAAGACCAAAGCCATTGTCATCGGTCCCCACCACAAACTTTGTTCCCTAGACACTAATTCCATCTCTCTCCTTGGCCACTGTCTGAGGCTCAACCAGACCATTCGCAATCTTGGCGTTCTATTTGACCCCAAGATGAGCTTTCGACCACTTATCCACTCCATCACCAAGACCGCCTACTTCCACCTCCATAATATCGCACGTCTCTGTCCCTGCCTCAGCTCATCTGCTACAGAAACCCTCATCCATGCCTTTGTTACCTCTAGACTTGACTATTCCAATACTCTCCTAGCCAGCCTCACAACTTCCACCCTCGATAAACTTGAACTCATCCTAAACTTTGCTGCCTGTATCCTAACTTGCACCAAGTCCCATTCACCCATCACCCCTGTGCTCACAGACCACATTGACTCCCGGTCCGGCAAAGATTTTAAAAACATTCTCATCCTGGTTTTCAAATCCTTCCATGGCCTCACCCCTCCCAATCTCTGTAACCTCCTCCAGCCTTATAACCCTCCGAGATTTCTGCACTCCTCCAATTCTGGCCTCTTGTGCATACCCAATTTTAATCGCTCCACCATTGGCGGCCGTGCCTTCAGCTGCCTGGGCCCTAGACTCTGGAATTCTCTTCCCCAAGACTCTCGCCTCTCTACCACTCTCTCCCCCTTTAAGACGCTCCTTAAAATCCACCTCTTTGACCAAGCTTTTGGTCACCTGTCCTAATATCTCCTTATATGGCTCGATGTCAAATCTGTTTGATAGCACTCCTGTAAAGTGCTTTGGGATGTTTCACTATGTTAAAGGCACTAAATGGCTTTATAAATGGCACTTGCACTTTAAGGGGATTATGTATTTGAACCCTTGGATCACCCTCCATCCACACCTTCAGTGTCTTTCCATTGAGTGTATACTTTCATCCCTTGTTTTTTCTCCCAAAATGTATTAACTTATCCATATTGCATCTGCCAATTGTCTGCCCATTCTACTAGCCTTACTCTGTCTTCCTGAAGTCTTTTATACCCCATCTCACTGTTTGCCAAAGCTCCAACTTTTGTGTCGCCAGCAAATACCCAAGTCCAAATTATCTAAATAGATCGAGAACATTGTAGGCACAGAACTGACCCCGGGGTGCACCGCTTCCACTCAATCTCCATCTGAGCAAAACACATTTACCTTAACCATGTTGCCTATCTATCAACCAACTTTCTATTCATGCTGCTACATTTCTTCTTGCATCATATGCCTGAACTTTTCCACCAAGCCTCTTGAGGCATCTTACTGAACACCTTCTGAAAGTCCATATAGACATCTACTGTATTCCCTTCATCTATCCAATCAGTCACTTCTTCAGAAAAAACTTACTACACTTTCTATATTTCTCATGATTATCTTTAGCTTTGTTCGCTCTATACCATATGACCCTTTAAATTTCAGTTTAGACTTAATCTTTCAATTTATCCATAGAAGTGGATTCTTGGATACATCTCTTTTCAACAAATAGAAATATACTTATTTTGTACTCTAACTTTCTCATATTTGAAGATTTTCCACCGCTGATCGGTCGGTCTGTTTGCTAACTTTTCTGCCCAGTTAATTTGGGCTCGATTCCTTTTCATCTCACATAAATATACCTTTTTCAGTCCAGCACCCTTTAACTCTTCATTATCCTATTCTGTTTTGACATTGAACTTAACTATATTGTGGTCACTATTTCTCAATTGTTCTCCGACTGTCACATCAGATATTTGCTTCACTATATTTCCCGGAACTAAAGGCATGTTTCTTTTCTTTCCAGAGACTAGAATCATGCTGATATAGGAAGCAGTTATTATTCTACAAATAATCATGTTTACTCCTGATAATTAATTTTATTTTACACTGAATTGAAGTCACCTTTTTTTGAATATGGACACCACATTAAACTGTTTGCAATCTGCAGGTATTTCTACAGAGTCTGGTGACTCCCTCATGCACCACAAATTTCCTCCCTAGTCTCTCTCAGGATTCTGGGATAAATACTAACTATCCCCATGGATTTATTTGTTTTGAGCCCTTTTAGCCTGTCCAGAACTTCTATTCCATTTATATCAAATTCATTAATCTTGACGGTTAATTCTGGGACGTGCATGTCCCTCATGCCTTCCCTGGTGAATACTTGAAAAAAGTAATTATTTAGTGTATTTACTATTCTGTGCCAGTCTCAATTTTGAGTCTGTTTCTATATTTTATGGTTCTAACCCCTTCCCTGACGAATTCACTTTGGGATATGTCCAGCACTAAAAAAGGGTCAAGTTTACATCGAGTTACATCATTTATTTAAACATGGGCAACTGAATGTCAAGTGTCAGCATCACCCTCCCATCCAGGAAGGATTCCTAACAACTGAATCACGAGAGACCAAGTAGTTCTAAACTACTATATTAAACCGTGACCATATGGATGTAGAAATTTAACTTGTGTAATCTGATTTTGTACCCTAGTGGCTGTGCACATGCCCAAATGTTTAGTGCAATACATTTTTAAGGACATATTTCTGAACATGGTACTGTATGTGCTTCTTTCTAGGTTTTCAACACCAGGTCTCAGAAAGCAAATAAGAGCAGGCTCTGTTCAAGACCGTTTACTGCATGGAATTAAATACCCACATTCCTCCTCCAAGCAGTTAATTCAAAACACTTGAACCCAGACTGAGATTCCTGTAAAGACGTTTCTACACAAAGCAGAAATGTAGTATGCCCTCCTAGAGTCCAAGTAAAATTATCCAACTACCTATTAAAAAGCATTTTATAGCAAGTTGACCTTGTGAAAATACTAGAAATAAACCATGGACCACTGTTGCAATGAGCTATGAGTGCCAAGACAGATTTTTATTTTTAAAAGCCATTCTACCCTGTTATTTTATAACAGCAGAACTGATACTAATTTTGTGCTTACTTCATTCTGAATAGTTATTATAAAAGAACTATTCCAGATCCAAATACCGTAACTGCCATTTCAGTCAGAATGGTAAAACCTAGATGAGGAGAAATTTTAGATGGAAATCCTAGACAATTTAGAGTGCATTAAGGCAAAGGGCCAATCGATGAATGTCATCCAGCATTCCAAAGGTTAAAGTGTGTACTGTATTGTATTCTACCCCTCTTAAGTTTCATCCTAGTTACATTAACATCAATTTCTAGACAAACAATTTAGATATCTCAACCACCATATCGAGACACACTTCCAGGACACTACGAAAAGCTTGTCCAAATAAAGCATGTTTTGTTTCTGCACATTCACAGAACATCTCTCAAAATTTTAATTTTTGTGAAGTCTCTGTGCTGACGGCAAGAGATCAATAATAACCCTCTATATTTTACGTTTCATTCCCATGCCAGTAATTTAAAAGAAGTTTTGATTTTAAAATTTCATACTTGTGCTCAAATCCCTCAATCCTTCTGTATTTCTGTAACCTTCTCTAACCCTACAAGAACTTCTGCACTCCTCCAACTCTGGCCTCTTACCCACCCCCACTCCCTTCAGCCCAGCATGCTTTCAGCTTGATAGGGCATGAACTCTGGAATTCCCTCCCTAAACCTCTCCATCTTTCTCTCTCCTCCTTTAAGATGCTTGTTAAAACCTACCTCTTTAATCAAGCTTTTAGTCACCCATCCTAATCTCCTTCTTGGGATCGGTATAAATTTTTGTCTGATTATGCTCCTGTGAAGCGCCTTGGCACGTTTTCCTATGTTAAAGACGCCAGATAAATGCAAGTTATTGTTGTTGATAATTCGCTTGTCAGCAAGCTATTCAACAGAAAGGGGGGAAACTGATGTCAGGACGCAGCTCTTCACAGAAAAAGTGATCAATACATGGAATGCACTCCTGAAGAGACTAGTGGAAGTGAAAAACCTGGAATGATTTAAGGACCAACTGGATGCTGCAATGGAGGACTTTAGGATAATTCGATAAGGACAAACTAAGATGGGCCTAATGGCCTTCCTCATCAATAATTATCTTGTAACATCACAGCTAAGCCCATTCTTGTCCTCAGCCATCGATACATTTCCCACATGGGTCATTGGATAACAATCAGGAGTGAGAATCTTGGCTAATGTTCCCTCCCTAACTTGTGGCACTGAGGCGCCACTGCTATCTCAACACAGACTGGTGACTAAACGCTAGACTCTTTTGATTGACTTGGACAGTAAATTGCACATTTAGTTTAGACTTTTGCACTAACAATCTCAAATAATTTTACTGTGAAAAACATTTCAGCAGATTAACTATAGAACAATAAACAGTTATGTTGAAAAAATCAAGAGGAACAAATCTTGCACACTGTAGTGGTGTAAACCAATGATGAGTGTGTACTTCATTGTGCGGACACGTTAACCAATTCTGCAAGAGAATATTGGATGGGGAAGATACTTTGAGAAAAAAAATACAAATACCAAAAAGACAAGGAACACAGTAATACAAGTTATACACATCATTCTCAAGAGTGTAATCTGTGTCTCAAGGTTCCCAGACAGTATTCAGCTGTAACAAAATGCCCTAACTATGGATTTGAGAGAGATTAATATCTCTCTCTTTCTCGCTCACACCCACACCAGCTGATCTCCTGTTGCATTGCTAACGGGAGTGCAGTCCTAATACGAGCCAGGGAACAGGCGCAACAGAGAGTGGAGCACAGTATCAGGGGGAGACGGAGTGTATTGGGCTGCACAAACTTTCCTAAAGGCAAATCTAATGGATAACTTTTGTTCATACAGGATCTGAGATGAGTTATTATCAAGTTTACTTACTTAACAATTTTCTTCAACCCTTTCACTCTTGCTGGGGTACAGCTTCATGGATGTGGTACCGCTGGGTGGTGGGCACCCAAGTGATGATTATTCACGTGTGAGTTTAGACTGAGTATTGGCAGAGGGCAGCACAGCCGAGCTAAATCCTGTCCTCGGCTGATACAAACGCCCCAAGTCATACATTCTGTCCCTATTTTGTATAATGCTTTAATTTTATACAATCATTTATAATTAAATAGCAAAACTTATAGCAATTTGGGAAGCAATTTTCTATCTGTGGCTTGATCTTTGGCTGAGTGTCTATAGACTCCTCTGTTATTGTGCTTGAATTATCTATCCTCATTAGCCAGAGGTGTCTCTATCCATAATTTCCGGATGTTTATGTGTCCCCTGAGTTTTCTATCTATGTTTCCCTAAACTTTGTGTCCCCCGTGTAGCCTGTCTGTGCCTTGATCTTTGTCTGTCGATTTGTCTGTCTTTCACTACAGTCTCTTTGTGTTTGTCTTCTGAATGCCTTTTTATATGCAGTCATCTCTTTTTCTCCTAGGCTGTATCTATCTCTAGCCACGTCTTCCCAATTTCCATCTAGGTCCCTAAATGTGTCTCTTGCTCTCCAATTTTTCTATGGTCTAAATTTCTCTCCTTTATCTCAAATCTGTCTTTCTCTATCTCCAAATCTGTCTTTCTACCTCCAATCTCTATTTCTCTCTTTTACTGACCCAATCACTGCTTCTCTGTTCTCCCCGTTTCTGTGTGTGTACCAATATCCACCCAACAGTCACCCAATCTCTGCATTTTTTTTGCCCTAATCTCTTTCTGTCTGTACTCTCAATATCTGCCTGTCTCTGTCCCTTAATGCCGGCTATAACCCCAATAGGTTTGTCTTTCTATGTCCTTATTGTGTCTTTACTGCCCAGAATTGCAGTGTGGGTAAATTGATTATAATTTGAGAGAGGAGTAATGGCAGGAACTAAAAGCCTGACAATAGGCTGCGGATCAGACAATCATTGGCCTGCACGTTGCCGGTCTTTAATAGGTTTCTTTGTGTGTGTGTGTGGGGGGGGCTGCTGACGATGATAACTTGTTCAAGAACAGGCTGTGGCTAAGCCAAATGGTGTGACTTGAGATAGGATCAGTGGCAGGAACCAAAGGCCCAAGAATGGGTAGTAGATCAAGATAGCATCGTTGAGCCATGCATCGGCAGACTTTAAAAGTTCAGAGGCGGGGGGAAGGTGAAACCCATCCAGCAGTGAGGAACAGCCAGAGAATGATTACACTGTGGCTACCTGTGACAGGCAGGAATCATCCTTCAAACTGCAGTGATGAGAACAGAGCGTATAATATTTCCATGGAGGTGCCAAAAATTGGGGAACTTCTTCAGGAAAGGAAGAGGCTAGGTCAGATTGAAGGAATTTTTTTTTTGTGGGGTGGGTGGGAGTGGGAAGGTCAGCACTAATGACAGTTCATTGGCTTGGAGGCTGATAGGTTCCTAACATTGCCTGGAAGTGAAGAAGGTTAATCCAGCTGAGGAGTGCAGGGAGTATTAAATACTTTGAGAGAGGAGGCTTTCCTCCTAATGTTCAGAATTGTTGCGCCCTCTTCACTGATCAATTATTTGGTAGAACTCTGCACTCCACTGTTCCAGGATGACCATGGTTTACTTGGACTGGGAGTCAATTTATTTTTTGGGGCCTTCCTCCTCTTGTTCCCGTTTTGTGACATTGTGCATGGTTGTCAGTATTGTTTCAGTATCCCATGGAGGAGTTCAGTGCTTTTGGGAGGGGGGGGGGGATGGAATCCAGCATCAGCGGTCGGAATTTAAACTGCCAACACGAGGATCAATATGTGCACTGGCAAAGTACCAACACACTGCTATTACAACACTTCCTACAGTACAACAATGACTACACTTCATAAGTACTTCATTAGCTGGATAAATCGCTTTGGGACGTGCTGAGGTCATGAAAGACACTATATCAATGCAAATCTTTCTTTTTTTTTTAAACTATCGAAATGTATTCTTTATCCGCCCAACAATCCGGTACTGCGTGAAAAAAATGTAGGATGAACATACACCAACAATTAGATAGGAAGTCTCAGATTACAGAACAGTCTATTGGGTCAGTACCGTGAGCGTGTCATAGAATCATAGAATGGTTACAGCACAGAAGGAGGTCATTCGGCCCATCGAGCCCATGCCAGCTCTCTGCAAGAGCACTTCAGCTAGTCCCACTCCCCTGCCCTTTCTCCGTAGCCCTGCAAAATGTTTTCCTTCAGGTACTTATCCAATTCCCTTTTGAAAGCCACGATTCAATCTGCCTCTACCACTCTCTCAGGCAATGCACTCCAGATCCTAACCACTCACTGCATAAAAAAGTTTTTCCTCATGTCGCATTTGGTTCTTTTGCCAATCACCTTAAATCTGTGTCCTCTGGTTCTCAACTCTTCTGCCAACGGGAACAGTTTCTCTCTATCTATTCTGTCTAGACCCCTCATGATTTTGAATGCCTCCATCAAATCTCCTCTCAACCTTCTCTGCTCTAAGGAGAACAAACCCCAGCTTCTCTAGTCTATCCACGTAACTGAAGTCCCTCATCCCTGGAACCATTCTCGTAAATCTTTTCTGCAACCTCTCTAAGGCCTTCACATCCTTCCTAAAGTGCGGTGCCCAGAATTGGACAGAATACTCCAGTTGCGGCCAAACCTGTGTTTTATAAAGGTTCATCATAACTTCCTTGCTTTTGTACTCTATGCCTCTATTTATGAAGTGGAGATGCCGGCGTTGGACTGGGGTGGACAAAAATGAGAAGTCGCACAACACCAGGTTATAGTCCAACAGATTTATGAAGCCCAGGATCCCGTATGCTTTTTTAAACGCTTTCTCAACCTGCCCTGCCACCTTCAACGATTTGTGCACATATACCCCCAGGTCTCTCTGTTCCTGCACCCCCTTTAGGATTGTATCCTTTAGTTTATATTGCCTCTCCTCGTTCTTCCTCACAAAATGTATCACTTCGCACTTTTATGCATTAAATTTCATCTGTCACGTGTCCGCCCATTTCACCAACCTGTCTGTGTCTTCTTGAAGTCTATCACTATCCTCTTCACTGTTCACTACACTTCCAAGTTTTGTGTCATCTGCAAATTTTGAAATTGCACCCTGTATACCCAAGTCAAGTCATTAATATACATCAAGAAAAGCAGTGGTCCTAGTACCGACTCCTGGGGAACACCACTGTATACCTTCCTCCAGTCTGAAAAATAACCGTTTCTGTTTCCTGTCACTTAGCCAATTTTGTATTCATGCTGCCACTGTCCCTTTTATTCCATGGGCTTCAACTTTGCTGGCAAACCTATTATGTGGCACTTTATGTGGTAATTTTAATTGAGCTCCCTGTATATAACGAGCCTTGCCACATTATTCTCAGTGCCATCTTCCGGTGCAACACATTAGAATGTTGGAACAACTTACCATTTTTAATAGCATAATACTTGGAAGTATATTAATGACTTGGATGTACAGGGTACAATTTCAAAATTTGCAGATGACACAAAACTTGGAAGTATAGTGAACAGTGAGGAGGATAGTGATAGACTTCAAGAAGACAGACAGGCTGGTGAAATGGGCGGACACGTGACAGATGAAATTTAATGCATAAAAGTGCGAAGTGATACATTTTGGTGGGAAGAATGAGGAAAGGCAATATAAATGAAAGGGTACAATTCTAAAGGGGGTGCAGGAACAGAGCGACCGGGGGGGGCGGTAAACAGAGTATTTAACTAATAGGGTTTTCAAATTACGATGCATTTTGTGGCCAGATTAAATTAAAATGTGATTTAAAGAACTTCAATAAGGAGTACTGAAATACTAAAATTGATAAATACGAATGCAACTTTGTTTAAAAGCTTAAAATTGAGGTTACTAATGGAATGCTACTACTTCAATGTGCTAGAATACTTTTACTTCACTACCTCAACAGTCTCGAAACATACACAGTTCACGCATACTAAAACGGATGCCAGTGCTTGCAAAGGACCAATTAAACAATGAAAAAGCTGCATAAATTGACCCTGAAGAACAATTAACTGTATCTCTCTGGCCTGAGCAACTTAGCTGCCAAAATATATTTTTAAACACCACTGTTTAAAAAAGTGGAGTGGCTTTTGAATGTAGGGAAATGGCACTTTGTATGTAGACAAATAGTAATCAATAATTATGGGGAAAGGTGCCACACATTATACTATACACAGCCAGTAATTTATTGTCCTACAAGACAAAAAGAGGAGTTATCTTTCCATACTTACTGATAACTGTTGGATTATTGGTCAAAATTGATAAATGGAAGTTAATGGAACATTGTTCCATAGCGTTGTCCTGAGGTAACTCATTGTACCTGTTACTAGCAAAATATGAGCTTAGCTGTGTTGGCTGAAAAGGAACAAATCAGATTTGCTAAAGTCAGAAGAAGTTACATGATGTGATTCTGGCAGCACCAGCAGTGGATATAAGCAATTTTCAAAATTAAAAATAAGATGGTAATAGAATTCCAAATGAGCGATTGAACTATGTATAGAGTCCAGTTCCAATATTGATTTGCCAAAATATTTCTGCGTTAAATGTCTAATTTTAAATGCCCTGATCTCTTGATCTCTCCAGTTTTGTTGTATATGCAGCTTACTTCACATAACAGTTAAATAATTGGCCATAGCTTAGATGGAACCACACTATCAGGTAGATATGTTTTACCAAACTGCAGGGAGTTTCTCCCCATCTTTTAAGTTTTTACATTTTAAGTAACTGTTTTGGAAATGTACATTTCCAAAATATAAATGAAATACAGCAATTTCTAGTTTGTAATAATTTCTGATGGTGGTGGAGGAGGAGAATGCAAAGACATACGGGATAACACTCTGTCCTGCCCACTGTGTGCTACAAGGCTGTAACACATCAAGGGTGAGATGTCAAATGAGACAGCAAAACGAGTGGTTTTCACAAATTCAGATTTTTTACTGGGTTGATACACACTCATATACGGAAACAATGATTTTTTAAAAATAATTTTCCAGTCCATTTATATTTGCTAATGGGGGGTGTCATGACAGACAGCAGAGAAATGGACACCAGAAGGGAGAGGAGAGCAGAAAAGATGGGGGAAGTGAAGAGAGAGCGTGTAGAGGAGGGCAAAAATTGGTGATAAAAGGAGAAAATACAGAAGCGATTACAAAGACCATTACTGTAGTAAAGATACAGTACCACATCCAGCAATATGCAAACATATCTAGTAATAAATAGATATACAGTAACAAATTCCCTCTTTTCAGCTACTTTTACAAAAAAAACCCTGATAATCCTAGACTGGTTGATCAACTAGGTGAAATAGTAGGTTAGAAAACTGCCCTCTCTGAAATGGCTTCTGTGAAATGAGTTTAGGTAGTCTCAGCCAGGTTCTTGTTATCACAAAACTGCCATAATGCAGCACTGAAAGGTTGGAAGGAAAGGTGCTGTGAGAAGCACAAAAAAATCATCCTAACATTACTGTTTGGTTGGGGCTGAAACACAGAGGTACCTTTACTCTGCATCTAATATGGACTGTATACGACCTTCATATATGCCAACCGAGAAAAGCGGCAGAAGCAGACAGCCCCAAGAAAGTAATAACTCTCATTTCTAAGCCTCTGACATGAGAAAACAAGTAGTTACGCAGGCTTTGCAACTTAAGCTGTAGGTGTGCCAACATTCCTTCACTGTTATTAGAGGAAGAAAAAACATAAGTACTTGAAAACCTGGAGGAAAAATCCAAATGTTGGAGGTCCAAAATTAGTGGTGCATTTCTGGGAAAGTCTGATGGCATGATTCCCTAAATTTCTTTTTGCATTTTCATGCTAAAAATGTGGCGTTCTGGTTAATCCTATTAATAAAGTTAATACATTTTTAATCAAAAAATATTAAATGCAGTGATATGGCTTCTCCAAAAAGTTACCTCAAAAGTAATTCTCCTGCATACAACTTCCCACCTTCCCAGTTCATAAGAACTTAAGAAATAGGAGCAGGAGTAGGCCATTCGGCCCTTCGAGCCTGCTCCGCCATTCAATAAGATCATGGCTGATCTTCTACCTCAACTCCACTTTCCTGCACGATCCTCATATCCCTTAATTCCCTCAATATCCAAAAATCTATCGATCTCTGTCTTGAATATACCCAACGACTGAGCCTCCACAGTCCTCTGGGGTAGAGAATTCCAAAGAAATGTCTCCTCATCTCAGTCCTAAATGGCCGACCCCTTATTCTGAGACTGTGACCCCTGGTTCTAGACTCCCCAGCAAGGGGAAACATCCTCCCTGCATTTATCCTGTCAAGCCCTGCAAGAATTTTGTATGTTTCAATGAGATCACCTCTCATTCTTCCAAACTCTAGAGAATATAGGCCTAGTCTATTCAATCTCTCCTCATAGGACAATCCCCCCCAACCCAGGAATCAGTCTGGTGAACCTTCGTTGCACTCCCTCTATGGCAAGTATATCCTTCCTTAGGTAAGGCGACCAAAACTGTACACAATACTCCAGGTGTGGTCTCACCAAGGCCTTATATAATTGCAGTAAGACGACTTTACTCTGATACTCAAATTCTTTTGTAATAAAGGCCAACATACCATTTGCTTTCCTAATTGCTTGCTGTACCTGCATGTTAACTTTCAGTGATTTGTGTACAAGGACACCCAGGTCCCTCTGAACACCAACATTTCCCAATCTCTCACCATTTAAAAAACTCTGCTTTTCTATTTTTCCTACCAAAGCCATGTTCTTGCCTAGCTTTGTATCAGCAAACTTGGACATATTACATTTGGTCCCCTCATCCAAATCATTGATATAGATTGTAAATAGCTGAGGCCCAAGCACTGATCCTTGTGGTACCTCACTAGTTACAGCCTGCCAACCCAAAAGAACTCAACCCCAGTGCAGACATAGTTCACAGAGACACTGCCTCAACTTTCTACTCTCACAGAAACACTCTCCCCTCTTCAATACAACCGTGCACTCTTCTCCTCCTCCAACCCAGTTCAAGACGGCACTCTTCCTCCCTCCTTTCCCCCCTTCAAACCCTCAGTTGAAGCTGGCACTCTTTCTCTCCTCCCCAAGTTCATACTGACTAACTTTCCCTTCTGTTGCTCGTACTCTTCCCTGCACCTCCTCATTTAATGATGATATTTTCCCTCCCCACTCCGTCAGATAATGGCCCGAGGAGAGGGGCCATGTTCTTGAGGATGAGAGTGTGATAAAGGTGGATAGGCTGGAGGTGGTAGATGTTCTGAGGGAAGATGTTTTAGCAATTTTGAAGAACCTGAGGGTCGATAAGTCCCCTGGGCCAGATGGGATATATCCTAGGATTCTTTGGGAGGCAAGGGAGGAGATTGCAGAGCCTCTGGCTTTGATCTTTGGGTCCTCACTGTCCACGGGGATGGTGCCAGAGGACTGGAGAGTGGCGAATGTTGTTCCTCTCTTCAAGAAAGGAAATAGGAATGACCCTGGTAATTATAGGCCGGTTAGTCTTACTTCGGTGGTTGGTAAGATAATGGAAAAGGTCCTGAGGGATAGGATTTATGACCATTTGGAAAGGGGCAACTTAATCAGGGATAGTCAACACGGATTCGTGAAGGGTAAGTCTTGCCTAACAAATTTGATTGAATTCTTTGAGGAGGTAACTAAGTGTGTAGATGAAGGTAGAGCAGTTGATGTCGTATACATGGATTTTAGTAAGGCGTTTGATAAGGTTCCCCATGGTCGTCTCATGAAGAAAGTAAGGAGTTGTGGGATAGAGGGAAATTTGGCCGATTGGATAAGTAACTGGCTATCTCATAGAAGGCAGAGGGTGGTGGTGGATGGAACATTTTCGGACTGGAGACCAGTTACCAGCGGTGTGCCACAGGGGTCGGTGCTGGGTCCTCTGCTGTTTGTGATTTTTATCAATGACTTGGAGGAGGGGACTGAAGGGTGGATCAGTAAATTTGCTGATGACACCAAGATTGGTGGAGTAGTGGATGAGGTGGAGGGCAGTTGTAGGCTGCAAAGAGACATTGATAGGATGCAGAGCTGGGCCGAAAAATGGCAGATGGAATTTAACCCTGATAAGTGCGAGGTGATTCATTTTGGTAGGGCAAATGTGAATAAGGATTACAGGGTCAACGGCAGGGTTCTGAGGAACGTGGAGGAGCAGAGGGATCTGGGGGTTCATATCCACAGATCTCTGAAGGTTGCCACTCAAGTGGATAGAGCAGTAAAGAAGGCCTATGGTGTGTTGGCGTTTATTAACAGAGGGTTTGAGTTTAAGAACCGTGAGGTTATGCTGCAACTGTACAGGACCTTGGTGAGACCACATTTGGAATATTGTGTGCAGTTCTGCTCACCTCACTATAGGAAGGACGTGGAAGCATTGAAAAGAGTGCAAAGGAGATTTACCAGGATGCTGCCTGGTTTGGGGGGGGAGGTCTTTTGAGGAAAGATTGAGGGAGTTGGGGCTTTTCTCTTTAGAGCGGAGGAGGATGAGAGGCGACTTAATAGAGGTTTATAAGATGATGAGGGGGATAGATAGAGTGGATGTTCAGAGACTATTTCCTCGGGTAGAGGCAGCTGTTACAAGGGGGCATAACTATAAGGTGCATGGGGGGAGATATAGAAGGGATGTCCGAGGTAGATTCTTTACTCAGAGAGTGGTTGGGGTGTGGAATGGACTGCCTGCTGCGATAGTGGAGTCGGACACTTTAGGAACTTTCAAGCGGTTATTGGATAAGCACATGGAGCACACCAGAATGATAGGGAGTGTGATAGCTTGATCTTGGTCTCGGACAATGCTCGGCACAACATCGAGGGCCGAAGGGCCTGTACTGTGCTGTACTGTTCTATGTTCTATATTCCGATCCCTACGGGTGCGTACGCACGGTGTACACACCTGTAGGGACATCGGAAATGCCGGTTTCAGGCATGCACAGCGCATGCGCTGAAAACCGGCATTTCCGATCGGTCAAGAATGCCCTAGAGAAGGGCCTCTGCGGGCGGATAGTTCCGCTTTCTGGAGCCCCTCCGCCCGCAGAAAGCCTTTAGAATTCTTACGTCTGGTGCTTTTACCAGGATAAGAGTTGAAAAAAAGTTTAAAAAACATTTCAGTCATTTATCATTTAAAAATACTTTTTAAAAAAAAGGTAAGTTTATTTTTAGCCCCTGTAAAAAAACTTTAATTATTTTTTTCAAAAAATTAAATTTTTGTTTAATATATTTAATTTATTGTAATTTCAACTAATTTTAAAAATGTGATTTTTAAAAAAAATGTATTTAATGTTTTGAAGTGTTTTTGGGGTGATCTCCATTCATATATTTGACAGGTCTATCTGTCAAGTGTATGGAAGGAGATTTCCTTCTTTGATTGGCTCCCCATGGCCCACGTGATCCCAGGGACGCTTGTGAACCGTGTGCGCCCCTGGGATACGTAGGCCCTGCACACTTGGAGTTCGAGAGGCCCAGCATCGGAACTATACGCACCTCGGGAGCACTCAGGTAAGTGCGTAGATATTTTTCAGATCGGAGGCTTCCGCACGTGGGAAGCCTCCGATCGGAAAATACAGCCCATTATTGGTGCTCTCCTTCCTCTCCCACTTCAAAGCGGCAAACCCAGTTTGTGCCCCCTTCACTCTCTTTCATTTAGTCTTTCCTGCTCCCCTTCATTACCTCCTTTCCTCTATCTTTCATTGCCATCTATTGTCCTCATTCCCTTTTCCATTCCCCTTCTTTGCAATCCATTTCCTCCCCTCAGAACCACTTCTTGCCGGGTGCTGCTGCTAATGAAATGGACCAATCCACTCTTTCTTCAATGATGGCCCTACTACTATTGGAACAGATTCTGGACACTGCAGGAGCTTCTGTTCTCGCAAGAGTTCCCACCGAACAGTATGCAGTGGCTGTAATCCCTTCCATTAACAGCACTGAGGCAGTAGGGGCCTGAACTGGTCCACTAGCAATCAACGAGGTAGGAATGGGATTGAGGGGAAGGGCAGGCCTGGTCCAGGCCATGTTTTCTTAGCAAACTCTGATACACTGACTGGGGTCCCAAAGTGCGGACTGTTAGTGTGAAATGTCCAAAATCGCAGACATTCGTCCTTTGATATCGAAGAAGCCAGCGGGAATATCAATTAATTTTTTGCAATGAGTTCTTTGATGACTGACAAGACCTATTTTTGCTTAGAATGCATGACACCAGGTTAGGAATCTTGATTTTTCAAGTGAGACTTCTTCAGATGGTGTTTACATTCAGCATCAACAATAAGAACATAAGAATTAGGAGCAGGAGTAGGCCATACGGCCCCTTGAGCCTGCTCCGCCATTCAATAAGATCATGGCTGATCTTCGACCTCAACTGCAGTTTCCCGCCCGATTCCCATATCCCTCGATTCCCCTAGAGTCCAAAAATCTATCTATCCCAGCCTTGAATATACTCAATGATTCGGCATTCTCAGCCCTTTGGGGCAGAGAATTCCAAAGATTCACAACCCTCTCAGTGAAGAAATTCCTCCTCATCTCAATCTTAAATGGCCGACCCCTTATCCGGAGACTATGCCCCCTAGTTCTCGACTCTCCAGCCAAGGGAAACAATCTCTCAGCATCTATCTTGTCAATCCCCCTCAGAATCTTGTATGTTTCAATGAGATCATATCACATTCTTCTAAACTTCAGAGAGTATAGGCCCAATCTCTCCTCACAAGACAACCCTCTCATCCCAGGAATCAATCTAGGTGAACCTTCATTGCACTGCCTTCAAGGCAAGTATATCTTTCCTCAGATAAAAAGACCAAAATTGTGCACAGTACTCCAGGTGTGGTCTCACCAAAGCCCTGTACAATTGGAGCATGACTTCCTTACCCATGTACTCCAACCACCTTGCAATAAAGGCCAACATGCCATTTGCCTTCCTTATTGCTTGCTGTACCTGCATGCTAACTTTGTGTTTCCTGTACGAGGACACCTAAATCTCTCTGAACACCAACATTTAACAGTTTCTCACCATTGAAAAAATATTCTGTTTTTCCTACCAAAGTGAATAACCTCACATTTCCCCACATTATACTCCATCTGCCACTTTATTGCCCACTCATTTAACTTGTCTATATCCCTTTGCAGGTTCTTTGTGTCCTCCTCACAGCTTACTTTCCCACCTAGCTTTGTATCGTCAGCAAACTTGGATACATTACACTTGGTCCCTCCATCCAAGTCATTAATATACATTGTAAATAGCTGAAGCCCAAGCACTGATCCTTGTGGCACCCCACCAGTTACTGCCTGCCAACCAGAAAATGACCCGTTTATCCCTACTCTCTGTTTTGTCCATTAACCAATCCTCTATCCATGCCAATATATTACCCCCACTCCCATGAACCCTTATCTTGCATAACAACCTTTTAGGTGCCACCTTATTGAATGCCTTTTGGAAATCTAAATATACTACATCCACTGGTTCCCCTTTATCTACCCTGCTAGTTACATCCTCAAAATTTGTTAAACACGATTTCCCTTTCATAAAACCATGTTAACTCTGCCTAATGATATTATGATTTTCTAAGTGCTCTGTTACCAATTCCTTAATAATGGATTCCAGCATTTTCCTGATGACTGATGTCAGGCTAACTAGCCTATAGTTCCCTGTTTCTCTCTCGCTCCTTTCTTGAATAGCGGAGTTACATTTGCTACCTTCCAATCAACTGGGACTGTTCTAGAATCTAGGGAAATTTGGAAGATCACAACCAATACATCCACTACCTCTGCAACCACCTCTTTTAGAACACTTGGATACAGGCCATTAAGTCCAGGGGATTTGTCGGCTTTTAGTCCCATTAGTTTCTGAAGTACTTTTTCCTCTACTGATCTTAATTACTTTAAGTTCCTCATCTCATTAGACTCTTGGTTCCCCACTATTTTTGGTATGCTTTTTGTGTCTTCTACTGTAAAGACAGGTACAGAATATTTGTTTAACGTCTATGCCATTTCCTTATTCCCATTATAATTTCTCCTGTCTCAGCCTCTAAGGGACCAATGCTTACTTTTGCTATTCTCTTCCTTTTTACATACTTTTAGAAGCTCTTACAATCTGTTTTTATATTTCTTGCTAGTTTACTCTTATAAGTGTCAGCTGTGGCTCAGTTGGCAGCACCCTCGCCTCTAAGTCAGAAGGTTGTGGGTTCAAGTCCCACACCAGGGACTTGAGCACAAAAATCTAGGCTGACACTCCGGTGCAGTACTGAGGGAGTGCTGCACTGTCGGCGGTGCCGTCTTTCGGATGAGACATTAAACCAAGGCCCCGTCTGCTTCCTCAGGTCGACGCAAAAGATCCTATGGCACTATTTCGAAGAAGAGCAGGGGAGTTATCCCTGGTGTCCTAGCCAATATTTATCCCTCAATCAACAGATTATCTGGTCATTATCACATTGCTGTTTGAGAGAGCTTGCTGTGTGCAAATTGACTGCCGCATTTCCTACATTACAACAGAGATTACACTTTTTTTTTTAAAAAGTACTTAATTGGCTGTAAAGCACTTTGGGATGCCTGGTGGTCATGAAAGGCGCTATATAAATGCAAGTCTTTTTTATTCTATTTTCTCCCTTTTTATCAATTTTTTGGTCATACAATGCTGGCTTCTAAAGCTCTCCCAATCCTTAGGCTTACTGCTATTCTTCGCAACATTATAAGCCTCTTCTTTTAATCTAATACTATCCTTAACTTCTTTAGTTAGCCACGGATGGATCACTTTTTCCGTGGAGTTTTTATTTCTCAATGGAATGTATATTCGTTGAGAATTTTGGAATATTTGTTTAAATGTTTGCCACTGCTTATCTACAGTCATAACTTTTAATCTAATGTCCTAATCTACCGTAGCCAACTTGCTCCTCATATCTATGTAATTGGCTTTATTTAAGTTTAAGACTCTCGCTTCGGACTTGGGTATATCACTCTCAAACTCAATGTGAAATTCTATCATATTACAATGAGATTACTAATTAACCCTGTCTTATTACACAATACAATATCTAAAATAGCCTGTTCCCTGGTTGGTTCCATGACGCATTGTCCTAGGAAACTGCCTCGAATGCATTCCATGAACTCATCCTCCAGACTACCTTTGTCAATTTGATTTGCCCAGTTTGTATGAAGATTAAAGTCCCCCATGATTATTGCATTACCTTTGTTCCAAGCTCTTATTTTTTGATTAATACCCTGTCCAATGGTATAGCTATTGTTAGGGGGCCTATAAAATTACTCCCACTACTGTTTCCTGCCCCTTGTTATTTCTTATCTCTATCCATACTGATTCTACTTCCTGATCTTCTGAGCCAAGATCCTTTCTCACTACTGCCCTTATGTCATCCTTTATTATCAGGCCTACCCCTCCTGCTTTTCTATTCTGCCTGTCTTTTCGAAACATCAAATACCCTGGAATATTAAGTTCCCAACCTTGGTCACCTTGCAACCACATCTCTGTAATTATATCAAACCCATTTTCTCTAATGTGCCACTAATTCGTCTACCTTGTTACGAATGCTTCGTGCATTCAGATAAAGAGCCTTTAATTTTAACTTTTTAACCATTATTCTCTGCTTTCACCTTATTCGCTGATGCACTATTACCTCTGTCCCTTCCTGCCACACTCTTGCTTATCTTTACCCAAATCGCTACATGCTCCATTGTCTTGACTTTTCTATTTCTATTTCTAAATTTCCGCTCACTTGACCCCTACACCCCTCTTTTTATTTTAAAATGCGACAGGCCTCATAGGAGGTGCCTTCATAGATGGTTTTTCGCTATGCATTCTCATTTTGCACAGTTTGTCATTTTTAAGCAGTCTTTATCTCACTTTTATTGACCACCACAAAATCATTTCCCAGTTGTTAAAGTGCCATAAAAGGTAATCTTCGAGATTCCTTCATCAGACATTTGTATCGCATGACTTCACTATCGTAGTCGTGTCTTCATGATCAGAGCATCCGTGCTTGCGAGTTCAGCTTTAAGAACTTTGGTGTCAGGGATCTTGTCTTGCCATCTGATCTTCATTAGTCGTATCAGGCACCTTAGGTAAAAGTGATTGTTTCTTAATGTGGCGTGAATATGTTGTTGAAGTTTCACAAGCATAAAGCAGTGTCGTCAGAACAGCAGCCCTGTAGACTTTGAGCTTGGTCTGCAGGCTGATGCCTCGCTTGTCCCAGAGGCGTCACAGAGTTTGCAAAAAGCTAAACTGGCTTTGGCGATTCTTCAGGATGCTTCTGTATCGATGGACTTCTCTAGACAGGGTGCTACTCAAGTAGTTGCATCGGTCCACAGCTTAAAGCATATGCTCACCGGTAGTAATGATTGGTGGAGTGTAATTCTTGCCTGAGGCTGGTTGGAAGAGTACCACCATCTTTTTAAGGCCAATAGTCATGCCAAATTGCAGGCAAGCCGTTGCAATGTGGTTCATGATTGTTTACATATGATCCTGGGAGTAGGCCATAAGAGCACAGTCATCAGCAAATAGGAGTTCACAAACGAGTTCTTCCAGCACCTTTGTTTTAGCATGTAGTCTTCCAAGGTTGAAGAGCTGTCCATCAGTCCCGAATCTGATCTTGGCTCCTATTTAGAGATTACTGAAATCCACGAGAAGCATCGCAGCAAACAAAACGCTGAAGAGTGATGGTGCAAGGACACATCCTTGTTTCACACCATTTGTAACGGTGAAGGAGATGGAACTGTCCTCATCTTCCATCACTCTAGCCATCATGGACTTGTTTGACAAAGTAGAAAAATATTCAATGTCCCAGCGCAACATTCCTCCCCTTGATAGGCAGAAAATTCCTCCCATACCTATGCACTTAATAGTAATTCCAACATCTTCCATTAGTCCCTTTGGACAGATAATTCTCCAGGTCAGTATCATTTTTTCTCCACTAAACCGATTACCAGAAGAGCACAAGAATCTTGCTCATGGTCAGGACAGTTTTTTTCTGCCGTTTGCACCTACCCCCATGTGACTAACGATGAACAGTGCACTTGTGAACGGTGCACTCGTGTGCTATCACAGTAAAACAGAATTGGATTGCAAACATCCCCTGCTGAGAAGCCCATTTTAAACCGAGCTCAGTAACCCATAAAAATCCATTCATAAATTAATATGTGTCAAAATAAAAGATTATAGAAATCTATGCCATTAGTAAATCAGTTCTGCCTCTTTTCCACAATCTTAACAGTTCAGTTTGTTAAACTGTAATTTCACAATGAAAGAAAGCTCCAGTATACATGAACTTTTGGAAAGCATCCACATTCTGGATTGTAAGTGACCGCTTCATCCTGATATGAATGGAATGTCTTTTGCCAGGCTGGGCTTTATTTACACAGCTGTACACCAGTGACAGATTGTGGTCAACTCTATTTTCACAAAATCAATTTGCGCAAGAACATAATAAAAAAAAGTAGAGGAAAAAGAATCTCTGTCTATTTAAAGATATTTAAATTTTAAAAAAGGTGACTGTATTTTAGGTCATTCGCAGCTGGAGTTTTGTGACAAAAAGGTCCTCGTGCCCTGGTGTCCTCTGGGAACATGTCTAGTCAATGGACTCATTTAAGGTTGCCTCAGTTTCCAGTAACTATGTCCAATAGCTGTGATTGAAGCACTAATAGCCAGTTTCCATCACACACAAGTTATATTCCACAATTCAATTAACCATATTAAAAGTTAATTGAAACAGTTATTCTGCATTTTAAAACAAAAAGTTATAAAATAGTACTATGGAGGAGAAAAGTATCCATCACACAGTATCCATTTGTTCTTCCTGGCTTGAACAAAATGCAATACAAAAATTGCACACTTAACAGCACAGTTATTGACAATTCAGCTGCTTATAGAAAATTTATGTTGCACAAGTATGAAAAGGTTTACTACAACAAAGCACAAATGAACTGTATGTGTTAATATGTATTTTGGTGACTTTTCTCTGTGTTGAAGATGCAGTTTTTCTAAATAGAAAAATTACCCTAACTTCAAGTTACCAGATCACAGAAGCAAAGAAGCAGGCTTCTGTTTATCAAACTCTTCGACAAACAGGGAAAACTGTAACAATGACGTAGAAAAGCATCGCTAGATGCTTTTGCAGAAGCTTAATCAGATAAAAGTTAATACCAAGCCAAGGAGGAGATAGTAGACAGGCTGACCCAAAGCTTTGTCAAAGAGGTAGGTTTTAAAGAGGCTCTTAAAAGGAGTATCGGGAGCTGGAAAGGCAGAGGTACAGGAAGGGAATTCCAGCGCTTCAGCCCTGATTTTACATTGGAGGTGTAGGGAGACCGAGAGTCAATATAGGCCAACGAGCACAGGGCTGATGGGTGCATGGGACTTGGTGCGGGATAGGATACAGGCACAAAATTTTGGTACAGCTGAAGTTTAAAGGACTCTTTTGTCTCTGCCTGCATTGCTATCGCGAGTTATTAATCCCACCCATCAAATATAGGCCGTAGAAGTTGGAAGGCAGCCATTTTGAGAGCAGATTAAAGGGATCCTTAGCGGCTGTCAGGGAAAACTAGCAGCTAGTTTGGCACTCATTTTTACTTGAGTTGCTTGTGGGTTGAGCCTTAAAGGCTGCCATATTTAACCTTGCTGCTGTAGATGTTTCAAAAATTTTGCCTATTGCTAGAAATTACTTCTCCATTGAACTTCCGACACTTCTGCTCCTTCTCGAAGGTTCTGCTGCAAGTCTTTCAAAATATGCCGCCCCACTCCATTTCCTGCTCTTAGATTGGCAAGCTGGCTGCCTATAAGGAGCGAATTCCCCGATTCTTTCAGGTGGGTAGAGTGCACGTCCCGCCTACCCGATTAATACGATATTTAAAAAAAAATCGCCTCGATCATATCTAGTTCAATGGGAGTAGTGGAGGGTATACCCACTTTTTATTTTTGAAGGCAAGAGTATGGCCGCTTTTTGACAGCGTGATATTGACAGGAAACGGAGTACCAATCTTTTGCCCATTTTTCAGCTCACGGTCCTGGTTCCAAAAGCATATTATGGCAAATAACATATGGTCAGCAGATATTCATTAACGTACTTTCTACTGCACTGCATAAATAGAAACGGCTACAAAAAAAGTTAAAGGAAATTTAAAGTGAACACTTCTAAATTGACTTAGGACAGGGAAAAATGCACATATGAAATGTGCAATGGAACATGCAGGATCAAGCCAAAAATCAATAAATAACTCTGATCTTTAATCATCTCCCACATCCACAGAATGGATCTGCAGAGTAGGTTCTCCTTCCTCACCATTATCAACAACAACAACTTGGTAAAACATTCCAAGATGCTTTACAGGAACGTCAAACTAAATTTGACACCAAGCCACGCAAGGAGGTATTAGGACGGGTGATCAAAAGATAGGTCAAAAAGGTAGGTTTTAAGGAGCGTCTTAAAGGAGAGAGAGTTAGAGAGGCGGAGAGGTTTAGGGAGGGAATTCCAGAGCTTAGGGCCTAGGCAGCTGAAAGCACAGCTGCCCATAGCGGAGCGATGAAAATCGGGAATGCGCAAGAGGCCAGAATTGGAGGAGCGCAGTGATCTCGAAGGGTTGTAGGAAGTTAGAGATAGGGAGGGGCAAGGTCATGGAGTAATTTGAATACAAGGATGAGGATTTTATAATCAAGGTGTTGTTGGACCAGAAGCCAATGTAGGTCAGCGAGCATAGGGGCATTTTATGCTATGATGATTGGGAGCACTCAGTATATGGAGTCCAAAATATCTTTGGAATGCTGACCACATCAAACTGAAAAAGAAAACATCACCATCTATGAAGTGGATTCCTCCCTTTACCCCCCTAGGCTAATACAAGTAGGCCTGGAGTTTGCGCTAGTTTTATCAGTGCAATCTGGGCACAAACAGCCGGGCCAGTGCAAAAGATTGTGGAAATTCAAGCGCAAGTTAGGTCAAGCGTAAATAAAGTTTCTGCGATCTTTAACGCTGGTTTAAAAATCATTGCGCTGAAGCCGGCCCCGCCCATAAAACAGGACCGCACCCCCCACATCAAAATAATGAGGATGGCAAGTATCTGCCGATTTTGCCCGTTCAAGAAGGGTCTTCAAATTGAGCTTGTTTTCTTAGGCATGTTTTAAAGTTTTTATGGTTTAGTATAGTTTTTGTAAGTCACTTTTAGTGATTTAAAAATCAGGTTACTCACAGGTAGAGGACTAGGCACTCTTGATTAAAAATGCTTATTTTTTGTGATAAACCCAGTTTCAGCTGTATTAATAAAACTGCACCAGGTTACAACTCAAATACATCACTGAATATTTTTTTAATGCAAGAAAAATAAATAAATTATTATGCTCTATTACGCTGACCGACTGCGCTGGGTCATGGAAAATTTTACGTTTGTGATTATGCAAATGCACTTTAGTGGAAACTTGAACGGTAACCGAACCACTGTAACTTGCATCCAATTTCCCAAATGCACGCAAAGTGGAAACTCTACTCCGTAGTTTCTTCTTAAAATGTTCAATTTGTCAGATCAGGAGCAATTTTACAGTACCAGTTTTACATGTTCTGGTGTCTGATCAGTGAGCTCTGCTGCACTGTACATTAAACAGACTGGCTGGAATTTTCCTCACCTTGGCGGGTTCGGTGCAGTCAGTGTCCATGGCGGGTCCCGACCCCGCTGCTGGCTCCATCCCGCTATACAGAATGAACTTACTTTAAGGGGGCCTATTAAGCCCGCCCAGAGCGTTACCCGGCCCAATTAGATGGAGCGGGTCTGGTGACGTCACTCATGATGCGTTTTAAGCCGGGATCCTTAAAGGGACCCTGGCCACATTACATTTTAAGTTCAATCTAGCATAGTGAGTGCTGAATCTTTACTGTACAATAATATAATAAAAGTTACATATGAGCGACAAAGAAATATTTAAATAAAATTAAGTAATACGACTCCAGCTACAAATACGATCAAGAACATAATTTAAAAAGTACATTAATTGGTAAGTTATTGGTGCTTTAGTCACAAATCTATAGACTTTTGTATCAGTAACTGGTACAAATAAAAGGTGTGTGTGTATTGGTAATACATAAAATTAAGCAGATTTTAAATGTAATTGTAAAGGGGTGGATTTACAATCTTATGCAAGTTCAGCGGAACAGCTGTGAAATCCCTGACAAACAGTGTAAGTGGTGTTTACAATGTGTTTCTGGGATATCTGCAGCTCTTCCGTTGAAGTTAATGATGGACAAGTGAGAGAACCTCTGCAGAAATTCACCCCAAGGTCTCAGACTGAAAAATGTAATTAGTCATTCAGGGACTGAACGCAAATTGAACCAGTGGAATGAGTGATGAGAATAAAATTGTTACAGTTGATGACTTGATTTAATGTGTAACTGGACAATCACAGTATAATGTGAGAAAAACCTGACCAGAAACACCACAAAAATTTAGTTAAATGGTATATGTCATTTTTTATAGTGCAGATCAATTCACTGCAATTCAGTTGGAAGGCAACAGCCAAAAATGGCCAGTGAAAAATTAACATTTACGAGTAGCTTTTCAAGTAGTATAGAATGTCCATCAATCTGTTAGCTGATGTAATCAACATGTTTATAGTTTGAAATAACAACAGAAAACGCTGGAAAAACTCAGCAGGCCAGGCAGCATCCGTGGAGAGAGAAAGAGAGTTGACGTTTCAGGTCGATGACCTTTCATCACATGTTTATAGTTTGGTTTGTTTTTCATGCTGTCAAGTCATCAGCTGGAGCAATAGCCACTGAACTCCCGCCCCAGGTTGACAGATATGGTTCCCGAGCTGTGCGAATCCCGTGGCCATGCAGGGAAATTTAAAAAGTAGGGGGAAAAAGGCTTTTAAGTGCCTCAATGATTTCAATTGGGTCCCCCATCGCTGCAGGTCAGGTCAGCTCAGCTCCATGCTGACAGATGCGCCTGTGGGAAAGGCGCGTGGGAGCAAGTTGACAGCGCCCGCTACCACCATGGAAAATTCAGCCCACTGTCTCGGGATATCCCATCTTTCTCCTGGTTAAGTTTCAGATCTGTACAGTTGCACAAACTGGTATATGCTCCTTTGTTTTAGTAAGTATTAAGATACTTAACAATGCTCATAAGCTTATTTCATATCCAGTTAAACAATAATCCACAACACTGCAGTACAGTCAGTGTTACGCTGTACAGAGACAGCACTTAATCATTCTGACTGAAACCTGTACATGGAGTGCTCCAGTGCTCTCTTGGAATGTTTTAAAATTCTTTTTCGGCAAAAGCGAAGTATTGCTAACCATCTGGGTCCTATCTAAGGCTTAAAATGTCATTCTTTCCACATCACACACTGTAAGAAAGGATTTATTTAGTAACTGAGGGATTTCAGTTTGCTCAAAATATGAGTTGAAACAAATATTACCAACCAGAATCTTTTTACAGGATTTTGAAATCATCTTGACAGCAGATTTAGCTGCAATCTCTCATTAAGATATGACAATAATTGAATATTATATAGATCATATTGCTTGCGGAGGGGCATTCAGCTATTAAATCAGAATTAAGTCAGATCCAGTTACTCTTGCGCACATCCCCTTGCGGCCAGTGTTGCAGAGTAACTTAGTGAAAGGGTTGGGGGAAGAATTCTCATTCACCTTTGGAGAAGCATGGCCACTATTTCAGCTGTGATAGTGGCACAGCAATGCACTGCGTCATGGTGTGCAGGAATACAGTTTTAATTCTCACCATTGAACTAAGTTTACAATTTCAGCCTTGAGATTATGGGAGGAAAAGAAATCAGAGAATGAGGTGCTATCATTCATTTGCCTATATATCAGTGACTGCACTTATAAAATAAGTTACTTTTGATGAACTACTTTGGGATGTTTCTGAGACGTGATAAAGCGCTATATAATTGTTGTTTCTCATGGATCTCCTGGTAGATGCCTCAGAGCAACACTGACAGATCTAGAAAGCATAAACTCACCACTGCATGTGGTGAACGAACTGAAAAGACAAGAGGAGAAATTTCAGACCCTTTTAAAAGAGAAAGTTAAACAAAAAAATTGAACTTTGAGTTCTAAGTTCTAAAAGAGAACTGGATAAATATTTGAAAACATTTCAAACAAGAGTCTGGGAGAAGGGGTAGGAGAATGGGATAAAGTAACTTTTTTTTAAAAAAGAGAGCTGGTGTAGGGGCAATTGGTCAAATGGCCTCCTTCTGTGCTGTAAAAATCTGTGAAATATGTTAAGATGTTGGACTGATTACTAGAAGTAAACAGTTGTTATTCAGGACTTGTGTTACATTCCTCTACAGGACAGGAAAACAACCTGTGAACCCGATCCAAGGTTGTCCACAGTAGCCAATTAAAAAGCTCAGAAAAAGGCATTAGGGAATCAGGAATGGAGATACACTGTAACATTGAACTATAATTGTGCTATAATACAATGGGACAGAAATTGTTGGGAAGTCGCTCATTACATGACTCATTAATGGTGCTCGTCATTATTCATTCCTTAAAAATTCCAAGAATTTACGGAGTAAAAGAGATAGGCCACGAGTTCCGATTCTCCACAATTGCTGGACAATTTGCGTCGCCTGCCGTTAGCCTCACCAAAGCCAATAAAAGTCCCTTCTCGCTGTGAGGCTCCCCATTGAACTCAATAACGATGGTGAAATTGCTGGATCAAATTATTCCCGCTGCAGTCATCTAGGGCTGGTAATTAATGTCATAGAGGATCCTGTTAATGACGTGATTGTCATGTCAGAATTATCATTCAACCTTGGAGCCCGATAAAGGGACAAATAAAGCTGTGGGCTCACTCCAGCAAGTAGCGAATTGTTCCTAGAGGTTTTGTTACCTTTTTATCTGTTTTGGCAGTCTTCTTGTACCAGTCATGTTAGTGTCGAAAGGCAATGATTTTCAGGATGCAACATTGTTTCAACACAGTAAAGGGTCACTCATTCAAATAAAAATCAGATAGATTTCTTTTAGAAAATAATATTGTGGGATACAGTATATGAGTAATTTGAAACAGGACATGTGGTAAGTGTAGCATGCTTGTGAGGAAAAAGGTAACTTTGTTCTCAAAGCTCCCCACCACTGGTTTTTTTCTCATGTCTGTTGTAGACTAATTGATAAAGATTGATTGCGATGATCAGTCAATAACTCTATCATTGTATCATGCGACTACCAGGATGGTAGAAGGCAAATTAGATGGACCTTGGTCTTTTTAGTCTAGCAAATCCTATGTTCCTATGAAAGCAGTACAATGGCATACTCACTGGATGTTCCACTGTTCCTGTTGGATGGGGTGCTGGCCCTACACAAGAATGTTTGTACATTTCACACACCTACCCTGCCACTCATTCATTAACTTCTCAAGGACCAATGCACCAATTCCCAAACAGAACTGGCTAACAATGTCTTCTTCTGCTTGTTCTTTTAATTTTTTCTCACTTTTCCTTTCCGTCTCTTTTTTTCTCTTTTAATCCACTCTCTATTCTTTTTTCTGTCTATATTTCATTCGACTCTAATTCACCCCATTTCCTTCTCGGTCTTTCGCTTGGTTTCTTTGCTTGGTCAAGGAGATAAGCCATTGGGCACGTCGTTCATAAGGTCCCAGATGGGACATTGACATCGCTACACTGCTATCGGATCGACATTGCAGCACAAATATAGTGCAATGTCAAGGGTGAGCATAAAAGTCCAATTAACGTTGTTTGCTTCCAAACCTGCCATTTCAGCAATTTCTGGCCCAAGATTTAATGACTCACAGGAAGTTACAACACAGTATTTTAACAGTAGTTCTGGTGAAGTGAAATTGCAAAAGGAAAGCTCAAGCAATTTATGGTCGTCAGCAAAACCCAGAATTTAAATTAGTATTAACTGCTAGTTATTTGTCATTTATTATAAAATAGACATGTTCTGCAGGCAACTCCATTTGCCTCTACTCTTCTTGTACTACTCTTTTGAGGCATGCTGAAGAGAGGCTCAAGATGGCATGAGTTTACCAAGCCATAGTAGTTCACTGTACCTCAAAATAATGAGGTACTGTTAACACAGATTTCAAAATTTAAAAAAGTTTTACAAAAAACACTTGAAAACTTAGGTCAATTTCGAATCTAGCGGAAATCACCTCAATGTGTGTTGCACTGTACAAGGTCACTTCCTCCACCTGATATCTATCAGCGATACTTGAGTACACAAGAGAATAGGATCATTAATATATATTTCAGCACTGAATGGTGCTTTATAACTCCAAGCATATTATGAAAAACAGTGTTTAGGCTAATGTGTGTTGGCAGCAACCAGTACATTAAAAATAGAATCCTGCCAAGTGTATAGTTTTTTTTAAGTTTGGACATTGATGATAGGGTGATAAAGATCACAATAACAATGACTAATCAATAGGGCATCAAATCATACATTTTCCTTCCTTCCGTCAATTACTGAGAAATGATGAATACATTATATACAAGATAAGAGCTAAGTGGCAATGAGTTACTAGGCAGAAACTGTATCAAGTACAGTTAATACACTGCAACCTGCCAATTTTATGGAGCTGCGTGCTAGCTCTAACACAAGGCGCTACAAAACTGCCCTAAGGGGTAGTTTGTTTGGAATATGCCAACAAAGAAAGGGAACTTTATCCCATGTACTGTCTGAATACACAAATGGGAGCTGGTTTTGAGAGTGGTGCATTATTGCTATTTGAAAACATAATGGAGTGGAAGATCCGAGATCTTGTTCAACTGTATGCTACCGATTCGATACAGCAACACCTTAGTGTTAGGACAAAGCTCACCCATTGACATTACCATTCTTGCTAAATGAATTATACTGAGGCTCTGAAAAGATGGAAAGGCACCTGCATGGTAGAATGGATACACTAACATTGAAACGCTGTCTTGCACGTACATGTTGGCCAATTTCTGCTCCTTTCAGAGAGTTGGATCTTTTTATGCAATAATACTAATTATAGACAGATCTGGAGGGCTGCTCAGGGCACTGACAAGTAGGAGGAAGAGAGTTGATCTTATGGATTCTGATTCAGTGAGGCTAGTGTCCAATGTTGCCACTTGTTCCCCAATCCCACTAGTGTATTCACTAAAGTGGTTGCAAGCTTTAAGCTTTTCAGTCATGAGAATTATAACCACTGTAATGTTAATATCTCCAAAATGTTCTCAATTCTTATGTTTGGTTAATGCTGTATTTATTTGCAAAATGTATTAAATTATAAAATAAAAATTGAAAATAAACAGCAATACTGGCCATTAATAAATGGAATCACTAAAGCAAATTTATATTTTTAATAAAGATTTTGCTGTGATGATGCAAATTCATTTTGATGATATTCTTTTGCCATTGGAGACAAAAGTGATCTGATTAATGCCATTTCTGAAATATACAGCGTTACCTGACTGCTAATATACCAGTACAGGAAACTTTCGTTTATCCGGCACCCAAATATCCGGAATTCTCGCTTAACCGGCAAAAATCATCCTCCGAAAACTCCTCTCAAATAACCGGCAATGTTGCCGAGTCGCAGTCGAGTCTCCGCGAACGCCGAGTGCTCCGAAAAATCCTCTCAAATAACCGGCAATGTTGCCGATCCCGAGTCCGAGTCCGAGTCCGCGAACGCCGATTTAGTCAGTAGGGGTACTTTTCAAAAGTGCCACTACTCGGCCTCCTGGCGCTGTCGCAAGTCCGAAACATTGCAGTAGCACGAGTAGATTCTCCCGTGCTGCTTGGAGTCTCTTTGTTAAAAATAGCCTCGGTAGATATAACTCTCTGTTATCCGGTACTTTCGATAAACCGGCACCACGCCGGTCCCGTCGATGCCGGATAAACGAAAGTTTCCTGTATGTAGCAACTTAGTGATCACACTTTCCTTGTAACAAAATTTGGCAAAAACAATGTTGGTACTAATATACTCTTGAAACTAAGAAATGGGAAGTATTCAACAGCCTATTTAAGAACTGCTGCCTATAGGAAATGAAAGAATTTCAAATTACCTACAAGTTTCAACTAGTAACTGAATAATTTGCACTCAACAAAGCAAAAAAAACCTGCACATTTAAAGCTGGTTAAACTTCATCTGAATCAACTATTTATTGGTAATGATTTTAAAACAATGTGAATTGCTTCTCCCTTTCATTTTTCAGACTAAGAAGTGATATCCTCTACAGCATAACGAACTGATCACTTACAAAGCATGAAAAAGTTCATGCTATGCTGAACAGGATTTCAGCGGCTGTTCACACCATGCACTGCCTGGCACATTGCACTCAGTAATTCAGGTCTTTTCTTTTTTAACATCCACAAGTTAGAATACTGTAGATCTTATTGTCCTGAAGGATGGTTATAAATGGTGATTCAGTACACTAGCATAAGGAAATGTGGAAAATGCATTACACACTTAGAACTTGGTCTACAGGCACTTCTATGTCCTGGGAGAGTGCAGGATTGATAGGTCAGACTCTTCATGTCAGAGTGCCTACAATGGCAGAAATACTGCACACCTGCAGTTGATGTTAATGTTTCAATGTTAATATGCCTTATTATTTGTAGAGCAATGCTTAGTTTCTAAAAGGTACTGGACTGATTTTTGCAAGTTTGAAGCTTGTATGTCAATACTTGCTGTTCAGAACTGTTTTTGCTAAATTCTGTGCACAACACCACCATCCAATTCTGCACTTTCTCAGAGAAAGACACAATAATCACAAAGCTAAGAATTTAGTTCGCTATTTACATGGATTTTGTTGTTGCTTTGTTTAACACCAGGCGTTCTGCTGTCCTCGTCAGTGAAATGGGTTTGGAGGAGTTACTGACCAACAATGTAAGGAAGCTAAATATTCGACTTACAAATCATGAGTCCATTAAAATACAATAAAGATTCTTTCTTCTGAAACACATTAGACAGTCCAACGCACAAACACTATTAATCTTAAACTGTTAGCAAGCTCAGCAAAATCCCCATCTCCCCAAGCTGACCAATTTTTCAGCTCACATTCTGTAACACCGATACAAACATTATTATAGTAAGATATTAGAACATCAGGTATGGCTTTTACCTTATTAATCCCATCTCTGGAATGTTCTCCCGAACCCACTCATCCTAATCTCTTATCCCCTAGCCCCAGTTTCTCTCACCCTTGCATGATATACTCTTTTTCCTTTGTTACGTGTTCTGAGACGGCCTCTTACATGAGAGGTGCTATACAAATATATGTTGCCATTGGACATAAACTAGTAAAACAAATGTGCATACCCTATTGTCCCTTTTTCATGTTTAAACTGATCCTTCCCTATTTAAGCTGTGTCCATTTTTAGGTTAGCTTTAATTTTACGGTTTTACTAAAATTCTATTTTAACCTTTCTTTTTATGTTTGAAAACTGTCATCCTCCTTGAATTCTTCTTTCCTTGCTTCCAACATTCTTTGTTGAGAAGGGAGCAACATTTTTAAAAATTGATCATCACTGGTTGAAATTCAAGTTGAAGGTCAATTTTACAGACCAGATTTTGAAGATTGACATGGTCACACATCAAGCACACAGAATTGCATACAATGCAGAAAGGGCTGTGCCAAGTATATTGGTGGCCAGTTCTCACAATCAGACAGTACCTGGACAAGTAATCTTGTTAGCAACAGTCAGAAGGTTAATGTTACAATCATGAAGAACTAATTGCCTCAAATCATGAAAACCTGAATTTATCATCACAGTTTTCGTATAAGGTTGAAATGTACAGCATGTCCATTGTGATTATAACATAAGAACATTATGACTCTATGCTAATTTTCCTTTTCATCCAGAATTAAAAGTAAATTTTGCAATTGAATACCAAGTGGCAATGTACCTCAATGGAAATTTCACATTAGACTAAAAGAAACAGTAGTATATTAAAATTATCCAACTGGGATATGTACTTCAAACGAGATTCATTACACAAAGAGGAGGATGCCTGACAGGTTTTGAAAACTTTGTACTGTACTAATAACAGGCTCCTTTATACATTCTCTGAAGAGCATTGCTCTGGGACCAACATGATAACTCTAGTGAGGGCAACAGAAGTACACATCCCAGCAGGGGAGAATTTTTGAAATAAAAGTATAATGCTCTGCTAGCAAAATGAATATCAACAGCCATTTTCACCAAAATCAATATGGTGACAATCATAGAATCATACAGCACAGAAGGAGGCCATTTGGCCCATCGTGCCAACTCTTTGAAAGCACTATCCAATTAGTCCCACTCCCATGCTCTTTCCCCACAGCCCTGCATTTTTCACCTTCAAGTATTAATCTAATTCCCTTTTGAAAGTTAGTATTTAATCTGCTTCCACCACCCTTTCAGGCAGTACATTCCTGATCATAACAACTTGCTGCGTAAAAAAAAAATCTCATCTCCCCTCTGGTTCTTTTGCCAATTACCTTAAATCTGTGTCCTCTGGTTACCGGCCCTCCGGCCAGTGGAAACAGTTTCTCCTTATTTACTCTATCAAAACCCCATACAATTTTGAACACCTCTATTAAATCTCCCCTTAACCTTCTCTGATCTAAGGAGAACAATCCCAGCTTCTCTAGTCTCTCCACATAACTGAATCCCTGGTACCATTCTAATAAATCTCCTCTGCATCCTCCCCAAGGCCTTAACATGCTTCTTAAAGTGTGGTGCCCAGAATTGGACATAACACTCCAGCTAAGGCCTAACCAGTGTTTTATATAGGTTTAGCGTAACTGCCTTACTTTTGTACTCTATGCCTCTATTTATAAATAGATCTCATCGATCGACAGTTCCGACGGGCCACAGCGAAAAATCGCATAGACCTCCTCAGAAGGCAAACACGGGACACAACCAACAGGGTACCCTACGTCGTCCAGTACTTCCCCGGAGCGGAGAAACTACGCCATGTTCTTCGCAGCCTTCAACATGTCATCGATGACGACAAACACCTCGCTAAGGCCATCCCCACGCCTCCACTACTTGCCTTCAAACAGCCGCCTAACCTCAGAAGTACCATCGTTCGCAGCAAATTACCCAGCTTTCAGGATAACAGCGACCACGACACCACACAACCCTGCCATGGCAAACTCTGCAAGACATGCCAGATCATCAACACAGATACCACCATCACACGTGAGGACACTACCCACCAGGTACATGGTACATACTCATGTGACTCGGCCAACGTTGTCTACCTCATACGTTGCAGGAAAGAATGCACCGCGCCATGGTACATCGGCGAGACCATGCAGACACTGAGACAACGTATGAACGAGCACCGCGCAACAATCGCCAGGCAGGATTGTTACCTCCCAGTCGGGGAACACTTCAGCAGTCAAGGACATTCAGCCTCGGATCTGCGGGTAAGCGTTCTCCAAGGCAACCTTAGAAACACACGACAACGCAAAATCATTGAGCAGAAACTGATAGCCAAGTTCCGCACTCATGAAGACGGTCTCAATCGGGATCTTGGGTTTATGTCACGATACATGACGTGATCCGGACTCGAGTCGTCGTTAGCTTGTTCACAGATGTGATTCCCAGTAAAAAAGTAAAAATTTTCCCAGTAAAAAAGTAAAAATTTTAAAGCTTTTCGTTTTACATACAGACGGCAGCTTTTGACACGTTAGAACCCCTGCGACTACACCTCATTGTCTCAGTTGTATCTTGCTATGTCTTTGATGTGGTACCTTCCTGGCTGACTTAATTAACTTTATCACACCTCGGCAGATAGTCAGGATGATTTAATTTAGTGGTCTGCAATTGTAAGGTACACATGCTTTGTTTTCTATCTATATATGCTTTGGCGATTCTGTATCTAATTTACTTCACCTGAGGAAGGAGCAATCGATAGCTCCGAAAGCTTGTGATTTCAAATAAAACTGTTGGACTATAACCTGGTGTTGTGCGACCTCTCTATTTATAAAGCCATGGATCCCATATGCTTTAACAGCCTTCTCAACTTGTCCTGCCAGCTTCAAAGATTTGTGTACATAAACCTCCAGGTCTCTCTGTTCCTGCACTCCCCTTAAAATTGGACCATTTAGTTTATATCGCCTCACCTCATTCTTCCTTCCAAAATGCATCACTTCACATTTCTCTGCATTATTAAATTTTATCTGCCATGTGTCTGACAAAGCACTAATCTATGATAAAATCAAGGAAGACAAGCAGATAAAGTGCTTATCTGTTAGAAAGTTAACATGACCTTTATTATAAAAATTACAACTTTTATCAGATAATTAAGTGGGAGAAGGAACAGTGTAACAACAGCTATATTCTTCCCTGCATTACACAGAGTTTCATTATCCCCATAAACAGTTAATTGGATATGATGTTATTGTAACTTACGTATTTATAATTTACCATAATACTTTAATCTGGCATAAAATGTAAAGATTGCACACTCTACTTCACCTTAAGCACTCCAGGACTTGATCACAATGTAAGCTGACACCTCAGGGCAGATGTCCACATACTGTACTAAATGTGAACATGCATAGAACTTTTTCCGCCCTTAATCAGACATTCAGTATAGACAATGAGGTTTTCAAAAATATTTTGAACCTTGAAATATGTAGTCCAAATGCCCATTAGGTCAACACTTCAGGCAAAATACCCCATTGTGCAAATTAGCTGACTGTTAATTCAGTTTGAAACAGTCTTAAGAGTACAAGGAAGAGTGCAGTAATTTTAGCTGAATGCTGATTCTGTACGTCAATATACCATAAACATGACTGTACTACATTATAAAATGAGGCAAAGAAGTGTTTGCGTGTCAAGTGTAGGCCTTCTCTACTGCACCAACTATTCTTTTTAATCAGGATCCTACCTACTCACTTAAAGATCTTTTCAAGTAAACTCCAATGCACTCCCCCTCCCCCCCACCCATCTGCCTGTTCTAGATGGATGTAAAAGATACATCTATTACTACTTATAAAAAAACCGGTGAAACATTTAGCAGGAACCTAGAGGCCTTGTTTCAATAATAAACTTCATGCATGCATATAATTTTGTTTTTAAACAAAAAAAATTTTTTTTAAACCACATATTGGAATAATAGAATATTACAGCAAAGAAACAGGTTATCTGGCCCATCAAGTATGGATTGAACCAGAATAATTCCTGGTGTGATTAAAACCGCTGATGAACAAACACAACAGCTCTGTATGGGAATATGGGATATTTTTTTCTTCAGTGTCAATATAACCAAGTTATCCCACAACTTTTAGTCACACACCTGTGAAAGAGAATAACCATGCCAGATTTGCTTTAGGGAACTGAACATAATTATAGCTGCTTGCAGATTTACATCTATGTATTTCAATACTGGGCAGGGTTTACAATTACCAAATTAAAATATTTCCAAACCTTTTTTCCCCCCACAGCGTGCCAGTTTGAGCTCTTGTACTAGTGAAAGTTATGTAACAGAACAAATCAAACGCACAATCCTATTACACAAAGTTCCGAGGGCACTAATTGAGAGCGAGGGTTTTGATTACCAAAGTGTTTTCATTTTTTTCCCCAAATATTTTATTGGTGTGGTGGTCATTTGACCAAAATCTTGTAATCCAACTAAAATTCATGAGCCTTTAGATCCCCGTGTAGATTCTCTCTACAAGAATATACATACTTATAAAATTTGTATTCACAGGTTCAAAACCCATAAACAATGAATGATACAGTACAACTGAAGCACCTTGGGGTATTTTTCTGCGTTGAAAGTGCTATATAAATGCAAGTTGCTGTTATTGTTATAAGTAGGTTAACTTTCAAAATTTTATATGACAGAAGCAGCATCTTATAATATGTTGCCTTTGCCCAACCTTGACGACAAGTCGTGTAGACCTTGCTACTCAATACACCCTGGCCTGTCGGAGCTTGCTTGGTTCAGTGGCAGCAATCTCATCTGAGTCAGAAGGCAGTGAGTTCAAGCCCCTCTCTCTGCATTTGAGCACAAAATCTGGGCTCACACTTCAGTGCGGTACTGTACTGCTGCACTGTCGGTGACGCCACCTTCCAATAAGACATGAAACCATCTTCATTTCTGTGAAGCACTTTGGGACATTATGAGGGTGTGAAAGTTACAATAGAAATGCTGTTTTCTTTATAATTTGTATCTATAATCACTGTAGAATCAAGATCAATACTGGGTTGGTTAAAACCTCTAGTATCAGAATGTCAATTTTAGGTTATAAACTGTGTACTCTCTGCACCCTGCTGCTGGTGCAAATGTCAATCCAAGTTTAAACTCAGTGGACCATTTTTAACATAGGGTAAAATTTCATGTGTACTGTCTTCAGAACTGAAAACTGAAAGATAAGCAAGCCCTTTCGGAAGGTAAGAAAGCAAAAAACAAAGGCCACGATTTCGCCGACCGAGGCGGGTCTTGGGAGGCCGGGGTCGGTGTCGCGGTCCCAGCCCGCTGCCTACTGCAGCCCACACTCTCCAAGCGATTTTTTGTTGATTGGGCTTCTAAAGCCCGCCCTCCGAAGTTCCCGGCCAATTTATAGGAAGCGGGTCTGATGACGTCATTTGATGACGCGTCATCAGCCGGTTTCCTTAAAGGGGCCATGTCCAAATTAATCTTGACAGTTCTGCTGTCAGTGTTCTACAGCATTGAGGTGCTGCAAACACTGACAATCACTGCACAAAGGTGCACGGCTGCACCCAGGCTCTCCCATTACTCCCTCATGGAGGGAGTCACAGCACGCAGGGAGGTTCTCTTCCCTTCCCATGGGCAGCAAAGACCTCCCCAGGAGATCAATGCAGCCTGGTTGCACATTGCACAGGAGGGCACAAGCAGGGATGTCGTCAGGAGGACCAGGCTGCAGTGGCACAAACTGATCTCAGATGATCACGAAACGTTACTGCAAAGCCACACGCAACCTCATCCTGCTGTGCCACTCATCGCATCCACATCACTCTGCCTTCCCTACCATACTCCTGCACACCAACTTACCTTGCACCTCCACCCATCCCTCTCTATCTACATTATCACTTCCCCATCTCACTAGCCACCCCTCAAACTCACCCTCAACCTACTGCAAGCGTACGAACTAACAACATACAAGGGTAGGCACCTGGGTGGTTTAGCCAATGTTCATGCGACATTTCTGTTAATGCGCTGTCAAACATTGAGATCTATATTTTCAACTCTTTACCTTATTGGACAGATCTGTGCTCACCTTTGGAAGTGAGGTCCAGTGAATGTTGAGACATAACTTCCCTCCCCCTCCCCCCAATTGTGATGAGTGTGAAAGGAATGGCTTGGACATTGTAGGGATGCTTTATGGTGCTGGTGGAGTGGTGTCAACCTGGCGCATCATGTGGCAGCCAGGGTGTACAGTGTCACGTGAAGTAAATCTGGCCATGGTGATGCCATTGCTGGACTCCTGGGCAGCAATGTTGTCGGGTGCTGATGCCCTGTGCAGCATCAGGTGATTGCAGAGAAGGTTGGTGTTGTTGTTGGTGATGTTGGTGTTCACCGCACATCAATTACAAGAGAAATGCAGGGAACAGCACCAACCGCTGTACATGGCCTTCTTTGATCTCACAAAGGCCTTCGACACTGTCAACCGTGAGGGATTATGGAGTGTCCTCCGCAAATTCGGCTGCCCTCAAAAGTTTGTCACTATCCTCCGCCAGCTTCACGATGACATGCAAGCCGTGATCCTGACCAACGGTTCCACCAGACACCCAATTCACGTACGAACCGGGGGGTCAAGCAAGGCTGTCTCATCGCACCAACGCTCTTCCTTGCTGCAATGCTCCATCTCACCCTCAGTAAGCTGCCCGCTGGAGTGGAGCTAATTTACAGAACAAACGGGAAACTGTTCAACCTCCGTCGCCTCCAGTCCAGATCCAAGGTTGTCCCATCCTCTGTCGTCGAATTACAGTATGCAGACGACGCTTGCGTCTGCGCTCACTCGGAGGTCGAACACCAAACCATCGTCAACACCTTCACCGAAACGTACGAGAGCATGGGCCTTACACTAAACATCCGTAAGACAAAGGTCCTCTACCAACCTGCCCCCACCACACAGTACTGCCCCCCGATTATCAAAATCCACGACAAGGCCTTGGACAACATGGACCACTTTCCATACCTCGGGAGCCTACTGTCAATAAGGGCAGACGTCGACGACGAAGTCCAACACCGCCTTCAGTGTGCCAGCGCAGCCTTCGGTCGCCTGAGGAAGAGAGTGTTTGAAGACCAGGACCTCAAACCCGGCACTAAGCTCATGGTCTACAGAGCAGTAGTGATACCCGCCCTGCTGTATGCCTCAGAGACATGGACCATGTACAGCAGGCACCTCAAAGCACTGGAGAGGTACCACCAATGCTGCCTCCGCAAATTCCTGCAAATCCATTGGCAGGATAGGCACACCGACGTCAGTGTTCTTACTCAGGCCAACATCCACAGCATCGAAGCTTTGACCACGCTCGATCAGCTCCGATGGATGGGTCACATTGTCCGCATGCCCGATACGAGACTCCCAAAACAAGCGCTCTACTCGGAGCTCCGGCACGGCAAGAGAGCCCCAGGTGGGCAGAGGAAACGCTTCAAGGACACCCTCAAAGCCTCCTTGAAAAAGTGTAACATCCCCACCGACACCTGGGAACCCCTGGCCCAAGACCGCACAAAGTGGGGGAGAAGCATCCGGGAAGGTGCCGAACACCTCGAGTCTCTTCGCCGGGAGCAAGCGGAAGCCAAGCGCAGGCAGCGCAAAGAGCGCACGTCAACCCAAGCACCCCACCCACCCGCCCCTTCAACCACCATCTGCCCCACCTGTGACAGAGACTGTAGGTCCCGCATTGGACTCATCAGTCACCTGCGAACTCATTTTTAATGTGGAAGCAAGTCATCCTCGGTTCCGCCTAAGAAGAAGATGATGTTGGTGTTGGGGCTCATCGTGGAGGGATTCAGAGGACCAAGGTGAGATTTTTTCAAGGGCACCGATTTTGCTGGAATAGATGGCAGCTGAACTTGAGATGACAGAAGCGATCTGTCAATGGTGAGAGAGCTTGCTCCAAGGAGGTGACAGTGGATAGAGAGTTTACTCGAAACGCTTCCAAACTGCAGACAGCTCAAAAGTGTCTTCCAAGTCCAGAAAGCTCAAGCTTCTGACATTGGAAAGTGAACAGCTGTGAAATGGTAGCTTTCAGACCACTTTTGCAGCTGTCACCTATTCACAGCAATGGGGAGACATAGAGAACCTGACCTGACCTACTTATGTGACGTGATCTCCGAACAACGTGAAGCCCATTAAAAAAAGTGGGAAAATAGAAATAGGCTGGCAAAATAGTAGTTAACAAGCATTTAACTATCTTAAATGCCTCCCCCGTCCCTTGGTGTTGGGTCTGTTCTGAAATCGCAGACCCGACACTTTGGAAACTTACATGGAGGCGGGTTCGGACCGGGTACCCAAACCGCCGTCAATCATTTTGATTTTGACAGCGGACCCGCCTCCAAACCCGCACTCTGAGCGCCGGCAAAATCGCGGCCAAAGGAATTGCTTATCTATCTGTTCTGAAGAAGGATATACATCTTAAATGTTGACCTGTCTTTTCTTTTTATAAATGCCGTGTATGTCCAGCATTTTCTATTTCTATTTTAGATTTCCAGCATTTGCATTTTTTTCTTTTTAATATCTGCTTTTATATACTTAAAGAAGAAAATACAATATAATGGCAATAAATTCCAAGGCCTGCAATTTTAAAACTAGGCCAGTGATTGCTTCAACACTCTGCTTTGATTCAATTAGTGTAGCAACCCCCCTAGTAGACACAGCAAGGTATAATTAGGAAGTAGTGAATTCCCAAACAGTGTCACTACACACCTGGGTAGCCACCTCAGTCAGAATAATATGATGACAGTTATGAATCAGCAATAGCTGCTCCCCTTAGAATAGCATCAATACTCCTAGTGACATGCAAGGATTTTTCTGCAACTTTTTTAAAAAGCATCTAACGGCAGACACATTTGAATTCTACCTTCAAATTAAATCGAGCAGTTAAGAGGGAAATAAATGCATACCCTTACCAGTTTTACAACATGCTAGTTGTTTCTTTGAGGTCCACACAATGGCATTCCAACTTTAAATATCTTTGTGCTATTTCCCCAAATTGTGAATATTATGTATGGCAAAAGAAATATAGTATTCCTTTTTCTCAATAAAAAAGTATTACTTCCAGGGAAAAGGAATTAATTTAAAAACATGACTATAAATAAAAAACTTTTCCTTTTCAACAACTCTGAATTTCCAGATTCCCTAAATCCTATTTGCTATATGATTTAGTCCATTTGCTCAAACAAGTTTGAAAAACATAATATATAGAAATACTTGCGCTGTGTAACTAGATTTAAGAAAACGATTGCGATTAGGATAAAATGTGGAGTATTCATATTTAATGTAATGCTATTTACACGCAACCAGCTGAAGAAAAGCCAAGTTTTAAATCAGGTACAGGTACCTGGATTTATCAAAGTATTTTGGGGGAGAGGGAAGAGAGGAACTTTTAAAAAGTTAACAAAAGCAAGTGAGAACTCTGGACAAATTCACACAGGTACAACATTAGAAACAGCAATGATAAATTAGACATTCCCTCGTCACCTAGATTTCAATTTTCTTCGCTATTTCTGTCCCCAGCTTCTTAAATGAAATAACACAAGTCTAACTAATACTGTAAATCAATTAATTTCTTACTTTTCCTTTCTAAATTGCATAATACACTAAGCACAATGTTATTTTGAAGACAAAAAACATCAGTGCCTAAAATTAATCAATCGGATTTATTTGAGAAAATAAAACAAGAACTTGAGTTTGTTAAACGGTTGATGAATTACCAGTGCAGAAGTTAAGCAATGTTGAGGCATCATACACTGAGGGCAAATCGTCTTCCATGCTCGCCTTCCTATAAAGAACAAACCAGTTTGGTCTGTTTTTCTCCTCCTTTCCAATGATTTCACAACAAGCACAGCTCCAGCATACTTTGAATTCTAAGGAAATCCTCCCAGTCCAGATGGCTGGTGACAAAGCACTTCTGTGTTGGCACAAATAAAAACTCCACAAGACACCCACCCGTTCCTTCTGCCTGTCTGAGCACACCAAGCACTGAAGAGCAAGGGGGAGGGGAGCAGACAGCGTCCTGGACACTTCCGGGAGTGGTGAGGCCCCGATTACAAGAAAGTCCTAAACACAAACAACTGCACTTGCTACCTGGGAGCTTCAGTCACAAGCCTCGAACTACTTTGGAGCATTTCTGCCCTGGCTAAATACAACAATCCTCTGCTACGCCAACATTCCTCTGGGACAATACACTTGGAATTGCAAACACTCCACAACTTTCTCAGTACGAGAGAGTTTTATCTTCAGAACAAACTGCAAGGGCCAAAGGAGATCTAATGAATGCAACATGTGTTCATTCTTTTAGTAGCAGCCTCCCAAGCCAACTGAGTGTGCCTTCAGTTAGGGAAATGTCAAGTCAATTCCAAAGCTATTGCCGAACAATCTGGGCAAAGAATTACTTAATGTGTTAGACCTTTAAGAACTATTTGAGAGAGAGGAACTATGTAAGCGTCAGAAATTAACTTTTAGCTGTATTTCCTAAGCCATGTTGAGTTAAAAATCAAAACTAGGGGAAAAGAACAAAATAACTCAAACAGGTTAACTTAATTGTTGGAGTTCTGAAAACACTCTGCTTCTAAAATGGACATATTTTTTCTACAAATAACTTTATAAAATCTCTACATTTTTTCCTCAAGTACAATGAGAAATGTACAGAACCATGAAACATTTCAATTCAGAGTATCCTTTGATTTTTAAAAAAGTTATAGTTTTGGTTCTAAGGCCATAATCTTTCTGAAAAGGTTTAATTACTCATTTTAAAAGAACATTGAGAAACATGTTAGAACTCACTTCATAAACATTTGCTGGAAAGTGGTGCTCATTATGTGATGTGCTATGGAGAGAGAGAACTTAGATAAGCAGCCACAGCACATGGAGCTCTTGCTTTCAGTTTAACAAAGTGAAGGTGAGGCGGGGAGAATAAAGAATTACCACTCCTTTGATTAGAGAATTGTGCGTGGTATAGAAAACAAATCGAACGAGGGTGGGTGGGGGGAAGTACATCACTTTAAAAAAAAGTGGGCATATTAGTCTAAAAGCCAGTTATTAAAAATGAACTTTGAATAGGACTAACATTTAGTTTGTTAACATCTGAAACAATGCAGATAAAATGTAACTTTATTGAGACAGGAGAGCACACTAGGGCCCCGTTATGCTATTTCACCCCTGGAACCTGGGGTCAAACTCAACCCAGATGCACAGACTGAAAGTCTCTAGATATCTGCTAATGATTCTAAGCTGTGTTTCGACGGTTTTGAGCCAGTTCCATGGGACTATGACCACTTCACAAAAACTGCTCATTAATTCAACACAACTGGTACTAATTCAGCAATCTCAGAAGGCCTAAGCATGCACGATGCAATCAGTAGAAGAGATATGCTGCTGTGGCAGTACATTTCAGTGGTAATATCATGGTGTTGAGTCATGATGTCATCATGCATAATCTCCTTATTGAAGTCATGATGTCTAATATAATATGCATGCACATGAGCTAAAATGTCACAGCCAGTCCGTGTACGCACTTCCCATTTGCTGCCAGCTCACAAGGAGACTACAGTAAGTTTTGAAGAGTGGCTCTCTTAGGCTACTCTCCCAAGAGCTGGCCTAATATACAAAAGGGCCTTCCGACTCGATTCCAGGACATGGTTCCATAGCTGCCAGGCACCCTTTGGTACCTCATCCAAATTATTATTCTCTATGTTGAACCTGTATGGTGACGCCCTGTATGATATTCGACTGCAACAGGCATCACAGCTGAGCCTGATCTTGTCCTGATCTGATATCCACATGTGTACATCATGCATACTATCCTAGAGAACTAACAAAAGCTGTGCAACCGCTTCAAAAGAAACGGACAGCTAAAAAAAGCCCTGAATTTGAGAGTTATGACACATGACACTGAAATTGCAGTGGAGCACAGGCTTGCATTACAAACCGCAGTTACATCCAATTACTTTTGCAAAAGAAAAAAACCTTTAAGGATACAAAAGCATGGTTTCCAGCAGTGGTTGATTTAGGGGGTTGCAACTGCTGACTGCATGAAATTTACTTTTCGGCAGGTTCTGGGGGTATGCCCCTTTGACATTTTTGGAGTCTTGTGTAACTCTGCCTTTCAAGCCCAAAAATTTTTTCTTGGAACAGTTGCAGATATTTTTAAATAGGAAAACAAAAAGTAGTTGTAGAGACTTTCATGCAACTTTAAATCGTCCAGTTCTTTTTACTGGGAATCTAACCTCAAATAAATCATGTTAATTGTGACCTGAAGCTTTTTACAAAATACATCAACAATAATCTCAACTGATGAGTGCAGGATGCACTCAAGACGAAACTGGCTGACTACCAGATCTTTTGCTGATGCAGGCCTCATGACAGCCAAGCAGATTACCTAAATACCTAAATTTGAGGGCATGTTGATTTAACCATTTTAAATAAACAATTTTTATTTTTAAAGTAACTTCAGTAGGGATGATCATATCACTAAAAAAAAAGTTCTAGTTTTGATGAAAGGTCACATCCAAACACTGGCCTCGATTTTGCTGCCGAAATAATGGCGAGTTTAATGTGCACGTCGTTATTAACGTGTAAATCATCCAGCAATTCGTGGCGAAGAAGGTACCCTGTGAATCGCCACAAGTTGCGGGACGATTTGCGCTGCTGCGCCTTTAGCCTCGTGAAAACGCCAACTCGCCCTTAACCTCTGCATGAGTTTCAAGAAATTGCTGCATTTGCACATTAATTGCCAATTAAACTCACCACAGAAAGTTAGGGCTAGTACTTAATAGAGTACGTACTTTTTAAAAAAATGATGAGATTTATGCTCCTGCAATGCCATTCAACCTCTCCGGCTCAGAAAGTGAACAATTTAAACGGTGGAGTCTCATTCCTACAGGTAGTAAACGAAACAGCCGGAAGTAGCAGCTAGCAAGCGGGCAGTCGCACGACGTCAGGAGGCAGGCGGCCACCATGGAGACCGGAGGAACATTCCCTGGCACGAAGGTAAGTCGTGGAGAGGGGATCTCGGGATGACCTCGTGATCCCTGGGGGGGGGGCCCAGAGGGGCATTCCTGCTCACAAGCAAAGGGGAAAAAAAGAAAATTACTTACCTTTCAGGGTCTCTACTGGCCTCGGCTCCACTAGGTTGGCCTAACAGGGAAGTCACAATGGTTTTCCTGCACAGGCCCCCGCTTAAAATTATAGTCGGGCCCCAATGACGTAAACAGAGCCAGACCTGCATATTTAAAGAAAAACCCTGTGGGCTTCCAGCAGGTGTCCTACTCACCTGCTTATAAGAGGTTAAAATCAGAACCCATGGGAAGACAGCGGAACATCAGTGGGCAAGTTCCACGGGCCATTTTAAATGCCTGATCTCCTGCTTTCAGCCGAGTAGGGAGGGTTAAAATTGGCCCTTTTGCTTTTAAAACACAAGGCTAGAAATTGCTGCTAGTTGTAATGAACACACTATTTTACATAGGAATTGCTAGACTAAAAATAACCAAGTTCGCCTTCTATCATCCAGGTAGTCACATGATACAACGATACTGAAGTTGTTGGCTAAGACGTGAGTCAAGGAAAACCCGTGGTGGAAAGCTTTGCAAGCCATAGGTCCAAAATCATCTATCCTCCCAAGTTTGCTACACTTACCAGATGTCTTGTCTCAAATTATGTACTAACTCCCAAAATATTATTTTCTGAAAGAAATCTATCTAATTTGCACTTGAATGAATCAACACCATTTGCTTCCACCGTCTCCCTGGGGAGCCTGTTCCACAGATTGACCACTCGCTCACTGAAAGAATGTTTCCACACATTGGCCCGCATTTTCCGATGCCTACGGGTGTGTACGAGCTGTGTACACAGCCATAGGGACATCAGAAATGCTGGTTTCAGGCATGCGAAGTGCATGCGCTGAAAACCGGCATTTCTTGGACGCCTGCCCTGGAGAAGGGCCTCTGCGGGGGGAAGAGTTCCGCTTTCTGCAGAACCTCCGCCCGCTGAAAACCCTTAGAAATCTTACGTCTGGTAAAAGCAGGCGTAAGGCCTGCTTTTACCATAAGAGTTTAAAAAAGTAAAAAAAAAATGTTTTCATTCAATTATAATTTTTTAATACTTTTAAAAAAACTTTATTTTTAGCCCCATAAAAATTTATTTTTTCAAAAAATTAAATTTTTATTTAAAATATTTAATTTAATGTAATTTTAACTCATTTTAAAAATGTGATGGTTCAAAAAAAATTTTTTTAATGTTTTAGTGTCTTTTTTCAGTGATCCATTCATACTTTTGACAGGTCTATCTATCAAAAGTATGAAGGGGGATGCCCTTCTTTCATTGGCTCGCCTGAACCACGTGATCCCAGGGACGCTTGCGAACTGCCTGCGCCCCTGGGATACGTGGGCCCTGCGCATTTCGACTGTGGAGAGGCCCAGCTTTGGAAGTGTCCAGACCGCGGGAGCCCTCAGGTAAGTGCATAGATTTTTTTCCCCCGATAGGAGGCATCTGCACGCAGGAAGCATCCTATCGGAAATTACGGGCCATTAGATTTGAATTCACCACCCTTCAAGCACAGGCCATGCCCTCTGGTTCTACTGTTCTGGACAAAGTGAAACAGCTTGTTCTGCATTATCTAGTCCCTTTAGAATCCTAAAAGTAACAAGTATATCATCTCTCAACCTTCTCTTTTCCAGTGAGAACATACCCAATTTATATACTCGCTCCTCATAATCTAATGCATCCATCCCCTCAATCAATCTGGTTGCTCTCATCTGTACCCTTTCAATAGCTACAATATCCTTTCTGTACTGAGGTGGCCAAAACTGTAGACAGTATTCCAAATGCGGTCCCACCAATGATTTAGAACGTGGCTGGATTACCTCACTATTTCAGCTCAATATTGACCTTTTAATACATCCCAACATCTGACTTGCTTTATTCACAGCCACTGAGCATTGTTACGATAGCTTCAATTTATTGTCAATGGGGGCCCCCCAGATCACTTTAATTTTCACATTATTTTCTTTCCATTCAATTAATAGCCCCTTCCAGGTTCTTTTCTCCCCATATGAAGCACTTTGCATTACTCTACAATGAATTTTATCTGCCATTTGTCTGCCTAATTCCCAAGTATATGCAAATCCTCCTGCTGCTTTTCAGCTTTGGAGTCTACCACCTTCATTAGCTTTGTAGCATCTGCAAGTTTGGCCATTGTGCTTGTGACTCCTAGCTCCAGATAATTTATGAAGATATTAAACAAAAGCAGTCCCAAAACAGACCCCTGTGGGACCTCCCCGGTAACATTCTTCTAGGCTGATGATAATCCCCGAACCATTACCCTCTGGCTCCATCGCATCAATTGTAAAATATTTCCACTGATTCTCGCTTTCTTTATTTTCAGTACCAACCTTTCCAGAGGAACTTACTGAAATCCAAGTACACCACATCCACTGCCTTACCCCTATCGAGCTCTTTTGTCACACCCTCAAGAAAACCAGTAAATTAGATTGGCAAGACCTTCCTTTCATGAACCCATATTGACTATCTTTTAATGATTTAATTTCTATCTAGATGCTCAATGATCTTATCTTTAATAAGGATTTCCATAATTTTACCCACAGCCTGTGTAGCAAGAGTTGTCAGTTGCTGAATGGTCCCACTCCATCATTTTGTTTTTCTTTTTCTCTTAATATAACTAAAAAACGTATTAATTCAAGGTTACATAACATAATCTGTGCTACACAAACAGACCAACAGTCTGCACCACACATCATATAGACTGTAGTCCAGGGATCAATATGGGAGCCTCAGTGCTTTTTAAAAATTAAATAAAACTTATTACCCTTGAAACCCACTCCCCATTTTATTTCCAAATCTTAGCAGGGATGTTCAATTAAAGAAAGCTAGTGCATTTATACCAGAGGGCATTCTCCTCATCTCCAAAACATGTCAGCAACCAGTTTTAGGGGGGGGGGGGAAGCTCTACAAAAGGCAACAACTGGGTAACCCCAGAACGTTGTTCTGAGAATTTTTTTAAAGTATTTAAAAGCTACATTTTAGCAATGTTATAACCAACTTATTTATTGGAATTCTCTACCACAGAAGGCTGTGGAGGCCAAGTCACTGAATATATTTAAGGAGCTATAGATAGATAGATTTCTAGACACAAAAGGCATCAAGGGGTATGGGGAGAGAGCAGGAATATGGTATTGAATGGCGGAGCAGGCTCGAAGGGCCGAATGGCCTACTCCTGCTTCTATTTTTTCTATGTTTCTATACTCAAAATAAATAAGTGTGTATTCAATTGCAACTCTCAGAAACCATCAGCTCATCCTAAAACTTTTCTGCCTGAAGTTTGTGTGCAACCAACACTGAACACGTAAACTTGAGCTCATCCAATACCTGCTGCCTATGTCCTAACTTGCACCAAGTCCCATTCATCTATAACCCCTGTGCTCACTGACTACATTGGCTCCCAGTTAAGCAATGCCCCGTTTTAAAAATTCACCACCTTGTTTTGAAATCCCTCCATATCTGTAATCTCCTCCAGCCCCACAACCCTCCTGGATATCTTCACTCCTCTAATTCTAGCCTCATTCCCGATTTTAATCACTCAACCATTGGTGGCCGTGCCTTCAGCTGCCAAGGTCCTAGGCGGTGGCCAGAGTGATGGTTGTTGTTGTTGAAAATTATTTCTACCTTCCAGCTGATCTGTAAGGTCGATACTGACAATCTCCACTCTCAAAGAAAAAAAGCTGATTTGTCTTGTGAATTGCCAATAACCTAACACATGGGTTGAAAAGTTGGCAGCTAAAGCAAGAGTGATTGTAGAAAGGAGCTTGAATTTTCACCTCTCTAACTAGAGGCCAATTGTAGCATATCCTCTGTCATTCTAGCTAAAATCAATCAGTTAGCTTTACACAGAGCAAGGATTGAAACAGATGAGTGACATCTACCTCATAATGCAAAAAGGACTATTACAAAAGTATCTGATGTTGGATTAGGAGTTGTATGTTTATCTTATTAAATAAACTCAGGGACTTCCTTCCTCTGTACAATGAAGATTCCTTTTGGTGTGAGACTTTGTGATCATTAGAGGTAATTTTAGTCTATTATATTGGGAATTAATCAAAATGATTAATCATGATCATTGATAAAAATTCCAAAGATAATAGTCAGTTCAGATCACAAAATCATCCTATTATTGTTCGTTTAATGGCTTACAGCATTGTACAAGATATTGGGCAGTACGGGCGCACTCCTGAATGCAAGATGATCAAATCACTGTTGTACCCAAGAGATGAAGAGGCTGACCCAAATCTTTTAACAGTTCTCCTCACGGGCCTCCGATCCGACACCCTCCATAAACTCCAACTAGTCCAAAACGCAACTGTCCAAATCCATCTCGCCCATCATCACTGTCCTTGCTGACTTACATTGGTTCCTGGCCCCCAATGCATTAACCTGAAGTTTCTGCAAACATCTTCAGCCTTATATCCATCCCCAACACTTCAAATTTTGAGTTCTCATCCTTTTATTTAAATCCCTTCATGTCCTTGCTCCTCCCTATCTCAAACCTCTCTTCCATGCTTTCAGTCACTTAGACCCCGTCACTTTCCTCTCCCCTTTAAGATAAATCTTGAAACTCCCATCTTTGGTTAAGTTTTTTTTGTCATCCCCTCCGTCTCTCCTTTTTCCTTCACAGCTCTGTGAAGCACCTTGGGATGCCTTTCTATGTTATTGGTGCTATACAAATGCAAGTTGTTGTATGCAAGTATGCTTCCATGGGAACGCCTCTGATACTTTGCCCCAAGTGACCAGTACTCATGTGTGAGCCTTGAAAATTAGTTTCAGTAGCCTCTCAGAGCACGAGGAAGAGGGCATCAAAACTAAATCCAATCCTGTCCTCATCTGATGTACACATGTGCACTTCAAGCAAGGGTTATTGGCTAGCAATCAGGAAATCCTAGCAATTGCCAACGCCCCAAGTTCTTAAATCAAGGAGGGGAGTGGAGAACTGAGGCTAACTTTAGTGTATCAACCACAATAGCCGAGATCAGCTAATTTAACGCCGACCATGGATCAACTATGGGACCTTCCTAGTCTGTATGGCTTAGCTACTTATTGAATGAACTTCTTGAGCCATTGGGGCAGCTCAGTCATACCTAACCAGGGAACAGCTGATGCAGCTGGGGTGCAGGATGTAAAAATGGTCTTCCTCCCAGTATCTAATTTAAGTATATGATGCACAGTACATCAGTCTACAGGACTCTAACAGATATAATGTTGCTACACACACTTTCTGCTAGATGTTTTAGGATACGTGTGCAATACATTTGTAGAGATTATATAGTGTTTCTGGCATTTAAATCCAATAGTTTCACGATAAGGGGCTACTCCACAATAAGATGGCCTGGCTCTTATCCTACAATGTTTCTTATAACAACCCCCAATTCTATTTTTTCATTCTTATTTTCCTCAGAAACATCCAATAAAATAATAAACTCCCATATGGCTGGCTTTCTTATTAGATCATGTCAGATCAGAACATAGCTAATTGGAAGCAGTAACTTCCAATGGGCAGAACGTACAAACCATTTTTTTTTTAAAAAGCACAAATAGATGGAAATCCCAATGCAGGAGTACAATATAAATCACTTAGTAAAATTCAGGTCTTTACACATGAAACAGTTTAAGAAAGCTGTAAGCAGCTGATCAATTTTCATCTGAATATGCTGGTCCGAAGGTGTTTGGAGTAACAGGCTAGGTACAGACAAGTCAAGCTTCAGCACTTTCAATCTCCCGATACTTTGGAAATGGCACGAAACAGCACCTATGCTTTGGAAGCTAGACATATGCAATACACTTTCTTTTAAAATCAGTTTATATGAGAATTTCTTTTTTATAAAGCTAAGTTATTATTACTAATGCTTTTAAAGAGAGGATCATTATATAGTTTAATTGTGGAAAAAAATTCTATTAGTTTTTCATGTCCTCCTTAGGCCCCCAATCCAAGTCACATACCGTTCTCTGGTATTCAATATGCTGCACAACTTGGCAACCATGAACATTCTTCAATTTAATGAGAGTTCTGTGTTCAATAAGATTTGACCAACTGATCAGTGGGGATCAAACAACAAAAGATAGCCGATTTTAAATTTGCCAGGAGAGTTGCACAGTAAGATGTCAGCTTGGTTCAGTGGGAATACTCTCACTTCGGAGTCAGAAGTTCAAGCTCCACTTTGGGACTTGAGCACATAATCTATGCTGACACTTCAGTGCAGTACTGAGAGTTCTTTACATATCATGGGTGCTATCTTTTGGATCAGATGTAAAACTGAAGCCTCGACGGCCTGTTCAGGTGGAAGTCAAAGATCCCATGGCACTATTAGTAGAAAAGCAGGGAGTTCTCCCACTATTCGGACGAACAATGTATCCCTCAACTAACAATCAAAGCAGATTAACTGGTCATTTATCTTTACTTTTAGTTGAACCTTTCTATGCACAGATTATTTGCCATATATGCCTACATAATAACAGTAACTGTACTTCAAAAGTAATTCATAGGCCTTGAAGCATTTTGGGATATCCTGAGGACATGAAAGGTGCTACACAAATAGAAATGATCTCTTTCAACATAGAAATGGCCAAATTTGGACAACTATGACAGCAGTGTTTACAAATGGATCTTTATACTCAGTTTATACAACATGTTTTTTCTTTAACAAGAGTTTTGTGTCATCATTTCAGACATAAGAAATATACATATTAATGTTCTTATATGTAGGGATAATTTAGTAGGCATTGCCCATATAAATGATGCAATAATACTAACAAGATTTTCTCTCCGTTTCAATGTGAAAAAACATCCTCAACATCACAGCATCAAGGTTAGCTGGTACTTGGTTCCTTCTGCTTCACTGAAGAACATGAAGGGAAAAATAAAACTGTGATCTAAATGGTCCAGCAGCTTAGCTTATGCAAACTGAATTGTTTAATTACATTCTGTACTATTTAAGCTTGATGCATAACTACCACTTTGTAATTACAGAGAAGATTTGTTGATCTCAATAACAAATTTAAGACACAAATCTCCAGAAAACAATTACTGTACATACAGTTTTAAACACCAGATTTAGGCACACAAGTTTTTAAAGAGACTTTCATTTCAAACTTTAAACTTCTGCTTTAAATTATAATGGTTACTAACCAGATCAAGTAGTTGATTTTGGGAAGTAACAGTGTTCTGCAACATCCCCAGATTCAGACCTACAGTATATAAAGCATTTTCAGGGGTAGAACTGATTAGAAAAACAGACAAATTTCCTGCATTAGGTATTTGGAGACATCACTGTTGAACCTATTCTAAGAATCTTGGATCCAACAGATGGTATTTGGTGCGTTGGTTTAGAGTGCACTTTCAATCCAAATTAACATCTGTCTTAGCAAAACACAATTACTTAATTCTGTACTTTGCTCATCTTCATGTGCCTAGTGGTACAATATTGAAATCAAACAATGTAGATTGGATCCATATGTCCCTGGGCCAGAGACCACAAAAATTGATTTTGAACTTGTTCCAAAGCACTTTTTCCTGATCTCTGAAAATTAAATACTGGAGGTTCAAGATTTGGATACAATTCCATCCTCACTTTTTCAAATTCTTTCTGGACTCAGACAACTAGCTAATTTGATCTGATTTACAGATCCTTTCAAACCTAGGAAACTGCCACTCAATTATTAGACCTTTAGCAAAACAGAAAATAAGTGAAGTCTAACACAAAATTCTCGTGGCCGCGCACATGCCTCCATAAAGTCAGGCACATTTTTACTTACTGCAATGCATGTTGGAAAAATACAACAATATGAAGACACATTATCCAGAATACATACTGTCCTAAGACTTCAAAACAAGCACAAACCAATCCCTCGAATAAGATTGCTCATCTTACCAATGGCTTTTAACAAAAAAAATCCTCTCCCCTTTCCCATTTTTCTCCAGTCTCTCAGGAAATAGGCAGCTAACTTGCTCAGAAGTTTCAGCTGCTCTCAACAGGCTGCTGCATGTATAAATACTTAATGGCCAATTCAGCACTTAGTTCTTCACCTCTCCCCCATATTTCAAAAATACTGACAAGTTGTATACCAGGACAACGAAGTTCAATTCTGGTAGGACTTATTAAAATTGCATACATACGAGAACAGTTCCCCATTACAATGTTGCCATGTTAGACAAGTTCCATGTACACAATGCAACACTCAGGCTTGCAATGGAAACATATTTTCAGGAAAATGTCCAAGAATGTGAAATGAAGACTACCAACACACCAGGTCCTAATGAAACCTTTGGCGATTTGGGGAAATTAGGAATTGGAGGGCCAAGATTTAGATGCAATTCCAATCTTGCTTCGTGAATTTTGTTCCGCAACCATCCTAAAATCTACTGTGAATGGTTATTGCCAAAAAGTAAAAGGCTGTTCAATCAGTTTCAGCAAAGCAAACAATACAGAAGATCAGACTAGCTTCACACAGATACAGGAGACTCTGGATTAACAGTTTATTTAAAAAAGAGAGGGAGAGCAGCAAAGGACTACAGATTTATAATTCTGATATATAATGAAGGCAAGAAAACATAACATTAAGAAGAAAATAGAAAAGTAAAATGTGAAGCAATAAATAAAAAAGTTAACGGATAAAAATATAAACTTTTGAAAGCCAGTTTAAAAAATAACATAAAAGGCAAGTGAGACAGCAGACAGCCAAATTCTTTAAGGATGCATTTACACTGTAGTCTGGCATCAATGCTGCAGCCATATTGGCCCAAAAATTAGTCCCGTGACGCGAGAGTACGCACTGTGTACTCTCGCGTATTCTGTCACCAATTGCCGGTTTTCTGCATGCACTGCGCATGCGCCGAAAACCGGCACTTGGTTTTTGGAAAAGGGGGCGGTTCCTCGGTGCACCGCGTGCGCGCTACAGGCTGCGCGCACGCTGTGCACTTAGTGCTTTGGACGCGCAGGTAAGGACGGAAGATTTTAGAAATGAAAAAAGGAGTAAGACCCACTTTTAACAAGGTAAGTAGTGAATTAAGTATTATTTTGAATTTTTTTTAACAGGTATATCTTTTTTAGAGACTTTAAAGACAGGTAAGTTTATTTTTATAACTTTTTAAAAGATTTTAAATTTTTTCAAAAATTTTATTTTTTATTTAAAATGGTTAATTTATTTAACTATACTTATTTTATTAATGTGATGGTTTTTTTTTTTAATTTAATTGAGGTTTAGCTGTTATTTTGGGGGGGTGTAAGATTCATAGCTTTCACAGCACGTATGTGAAACTTATGAATGGAAGATGGTGTGCTGCCATTGGCTCTAACTGAGTCACGTGATCCCACAGCTCGCACGAATTCACTACGCCGGTGGGATACGCAAGCACTGCCCAGCTGATGTCTAGAACATCAAGTTCGTGCGAGCTGGATCTGAAAAAGCTAACGCGGAGTGAGAGATCGCGCCTGCTCCGTACCCCCGCGGGAACAGAGCGAGATCAATTTCTGGGCCATTATAAATGCAACCCGAGTCCAGAGCCAGTACCCAATCTAACACTAGAGTGAAGTGGAGTGAGACAAGTCTTGCATTGCTTTGTAGTCCATTCAGGCCTTAATATCCGATTTGCACTACACAAGTTTAATATTGATGCAAAGCTGAAACTGTTCAGCACCACACTAAATTTGTAGTGCAATGCACCCTGAAAAAACACTAAGGATTGCAAAGGACCAATAAGGATGTTATATGACTCTGAGCTGCACATAATGAGGAGACGTTTGTAGAGCTGAATCAGATTTCATTTGAGAAAGTAAGAGTGTGTGGGGGCATGATCAAGTTTTTTTCAATGCTGGCAGGCATAGATTTAAGCAAGCTTTTTGACTTAGTGGATATGTAAACAGATTTCCAGGAAATGTGGTTTAACTGCAAAAGGAATTGGTTAGGAATGGGAATGTAGGTTACAGGAATAAATATAGGCTGAAATAACCCCTGTGTTTCTGAGGACAAGGATGCAACTTTCATTTGTGGATAGCAGCAAGGCAAGGCACTGTCTGAAAGGGTGGTGGAAGCAGATTCAATAGTAACATTCAAAAGAGAATTGGATAAATACTTGAAGGGAAAACATTTACAGGGCTATGGGAAAGAGCAGGGGAGTGGGATTAATTGGATAGCTCTACCAAAGAGCTGGCACAGGCACAATGGGCAAAATGGCTTCCTTCTGTGCTGCATCATTTTTTGAAACCCCACTGGAGAAGCTTTTCATGGCATGGAAATGGGTTTAGCTTTATCACGTCCTTATATCATAGCTGACACCAATGTTCCCTCTAAGCTGCGCGGCCACAATGGGAAAGGTCCCATGCAGGCCGCTCACTGGCTTCTCCAGTATAAATACTGCACATGCGCGGAAATTTAAAGGGACCGCACACTAAAAGAAACAGGCCGCGGATTACAAAGCGCAGCTTACAGGGAACATTGGTTGACACTCGGCTCATCACATTTTGGGCCCAATATGCTCATCATTGTACATGGCTTGATATGCTAATAGTGGTATTATAGTATCCCATCACAGATTGCTAGTTAGAAATGTAAACATTCTAAATACTGACACAGGAGAGTCACACAGAATGAAAGGAGAGAGAATGCGAGAAAGAAAGGAGGAGAGAAAGAGAAAGGAGAAGGAAAAGTTACAAATTGCTGCTGCCAGATATGGGACCTCCCCCCAGTGCTGTCAAGCTCATAAGTTTCTCACTAAGGACAGACACTAGAAATCTATCACCATGTCTGCTGCTAAATCGTAGGAGCCCCACCATGGTGCTGCCAAACTGCAGGACCCCCAACTTGGTTCTGCCAAAGCCAACAATGCTCCTCCACCGGACCACCTCCAGTGCTGCTAAAACTAAAGCCCGCCCCCAGTGCAGCTACACCAGAGGCAGTGGGGTTTATCTGCACAATATATAAATATTTAGTCACAGCTGGATATGAAAGATGTCACAGTTAGAATTGGATATAAATATTTCAAAGGCACCTGGAAACTTAGCGGATAATGCACTTGCCATAGAATTGGGAGCCTGTGAAGTGCTGCTGGCTGCCCAAATATTGCTACTTTTTTTTTTTACCATATAGCCACTGAGAACCTTCAGCCTCCTTGGTGGACCTGGCCATTTAAAGTTGTAGAAAAAAAGTGGCAACAATCAAGGGTGGCCCTATATTAAGGGCTCAGCCACCAAGTAGCAAAATGTTCACCCATCCTCTGCCTTCTATTCTCACCTAAAGCAGCAGCTCCAACTGGGGACTTGGTGATTTCTGCACTGCTGAGTTACTCCAGTCACATTATGGAGAGGCCCCCAATTTGGATATTCTCTGGTGTCTTAATGAACATGCGTACATCTGGTGCACAGGCCCCCAGTCACATCAGGCACACAGAGAGGACCTCAGGATACTGCCCAGATCAGTATTTTGATGTGTCTACTTTGGGAAGAAGCCAGGCAGAGTGCTTATACAAGAGTCTTGCAGGCATCGAGAGAAATAAGTAGGATCCAAACAGAAACAAAAATTAGAACGAGTAAGACTCTTGTAAAAAGTTCCGCAACTACAGCCCAACATTTTTTTTTATTGAAAAAGGCATCAGTGCATGAAATATTAAAATACATTGGATTGTATGAATTCCTGTCTTTAAGACAAGTTAAGTAGCTGATCACGAAGCAAAATCATTATTTTGCTTCGGTATTTATCAGGGAGATGGATCAGGTGGACATGATATCGGAAGATGAGATTAGAAATATTATACCACATAACAGACTAATGAATAAGGGCAGAGGATGCGGAATCAGGGACAAGTAGCAGAATGGATAGCTAGTTATGCTAAACTTCTATTGAACCTTGGTTAGATCACACTTGGAGTACTGGGTACAGTTCCAGTTGCCAGATCATAAAAAAGGATATAGAGTAATTGGAGAGATGCAAAATAGATTTATAAGGATGATACCAGAACTGCGAGGTGATACCTATTAGAAAAGGATGAACAAGCCTCTTTTCTCTTTAAAAGAGAACGTTGAGGGATGACGGAAGAGAGATCTTTAAAATTATGAAAGGTTTTAATAGAGAGAGAGTGTTTCCACTTGTCGGGAAGAGCAAAACTAGAGGCCAACAATATAAGATAGTCACCAAGAAATAAAATATGGAATTCAAAAGAAACTTCTTTACCCAGAGAGTGGTGAGAATGTGGAACTCACTACCACAAGGGAGTAGTTGAGGTAAATAGTATAGATGCATTTAAGGGGAAGCTAAATAAGCATGCGAGGGAGAAGGGGTTATGCTGATAAGAGTTACATGAGGAAGGATGGGAGGAGGATCGAGTGGAGCATAAATGTCAGCATGGACTGGTTGGGCCCAATGGCCTGTTTCTGTGCTGTATATTCTGTGTAACTGCTGAATACCACGTGGCAACTTGGGCAACTATTCCCTCATTATCGATACTGGGGATAAACTTTCTTTTGTCGTTCGTCTTAAGAACATAAGAATTAAGAGGAGTAGGCCATACAGCCCTTTGAGCCTGCTCCGCGATGCAATAAGATCATGGCTGATCTTCGACCTCAACTCCACTTTCCCGCCCGATTCCCATATCCCTCGAGTCCAAAAATCTATCTATCCCAGCCTTGAATACACTCAACGATTCAGCATGATTCACAACCCTCTGAGGTGAAGAAATTCCTCCTCATCTCAGTCTTATATGGCCGACCCCTTCTCTTGAGACTATGCCCCCTAGTTCTAGACTCTCCAGCCAGGAGAAACAACCTCTCAGCATCTACCCTGTAAATCCCCCTCAGAATCTTGTACATTTCAATGAGATCACCTCTCATTCTTCTAAACTCCAAAAAGTATAGGCCCAATCTCTCCTCATAGGACAACCCTCTCATCCCAGGGAATCAATCTGGTGAACCTTCATTGCACCGTCTCTAAGGCATGTATGTCCTTTCTCAGATAAGGAGACCAAAACTGTGCACAATACTCCAGGTGTGGTCTCACCAAAGCCCTGTAGAATTGTAGTAAGACTTCCTTACTCTTGTACTCCAACCCCCTTGCAATAAAGGCCAACATGCCATTTGCTTTCCTAATTGCTTGCTGTACCTGCATGCTAACTCTGTGTTTCCTGTAGAAGGACACCTAAATCTCTCTGAACACCAACATTTAATAGTTTCTCACTTGGTACCACTTCCTTCATAATGGATTCTAGCATTTTCCCAGCGACTGATGTCAGGCTAACTAGCCTATAGTTTCCGGTTTTCTCTCTCCCTCCTTTCTTGAATAGCAGAGTTACATTTGCTACCTCCCAATCCGCGGGGACCGTTCTAGAATCTAGGGAATTTTGGAAGACCACAACCAATGCATCCACCATCTCTGCAGCCACCTCTTTTAGAACCCTAGGATGTAGGGCATCAGCTTTTAGTCCCATTAGTTTCTCAAGTACTTTCTCCTCTACTGATATTAATTACTTTAAGTGCCTCACTCTTATTAGCCCCTTGGTTCCCCACTATTTTTAGTATGCTTTTTGTGTCTTCTACCATGAAGACAGATACAAAATATTGGTTTAAAGTCTCTGCCATTTCCTTATTTCCATTATAATTTCACCTGTCTCAGCCTCTAAGGGACCAACACTTACTTTTGCTATTCTCTTCCTTTTTACATACTTGTAGAAGCTCTTACCATCTGTTTTTATATTTCTTGCTAGTTTACTCATATTCTATTTTCTCCCTTTTTATCAATATTTTGGTCAACCTTTGCTGGTCTCTAAAGCTCTCCCAATCCTCAGGCTTACTACTATTCTTTGCAACATTATAAGCCTCTTCTTTTAATCTAATACTACCCTTAACTTCTTTAGTTAGCCATTGATGGATCACTTTTTCCATGGAGTTTTTATTTCTCAAAGGAATGTATATTCGTTGAGAATTTTGGAATTTAAAAAAAGTTTGCCACTGCTTATCTACCTTCATACCTTTTAATCTAATTTCTCCGATCCACATTAGCTAACTCGCCCCTCATTCCTATGTAATTGGGTTTATTTAAATTTACGACTCTCATTTCCAACTGAAGTATTCCCCTCTCAAACTCAATGTGAAATTTTATGTTATGATTACTCTTCCCCAGAGGATCCTTTACTAGGAGATTACTAATTAACCCTGTCTCATTACACAATACAAGATCTAAAATAGCCTGTTCCCTGGTTGGTTCCATGACGTATTGTTCCAGGAAACTGTCCCGAATGCATTCCATGAACTTGTCCTCCAGACTACCTTTGCCAATTTGATTTGCCCACTCTATGAAGATTAAAGTCACCCACGATTATTGCATTACCTTTGTTACAAGCTCCTATTATTTCTTGATTAATACTCTGTCCAATGGTATAGCTACTGTTTGGGGGGGGGGGGGGGGGGAGGGGCTTATAAACTACTCCCACCAGTGTTTGTTGCCCCTTTTTATTTCTTATCGCCACCCATACTGATGCTACTTCCTGACTTTCCGAGCCAAGATCATTTCTCACTGCTGTCCTCATGCCATCCTTCATTATCAGGGCTAACCCCCTCCTTTTCCATTCGGTCTGTCTTTTCTAAATGTCAAGTACTCTGGAATATTTAGTTCCCAACCTTGGTCACCTTGCAACCACGTTTGTGATGGCTATTAGATCAAAGCCATTTATCGCTATTTGTGCCACTAATTCGTCTGTCTCGTTACGAATGCTTTGTGCATTCAGATAAAGAGCCTTTAATTTTAAACTTTTTAACCATTATTTCCTGCTTTCACCTTATTCACAGATTCACTTTTACCATTAAACTCTGTCCCTTCCCGTCACATTCTGCTTATCTTTACCCAAATCGCTACACTGCACCATTGCCTTGACTTTTCTCGAGGTTTCTAAATTTCCCCTCACCTGACCCCTCCCCCCTCCCGCTTTTTTAGTTTAAAGCCCTAACTACAGCCCTAGTTATTCGATTCACCAGGGCACGGGTCCCAGCCCGGTTTAAGTGGAGACCATCCCAACCGAACAGCTCCCTCTTTCCCCAGTACTGGTGCCAGTGCCCCATAAATCAAAACCCCTTCCTCCCACACCACTCTTTGAGCCATGCATTTAACTCTCTGATCTGCTTGTCCCTATGCCAACTTGCGCGTGGCTCAGGTAACAATCCAGAGATTATTACCTTTGAGGTTCTGTTTTTTAATTTGGACCCTAGTTCCTCAAACTCTCTCAGCAGAATCTCATTCCTAGTTCTACCTATGTCATTGGTTCCTACGTGGACCACGACAACTGGATCCTCCCCCTCCCACTCCAAATCCTTTTCCAACCACGAGGAGATATGCTGAACCCTGGCACCAGGCAGGCAACACAACATTCGAAATTCCCGGTCACAGCTGCAGAGAACAGTATCTATCCCCCTGACTATACTGTCCCCTACCACTACATTCCTTTTCACTTCCCCCACTTGAATGGCCTCCTGTACCACAGTGCCGTGGTCAGTTTGCTTATCCACCCTGCAGACCTTGCCCTCATCCACACAGGCAGCAAGAACCTCACACCTGTTGGACAAGGGCAAAGGCTGAGGCTCCTCCAACACTGCACCTGGGGTCCCCTTACCTGCCTGAGTTGCAGTCACACCCTCCTATCCTGGACCACTAACCAGACCTGTACCACTACCTAACCTAAGAGGTGTGACTGTCTCCTGGATCAAAGGTCCAGAAAACTCTCCCCCTCCCTGATGCCCTGCAATGTCTGCACTTCAGACTCCAGCTCAACCCATCCCTTTATAACCTTGTTTTATTTATTCAGTTAATTAAAATTTATGTATTTAATTAACTTAGCTTATAGTTTCGTTTTTAGCTAATTACTAGATCTAGTTTACATTCTAGGTAGATTAAATTAAATATTTACCTGTAACACAAAGCGCTCCAAGTATTGGAGACAAAAAGTAGCATCTTCGTCCCCCTCTGCTCCGAATTCCCACTCTCTCCAAATTCCCAAGTTTAACACACTGTTTAGAAGCACTCCATTTAAGATGCTGTGCAGACCACTCATCGCTCACGTGAGTTATAGCCTTGTTTGGTTATTTATCTCTTACTTTGAGCTGATATTTTAAAAAATTGTAATTTATATATTGTGGCCCATATCTTATGACTGGCTCCAGACAATACACATCTTTGTGTTTCACAGCATAAACTAACAAGTGAACTGATAACGCTGTCTGCGTATTGTCAACATAAGGGATGGACTATTTCCTAAATCAATCAAAAACAGCATTCCACAAGTACAGATTGAATTGCACATTGGCCTTCTGTAGCTCCCCTCAGGCAAAACATTTGCTTTACCATGAGCATAACATTTCCCAGCTTTCAATAATGTGTACATAATTAAAATGAAAGATAAGCAAAGTTAAAAGAAACTGATATTTGCTGGCAACATTTATATGTGACTACTGCTCAAGTGTTTTATCATTTCATATTTAAAGTTGAGGAGCAGACTAGCTTATTTGATGTGATATGTGCTACTTTTATTTCCAGTTCCAACACATCACTAAAGTTCTCAGATCTTCCAGCCTCCATAGTTGTGATTTTAGCCATCGCCTCCATTGATAAACTGTCCCACATCTCTGGAAAAAAAATACCAGTCATACCAGTTGTCTGCATGTGCACCAACGTGCAAGTAGAACAGTTTCAGCTTTATGAAATTATCCCACTTCAGAAGCATTACAACACCAACTTGGGAGCAGATTTTGGCTGCGGTACTAGATACACCAACAACACATTAGCTCCATTATAAGCAAAGTAGGGGGACATCAAATGCTTTTTGTCAATGGTTTTTCTCTATGGGAACAATGGCATATTTCTCAAAAGGTAGGAGGTTGTCAGTGGAAAGCACAGCGTACAATAACTGAGTGCTTAATGCACTATATATTGTATCTGCAGCAGTATCGGACTTCAAAATAAAATTACTGCCAGTATTTCTAAAGCACTGGATTTGGCAACAGTACTATACATAGTATTCATGGATGCTTAGCATAGCAGTTTAAAAATGCACTTTAAAGCTAAACATGCTTATAGGTTAATCTATACACCCATCTCAGAGAATGTGTTAACTGGCAATATTCTATTCACTATATCTGGAAACTCTGCTGAGCTTCAAAATAGTCCCGGAATGTAACACAGTGCTTATAAAACAAAGTACAGGAAACTCTTTATTAACCGGCACCGACGGGACCGGCGTGGTGCCGGTTTATCAAAAGTACCGGATAACGGAGAGTTATATCTACCGAGGCTATTTTTAACAAAGAAAAATAAATAAATCAAGAAATGTGCAGTATACAGTATTTGGGTACTTTTGAAAACTACCCCTGCTGACTAAATCGGCATTCTCGGACTCGGACTCGGGATCGGCAACATTGCCGGTTATTTGAGAGGAGTTTTCGGAGTACTCGGCGTTCGCGGAGACTCGACTGCGACTCGGCAACATTGCCGGTTATTTGAGAGGAGTTTTCGGAGGATGATTTTTGCCGGTTAAGCGAGAATTCCGGATATTTGGGTGCCGGATAAACAAAAGTTTCCTGTACTTCATCTTTTGAACATTGTGCAATTTACAAGAATACAACCTTATATCAACACAGCCAGAATTCTCACCATCATTCTACACGGACATTGTACCTCTGTTGTTGCAAGCTCCTCACATATGATATCCATTAATAGATTAAATATTCTCCTGAGGTGACAAGGAAAATATTCAATAAATTACCTCCTACTGTACAAACTACCAGTCGTGGGTGAATCTAGGCACAGAAAAGGTCCTACATTTCTCTGGATGTATCTAGGCGCATACAAGGTACTACATTGGTTTGAGCTGTGCAGGTAATCGTGGCTCTACCACTTGTGCACATCTGGTACAAACTTAACTTACAGCAGCACCTGCCCTCGAAATTCACCCATGCCTTCTATTCAGGGTTGGCAACTCTGGTTGGATGTATTCCATCACATGACCTACCTCCAACCACCGCACCCCATACTCCTGTTATGTCACCCGACACATCCATCCTTGTGGTGCACTGCCTTCCCACACTGATTCGAAAGTGAACAAACTCTTCATTACTCGATTGGATAATTCTTTTCCCTACTGCCAATATTTTTATGACTAATAAATAAAAATGTTCAAAGAAAATGAAAAAAACCCACAATTTTCATTAACACCCCTATGATTTTTCTACTGGGTTACTTGCAGCAGTATCCTGGAGATTAATCTTTCATTCCTGGAGACTCCAGGACAATCCTGGAGGGTTAGCAACCGTACTTCTATCGGGCTTCATTTGATATACTGCAGTGATTAACTAGGTACTGGGAACAGTAAGATAAAATAATGCTTGGACAATTCAACACAAACATTTAAAGAAGTTACTATACACCATTTATACAAGATTCAACAACGCACCACAGCTGTTTTCATGGCAACCTTAGCTTTTGCAAGAACTTAGCTCAAAGCAGACATTTGAAGCATGTTACACAGTCACTGTAAGTTACTTACATTGCTTCATACAATAGGCAACTCATGTCTTCCAAAATACTTCATGCATTTCCTAAACACATCAGGCAAATATGGACATCTACACATACTATATAAATAATCCAAAAATACTCAAACGCTATTGCTCTTCAGAAAGAAATACAAATTTATAACAAATCTGTAATTAAGCATAATTCGCTCTTGTTCTTCAGAAATCTCTGGACAGTGGGGAAGATGCCATCTAAATCTCTATAGAATACAGCAATTAGGTGCCGACTTGAAAAGCTTACCAGACTACAGCTGAGCTCCATTGATGTGCAAAGGTTTGAACTACAGTCACTGCTGGTATTACTACCAATTTGAGAGTTAACAAAACACAGTTTGAAGTCTCCCTCTGACAAAATGCAAGTTAACAAACATATTAAACAGTAATAGGTGTAGAACCACAAACTGTGATAAGTACGGTTATTAACAAATGTGTTAGTAAATCAAGTGTGTAAGAAATCACGGTGAACTGCTGCGCTAATGATAAACTACTGTTGGACTGCTACCTACAAGGAGCTGGAGGGTTGCTCCACAGCTCCTAAACTTACCTATTACACTGTTCACTTTATTAGTCATTTGCAGTTTCTCTTTACGAGTTAATAAGCTCCTGAAGTAAATGCACAGAAATGTCGAGTGGAGTCCAAAATGGTTCCTACACAAAACTAGTTTATTTTTAAATTTCAGTAATAAAACAACATCTTGAGTAATTACACAAATCAAGTTGAATCCATCACCTCAGTGTAAAGAAAGCAGGTTTTATTAAAAAATAACTGCAATGTAGGACAATTCTTAATTACTGCAGCTGACAAAAATGACTATCTAAGGCTCATTTTTGTTCCTAATTTTAGCTAGCAAAAATTCCTGATCACTTTCCAGATAAGTCACAATTCACATTCAAGTTAATAGTTCAAATTCACTTCAGTTTTTTCTGATTCACATCATGGTCCAGATCTTCCTGGAGCGGGGCATCTCGTGGTGTGCCCAGTTAGTTAGACCTTTTCCCCTCACCCTTCAACTTTGCCCTACAAGTTGCTGGAAGTGCAAATTGATAACGGCACAGCGAGGGAAATAGGGCACCTGGGACCTTGATGAATGACAAGACCATCAGTCTATCTCCTCAACAAATGAGATTTAAGGATTGAGAAGGAACCAGAGGAATGACGGAGAAGGAAATAGGGGACTTGGAGTCAAAGCAGGTAAAGAAAGAGAAATAAAGAGAGGGAAAGAAAGATTGGATTGAGAGAGATAGACAGAAAGGAACAAGAAAATAATTAAAATGTTAAATTAAATAAATCTTTAACAACAATTTACAACCTGTAGGAATGCTTAAATTGTTCCCTTTCTGGGCCAGAGAGGTTGAGTGGCATAGCAGGAACAGAAATTGTGTCATTAAAAAAGGTACTTACACTGTTGAGTACTAGCCCTAACCTTCTGTGGCGAGTTTAATTGCCAATTAACGCACAAATGCAGCAATTTCATGAAACTCACAGGGAGGTTGAGGGCGAGCTGCCGTTTCCGCAAGGCTAACGGCGGAGCAGCGCAAAGCATCCAACAACTTGTGCCGATTCACAATTCACAGGGTATCTGCTCCTCGCCACAAGTTGCTGGACAATTTATGTATTACAACTACAACTTGCACTTATATAGCGCCTTTAACATAGTAAAACGTCCCAAGGCGCTTCACAGGAGCATTGTCAAACAAAATTTGGCACAGATCCACGTAAGGAGATATTAGGACAGATGACCAAAAGCTTGGTCAAACAGGTAGGTTTTAAGAAGTGTCTTAAAAGGAGGGCATGATGCGGAGATGCCGGTGTTGGACTGGGGTGGACAAAAGTGAGAAGTCGCACAACACCAGGTTATAGTTCAACAGTTTTATTTGAAATCACAAGCTTTCGGAGCTGCTGCGCCTTCGTCGGGTGAAGTGAAGGAGTACGAATCGGCAAAGCACATATAGACAGAGAACAATGCCTGTGCAGAGTACAATGTCAGACGACTACAGTTAATCTTTCTGACTGTTTCTCTGCCGAGGTGTGATAAAAGGCAATCAGGTCAGTCAGGAAGGCATTATATCAAAGACATAGCAAGATACAACTAAGACAATGAGGTGGGGTCACAGGGGGTCTAATGTGTCACATGCAGTTTTCCATACAGACTGCATTTGACACATTAGACCCCCTGTGACTCCACCTCATTGTCTTAGTTGTATCTTGCTATGTCTTTGATATAATGCCTTCCTAACTGACCTGATTGTTTCTCTGCCGAGGTGTGATAAAAGGCAGTCAGAAAGATTAACTGTAGTCGTCTGACATTGCACGCTGCACAGGCATTGTTCTCTGTCTATATATGCTTTGCCGATTCGTATTCCTTCACTTCACCTGACGAAGGAGCAGCAGCTCCGAAAGCTTGTGAGTTCAAATAAAACTGTTGGACTATAACCTGGTGTTGTGCGACTTCTCACTTTTAAAAGGAGGGGAGAGAGGCAGAGAGGTTTAGGGAAGGAATTCTAGAGCTTAGAGCCTATGCAGCTGAAGGCACGGCCACCAATGGTGGAGTGATGAAAATCAGGGATGCACAAGAGACCAGAAATGGATGAGCGCAGTGATCTCAGAGGGTTATAGAGCTGGAGGAAGTTACAGAGATAGGGAGGGGCGAGGCCATGGAAGGATTTGAAAACAAGGATGAGAATTTTATAATGGAGGTGTTGCTGGACCGGGAGCCAATGTAGGTCAGCGAGCACAAAGGTGATAGGTGAACTGGACTTGGTGCGAGTTAGGATACTGGCAGCAGAGCTCTGGATGAGCTCAAGTTTACAGAGGGTGCAAGGTGGGTGGCTGGCCAGGAGAGCATTGGAATAATGAATTGAGAGGTAATAAAGGCATGGATGATGGTTTCAGCAGCAGAGAAGCTGAGGCAGGGTTGGAAATGGGCAATGTTACAAAGGTCTTGGTGAAGAGGAGGAGGATATGGGGTCGGTGAGCACTGTTAAACTCGCCGTTAATTTGGCAGCAAAATCTGGGCTATTCTATCTAATTGAAATCTCACCCAACAGAAATTACATACATCCAAGGAAGACTGTTCTGATGTCCTTCGAACAATTTATTCCTTTAATATGAGTGGCTCATAGTTATTCAAATTCTCATTCACACAGTCCTACACTGTCTCTTTGGAGCAGAGTGAATAATCGGAAGTGCATTGGATCTAATTCAAGCTTCCATTCATTGTATTTGACATTTTCAGTGAAATACCTGCCAACTAACATCCAACAATGCAACTCTTTGTCTGGAATTAATTGTGTGAAATGTGCTACATTACAGTAATTATAGAGTCATAACGGCACAGAAGGAAGCCATTCGGCCCATCGAGTCCGTGCCGGCTCTCTGTGGAGCAATCCAGTCAGCCCCATTCCCCCGCTCTATCCCCGTAGCCCTGCAAGTTTATTTCCCTCAAGTGCCTATCCAGTCTCCCCTTGAAAACATTGAGTGTCTCCGCTTTCACCACTTCCGTCGGCAGCGAGTTCCAGGTGCTCACCACTCGCTGCGTAAAAAGGTTTTCCTCACATCCCCCCTGTATCTCTTGCCCAAAACCATAAATCTGTGTCCCCTAGTCCTTGTACCATCAACCAGTGGGAACAGCCTTTCCCCGTCTAGCCTATCCAAACCAGTCATAATCTTGTACACCTCTATCAAATCACCCCTCAACCTCCTTTGCTCTAATGAAAACAAATCCAGCTTCTCCAACTTGTCCTTGTAGCTAAGATCCCCCATCCCCGGAGCCATTCTGGTAAATCTCCTCTGCACCCTCTCAAGGGCCTTCACATCCTTCCTAAAGTGTGGTGACCAGAACTGGACGCAATACTCCAGTTGTGGCCTAACCAGCGCTTTATAAAGTTTCAGCATAACTTCTCTACTTTTGTACTCAATACCTCTATTTATGAAGCCCAAGATCCCATATGCTTTGCTAACCATTCTCTCAATATGTCCTGCCACCTACAGGGACCTATGCACATTAACTCCCAGGTCCCTCTGTCCCTGCACACTCTTTAAAACTGTGCCATTAAGTGTATATTGCCTCTCCCTGTTCCTTCATCCAAAATGCATCACCTCACACTTCTCTGTATTAAATGCCATCTGCCACTTGTCTGCCCATTCTGCTAGCCTGTCTATGTTCTGTTGCAGTCGATTGGTATCATCCTCACTGTTTGCCAGCCCCCTAAGTTTGGTGTCATCAGCAAATTTAGAAATTGTACTGTATTCCAATTTCCAGGTCATTTATATATATCAAAAAAAGCAGTGGCCCCAGCACTGACCCCTGGGGAACACCACTGTCTACCATCCTCCTGTCTGAAAAACAGCCATTTACCACAACTCGCTGCTTTCTGTCCTTAAGCCAATTCCTTATCCAAGCTGCCATTGACCCACCTATTCCATGAGCCTCAATTTTGTTAACCAGCCTTCTATGTGGTACTTTGTCAAACGCCTTCTGAAAATCCATGTAGACAACATCCATTGCATTCCCTTCATCAATCCTCTCTGTTACTTCAGCAAAAAATTCAATTAGACTAGTCAAACATGATCTGCCTTTTACAAATCCATGTTGGCTCTTCTTAATTAGCTTAAACTTCTCCAAGTGCCTGTTAATTTTTTCCTTGATTATTGTTTCTAAAACTTTACCTACCACTGATGTTAAACTGACCAGCCTGTAGTTACTAGGATTGTCCTTGCACCCTTTCTTGAACAATGGTGTCACATTTGCCACTTTCCAATCCTCAGGCACCTCCCTGCATCTAGGGAAGATTGGAAAATTATGGCAAGCCCTTCTGTTATCTCCTCCCCCAATTCCCTTAGCAACCTGGGATGCTAGCCATCAGGACCAGGCGACTTGTCCACTCTAAGCATACCCAGCCTTTCTAGTACATCGTGTCTATCAATTTTCACCCCTTCCATTGCTTCTACTTTTTCCACTTCTACCGATATTTTGTCAGCATCCACCTCCTTAGTAAACACCGATACAAAATACTCATTGAAGTATTCTAGCCTTGCCCTGCGCCTCTAAGCATATATCACCTTCTTTGTCCCCAATAGGCCCCACCCCGCCTCTTACTACCCGTTTACTGTTTACATGCCGGTAGAAGATTTTTGGGTTCCCTTTTATGTTAACCGCCATTCTACTCTCATATTCTCTCTTTGCCAATCTTATTTTCATCTTCACATCCCCTCTCAAATTATTGTATTTGGTCTGGTTCTCCCTTGAAGAATTCACCTGACATTCATCATACACCCTCTTTTTTGTTTCATCATCTTCTCTATCTCCCTCGTCATCCAAGGAGACCTTACTTTGGTTCCCTTACGCTTCCCTCTTGTTGGAATGTACCTAGCCTGTACTTGAAACATCGCCTCCTTAAAGATCACCCATTGTTCCATTACAGTTTTTCCTGTCAGTCTTTGGTTCCATTTTACCCTGGCTAGATCCTTTTGCATCCCATTGAAGTTAGCCCTATTCCAGTTTTGAAGTTCCACTCTAGATTATTCCTTGCTCCTCTCCATTGCTAATCTAAATCTTATGATACGATGATCACTCGTACCCAAGTGTTCTCCCAGACAGACACTTGGTATCGACCTGGCCCACCTCATTCCCCAGCATCAGATCCAGCAATGCCTCCTTCCTAGTTGGGCCAAGAACATACTGGTCAAGGAAATTCTCCTAAACACATTTCAGAAATTCCTCCCCCTCCTTTCCCTTTACCCCAGCATTATCCCAATCGATATTTGGGTAATTAAAGTCCCCCAATATCACCACTCTATAGTTCTTGCATATCTCTGCGATTTCCCTGCAGATTTGCTCCTCTACCTCCCTCTCACTATTTGGAGGCCTGTCGAATACCCCCAATAGTGTTATCATACCCTTTTTGCTCCTCAACTCTCACCAAATGGATTCTGTCCTTGTCCCTTCAAGAACATCCTCCCTTTCCAACACTACAATGTCTTCCTTAATCAGCACTGCCACCCCACCTCCCTTTTTTCCTTCCCTATCGTTTCTGAACACCTTGAATATTAAGTGCCCAGTCCTCACTGTTTTTAAGCCACATTCTGTTATTGCCACATCATATTGCCACACAGTTAATTGTGCTTGTAGCTCACCAACCTTATTCACCACACTTTGTGCATTTACGTACATGCATTCTAAACCCATTTTTTAATTTTCCGTAGTCTTCTCCTATCTAATACAATACTACGACCGCCTCTAGTACTATCCAACACACTCACTCTTTTATGCACCTCTTTTCTACTCCTATATGCTGGTGCCCTTCAATGCTATCTTCAATAGGAAGACATTAAGAATTGCATTTTGATCCAGTTTTGAAATAGTAGTTTCGCAATGGCAGAGATGAACACATTTTGGATGTAATGGTCTTGATCCTTTACACAACACAGATTTTTGTGTATTGAGTGTTAACTACACTAGCAATGTACTATTGCTGTTAGATTGTCAGCTGTGGCTCAGTTGGTAGCACACTCACCTCTGAGTCAGAAGGTTGTGGGTTCAAGTCCCACTCCAGGGACTTGAGCACAAAGTTAGGCTGACACTCCAGTGCAGTACTGAGGGAGTGCTGCACTGTTGGAGGTGCCGTCTTTCGGATGAGACATTAAACCGAGGCCCTGTCTGCTCTCTTAGGTGGACGTAAAAGATCCTATGGCACTATTTCGAAGAAGAGCAGGGGAGTTATCCCTGGTGTCCTGGCCAATACTTATCCCTCAACCAACATCACTAAAACAGATGATCTGGTCATTATCACATTGCTGTTTGTGGGACCTTACAAATTGCGTTTCCCACATGACTACATTTCAAAAGTACTTCATTGGCTGTAAAGCGCTTTGAGACATCCAGTGCCCGTGAAAGGCGCTATATAAATGCAAGTCTTTCTTTCTTTCTGACATTCTTCAGGCCCATTACAGAGACCAAAATTGTACACCAGAGTGTAACACAAGAAAGCTGTAGAAATTATTACTGGAGAAAATCTAGAAGAGACCTACAAGGCCCATCACTGGAATGAGGAGGACTAAATTATGAGACTACCCTGGAACTTTACCCTCTGGAGAACAGGAAGTTGAGAGGGGACTTGATAAGTGGTCTTTAAGATTTTCACAGGAAAGTTCCATCAGGCATATGATCAAAGGATTAGACGACAGTTTCAAATAGCAAATTTATGCAACTTTTAAAAAAAAACGATGTAAATGGAATAGATCATTCTGTTGATGAAACCGAAAACCACAGCTGTTTTTTTTTTAAAAGAACTGGAATGCTCTTCTCCTGCACAAAACATTACTATATTACTATATGTACCTACACAACAAAAAAGTTATTCATTGTGTGAAACACTTATTGACATTTCAAGGTGATAAGAGGCACGTATTATTATGTCACTGAAAGGCACATGTATTGAAGAAGAACAAAGTTTTGAGATTCTGGGACTTGTGTTCATCTGGCAGATTTTTTTTTTGCATCTATTGAGGTCCTGTACATTGATAGTCAACTGGAACTTGTTTTATAGGTTGCAAGTAAGCATGGCCTTCTGGGTTTTGCTCTACCATTGATCAAAGCAATCGACAATGCTGTCTCATTTTGCTTGTAGCCATATGTAAAACTAAGCAGCAGCTTACTCTTCATATTTAAAGCATGCAGACTGCATTCAGAGACCACTTGTGCAGTGCAAGTAATTATAGTGTACTGTTTACATGAGTGTTATGATAATAGTCCCAACAAAGGAACAAGTTGTTAGTGATGTATTTGCCTGTCTCACTTGCTTGGAATTTCCTGGATCGCATACACTGAAATGATGCTGAAATTTACGCTTGTTTTATATGCAGGTCTTGTCGATGGTTACTTAGGGCAAAATTTCCTGAGAATTGCATTAGCATATGTTGGAACGTAAAACTCGGCGTAAAATAAGCAGAAATCAGAATAAACAATCGGGGCGTGAGGAAACTGCGGAACATACGCCATCTTCCTTCTTAAATCCCTCTTTATCTTATTGATGTTATGAAAATTAAAGCTTGAAGCCATCAAACCATTATTTATGCACATTAAGGACAGCATGTTTAAGAAAATAGGTTAAGTAGCTTAAGGCAATATAGTACTTAGAAGTGTGGGCTCAACACTGTCTCTATATGCAAAATAGAAAAATAAACCATCTAATTTTTTTATTTTTCTGTAATGCTGTTGCAGCTCCTGTTGCAATGTGTGAAAGTGTTCATTGTCAAAGACTTCCTCCTTTGAGCCTTTAACCTAAAGACATCATAATCCTAATAGTTTCCAAATGGTTCAAGTCCAAGTAAACGGCCCAAAATAAATCACAAGGGCTTCAAAAAAGCCACTTCAGGCAAAATTAATGCAGTATCTGATAGAAATCAGCTTCAATATAGTGTAGTGATTAAAATATTCATTTCACATCCATATTTTCACAGGTTTGAATCCAAGAGCTATTGCACACTAATTCACCAAACACATGTACTGGGCTCAGTTTAGGAAAATTGGGACCCACTTGCAGAGCTCCAATCTTCTCCTCAGGCAGAGATACACATACTGCTTTATGCTGCACAACTTCACTTTTTTTGGAGCCCAGCAGGAAATATCATGCAATCTTAACCAGAGGGAGCGTCCCTTTGGGTTAACATACCCGCCACTGAGTAAGTAGGTGCAAGGTTTGAGCCCCACTCCAGACAGCCTTGGCAAGTGGAAACTGGAGCTCCTGCTCTAAACTCTGGGTTGACATCCAGAGGGTACTCGTCCCCCCCCCCCACAATTATTGATGGACTATGGGATCCCTAAAACTCTTCTGCTGCATAGAGCTAACTACCCAATCAGCTGGTATAATCTGATTACGGAAACATTCAGCACCTATTCAGAAATATTCCCAGATCAAGACAACGCCCTCAGATGATTGCAAGAATTGTGTTACCAGATAGTAAGGGAAAATTAAGCTGTGTCAGGTTTTAAAAAAACTGAAACCAGACTAAATCTCTGGATATTTATTTTCATTTTCAGTGTGAAAACTGGCGAGAGCAATACGGCCACTAATCAGGATATGCCCCAGAAAAAATCTTAACTTGTCATTACCGCAATAAAAAAGTCACCTAATTGGATATGCAAATCTAAACTATCCAATTAACCAGATGGTCAGAACCAAAACACAATCAAAAAGGAATTCTCTGCTGCCATGTGAAGCATTTACAGGGTAACACCTGAATAAAGTGAGAAATTATCAGAGAAATTTGTAACTTAACAATATCAACATTGTTCTATTAACTTATAAGCTTAAATGCTTCCTACAGTTTACAAACATTTTGGGTATATTCTTCACATCTTTTTGTGCTATTTTATAAGAGACAGAAAATTCAGCACATATTTAAATGTGTCTGTCTAAATGCAGAAATTTTCAAGTGCTTGCTGTTCGATACAACAGCAAGTTTCAGCATTAAATCTGCCTCAAGCTGCTGACAGATTGGTCAGCTGTTGTGCTTTGATTTGCTTTTCTAAACTTCCTTCTGGTATTTGTTGTATTTGCTAACGTGCAATGATGCAAATCGGCCAAAATAACTGTAGTCGAGCTACATTTACAGCTGTTGCTTACATCACATTGTGATTCAAGGCCACCAGAGCTCCATACCTGACCGTGGTGTTGAGCCAATGTCAGAATTGTGAAATGCATCACAGAATCAGAGTACCTGTTGAAATCTTCCAGACAATCACAATGTCTTGAATACAAGCTTCTATTTGAACTAATTTGAAATAATACAGAATTATTTTATCCATGTATTAATGAAAGCCATAATGCTAGGCAGCATCAGCGTCTAGGTTATTTTTATGGTTAGGCTGGGAAATATATTGAAGTCATTCAGCCAAAATGGTTTGTGTCACCGTAACATTTTCCTCTGGAGGAATACTGCCAAGAACAGCACCACAAATTTCCATATGTGGGTCCCTCATGTTTGGAGCATGAATGTACAAGCAACACTTTCAAATAAAAACTACCAATCTAAAAGGAAAATTCATTTTGGATCCTCGAGTTGGAGAAAACCACTACAGAAAGCAAATTAAAAAGTACATGGGTGTGTCACTTCTCCAAAGAACATGTGGAAGTATTCTTGTTTTCCATCCTTTTCAATAACTATACTCAAAATAGATGCAATAGATTATATATGCCTACAGGCACACAAACACATTGCCTCAAATGTTGCCACCCTATGTTTGCTGTTGTCTATCTTCCCAAGTAAAAGACAGAACTCTAAAATGTGTCCCACAAAATAAACTTCTAACACAAAGCATCCTTGACAGACTGAAGTCAAGTAAATAATAATTGCACCACGTTCAAATGCCAGTCAAGGTGTAGCAAAAAAAGTTTTTTCCTCTACTCATATTAATTACTTTAAGTTCCTCACTCTCATTAGCCCCTTGGTTCCCCACTATTTTTGGTATACTTTTTGTGTCTTCGACTGTGAAGACAGATACAAAATATTGGTTTAAAGTCTCTGCCATTTCCTTGTTTTCCAATATAATTTCTCCTGTCTCAGCCTCTAAAGGACCAACATTTGCTTTTGCTACTCTGTTTCATTTTACATACTTGTAGAAGTTCTTACAATCAGTTTTTATATTTCTTGCTAATTTACTCTCATTCTATTTTCTCCCTTTTTATCAATTTTTTGATCATCCTTTGCTGGTTTCTGAAACTCTCCCAATCCTCAGGCTTACTACTATTCTTCGCAACATTATAAGCCTCTTCTTTTAATCTAATACTATCCTTAACTTCTTTAGTTAGTCATGGATGGATTCCTTTTCCAGTAGAGTTTTTATTTCTCAATGGAATGTATATTCGTTGAGAATTTTGGAATATTTTTTTAAATGTTTGCCACTGCTTATCTACCGTCATACCTTTTAATCTAATTTCCCAATGTACCTTAGCCAACTCGCCCCTCGTCCCCATGTAAATGGCTTTGTTTAAGTTTAAGACTCTAGTTTCAGGACTTAAGAGTATCATTCTCAAACTCAATGTGAAATTCTACCACATTATGAACACTCTTCCCAGACAATCCTTTGAGATTACTAATTAACCCTGTCTCATTACACAATACAAGATCTAAAATAGCCTGTTCCCTGGTTGGTTCAAATGTCGCATTGTTCTAGGAAACTGTCTTGAATGCATTCCATGAACTTGTCCTCCAGACTACTCTTGCCAATTTGATTTGGCCAATCTATATGAAGATTAAAGTCCCCCACGATTATTGCATTACCTTTGTTATAAGCTCCTATTATATCTTGATTAATAATCTGTCCAATATTATAGCTACTGTTAGGGGACCTAGAAACTACTCCCAACACTGTTTTCTGCCCTTTTTTATTTCTTATTTCCACCCATACTGATTCTACTTCCTGATCTTCCAAGCCAAGATTATTTCTCACTACTGTCCTCATATCATCCTTTATTATCAGGGCTACCCCCACACCATTAGATCATACCCATTTATCTCTATTTGTGCCACTAATTCGTCTATCTTGTTACGGATGCTTTGTGCATTCAGGTAAAGAGTCTTTAGTTTTAACTTTTTACCATTATTCCCTGCTTTCACCTTATTCGCTGATGCACTATTACCTTTAAAATCTCTGTCCCTTCCTGTCACACACTGCTCATCTTTACCCAATTCACTACACTGCTCTATTGCCGTGACTTTTCTCTTTAGATTATTACATTTCCCCTCACCTGCCTACACCCCCCTTTTTAATTTAAAACCCTATCTACAGCCCTAGTTATTCAATTTGCCAGGACACTGGACCCAGCCCGGTTTAAGTGGAGCCCGTCCCAACAGAACAGCTCCCTCCTGGATGGACGGGTGGATGGATAAATGTTTCAGGTCATTGACCTTTCATTAGAACTGGCAAAAGTTAGAGATGTAACATGTTTTAAGTAAGTACAGAGACAGTGAAAGGAGGGGAGGGGAGTAAAGAATAAAAGGGAAGGTCTGTGATAGGGTGGAATTAAATGACAAAAGGGATGATGGTGCAAGGCAATAGGTGATGATAACGGGGCATGTAAAGAAACAAAAGATGGGTCTAGAGGAGCTGTAAATGGGAACAGCAGAATCATTACCAGCACCTGCTGTCCGAAAAAATGGGAGAAGTGGTTATGATCTGAAATTGTTGAAATCAATGTTGAGTCTGGAAGGTTGTAAAGTGCCTAACTGAAGGATGAGGTGCTATTCCTTGAGCTTCATTAGTACACAGTGTAGGAGGCCAAGGTCAGAGGGGGGGGTGGGATGGAGAATCAAAATGGGAAGTGACCAGAAGCTAAGGGTCACGGTTGCGGATTGGACGGAGGTGTTCAGCAAAGCGATTACCCAATCTGCATTTGGTCTCCCCAATGCAGAGGAGACTACATCGTGACCAGCAAATACAGTATACTAATTTGTTCAATATTTACAAGTTTAACAGATATATTTATTTTTTACTGGACTTTTAAAAGTGCATGAAATTTTTATGCAAGTACACTTGCAGTCGTTTTTTTGCTAGTATTTCAGTAAAGCATAATAGTGTGATCAGGTTACAGATTTTGTTCTTCTAAAGAAGGGTTTTGTTTGCATTTTGAGCTACATACAGTCTAGTCCTTTTAATTTAAACTGCTCAATTCAAATGATCTGATAACTTGAATTCTTCTTTTGTATGACAGCTTGAAGAGGAACCTTAAATGTCAATATCCAAGTTTGTCATCCACTCTATGGACTCTGGTGATAGAGTGAATAGAAGCTATTATTCCAGGGAAGGATCTTAGTGAGCAATGGTTCACAAGATGCTCCATGGTTTGGATAGCCTCTCCAGTCGCACATTGGGCCATCCTTCCTCTTCCACTGGGACAGGAAGATGGCAACTTTCACATGGTCCTCCCTGTTAAGTGTTCCAGCATGACTACTGCAAAAAACTGGACGGTCTGACCTACTCTTACTAGAAAAAGCAAATGAATTCATCAAATAATTTGGAACTGACACTTTTCCTACTTTGTGGATCAGCTACTTCAAAAACCACCACACACTCAAGTTCAGGTCCACATCAGGGCAACTGGCATTTCCACAGAAAACATTGAGAACTGGGTGCGTGAAAAAATTCCTTAACTTTCATCTTGTTAAAATCCCGAAGATAACTTCAATGCTGATGAAACCGCTGTTTCTTACAAGATGCACCCAAGTATAATGCTAGCCATCATCAACAAAAAAATTCTGAAGTGGGGAAAAAGCTAAGCAGTGTATTTTTTAGCATGGTTTGCATTAGCAAACTTTATGGACGAATTTGCTCTTGGCATAATCACTGAATATTTAGAGAAATAACTGAACTTTATGTTGTGTAGCTTATACAGTACTCGAGTTTCAATAAACAGCTCAAATTTATACGGTGCTTTTAAGGAATAAAAACATTCCTGCACAGATGATGCTTATGAATGAATGCTGAGCAAAGACAGAGATTAGAAAATGGGGTGGAAAGCTTGTTTAAACTGATGGGCATCAAGAACATTTTTTAAGCTGGGTAGAGAGGTGGAGAAGAAGAGGTCTAGGGAGGAAGCTCCAAAGAGCAGAAACAATGCAATTGAAGGCTATACCACCAACGGTGGGGTGAAGGGAGGGAGGGATGAATAGAAGGCCAGAATCGGAAGAGTAGAGTGTTCAGGAGGGGTTATAGGGTTAGACGAGCTTGCAGTAATAGAATGGGCCAAGTCTGGAGAGTTTGATGGACAAGGATTTTAGATTTAACACACACTAAAAAGAGCGCCAATGTAGATCAGCGAGGACAGGGTCAATGGATGAATGAGTAGCGCTGGACTGGACACAGCGGTGGAGTTTTGGGCAAGTTGGAGTTTATGACGGGAGGAGCACTGGAGTAATTGGCTTAGAAACTCGAGTGCGTCCAGAAATCGGGCGTGCAGGGGGCGAATTTTTAGGCCATTGAGTTTGGAAATGACAAACATGGTTTCAGCACCAGGCTGAGGTAAAGACAGTGACAGGCAAAGTCGCTGAGGTGGAACCAAGCAATCCTAGTGATGGATAGAGTCATATGCATTTCAGTATGTGCTTTGATATATTAAAATGATTTAGTGCTCCTGTAGTGTTTTGCTGTGCCTTTTCATTAATATTGCTTAATTCAAACTGTTGGATAATTGATTTTTTTTTTTGAGCAAAGCAACTTCAAATTAACAATTGACTGTAATACTAAAGTGAAGTAATAGTTACAGTTCTGTCCATTTGTGGGAGTAATTTGAGAGCATGAATTAAGAGTATTGTATTAAAAGAGTATATTGGCTTATCTACAATTTTTGATATTGCATTTTTGTACCTGCTAAATAACATCTGTTACAACATTGTTGACTAATAAAGAATCCCAAGTCTCCAATTCAACAAGCACCTACATACTAATATGCACCAAAGTAACTATGGATGTAACTGGAGACCCAATCCAACAATGTGTCCAGCCTACACGGAGTATATACACTACTATAACTGCTACCAGACTTTTTCCTTGAACAACAAATTCTTCTTTTGTGAGATTAATAGTTCTTTTGATAATATATCATTTGAACTTTGACAATTAAGACTTTGAACATTATGTACTCATGAACAGTTACAATAACAATTGGTATTCAAAATCCTTGTTCTTCATCTGGAACATGTTTCACAAATAATCACCAGGAATCTCAAAATTGAACAGGTTTTAACAATAAAATAAAATACACTTATGGCCTAATATGGACTGAATTTTGAGAATCCAAATGTAGCTCAACCAATTTTCTAGAGCGTCCCTGTTCAACATCTGTTCTATAGTTCAGTAACACAATATGCATACACAATCCAAAATGCAGTATTTCCTAATCATTGCTCAGTTATAAATCACTGCTCAAAACTGAAGATTTAAAATAAAAATAAACTAGTGAATTTAAATAAGAAAATACATTATAATTTTTTAGGACATCATACAATCATCATAGCAAAACTGAACACACCATAAGCACAAACCACAAGCATCACCATTTGCTGACAACAAAAGGATACCAATGAACATTACAGCACAATCAAGTAGAAACCAGAGAATAGATTAACAGAAGATGGGCCATCACTGGATCAATAAATTCATATAGCAGCAAGCTCAAGTTAATTCACGAGGGGGGAGGTGGGAGAAATGCCCGGGGCTAGATTTCGGTCTCAGTGGGTTATGGGGTCACAGCAGGTCAGGGCTAAATTTCAATCTTGGGCAGGGGGTGGAAGATAGAGGTGGGGCCCACAGATTTTTTTTTTGACCGGGAAACCCTATTCAGGCATGGGGGTGCTGAACAAGTTAGGCACACATTTTACTTTCACCGAGGTGAAGCAGGAGAAATGCCCAGGCCCACATTTTGGTCTCCGGGTGGGGGGGGGGGGGGGGGGGGGGGGGGGCAGGCAAGTCGCTTTAAAATGGCTGCTTTGGCTTATATTACATGGAGCACAGAGGAATGATTTCCAGCTGAGTATCACCACCCTTCAAAAGTTCCAGGAGTCGATCGGCAAGGACACAGACAGTACTTCCAACAGTTTCAGTAATGGTCAGGGAATATATATATGAAAATGTGCATTTACACACACTTTCACATCATAGACACAATTATGAATTCTGCTCTGAACCTAGGACCCAAGTAAAAGATGTCAATCAATTTATTCACCAATTTAAGACAAAGTAGAATTGTTTTTTCGGAGCTAATTCAGGATTGAGATATTGCAGCACCCTCTGCTGTTTTACTACCACACTACACACAGACCTGGCCACAGAAACCAGCTTTTAAATAAACACCGTAGCACTATCTGTCTCAATCTATCTGCATGACGCAACAGCTTAAACCAAGAAACTAGATTCCTGGACTACTGCCAGGACACAGGATTTACACAGAAATTATCTAAAACATTCTCATGTCTCACAAAAGGAGCTTTACCCCTTTTTGTCAGTTGCTTCATGCAATTTGAAGTATCACACAATATTTATAGTTCAACTTCACATCCAGTAAGAAAAATAAATACTGTATTCTACACGTCTAGCAGACTATAATCTACAACTAACATACAAGCAACTCACAGTTGCAGTATATAGAACACTGCCTTCCTTTAATCAAGAAAGTATTCAATGTTCAATGATTGAGACCATTCGTTCAGCTGTCTGTCACTTCCCCTCCCTTCCCCTAGCCCACTGGGCCAAACTTCCTCCAAGGTTCCCCCCCCCCGCCCTAGCTTTGAACACGCATCTTTCTCTAGTTTCTCTCCTATCTTCCCTCATGCCCTCTCCGAGCTCAACTTCCCACCAAACTGACGACCACCCAACTTTCATTCCTAGCCCCCATGTTAGCTGATATCATTAATGGTTCTCTCTCCTCGGGTACTGTCTCCCTCCAGTTCAAATCTGTCGTCATCACCCCTCTCCTCTTGACCCTTGACCCCTCGTCCTTGCAAACTACTACCCAGTCACCAACTTCCCTTTCCTCCCCGAAGTCCTTGAACGTGTTGTCTCCTCCCAAATCCGTGCCCATCTTTCCCAGAACTCCATGTTTGAATCCCTCCAATCAGGTTTCCACCTCTACCACAGTACTGAAACAGCCCTCAAAGTCACAGACATCCTATTTGACTGTGACCGCAGTAAACTATCCTCCTTGCCTTTCTTGACCTTCCTGCAGCCTTTGACACAGATGACCACACCATTCTCCTCCAACACCTCTCCTCCGTCGTTCAGCTGGGTGGGACTGCACTCGCCTGGTTCCATGCTTATCTATCCAGTCGTAGCCGGAGAATCACCTGCAGTGGGTTCTCTCCCTGCTCCCGCACCGTTCCCTCTCGAATCCCCCAAGGATCTATACTTGGCCCCCTCCTATTTCTCATCTGCATGCTGTCCCTCGGCGACACCATCCAAAAACACAAGGTTCCACATGTATGCTGACGACATCCAGCACTACCTCACTAGCACCTCATTTGATCCCTCCATTGTCTCGAATTTGTCACACTGCTTGTCAGCCATCCAGTACTGGATGACCAGAAATTTCCTCCAACTTAAATATTGGGAAGACTGTCATTGTCTTCGGTCCCCGCCACCAACTCCATCCCTCTCCCAGGCAACTGTCTGAGGCTAAACCAGACCGCTCAGACCTTGGTGTCGTATGTGACCCCGCGAGGAGTTTCCGACCACATATCCGTGGCATCAACAAGACCGCCTACTTCCACCTCCGTAACATTGCCCGTCTCTGCCCCTGCCTCAGCTCATCTGCTGCTGAAACCCTCATCCATGCCTTTGTTACCTCCAGACTTGACTATTCCAAAGCCCTCCTGGCCAGCCTCCCATATTCCACCCTCCATAAACTTGAGCTCATCCAAAACTCTGCTGCCCGTATCCTAACTCGCACCAAGTCCCGTTCACTTATCACCCCTGTGCTCGCTGAACTACATTGGCTCCTGGTCCAGCAACGCCTCAATTTGAAAATTCTCATCCTGGTTTACAAATGCCTTCATGACCTCGCCCCTCCCTATCTCTAACCTCCTCCAGCCCTACAACCCTCCGAGATCTCTGCACTCCTCCAATTCTGGCATCTTGCACATCCCCTATTTTAATCGCTCCACAATTGACGGCCATGCTTTCAGCTGCCTAGGCCCCATGCTCTGGAATTCCCTCCCACAACCTCTCCGCCTCCCCACCTCTCCTCCTTAAAACCTACCTCTTTGGCCAAGCTATTGGTCACCTGTCCTAATATCTCATGTGGCTCAGTGTCAAATTTTGTTTCATAATGCTCGTGAAGCGTCTTGGGATGTTTTACTATGTTAAAGGCGCTATATAAATGCAAGCTGCTGTTCACAACTGCAGTTACTGGTGCTTCCCAGCAGATACCAGATATGTCGACACTATGACGACAATTTACTGCTACAGCAAGATTGGCAACTTACGGCATAAAATTCTCCATTTTGCACACTGATCTCATCATTGTGAACTTACTCCAAAATGTCCTCAATTTTTAAACTGAAATACCCCGCAACAGGCATAGTGGCGATTCAAAAGCTGTGCAGCCAATACTCAATGTTTGCTACTCGCAGCTTTCGGTACTTGCAAGTGTAGAAGGGTCAGATGTGTGTTGACTTTGGGTTCGTTTCGTAGCAGCACTTCTTAGGAACACAAGGAACAGGATTGGCCATTCAGCCCCTCAAGTTTGCTTCGGCATTTCAAGTTTGCTCCGGCATTCATTTAGATCATGTCTGATCTGCACCTCAATTCCATTTACCCGCTTTTGCTCCACATCCCTTGATACCCTTACCTAACAAAATTCTATCTATCTGAGTCTTGATAGCTTCAATTGTATCATCATCCACAACCTTTTGGGGCGAGCGCTCCAGATTTCTACTACTGTGTGGAAAAAGTGCTGCCACATTTTGCTCCAGATCCTTTCATATGCACATGAAGCTTTTTCCACCTCTCGTGTGCTGAAGTGAAGTTACTTTAGGACATTTCCATTAGCTAAATGTAAAAGAATCATGAAATTATCATAATCTGTTCAGAATTAACAGTATAGAATTTGCTGAATGGAATACTTATTTCTTATATTTAATTAGATTGCTGAGAGTGTGTAGCTAATCCTTTAATTGAGTGACAAAGGTATTCTACTTATTTTGTAGTGTTAGTTTCCTTTTACATTTGGGTTGGTGCTATGATCAGACTACTGAACTTTGCTAGTTATGTCTCAATTGCTCTGTAGAAGTTGATTGCTACTTTATATATTTCAATTATAAATAAATGACTGCTTTGTACACCCCATTTTCAGCTTTCTGTAGCTTATAGTACTGCTCAGAGACTGGTCAGCTTGGCTCAGTTGCTATCACGAACGAGTCAGATGGTTATGGGTTCAAGCCCAAGTCAAGGATTTGACCATATAATCTAGCTGACACTTCAGTGCAATACTGAGGGACTGCTGCACTGTCAGAGCTGCCATCATTCAGGTGAGACATTTTAAAACCAATTGAAGAAAGCAAGAAGCTCTCTTAATATCCTGGCCAACTTTCACCCCTCAACCAACACGACCAAAAACAGATTACCTGGTCATTCATTTGCTTTTAGTGAGGCTTTGCTGCAAACTTTTTTGGCTGCAGTTAACGCACTTTAAATGTAAATTCACTGGCTGTGAAATACTTTGAACATCCTGAGGACATGAAAGGTGCTACATAAATGCAAGTCGTCTGGGCCGTGCCTTCAGCTGCCTAGGCCCTTGGCTCTAGAATTCCCTCCTTAAACCTCTTCACCTTGCTCTCCTTTAAGATGCTCAACACCTATCAGGTTAACCTGTCAGGTAAATAAGGCCACAAAAAAAGCAAACCAAGCACTAGGATTTATTTCTAGAGGGATTGAATTGAAAAGTAGAGAAATTATGTATCAAACCTTGGTTAGACCACACTTGTGTACAGTTCTAGTTGCCATATTATAAAAAGGATAGAGAGGCACTGGAGAGGGTGCAAAAAAGATTTACAAGGATATCAGAAATGCAAGGGTATACCTATCAGGAAACAATGAACAGGATGGGTCTCTTTTCTCTTGAAAAGAGAAGGCTGAGGGGTGACCTAATAGAGGTCTTTAAAATTATGAAACGGTTTTGATAGAGTAGACAGAGAGTGTTTCCACTTGTGGAGAAGATCAAAACTAGAGGCCATCAATATAGGATAGTCATCAAGAAATCAAATAGGGAATTCAGAAGAAACTTCTTTACCCAGAGAGTGGTGAGAATGTGGAACTAGCTACCACAGGGAGTGGTTGAGGCGAATAGTTTAGATGCATTTAAGGGGAGGCTAGATAAGCATATGAGGGAGAAGGATTATGCTGATAGAGTTAAATGAGGAAGGATGGTTGGGCTGAATGACCCGTTTCTGTGCTGTATATCCTATGTAGTTCCACATACCTCTTTGACCAAGCTTTTGGTCACCTGTCCTAATATCTCCTTATGTAGCTCATGTCAAATTTTGTTTGATAACGCTCCTGCAAAGCACCTTGGGAAGTTTTACTACGTTAAAGGAGCTACATAAATGCAAGTTTTTATTATTGTAAATATATTTACTTCAAGGCATTAATGACTATGATCTTTAATTGTAGTAAAATTTTAAATGTAGGCTTTTACAAGCTCATTATTGCAAAACTTAATTGGTGGAATGAAAAGTATATTCTTTGATGAAGGAAGTGTGTGTCAAAGATTTGTCCCTATGGGGAAGAGAGAAATCTACTTCACAACTGGGGTCATCTTTTCATAACCACAATGTTTCTCTGAGGCCTTCCACAAAGTGGCCAGATTTACTTTCATCGATGTAGTTTTCTTTAAACATTAAATTTGCTTGTTTTATTTTATAGCTTGACTGTTGCTTTAAAAATGTTTCACTGCAGGGAAAACAGTTAACTAGATGTTGCTGCTCAATAATCAGAATTAAGAAATAGAAGTATGATAAGCACAACAATATTACTGCATAAAACTACTGCTTGCAGAATATTGTTCCTTTTTAAATTATGGATAGGGATATTCTCACTGCTGTTGAATTAGGGGGCGGGGGATTGTTAAGATTTAAAATTCAGCCTTTTGTAGGGAAATTTGAATCAGTTTGTCCAATGCGAATTTTTCCACTGTTTAAACACAAATTCTGAGAGCTTCCCAAATAAGAAGGGTGGCAGAAATCTACGGAAGGGAGTTCTGTTGAGAAACGGAGAGTATTTTATTGATAACATCTTGGACATCAGACCAATACAGGCTTTCCTCCCATGCCTAGAACAATGAGAAAGGACAACAATAGTACCTTTAATGTAATGAACATCCTATGGCAGTTCACAGAGGGGTAATTGAAAAAAAAAAATTCATCCTGAAATAATAGCTGATTCTATTGGGAGATTTTTATGTTTGTTATGTGAGACATTTCATGATGAAATTCTTACATACGAAAATGAGGGACAGGAAAGAAAAAAAATCACTCGACCAACTAGACGGTCCCATATAGTCGTAATGCCTTATGCATCACGCTACAGACACTCCCTATCCACCTGGAGCCATGTAATCTCCTGGGAGAGGTGAAAAACCAGGTTAAAAACCCAGGCCAATTAGGGGGGAAAAAAATCTGAAACATCCCTCTCATATCTGTTTAGGCAATCAAAGCTAGTCCAAGAGAGCACACAGACTCCGATTTATATTACAGGGCACCTACCTCTTTTACGAAGTGATTTATCCCCCCCAAAAAAGACTTGCATTTATATGGTGCTTTTCATGATCTCAGGATGTCTCAAAACGCTTTACAGCCAATGAAGTACATTTGAAGTGTAGTCACTGTTGTAATGGAGGAAACACGGCAGCCAATTTGCACACAGCAAGCTCCCACAAACAGCAATGTGAAAATGACCAGATCATCTGTTTTTAAGTGATGTTGATTGAGGGATAAATATTGGCCAGGACACTGAGGATAACTCCCCATTAGATTGTGCATTGTATGCAGATCCTCTAACCTCAGTTGAAGCCTGCTTGAAATGTTAGGCATTCCACTAAAGTGCATGTTTCCAATTAAAAACAAATACTGTAGACAACTAGGGAAGTTTATTTATTCCACCTATTTTCTATTGTTTCCAAGTGTAAAAGTGTGCCTGAAGTCCAGCTTACTGCACTGTTGTACAAAAGTAACAAAACAAGTTTTTTGTACTTATCCGGACAATCATGGCAGTTAGTGAGAGGGTTATTGTCAAACACAAACTTTAGCTGCTGGTGTAGTGATAAAGGCCTCAGTGTTAAAATAGTAATTTGGTTAACAAAACATAACATCTGATAGCAGTAGAATTTTTAACTGACGAAAAGTAGACAGCAGTTTAGCGCTTGTGCACAAAAGGATGAGAGTTTGTTATAGTACAACTTGAACTCTACTGCCTCTATCTGAACTATGTACTCCCAGGATTAGGAAATCACTATTGGATTTCACGAGTTCTTTATAATAAGGTAGAGTTTCTCATGTGTTCAGGGAAATTATGACTCCAATTTTTCTTCAAAATCAAAATGTAACTTATAAGACCTTCTGCTTTTCCAAGGTAACTACCTCCTTTTAATCTCTTTTGTATACTGTATGAAACTTGGGGAGATTTTTTTTTGCGATTAGAAATAAGGCTGGAGAATTGTACTAATTTGTAACTTATATACTCTAAATCCTTGTTACTCAAATGTCCATAGTATTGCTAGGTTTCTATAAAGTTTCTGTGCCTAAGGACTTTTAGAACATTGCATTATGAGGGTGTTGATAGGTTTGTTAATCGTGGTCCTCTCTAGCCACAAGCCCATAAACTCCACGAATCATCTGTGTTTGCAAGATATTTTCAGTTTCCAAAAATAAAACATGGACAGGATATACAGGATGTAATATCTTACATAGGCTACTTGTCACATTTGATGAAGCCTTTATGGTACTAGCATTTGCAGTTGTTTTTTCTTTCTAATTTGTACCAAAATTACTTGCTTTAGCTAATAAACAGTTTTCCCCTCGATTCTTGAAATTGTTTTACTGTGTCTTTTATAATCTGAACTGGAGGATAAACTTTAACTCTCTATTTACTTTTCCATCTCTCTAGTACAATGTCACACTTCTATGTTGCCTCAGATCTTCCCTTTCTAAACATTTTTACCTGAAGGTTAAAGTTGAATATTCTGAACAACAGGTCCAGCCAACATCATATCATCCCTATAGTGAGACCACTCCATCTCGAAGACTACTGCCTTTCCAACAATACAGAAGGTTTTCTTGTAATTAATTCATATATGAAATAGTAACCTGATGGTATTGCAGCTCCCACAATGCAAAATGCTTTGATGCACAGTATCTTGAACCGACAAGGGTAAGAAAAACATTAAAATATACCTATATTGTGAAATTAAGACAGCCTCTTGGATAACGGCTCTTTGTCTGACAACTCCCTCACTAGAGAAACCACATAAAATGCTCTGGTCTCCTTAGAACACATCTATGCTTGGATATAGTAATCTAATCTCTTAGAATGAAATTGCACCTTTCAAGCTTCACTTCAATGGTTCACTGCTTAAACTAATTCACCCAGAGATATCCTTTAATTTCAGTCTTCCTTCCAAATGTGTTTGGAAAGTCACAACTCCCATATTGAAGCTTAAACATTATGCTTTACAGTTCTTGAAAAATGATTGTTAAGTTTTGCTTTATGGTATCTCTGACTTAGTTTTCAACTCTTTCCAACAAAGACTCAATCACACTTGTATAGAAATTTCTATGGAGTACATAAAAGGCTTCATCAAATGTGACAAGTAGCCTATGTAAGATATTACATCCTGTATATCCTGTCCATGTTTTATTTTTGGAAACTGAAAATATCTTGCAAACACAGATGATTCGTGGAGTTTATGGGCTTGTGGCTAGAGAGGACCACGATTAACAAACCTATCAACACCCTCATAATGCAATGTTCTAAAAGTCCTTAGGCACAGAAACTTTATAGAAACCTAGCAATACTATGGACATTTGAGTAACAAGGATTTAGAGTATATAAGTTACAAATTAGTACAATTCTCCAGCCTTATTTCTAATCGCAAAAAAAAATCTCCCCAAGTTTCATACAGTATACAAAAGAGATTAAAAGGAGGTAGTTACCTTGGAAAAGCAGAAGGTCTTATAAGTTACATTTTGATTTTGAAGAAAAATTGGAGTCATAATTTCCCTGAACACATGAGAAACTCTACCTTATTATAAAGAACTCGTGAAATCCAATAGTGATTTCCTAATCCTGGGAGTACATAGTTCAGATAGAGGCAGTAGAGTTCAAGTTGTACTATAACAAACTCAAATCCTTTTGTGCACAAGCGCTAAACTGCTGTCTACTTTTCGTCAGTTAAAAATTCTACTGCTATCAGATGTTATGTTTTGTTAACCAAATTACTATTTTAACACTGAGGCCTTTATCACTACACCAGCAGCTAAAGTTTGTGTTTGACAATAACCCTCTCACTAACTGCCATGATTGTCCGGATAAGTACAAAAAACTTGTTTTGTTACTTTTGTACAACAGTGCAGTAAGCTGGACTTCAGGCACACTTTTACACTTGGAAACAATAGAAAATAGGTGGAATAAATAAACTTCCCTAGTTGTCTACAGTATTTGTTTTTAATTGGAAACATGCACTTTAGTGGAATGCCTAACATTTCAAGCAGGCTTCAACTGAGGTTAGAGGATCTGCATACAATGCACAATCTAATTATTAGGGCATAATCTGACTAAATTTGCCACAGACAAATTTATTTGTAAAGGAACATACATGCAGGTTTTCAGATTACAGAAAGGCTATATTAACCAGTCTTCCACTGGTTTTGAGATAAGAAAACTCTTTCTCCCCACCCCCCAGACACAACCATGACACTCAGTTGAAAATGGTTCCAATACTTGAAATAAAACATATCCTTACCACAATTGCTGGAGGGAATGTCTAACTGCGTAGCCATTGAATCAGATTTTTTTTTTTTAAATCCAATGAAAATTCTGGTCGTTTACAACAGCTGCATATGTTTATTCAACGGCAGTTCACTGTACAGCAATTATAAGGTAGAGTCTTCCTGAAATGTTTAACAGTAAACTGGGACGAGTTGCACAGAAAAGGAACAAAGGTTAAAATGAATGAGTGAAAAGTAGGCTAACAGAGGTGTGGCAACTGGAACCTGACTGGGCTACGTCATGTAATTAGGACTTTGGCAAACAAAGTTTCCTGTATTCAAAACTACAGATAGACTTAACCTTTGTTAGAGCAAGAGCCAATCAAATTGATTTATACTAAAGGCCACTGCTGGCAAGAGATGGGAGTACCACAAGCACTTACACTAAATGAATATATTACATACTGTAATGCACAGTGGCAGCAGTCTATCAGACACAATGTACTGCAGCCATCTGCACTGGGTCAGGAGCTAGTTCTTAAAGCACAAGGCAAAATAAAATCAATGTTTACTTGTAACAATTTGTTTTTAATTAAAAGTTAGAGAAATTTGTACGAAGTTTAAAATGAATAGCATATTTTGTATTTGAGAGATTAAATTTTCATAATCTCTAGCAAAGTTTGTTTAAATAAACTATAGTGGTTAGCAAACTAAAGCTTGCAGCATTAATTTCTATCCCGTTGTAATAATCAGAAGCTTTACTGAAAGAAATACAGCAATTCCTTTTCTTATAGAAACACTGTCCTCATTTTCAGAAACTTTTGTCACCCCTTTCCAAATTCCACTTCCTTAAACACTCTTCTGCTGTGAGGATGGGGTAGGTTATTGACACTGTCCACAGAAATGGTTAATAATGAATATATCATATGGGCCTGGATTTTGCAGCAAGAATAATGGTGAGACTATCAGCGCTCACCGTTATTAAGGAGTAAATCGGACAGCAACTTCCAGCATCCACACATGCGCAGTTAAACGCAGAAATCAGAAAGTTGCTCTTTATTTAGCTTTCTGTACATGATTTTACACTGAATTAAATATTCTAATTTACACTTCCTGGTTTAGACTCTGTATGCCTCAATAAGGATTCATCAATCTGATTGGTTAAGGTGGCATGCCGTCGCTTGCCCTGTTCACACAGGTCCCAGATCCCCCGTAGAGGGCGCCATGCTGCTTTGACTGTCTGATAACTGCACAGAAATTCTGTGGGCAAATGAACGGATAGTGCAGTTAATTTGTCGCTGACTGCAAAATCTGGGCTATTGTTAAGGAACTCACAGTTTTCACAGAAAGATGGAATCATGGAATGTGATCCCTAAACAGTTCAAAATCCTGGAATCCCAGTTTATACCCAAGTCACGCATTATGCAAGATGTGGGAATGCTCAACGCCACTCTTGGAACAGAGAAGAATAATGCTCCATATAGCCAGCACTTAGTTATTCAGATGGCTATAAATCATTGTAATGACAAAGACAACCTTTCTGTCACTCTCGAGGATAGCCAGTTTCCACCTAACGATGAATGTTCTGTCAAGGTGAATCTCATCTACCAGGGAGTGATCAATAATCCCACACCCAGAGTAATGAGCCACATAAACGTAATTATACATACGCTTTTGGTAATATATTTTCTTCATTTCCCCCCCACCCCGCCTCACATGCTCTCAGCTACTCCAAAGCCTCTGTCAATGTTATTCCATAGCTAGCCACCAAGAGTTGCAAAACTGAAGTCTGAGATGACTTATCCTTCAAGTTTTCCCTTTCTCCCTCTCTGAAGCATCTGATATGGGGGAGATTATGAACCACAGGCAGTACCTATTCAGAGGAACTGAAATAATGTATAGTTGAAGGTGAAGTACACAAGGTTAATGACTATTGTAGACAAGTCACAAATTCATGCAATTTTTCATCACCTACAAACTTAAGGATTTGGCTTCTGCACCACCACAGTTGATTTATAGCTGGCCAGCGAACGATACACCCTACACTAACTGTTTCTAGTGTATCAACTTCTTTAAAAATGAGTTAGATAAATATCTGATTAAGTATGGAATTGAAGGTTATAGGGATGAATATGGGCAAGAACAAAAAAAAAATCAAATACACCATTGTTACTGCACTGCTGGGACCAAGGAAATACCTTAGATGGAAAGTGGGGGTTTGAGTAATGAAGTATAAGGACAAACAGATCTCCTGGAGTTTCACAATTAACCCTGGAAATTGAAGAAAAGTTTCACTTTCCTTCAGAAGATTAAATGAGGGTACTGTCCATGATGCATCAGAGAGTCATAATGGCACAGAAGGAGGCCATATCGTCCCATCGAGTCCGTGCTGGCTCTCTGTAGAGCAATCCAGTCAGTCCCATTCCCCCGCTCTATCCCAGTAGCCCTGCAAGTTTATTTCCCTCAAGTGCCTATCCAATCTCCCCTTTAAAACATTGAGTGTGCATGGTCTGTAGAATGAGAAAGCTTGCCAGACCAAAAGAATATTTCTGATTGCATACTTCTTACATTATTATACCAAGACAAATCTTCGCAGAAGTTAACTTAACTCCCTCACATGGATGAGTTCAGTAAGTCATTCATGGCAGCTCTACATATAATTTCATCAACATTCCTAATTTGAACAACTTGTATTTATAAAACATCCTTAATATAGTAAAATGTCATAAGGTGCTTCACGGGAGTGTAATCAGAGAAAATGATTGACACGATCCAAAGGAGGAGACATTAGGGCAGGTGACCAAAAGCTTGGTCAGAGGTAAGTTTTAAGGAGCGTGAGGTAGAGAGGAAATTCAAGAGCTTAGGGACGAGACAGCTGAAGGTATGGTGGGGTGAAGGAAGTTGGGGATGCACAAGAAGCGAGAATTGGAGGAATGCAGAGTACTGTGAGGGTTGCAAGCTGGAAGAGGTTAAAGATAGGGAGGGGTGAGCCCATGGAGGGATTTAACACAAGGATGAGAATTTTAAATTTGAGGAGCTGGTGGATCAGGAGCCAATGTAAGTCTCACAAGCATAGGGGCGATGGGTGAACGGGACTTGGTGCGAGTTACGATACGAGCAGCAGAGTTTTGGATAAGCTCAAGTTAATGGAGGGTGGGAGATGGGAGGCTACAGGAGAGCATTGGAATGAGAGTCTGGAGGCAACAAAAACTGTTTTTTTTTTAAAAACAGGCATATCCACAAAAGGATATTAAAGACTGTGTGGTGTACAATTTGAACACAACAAAGGTAATCAGAAAGAAAACTTAATATAGTGCAATTTCTTTCCAAACACCAAGCCACTTTGAATTTGCTACAGTTTAATGCCCCATCACATGCAGTAAGGACATCGAGAAATTTAAATAGAAAATAACAGGAAAATTATATTTTGGGGACTGGCAGCTCTCATTTAAAACTGTCCACCTATATCCATAAGACAACCACCGATTTTGCACTAAATTCTCTTGCTCTGGGCACAGATTTATTTTGTCATCATGAGGGCTTGCAAGGCATTCAAAACCAGTAACTTACCCAACTCTCAAATATTCTTAAACTCTATTACAGGACAGTACAGTCAGATTGTAAGTTTACAAATGTTCACACTAAAAGATTCTCCATGCAGCCATTCTATTGTATAAAACAACACTTCTACAGTATATTTTAACCCTCAAATGGTTCCAATTAACTGGTTATGTTATACCTCTAACTGAGTGGAGATGTTTACAGTTTTTCGCCCTTACAAGGCTGGCAGGTTAATAATATTCTGCCAAGTGGATTTCTCTTAGGGGTTACAGAACAGAATATACACGGAGACTTGGAAGTGAGCACTATTGATCTGAAATACAGATCCTTGGATAGGTGACAATTCTCAACTTTCCACTCAACTATTTAATATCTATGGAATGGAAATGTATTTCACATTTTTATAAATGACAATCTGAAAAGGTTCTCTGCGCACATTTGCTCACGTAACAGTAAAATATTGAAGAACATCCTCTACAATTGCTTTATTTCTATAATTCTGCACATAACTAAGAAAAAACTGAATTTAACGTCTCATTCAGGATAAATAATTAAGACTTTTGATGCTTGTACTTTCACCTGGTACTGTTTACATTCATATGCCGATCAACCAACAAGCCAATTGGCTGTTAATCTGCAAAAAACATCTGCATCATGCTATATAATCATCTCCATACCATGGTAACGGGACCGAGCAGCAAGCCGAGCTAACCTTAGCCTCTTACATGGCCCACCTGAACTCATCAAGGCATCTCACGCTGCATACAGTGCTTAAGAACACCAACTACATACGTATTTATAACCAAGTTTGGTACAAAATAGCAAATCACATTTTAATGGATTCTACAATACTCAGTTTGAATAGCATACATTTAGACAGTGTCTTGTCTCACCAGCCTCAATGTTTATTACTTCTCGTTTAGGCTCCCAAACCTGCCCCAGCTGTTAAATCTAGTTTCATTACAGGCCTCCCAATATTTTTATTTTATTTCTGTCCAGCATGACTGATTGTGATAATTTTTTTGTACATTGTATCATACACTTTAAAAATAACTTCTGTTCTAAGTTGAAAAAAGAAAACAGCCTTCCTTAATGGATAAAGGCAATGTTATGGTCGTTACTTTATAACAATACTAGGATTTATAGGTGCTTAAGGCCACAACTTAGTTGTTTCTAGCAAGTAAATGAGGGGATTGGAAGCTGACCAACATAATGTCATTATAGATAGATGTCATCACATTGCTCAATACAGGTCAGCCTGCAGAGCTGTGTAAGACATCAAAAAGACACATCGCCATGAACTTTCCAACAGTTATACAAAATGTCCCAAATGGCTAGCTGCACAGCATACAGTAAAAAAATTTAAGAAGCCCTGACTTCACAGTACCTCACTGTGCACTGGGTGCTATGTGGCTCCTTTAAGAGTTTTTTGCTTTTCCTTCAATTTTTCCTCAAAGTTTCTGGACAGGAAACCAAAGATTAATTGGTCCATGGTAACGCAGCCAATAACTGCTTTGAATTTGGCAAGTTTCATACGGAAACTCCAGTTCTTTGAAGAGCTACTTTGTTCACACACAGCCACAAACTCTCATAGATGGGCTGTGTAGACACTTCAGGCAGCATTCCCTTCCAGACACGTGAGCCAAAATTGATGAGAGACAGAGTAAACAGAGTTCTGTGCCAACATAGAAAGTGTACAACCACAAAGTATATGACACAAAGACAACCTACAAAAGACAACTTGAGATTTGGACAATGTAAAGAAGGCACACCCATGTGCTGGATGTACAGCTAACTGAATGTAGTATTATGTTCCATAAGACTATACAAAAGATAATATAACAGGAAAATAATTTTTATATCTGTAGGGTTTATGCAAAAACATACGATTTTAAGTTCATAATATTACTTGCATTCAAAGAGCGAAGTACATTTTATTTCATTTTTATGTGGAGCCAGGAGGAGCAGGAGCTCTATCCCTCCTCTGGAAATTACCCGGGAGCTGCTGCCAGCGAGGCTCAAAAATGATGCACTGGCAATGACAGGTGCCGGCAGCTCGTCTAAATTATTGCAATGAGGCCCAATTTTGGGCGAGACTCAAGTCTCCTGGTTATGGCGCTGTTGGTTATGCACCCAAAAACCTATTTCTACCCCAGGGATTTTAAGCTGAGGAAATGCAGTGAGTGAAAGATGCAAGGTTAAGGGAGATCAAGGGGTAAGGGAGATCAAGGGGTAAAGCATCCACGGATCGCCCACTGTCACCCTTATGCCTTTTCTCCAGGGTTTCTGCGGAAGCTGCAGTGGGAGATAGGGATAGAATTTCTACGGGGGCTTTCCCTAAGTGTTTAACCTTACAGAAGTAAACTTGTGAAGTCTGTCACCATTGTATTTAGTTTCTCATGTCTCTGAGTACATCATGTAAACATATGCACAGTATAATGCAAAAATTCAAAGTTTACTAAGTTAGAACATGATGATGATGACTGAAGAGCAAAGATAGCGGCCACAGGTGGCGACTCAATGCAAGCTCCAAGAGGAAGTTAAATAGACTGGACTGCAAAGTCCAATACAAGCTGGAAACCTAAGTTTTCTAAGCTATACAGTAACTCATGACATTAAACAGAACTTTGCTATACTATCAAGAGTATTCAGTTATCCCCGAGATACTGCAATATGCTTCAAATGCTTTTATGCCTGACACGATTGCTCCTCAGTTGCTAAGGAATCCCTACCCAAGTGCGTACTCAATCCCCAACCTTACAATGATATTCGTAGTGTTAAATTAGATATTCCAATAGTTAAAACATCTGTGCCTGGCCTCATCTTTAATGACTCTGACAAGGAGGAGTTAACATCTTTAACTGCATTGTAATTACATGTTGATTGGCTTCAGTTATAACTATTAAAATATTCTGGACTGGGTGGAGCAGGCAAGCTAAATTAGGCATCTTATAAACTTTAGACATGTATATGGTGGGAATCTGATCCAGTCTGTATATACGTGAGGTAATTGTTAACGTATTTACACTGAATATTTCCATGAGTCTGTTCTGCACACACCAAACTCGTCCAACCATTTACACCAGCTTTTTACAAGGCATTAGCTATCTGAGGGGAAAGAGAGAAGGGGGGGGGGGGGGGGGGAAGAGAGAAAGAGAGAAGGGGGGGGGGAGAGAGAAAGAGAGAAGGGGGGGGGGGGAGAGAAAGAGAGAAGGGGGGGGGGGAGAGAAAGAGAGAAGGGGGGGGGGGAGAGAGAAAGAGAGAAGGGGGGGGAGAGAGAAAGAGAGAAGGGGGGAGGAGAAGAGAGAGAAGGGGTGGAGAAGAGAGAGAAGGGGGGGAGAAAAGAGAGAAGGGGGGGAGAAAAAGAGGAAGGGGGGGAGAAAAAGAGAGAAGGGGGGGAGAAAAAGAGAGAAGGGGGGGAGAAAGAGAGAGAAGGGGGGGGAGAAAGAGAGAGAAGGGGGGGGAGAAAGAGAAGGGGGGGAGAAAGAGAGAGAAGGGGGGGAGAAAGAGAGAGAAGGGGGGGAGAAAGAGAAGGGGGGGAGAAAGAGAAGGGGGGGAGAAGAGAGAAGGGGGGAGAGAAAGAGAGAAGGGGGGAGAGAAAGAGAGAAGGGGGGAGAGAAAGAGAGAAGGGGGGAGAGAAAGAGAGAAGGGGGGGAGAGAAAGAGAGAAGGGGGGGAGAGAAAGAGAGAAGGGGGGAGAGAAAGAGAGAAGGGGGGGAGAGAAAGAGAGAAGGGGGGGAGAGAAAGAGAGAAGGGGGGGAGAGAAAGAGAGAAGGGGGGGAGAGAAAGAGAGAAGGGGGGGAGAGAAAGAGAGAAGGGGGGGAGAGAAAGAGAGAAGGGGAGGAGAAAGAGAGAAGGGGGGGAGAAAGAGAAAAGGGGGGGAGAAAGAGAAAAGGGGGGGAGAAAGAGAGAAGGGGGGGAGAAAGAGAGAAGGGGGAGAGAAAGAGAGAAGGAGGGAGAGAAAGAGAGAAGGGGGAGAGAAAGAGAGAAGGGGAGGAGAAAGAGAGAAGGGGGGGAGAAAGAGAGAAGGGGGGGAGAAAAGAGAGAAGGGGGGGAGAAAGAGAGAAGGGGGGGAGAAAGAGAGAAGGGGGGGAGAGAAAGAGAGAAGGGGGGGAGAAAGAGAGAAGGGGGGAGAAAGAGAGAAGGGGGGGAGAAAGAGAGAAGGGGGGGAGAAAGAGAGAAGGGGGGGAGAAAGAGAGAAGGGGGGGAGAAAGAGAGAAGGGGGGGAGAAAGAGAGAAGGGGAGGAGAAAGAGAGAAGGGGAGGAGAAAGAGAGAAGGGGAGGAGAAAGAGAGAAGGGGAGGAGAAAGAGAGAAGGGGAGGAGAAAGAGAGAAGGGGAGGAGAAAGAGAGAAGGGGAGGAGAAAGAGAGAAGGGGGGAGAGAAAGAGAGAAGGGGGGGAGAAAGAGAGAAGGGGGGAGAAAGAGAGAAGGGGGGGAGAAAGGGGGGGGAGAAAGAGAGAAGGGGGGAGAGAAAGAGAGAAGGGGGGAGAGAAAGAGAGAAGGGGGGAGAGAAAGAGAGAAGGGGGGAGAGAAAGAGAGAAGGGGGGAGAAAGAGAGAAGGGGGAGAAGAGAGAAGGGGGGAGAAAGAGAGAAGGGGAGGAGAAAGAGAGAAGGGGAGGAGAAAGAGAGAAGGGGAGGAGAAAGAGAGAAGGGGGGGAGAAAGGGGGGGGAGAAAGAGAGAAGGGGGGGAGAAAGAGAGAAGGGGGGGAGAAAGAGAGAAGGGGGGGAGAAAGAGAGAAGGGGGGGAGAGAAAGAGAGAAGGGGGGGGAGAGAAGAGAGAAGGGGGGGGGGAGAGAAAGAGAGAAGGGGGGGAGAAAGAGAGAAGGGGGGGAGAAAGAGAGAAGGGGGGGAGAAAGAGAGAAGGGGGGGAGAAAGAGAGAAGGGGGGGAGAAAGAGAGAAGGGGGGGAGAAAGAGAGAAGGGGGGGAGAAAGAGAGAAGGGGGGAGGAAAGAGAGAAGGGGGGGAGAAAGAGAGAAGGGGGGGAGAAAGAGAGAAGGGGGAGAAAGAGAGAAGGGGGGAGGAAGAGAGAAAGGGGAGGAAGAGAGAAAGGGGAGGAAGAGAGAAAGGGAGATGGGGAGAGAGAAAGGGAGATGGGGAGAGAGAAAGGGAGATGGGGAGAGAGAAAGGGAGATGGGGAGAGAAAGGGAGATGGGCAGAGAGAGAGAGAGAGAGAGAGAGAGAGAGAGAATGAGAATGAGGGGGGAGAATGAGAGAGGGGTTCAAAGCTAGGTGGGACAGTAAGCTGTGAGGAGAACACAAAGAGCCTGCAAAGGGATATAGATAGACTAAGTGAGTGGGCAGTAAGGTGGCAGATGGAGTATAATGTAGGGAAATGTGAGGTTATTCACTTTGGTAGGAAGAATAGGAAAACAGAATATTTTTTAAATGGGGAGAAACTTTCAAATGTTGGTGTTCAGCGAGATTTGGATGTCCTCGTGCAAGAAACACAAAGCAAGCAATAAAAGGCGGCAAATGGCATGTTGGCCTTTATTGCAAGGGGGTTGGAGTATAAGAGTAAGGAAGTCTTGCTACAATTGTACAGGGCCTTGGTGAGACCGCACCTGGAGTACTGTGCACAGTTCTGGCCTCCTTAGGGAGTTGAAAAATGTCCAGAAATCGCAGTAGTATAGTTTATTGTAAAACTGTAGTTAATGGGATTTTAAGAATTAATAATAAGCAAACCCAATCTACTTTGGCCATGTTTTATTCAGATTACACTAACATTAACTTTTAGTCAATCAACATCAAGAAAAAATTAACTACTAATCACCTTTAGAGAAACAAATACGCACCTGCAACTGGATGCAGTTGAGTTTCCCCCAAAAATGTTGCATGTATTTCCATTAGTGAATGTGCAGAAAAAGTGATTGAGAAGCTCAGAAGGACAGGCTGCTGAATGTGTCATATTTACATATGAATTTAAAGGATCAAGTGAAGGAAAAAGAGTTAGCAAGTGGTTCTAGAAACAGCATGTATTAACAATGCAACCCTACCCCAAACTCAACTGTAAACTTAACAAGTTGAAGGTTGCGAAAAAACAATTTGACTTTTTTTTTAAAATATATAAAAAGACCATTAAATGCTACAACTATGCTTAAAATTAAATTTTCAAGTAGTTTATTCTTCTTTGATATGCTATCTCTGTTTTAAATACTTCAAGCCCAATGTCATGCTATGAGAACTGTAAGCCTCGATTCTACTTTATACTGCTTAAATATCCACTGACAAAACTGACTATAAAAAGGTAGCTTTAGCACCTATTGCAGTTAGGTGTGTTGTACAAGCTATAAAATACAGCATTCATAGGTTGATACTTCTCTCCTACTGGCACCAAAAATTATTTCATTTATATATCGCAGATCGTAAAAAAGGTTTTGCCAAACCAGTCACATGGAATCCTGTTTTGAACTGATACACAGAACTACAGTGTGTCAGGCTGTAATGTTATCTCCTGTAACAGGAAATAGTATATTTGCACAAGGCACTGCAACTTCATCTGGAGTTGTTGTTGGCTCAAGATTCTGTCTTTTGCGTGTATGTTTAACTTTATTACTGCTGGATAAAAACATCTACTTAAATCATTTAAGATGGATCATTGTAATTTCAGAAAAATGAAAGGTTACAATAAGACATATTGCCAAACACCACAAATAAATAGACAACTTAGTCCGGAGTCTCTATTTATTCGACACTAAAGTCACTCAGGCTCTAATTGCTTACACTAAAGAAGTTTCAGTGCTTCAAACCCTGGATATCCCACATGATGTGCATGAAAAGAAAGAAAGTCTTGCATTTATATAGTGCCTTTCACGACCTCAGGACGCCCCAAAGTGCTTTACAGCCAATGAAATACTTTTGAAGTGTAGTCACTGTTGTAATGTAGGAAATACAGGGATAAGATTTCAGAAAAAGGCAACAATTCATATAATTGGTAGCACACATGGTATCGGCACATGAACAAAGGAGCACAATGAAAACAAGGATTCTTCCTCAAATGTTTCTATACAAAGTAACGCATATAACTGAAATCAATATTCTTAACAATTATCAAGTCTCATGCTCGCAACTGAGTTTTTAAAAATTCTCCATCAATTTGTATATTTTGGAAAAAGTTCAACTTTTTAAAGTGAACACAGTTTTGTCTCCCTGGCCCCACTAAGATCACCTGGATTTTTCACATGGAATTTTCACTTGGTATTGTGCAGTCATTTCAAGTCCTTTGATCTTTCTGTAATATAATAATGCCCACAAACCTGAGCCAAACCAATGGAAAGTGCACTTTAAAGGAAAACATTTTTTTAAATATCCACTTTAATACGCATTTAATAAAAAAGAGTGTATTTTAAAAGAAAAATATCTAATAAATACATTTCATTTTTAATGCAAACTGAAGAAAAATTTTCATGAGGAGATAGCTACTGAGTTTCTGTGGAAAAAAAAAATCTCTACATTACAGCCCACTATTGAGATTCCCTAAAATTAAGAGCTTTTTTACCTTCTCTGTCTGCATTCGCAAAGGTAAAAAGAAAACCACAAATGCTGGAAATCGGGACTAAAAACAGGAAACATCCTAATTACACATGATCATCCAATTTGAGAAAGACAGGCCAGCATTTTGGGCGAGATCTTTCATTAATTTTTCTTGTCTTAATTACCAATTGGCTCTCCAGTCTGAGGCTTTGGTGAAGTATGCTCAAGCTCCACATTACCCCTTAGTGGGCATGGAACAAGATAGTTCTAAATTTGCATTCATTTCCAACCTCCCAATCTTCTCTAGCCCCTCAGTAACCCAACCAGCACAATCACAACCTTTAGTCAGGGCCACTGTATTAGTGGGAAAATTGCTATCATTTCACCTGCCCTTAGGTGTAATCATCAACTCTACTACTGGATTTTTTTTAATCTCTCGCCAACTGCAGATGAACTGAAAAACTTGTGGGAACTAAACCATTTGGTCTATGAAAACCCTTACAAAAATGCCATCTTGTATCTAAACAAAAAATTGTTGCTTCTAAGTTCTGGATAGGGCATCTTATATCAGAGATCACATTATGAACCAAAGCATGCAAATCCATTCAAATTACTGATGCTAAATTGGCTACATTTTTATCCATTTTATTATCTAAGAATCCAGTAAACTCCAGCTCTATTTGACTAATGGAGGAAAGATAGATTTCCTCATTGGCAAGGTCTTTTTCATTCATTGAATGATGTACCTCCTCACATACTGTAGGAAAATATCTTAGCTCAACAAGTTGTAGGGAAATCACATGCTCAGCGTGCACATGGAAGTGTCATTAAGTGTAGATAGGCATGTCGTCTGCTCGTCCTGCATCATATAAAACTCCAGGACCTGCACCATTGAACCTGTTCATTCTGACACTAAACAAAACTGAAACAAGCCACATCGCACAAACTTCCTCCTCCTCTTCAAAACTAAAATTCTGCAGGACCTGTGGGGACAGGCGGGTTGGATTACAGCATGCACAAAATGCCTATCAAAGAACAAGAAAAACTCTACCAATAATCTATCCTCTGCACCCTCCACACAAGTACTACAAATTTAGGAGGGGTCTTGAGTGCTGGTCATAATACCAGCTATCACAACAAATATGCCAAAAGCTTCAGGTAATTCTATACAATAATGTTTTACTAATTTGCAACGACTGCTCCATGCGACAGCTTTGCATTAGCCGTCACTCATCAATTGAAACCTTAATGCATCTTTTAGGTCAGAGATTGCCAAGCAAGCTATATGTTGCTTTTCAGTGGCTAAAGTGAGGCTTTTAGGTAACTAATAAAATTAGAGCAGGCAGTAAAGATGAATTTAAGCAATTAGGGACGGTGTAATAACCACTCTGGCTTTCTGAGTCAGAAGTTAATGTGTTCAAGCCCCATTCCAGGAATTTGGGAACATAATCTAGGTTGACACTTCAGTGTAGTGCCAAGTGAGTGCCATATTTTCGAAGGTGTCATCCTTCGAATGAGACATTAAACTGAGGTCCTGTCTGCCCTCAGGTGGTTGCAAAAGATCCCATGGCATTATTCGAAGAAGAACAGGAACGTTCTCTTGGTGTCCTGACCAACATTTATCGCTCATAAAACATCAATAATAGATATTCTGGTTATTTATCTCATTGTTGTTTGTGGGACCTTGTTGCGCACAAATTGGCTGCCGTGTTTCTCTACATTACCATAGTGACTAAACTTCAAAAGTACATCAATGGCTGAAGAATTTGGGACATCCTGAGGTGATGACAAGTACAACATAAATATAAGTTCTGTCTTTACGGCAAACTGAATTGGCTGCCCCATGGCAGCTCATGGAGACAGCCCCACCCCCATGGGCAGGTCATTCACTTACCTTGGAGAGGCTAGCACAACTGGCTGGCAGGAGACATAGAGTTGTGCAAGAATTCATTCATTGCTCAGATAATAAAGCACCATTGACTACCATACAACTCAATGAAATAATGAGCAAACTCTTGCACATTGCACCACACTTCCATGACCACCTAATCCGCTCACTTATCTACTCAGAGACAATGAATGAACTCCCTCACACTAAATATTTTATTGCATTTCCATTGCCACAATATCATCGCTAGCTAGTGCCTACAAAGTGCAAAGAGCCTCATTTTTCTCCTAATAAGTTTATTTACATCCTTTATAATTTAACAGGTTGCAAAGAATTCAGATCTGTTTATTTAGGATTGATTTCAGCATTGTAATTTGACTGTGTGACTTGTCACTTAAGAGCTAAAAGTTGTCGAGCTTTTTATACTTACATTTTTAATTAGGGTGGGTAGATTTTCAGCCCTTGGAGTTTTGTTATAAGTTTTTAAAAAGAAGTTTTAAAATGTGTATGGTTGGTCAGGCTGCTAAACAATTCATTGTTTTGTGGTTTATATACAATATTTTTTTTTATTAATTAGTCAAATTGATAGGCCCCCTGAACTCATTTTGCTCAGGAGATGCAAAGTCCAGAAGTTGGATAGTTACCCACCTCCTGGCTCTTCTCTATACTACTTCCAACACTTGGATCATCCCTCTTAATTTTTCTGCTGACCAGAAATGGGCACAGTATTCAAGGTGCGATCTAATCACAGAATTATAACATTTGATCATTACATTCACTAATTTATAATCTACAGTTTAGCTATGTAGTTCAGCACCATATTGGCTCTGCTGATTGCTGCTCTGTATAGGTTGGACATGGTTAGTGTTGAGTCTACTCAAACCCTGAGGTCTCTTTCAGCTTCATCCTCAGCTATTTCTCCACCAACAATCCTGGCTCTAAATTTTCTATAGCACAATTTTGTGCATTATTTGATACCTATAATTTTAAGATTTAACACCTAAAAGGTCAATAAACAATAACTTCCTTGAAAAGAAACACTTTCTAAAGTTCGGCATGAAAATTCAAACTTGCCACGTTTCTTCCTCTACTTTTCTCCCTTTCCCTCTCCCACCCAACAGTCTTTGAAGAATCCACGTATTTAAAAGGGAAAAACAAAGCTGCCAACAATTCATTCTTACCTTTGAGGCATTCAATTGAAAGACACCGACAAGCTAAAAACATGTACAATCAGAATTCTAACCTAGTCAGCTCATTTTTAAAGGCAGCCGTCCTTAATGCAGAATCGTGTCAGCAATTTCAAAAGCTTGATTGGCTGATGCAGAATAAAAGACAAAGAAAGGTTTTGAGAGTCAAGCTGATGGTTTTCATTGGCACATTCCTGGCTTTTGCCTGGGAACCATAATATTCTACACTGCTCTTTACACATCTAAGCAGCCACATCAGTACAAATAGACAGAGCTTATCATGTCCAAACACAAGCTGCACACACACACACACTAGCTCTAACAATTTACAAATGCTGTCAGTCATCAACACTTAAAATAGTTTTTATACTAATAATCTGGCAAGGATAGAAGTCCCAAGACACAAACTGCAAGTTGATCTCACAGAATATACATTCTGAAACTAGGAACAGCTCATTCTTCTTCACTAAATTAGAAATCAGTGGAGTAAAAACAGACACAAGATATTTAAATTAGTTTTAATTTTCAATCTACAGTATATTCAAAATTTGCATCTTCTTGTTTTTTTTTTAAATTAGCTTCTATATTTCAAACAGCTACAAGAAATCCTGTCTGTGTGGGTACATAGGAAATCTAACATTGCTAATGTCTGTTGTATTAGTCATGCACAAAAAGTATATTTAACCAAATTTTGTGAGCCCAGTAATGCATGCGAACGTCAACCTTGGGGTGGGGGGGGGTTACTGTAGACTGTCAAGGTCCACAAGAAGCTCTCTTTTAATTAAAAGGAACAACCCGTGCAGATTGCATGCCTCCTAAAGTGACTGAATTTTAATTAGAAAACCCAAGTGTAAATGATTATTGTACACTTGATCTATTTGCATGAACTAGAGAAAGGACGGCACAGTTTGGTGATTGGAATTTTAAAAGGAAGGGTTCTTATTTATATTACTCCTCAAATCAATTTTTTAAACCAATTGAAAATCAGGTGTCAGATTTCTTCAGCATACAGCACATGCAATAGTACTTAAGCATACACTTAAAAGGAAGCACTTAAATCCACACCCAACGATAATTGGTGGGGGTTATAAACGCGATACAGTTCTGAGCTCAGTATCTTGGGCCTTTACGAATCCAAAAACTTATTACAAACAGCCAGTTTTTATACATTTCTTTTCTCCCTCTAAGTGATAGTCCACACAATTCTGCATTACATCATTGTTTAAAAGTTAAAATACAACTCCATATAAGGATAATTTAATTGACATATCCCTCATCAATAAAGTTTTCCTTACGAGCTCTTTTTTCGTTGAGCTAGCAAGTATAACTCGTTTACTTTGTCGATAGTTTCACTCTTGTTCCATATAATTGCTATTCTAGCAAGAGATACCTTTTATAAGTCGGTCTTTGTTTCTGTATCATTCGTACCAATTAAAAAGGATGATATATGCCCAGATGTTTTCCTTTGCAGAGCTAACCATTTTCCTTCACGGTTATCAAATTATTCAGTGTGCGATGGCACGTCTTTACTTACAATGGCCTCTTATTACTTAATTCTGAAACTGAACATTCCTGCAGGGTCAGCCCTGGCTCAATAGCCCAGTGGTACTTCTAATTGACTTGTACCTCCCTGCTTAACAGGCAAAGGCCAACAGTCAATATTATAATATAAAAGAGGATCAATTGTAGTACAATACTCGTAGACTTCAGGACAGTCTGATTAACCATTTTCTTACAGCCCAAGAATTTAAAGCCTAATTCTAGTTTAGTCCCATAATTTAGTGATAAGAATTTTCCAACAGATGCTGGTGACAGAGCAATATATTCAAAAAGAATCTAATTTACAGAGTAATTCCTTCACATAAACCAATTCAATGTAATGGAATTATTTACTTCATTGCACATCTCTTTACTAATTGTAAACTGATCTGATTGTACTAATCCAGCAATAATCCCTTTACCCTCATCACATTACCTTTTCCATTTTTAGTCAAGGTACTTGCTTTAATTTCTTCTCCTTTTCTCTTCCCCACCCACCCAGAGGTCAAGATTTTATCTATCTGTAGAATAAAATTGAAGTAACACAGCCCAAAATAACAACTCAACGTCTAATATTTTTTTGGAGCAACTACTAGAGAATAGCTAGATTTGGCTTTAGAATATTACTGCAATAGCCATGAAAGTTAGTCAATCCCTCATCCCAGCCCACTTAAAAAAAAAAGTTAAAATTAGTTCAGCCTGATTCAAAGTTCAGGAGCCAACCCTACAATAATGGCAGCATATTACTTAGAATCTAGAATGAATTAGAATCCATTTGCCATCATCAGTATTTGCGATGAACAAACTAGCAAATGGCTAGTTCCATTCCAGACTTAAATACAGTATACTTACCTGTATGCAAGTTCAAATGTAAAGATTTATATTTGAAAGATCAATATTACTGAGCTTTTATAGGTAGTATTATTTAACAGTTAAGCAAATGGTTAAAAAATGATTTTGTTCCACGACATGATTAGAATAGCTTTATTTGCACTACTGCAACAATTTCTTCAGCCTTGTTCTCCCCACCCAATTTGAAAAAATGCACTGTACTTGGCAGGAAAGAGAAAAATTATTTTCTTTCGACTCTTGGAAAACTGTATGAAGTGAATGTAGCGTAAAACAGAAAATTAAAGCCGTAGCATCCCATAGGGCTTAAAATGAATTACTGTGATTAAGAATGTTCACCTTGGTGTGGCAATCTGCCCAAAACAGCATGTCTAGGCTTTCAGTGTTTGTGTAACTTAGAATTTTAGAAACTTGACCAACCACACATTTTCCTGCATTAGTGGTTTACAAGGACACAACTTCAGATCTTTGCTTTCCAACCCAATTACATTTACGCAGGGAAAGAATATCAAAAAGTGTCATGGAACGTGGCATAGGGAATGTTTCATTTCTAAAGATATGCAAAACTTGCAGATAACCTATGCATTTTTTAATTATTTAATCTTTACTAAAAACAAATGCATTAACCTCCACTGGACTTGAATTTGGAAAAGTTCTGGTTTACTATTCTTCCACCCCCATATCCTTCAACAAATACTATATGCACTTATACAACACCTTTAAGGTAGAAAAACATCCCAAGGTGCTTCACAGGAACATAATCCAACATAAAATGGATGACAAGCCAAAAATGGAGTTATTAGCAGGAGTGATCAAAAGCTTGCTCAAAGATGTGGGTTTTAAGCATGGTTTTAATGGAGGATAGGGAGGTGGGGAAGAGTTTAGGGAGGGAATTTCAGAGTATGGCGCTAGACGGTCTAGAAGGCACCATGCCAATGGTGTGGAGAGGGAGGGGAGGGGAATTCACCAGAGGCCAGGGAGGGGATTACAGAGAGAGGCCACAAAGGAATTTGAACACAAGGGTGAGAATTTCAAATTTGAGGCATTGGGAAACCAGCACCCAATGTAGATCAGCAAGCACAAGAGTGATGGGTAGGCAAGACTTGGTGCAGGTTAAGATACGGGTAGCAGAGTTTTGGATGAATTGAAGTTAATGGAGGTTGGCCAGGATGACATTGCAATTGTCACTGATGATGACAAAGTCATTGATGAGAGTATCAGCAACAGATGGGCTCAGGCAGAGGTGATGAACTCGCTGGTTCAACTTCATACAGTTGTAACGGAGGTTAGATCAATGGCAAAGGTATGGGGTTTGTGTCGAGGGCCGAACACAAGGTCTTCAGTCTTCCTAATATTTAACTGAATGAAATTGCAACTCATCCCAGACTGGATGTTGACAAGCAGACTGGCAGCATAGACGCAGTGAAGGGGTCGAGACAGGTGGTGGCGAGGCAGAGCTGGGTATTGTCAGCATATATTTGGAAGCTGTCCCCATGTCTGTAGATGATGTCACCAAAGGACAGAATGTGGATGAGGAAGAGGAGGGAGCAATGTATAGATCCTTGGTAAATTCCAGTGTAAACAATTCAGGGACAGAAAGAGAAGCCATTGCTGGAGCTGATCTGGCTATGGTTGATAAGTAAAAGCCGAACCACGCAAGTGCAGTCCCACTTACCTGGATAATGGAGTAGAGACATTAGAGGAGGATGGTTTAATCGACTGTGTCAAAAGCTGCAGAGAGGAAGAGCTCGCTTTCCTACATTGACTCTCGGTTAAGCAACGCATCCATTTTAAAATTCTCATCCTTGTTTTCAAATCCCTCCATGGCCTCGCCCCTCCCAATCTCTGTAATCTCCTCCAGCCCTACGCGATATCTGCGCTCCTCCAATTCTGGCCTCTTGAGCATCCCTGATTTTAATCACTCCACCATTGGTGGCAATGCCTTCAGCTGCCAAGGCCCTAAGCTCTGGAATTCCCTTCATAAACCTCTCCTCCTCTCTACCCTCATTTAAGACGCTCCTTAAAACCTACCTCCTTGACCAAGCTGCCCTAATATCTCCTTATGTGGCTCGGTGTCAAATTTTGTTTGATAATGCTCCTGTGAAGCATCATGGGACATTTTACAACGTTAAAGGCGCTATATAAATACAAGTTATTGTTGTTGTGGGAAAATCCTCCACAGTTACAGGGATATAATTTGTGAATTTGGTTCCTGCCAAATTTCAGTGTTGTGCCAGCGATGAAAACCTCATTGGAGAGATTCAAACATGTGGGAAAATGGACATAAAATTGGGAGGAAATAACACGTTCAAGAACTTTGGAGCATTCCACTGGAGCTCCAGATAGCACATCCATCAATTACTGTAATCCCCAAAGCCTTTTCTCAGACATAATAGAAGAAAAAAAGCAGGATCTCACAATTTAAACTTGGAATTTATAGGACTAGAAAGAGTTTTCCTGTTGCAGTTGTAGCCGAAATCAGATCTGATTCTACTTACATACTGTAAGTCAGAGGTTCGCAAACTTTTTTGGTGAGCCCTCCCTCAGAGATTCATGTCCCGTGCGTGCCATTTTTTCGAGAAACAGTATTTTTGCATAATTACTGTTAGTGTAGATACAGCTGGTTACCCAGGATACTTTTTAATTGCGCTCCCTTACGCTTTTGGGTTCTTATATAAAGTTCAATCCTATCATTCGAACTCACTGACTGGGAAATTCTTCAGATCCACTCCACATTTGCATATGTTATTTCGCCGGAAGTGGGGCAGGAACCCCGTTTATACACATAAATGGGGTTTCCACCCACTTCCGGCAAAGTACAGGAAACTCTCGTTTAAACGGCACCTAAATATCCGGAATTCTCTATTAACCGGCAAAATTCAGGAGTAGGTTCAGTTAAGTTTTACTGTACATTAGTGGCCGTGTAACCGGGGCTCCTGGATCTGTGGCCGTGTAACCGGGGTTCCTGCACCTGTGGCCGTGTAACAGGGACTCCTGGATCTGTGGCCGTGTAACAGGGACTCCTGGATCTGTGGCCGTGTAACAGGGACTCCTGGATCTGTGGCCGTGTAACAGGGACTCCTGGATCTGTGGCCGTGTAACCGGGGTTCCTGCACAAGTGGCCGTGTAACCGGGGCTCCTGCACTTGTGGCTGTGTAACGGGGCTCTCGTACCTTGGTAGGTATACATCTCCGTAATCCGGAATTTTTAATAAACCGGCACCATCCCGGTCCCGTACGTGCCGGATACCAAAAAGAGTTTCCTGTAACACTGGCAAAGCAGGAGCGCATCTGAGGAATTTCCCGTTTGGCAACATCTATTGTTAAATGAATAAAATGTTTACATAAAAAAAGACACACATCCAGGTTCCACTATTTGACCATTTTCTATTTCCCACCAAAAACCACATCTCTCCACTCTCTCTTGAATCAGAAACATATGTAATTCTGTCTGGAAAGCTTGAAATGAGTCAGTATTTATTGCACTAGGTGGCAGTATATTCCAGAAATCAGGCAAAGCTCAGTAAAAAGTTAATCTTCATATTAAGGTTAGCATACCTTCATTCATGACTGTGGCTTTTAGTTTTTCCAGCCACCTTATTGATTCCCTATTAAAAAAACAAAATACATATATTACAAAGAGAGAACATACAAGAATGCGTGAGAAATACTTTCACTATAGTAAAGGAACCATTCAATACTACCCATGTGAATCACAATGACTTTTATGAACTCCTCCTGCTGGAGCATTCTTGCTGACATAATAAAAAGCCTCAACACCATGCCTTTGTTCCCCTGACAAACCATTTTTTGGCCAAGCAACATTCATTCCAAATCCAGTAAGATTTATTTTATTTCAATTAACTCAAATATTAGTGATGCACATGCAGTAAATATTATTCTATTTCATGTTCTACACTGGACAGATTTGTTCTGGTTTGCAGTTCAAGTTGTAGTAGCTACTACAGTGAAATAATGTCCGTTAAAGAATGAGCTCTTAATCACTAAAAATTGAAGTCGATGACTCCTGAAACTACTTCCACATAAGACAACTAATGCTTAGCATCACAAACTGGAACCCTGAAGCCCATGTTAGTCAGAATAGTGCAGACGAAACTGCCACCACTTCAGCAGTCAACGTTAGTTAAACTTAAAAAGTTATTATGAACTTAGGGAAAAGAGAGAGATCTGGTCCAACCCCAAAGGCAATCAGGCAAGTTCCAGGAGTTCACGATGACTGGTGACACTAGCCCCCAGTGACCTACCTACCCTTCCACACGTAGAGATGTTTGCCACTCGCAGGAACTCGTCCAGCTCCCTTTTGAATGCTTGCAGCAAATTTGCACTCACTGCATATGCCAGCAACTTATTCCACAGGTCAAATTATTTATCCACATGGACAGAATCTTCTAACCCTTTCATTATTTGAAGACCTCAATTATATCTCCTCAAAGTCCTTGCTTTATCAGAGTAAAAGGCCCCAACTCTCTAAGCCTGTCCCGATAACGAAAGGCCCTTAAGCTAGGCATCAATCTAGAGGCCCTCCTATGAACCTTTTCCAGGGCCTCAATAGCTCCATCATGTAAAGAGACCAAAATAGTATTTTAGAAGTGGCCTGACCGAGGCGCTGTACAAGGAAAGGATAGTATTTCTTGTTTAATACTTAATTATCCTAACAATACATCCAAACACTCTGCTTTCGCAATAGCCTCATGACACTGATCATAGACCTTCAATGCATCATGCACTAGAATAGTGTTGTCCAATACATTAGCCACATGTGACAAATTGGGAATCCAGATGTGGCTAATTGAATTTCTTCAGTAAATAAAAAAAATGTTGGAATGCAGCAGCCTTAGAAAAGAGGAACACAAACAGAAAAGTGCATAAAATGACAAAGAAGAAGGGAGGGTGAGCAAGTTTAGGTTTACAGAAAAAAAGCTACTTATTGTCCAAATACTTCCACTTGGTTAATATACCAAATATACTTTACAAATTTAGGAAAATAATGCAAAACAATGAATTAAAGAGCAACTAGATGCATAACTTGAGCAAGAAGGGAAAGAGGAATGTGGCAAAATCAAATCAAAAAGAATGGGGTTGTTTTGCCTAATTACCCTTCCCATTCCTTAAAATGCTTATGTTTTTATATAACTCAAAAGAACAAATACACATATTGTGTTGTACGGTGCATTAACATTCTTTCAGCATTTGATCAAAGAGAGAAGGACTACAGAATGGAAATGCAATAGAGAATATCTGTTTAGCAGCAATCACTTTGTTATCTTAACAATGAAGAATTTGCTAAGAGACAGCAGGGTGTTTATCCTTTTAAGCAAATGACTATTTTATGTTTATGTGATTAATGTAAGCACACTTAGATGATATCAGGGTCAATTTTCTGGTCAGTGTGTGGACCCAGGTGCGATGTGGCCCCTGCAAATTTTATAATTGCTCAACTGGAGATTGGCTGATCCCACCAAAACTTCCGGGCCAGTCTAATTATGATAAAGGTGAAAGCTGGTGCTGGTGCCAGGAGCTCGCCTGGAGAGATAGGGATGTGAAAAATCATGTTAGAGCTCATCATGAGGAGTGTTACTTGCAAAATATAAAGAGAAGTGACCACAATGTATATAGGAGCAAATTTCTTCTGACCTAGCCAAAGGCTATTTGAGGCAAAAAGGTAGCTGGCACAATAAATGTAGAGTCAAGAAACAGAGTCTGTGAGCATGTGATAAAGTGACACAGCACTGAAACCACTCACTTGATTGCCAGAACAGTGAAGAAGGTGCTGCTGCATGACGTGGCTTGCCCGGTTTGCTAGTCCAGTTCACCTTCCCCAGAAGACTGAAAGACAACATGGCTAGCAGGAGACAGCAGCAAGTGTCAACACTGTGTGCACTACCCACTAAACTTGGAGAGTGACAAGGAAAAAGACGGCATATCTTAAAGAAGTTGCCAAGTTAAGCCCAATTGTATTATTTACCAGGTACATGGCCCATAAAATGCATGGAGTGTTACTTGACAACCTGTTGCACTTTTATTGCCAGCCTATGCCAAGCCCTCACACAGCTTAGTTCTTTCATTGTTGACTGCATGGGACACACATTACAACTGTAACTAATACTTTCAAAGGGCTTCACACAAAAAAACACTGGAACACAGTATGCTTGCATGATCCATGGTCACTTAATGACATTTAGGATGGACAGCAGCTTTCAGTGCATATATCAGTGTTCCTTCAAATTACAAGATATTGAAACTACTTCACTTGCACAAGATTGCATCCAATATAAGGGAACAGACCTGAACTGGAAGAGGGCTCAGAAATTACAAGCCCTCAAATTCCAATGGAGGAGGTCACCAGAGATCTCTTACACAGGATCTTGCCCTACTTATGATCAATTACATGATAATTATGTAAATTGATGAAGCACGACTGACCTGAAAATCAAATCTTATTTTGCTACAAAGACATTTTTGACTTTGTATGTAACATGGTCATTTTCACAAGCTGTTATTTAAAATTTATTGCAAAATGGAAAATTAACAGTTTTTAAACACTGTCTGGGTGGTGTACATTGTGGATAAATTATTCTGCAAATGTCAACACTCCCAAACCCACGACCTCTACCACCTAGAAGGACAAGGGCAGCAGGCGCATAGGAACACCACCACCTCCAAGTTCCCCTCCAAGTCACACGTCATCGTGAATTGGAAATAGATCGCTGTTCCTTCAGTCGCTGGGTCAAAATCCTGGAACTCCCTCCCGAACAGCACTGTGGGAGTATCTTCACCACACGGATTGCAGCGGTTCACTACCACCTTCTCAAGGGCAACTAGGGATGGGCAATAAATGCTGACCTTGCCGGCAACGCCCATGTCTCAGGAATGAATAAAAAGTTGTAATTTTTAGCATGATTTTGTAACTTGTAGAATGCATCTTGTGCCAAGCAAAAATATCCAGATTCGAATGGATCTGTATATAACTAGTATATTAATTTTGCAGCCATTAGTGTCAACTCCACAGACTAGAAATGCATCCAAGGTAAAAACCATTAACTGTTAAATGAGCAGAGACAATACAAGCTAAATGGTACAATTTTAAAGGAGGTGCAAGAAGAGAGAGACACGAGGGTATTTGTGCACAAATCTTTGAAGGTGGCAGGACAGGTTAACAAAGCAGTTAATAAAGCATATGGGATCCTGGGCTTTATAAATAGAGGCATAGAGTACAAAAGCCAGGACATTATGCTAAACCTACATAAAACTAGTTCACCTGCAGCTGGAGTATTGTGTCCAATTCTGGGCACCACACTTTAGGGTGTGAAGGCTTTGGAGAGGATACAGAAGAGATGTAAGAGAATGGTTCCAGGGATGAGGGATTACAATTACGTGGACAGATTGCAGAACCTGGGGTTGTTTTCTTTAGAGCAGAGAGGGTAAGAGGAGATTTGATAGAGGTGTTTAACATTATGAAGGGTTTAGATGAGTAAATAAAGAGAAACTGTTTCCAATGGCTGAAGGGTCGATAACCAGAGGGCACAGATTTAAGGTGATTGGCAAAAGAACCAGAGACGACATGAGGAAAAACATTTTTACACGAGTGTTTAGGATTTGGAATGCACTGCCTGCTAGGGTGGTGGATACAGATTCAAAAAGGGAATTGGAGAAATACTTGAAGGAGAAAAAATTGCAGGGATATGGGGAAAGAGCAGGGGGGTGGGATTAACTGGATTGGTCTTTGAAATAGCTGGCGCAGACTCGACGGGCCAAATGTCCTCCTTCTGTGCTGTACTATTCTATGAACACTTAATATCCTCCTCAACATCACATGACACATTTTAGAATACATTTACTCAAGGAGAATGTACCATTTTGAATGCTTTGCAATTCTTCAATCTTCAAGGTATCAGTCACAGGATCACTACAATTTATGCTTAAATAGCACCTTTAAAATAATAAAATGCCCCAAAGCGCTTCACAAAGAAAACAGATGGAGATTGAGAAATGATGAAAGGAGGATTAGATTAGGTGACTGAAGGCAAGATTGACGAGGTCGGCACCCAAAAGTGGAAGAGATGGGCACAAACACAAGTATAGGGTTGAAAGGGGCTGCAGAAGTAGTGAGGGATGATGCAAAGGAAGGAGAAAGGAAAATAAATGAGAGGAGAAGTATCAGTGGAATTACCTATTGTTAGATGGCGGAGATGATCTTTACATCAGACATTGAAAAGAAGCGTTAAAGAAATTAAGCACGAGAGAAAGGAGGAATGTGTGAATTGCTAGAAGATGAGACAGAAAGAAACAGCAACACAAAGACAACAAAGACAGGTGAGAGAGAATTCACATTTTCTGACATGCCATGTGGAACACCATGGCAGATCCACTAACATTTTATCAACTTCTAGAAGTGACAGAGGGAGAGGGAGACAGACAGGAAGATAGAAACGGAGAGGGAAACAGATCGACAGAGAGAAAATGTCTTTGCTCATCATTAAACATACGCGTTGAATTTTGAAATTACTACCTGTATTTCGCTAATTAGAAAATTAACATTCTAATTACTGAATCGTATGTGCATGAGAGATATGAATGTAGTCTTTCCTCATCATAATGAGTTATTCTGTTTAAAAACACAAATAAATTGAATTTTGAAAGCAAACAAAACCTCAAATTGTGTGTTTTGTTGATAGTTAGAAAATTAAATGCTCATTAGTGACACCTGTGACACAGAGAAAGAAAGACAGAAATACAAACTTTCAGGAACCAAATTATAAAACACTAAATCGAATGTTTGCATAAATTTATCAAAGTTACAAAGCAATAAAACAGAAGATTGTTAGGTGGCTGAGATGATTTTTACATCAGACAATGGAAAAAAAGCACGGAAGAAATTAGACACGAGAGAACCTCCAGAACGGAGAATTCCTCCACGCCCCCAGTGTTGTCAGACACAAACCCTCCCTTCCCCACCTGGTAGACACTAGCAATTCACCAATGAGCAAAATCCCACATTTCCACACCCTCTTTTGCTATACCTCAAGTTCCCCTCCACAGTTCTACCAAACCCCACAATCATGCCAGACCAAAGGAAATCACATGCTTTCAAACCCAGCAGCTCCACAATGCTGCCAAACACCAGGATCCCTAAAACACTTCTTCACACAAAGGGTAGTGGAAATTTGGAACTCTCTCCTCCAAAAAGCTGTTGAGGCTAGATCAATTGAAAATTCCAAAGCTAGATTGATAGATTTTTGAGAGACAAGGGTATTAAGGGTTATGAACCAAGGCAGGTAGATGGAGTTAAGGTGCAGATCAGCCATGATCTAATTGAATGGCGGATCAGGCTCGAGCGCTGAATGGCCTACTCCTGTTCCTATATTCTCAGTTCTGCCAAAGCCCAGAACCATCCTTCAGTGCTACTAAGCCCAGGAGCATTCTCAGTTGTACCAAAGCACATGGTTGTTCACAGTACTATTAAAGCCCAGGACCATCCACAGGCCCTGATCTAAGTGAAGTGCAGTTAAACCACACTCCTTGTACCAAGTAATGTTAAATACCAGATCATTAACTCCAGCATCCTGTATATTCTCAACTTTAAAACTGGTAAGGAATAAAAGGTAAATGAATACACGACCACTCTTTTGCGGTTTTCACAGAATAATTGAAAAAAACTGTGGAATTCAATTCCCAATGAGTCATGAGAATTCCAAAATACCATTTAATAAAAACAAAATTTGACTTCATTTACTGTACATCAGTTAGCCTGATGTTAGCACCTATAAGGCATAAACGCCCCTATTTTTATAAAACAGTGCATCCTATGATTTGCCATGATCAACGGCACAGGAAATCTGCTTGTTTATATGAAAAAATATATGGTTGGCAGGGAACTATGAGATGCTAATTCATTCAAGGCATTCTTATGAGCTGAAGTAAAAGTAAAGTTTGAGAGATTTATAAATGTCAGAAGAACCCCGAGACTCATATTATCTTCTGCTCACTAACTCAAAAACATGTCTTGCACAATTTATTCCATTTCTTGGAAAGTTGATTCTATACATTACCATTGTGCAAGAGGTGTGTGTAACATGGTAAAAGTCTGTGACGCAGATTGAAGGGAAATAGAGATGACAGGGATAAAACAGTGGCTCTCAAACTGGAGTCCACGGAGACGTTCTGGGGGGGTCCGCAAAAAACTGACCAATTATTCGTTGGAAAGGATCTCTGAAAAATTGCAGACTGTAAAAAATGAACCAGAGAGGATCAGGGAGGAGGTGGGAGCAGAGTGTTCACGTTCGGGGTCCTTCCAATGACCCCACTGGTGTCTATGGGAGGAGAGCAGAGGTTGGCTGGCTGCTGATGTGGCAAAGGGCAACTGGAAAATAGAAACGTTTAATTGGGAATCATTACGTTTTAAAGTTCAACCAAGAGCAAGTCGCCATCGTTCACCGCGAGTCTCCTGCTGGCTTTGTGTGGTCCGCTGGAAGGTTTTTATTCATTGCGCAAACTTTTCCCGAACCAGTTGCGTGAGATAATCTTAGATCATTAATGTTGGCGAGCTGAAACTGTTGCTGAGCCGAAGCGAGCCAAAATACCGTTACCACGGCAACACTGATTTTTGTGCCGGAAAGTTCTGGAAAAGTTGCGCGGTGGAGGGAGCGGGGCCCGTCATGTTGCCCGGCTGTTGTTTTCTTGGGGTGGGGGGGGGAAGGAGGAGAGGAGAGTTCGGGTTCACATGTCACTGGCTGGAGATGGCAGGGTGCTGACTGGCTGAGAGCTGGAAATGGAAGGATTTGTTCCTGACCCGCTGAGAAAGTTTTGACTGCGAAAAGAACAAGTTTGTTTGATGTGGATGTCGGCGGACGGGTGTGAAGCCAACGATCCCAATCACTCAAGCAGCTGTATGTTTTGGGAGGGTTTTTTTCGTCTCGAGTTCTTTTTAATTTCACTTCTTTAGCATTGAATTAAAATTGAGGCTTTTGCTAATGTCAAATTATATTTAAAAAAAGGTTCATAATTAAAATTCGTAGATGAGCAGCAGTTTTAGGACGGTACTTAAAATTAAATGTAACAAGTAGGAAAGTGAACAGCAGGCACTGCTTTAAATAAATTGTTAAACATCACACCAAGGATCGACAGACTGCAGCGAGAAGCAGGCACACCCATCTCACTGATATCAGTAAGTAAATACCTGTTCTCTTAAAAGCATTAATAAAACACTCTTTACATGCAGCACTTGCATATTAGGAGTATTGTATAGTATTATAATTTAGATGGGGGGTCCGTGATAACTAATTGATTTGAAAAGGGGTCCTTCAACCAAAAAAGTTTGAGAACCACTGGGATAAAAGACCTGGTAACTTGGTAATCTGTACGAAAAGAAAGCAAGGCGATACTGCATTGCAACACAAGAGCTCAATGTAGCAACACATTCAATCAGCTCCTATGCTGTAATAAAGGATCAGCTTAGTGTTTCTTCCCTACAAGTGATTTATCAGGTTACAAAATACTCATTACATCAGACTCAGACATACAGCTCAGGTACTACCCAGGAAAATGTTATATTGCAATATGCAGGCTTAATATTCATGGCTGCTAGGCAACATCATCATGTGCTGCATCCTACCAAGACTAGAGCACATACTCAATATAAAGATAAACACGGTTTATGCAGCCTAAGGCATTCACTGTGCAGGGTACACCTCAATCTAATTTAGCATACCACACAATTAATATCCATTGTTACATATTGGAAAATAATTCATCCTTATTAAAAACTAAATATAGTTGGGTGTTGGAAGATATAGATAAAGAGTAGTTGAGTCTTTGTTGACACGGTTGACCACAAAATTCTGCTGCAACGCCTCTCCACTGTCAACGCCTCTCCATCGTCGTCAAGCTGGATGGGACTGCACTCGCCTGGTTTAATTCCCATCTCTCCAACCGTAACCATAGAATCACCTGCAATGGCGTCTCTTCTCGGTCCTCACCTCTGGGGTCCCCCAAGGATCTATCCTTGGCCCCCTCCTATTTCTCATCTACACACTGCCCCTCGGTGACATCATCTGGCAACACAATGTGAGTTTTCACATGTACGCTGATGATAGCCTGCTCTACTTCTCCTCCACCATCTCTATACTATCAGACTGCTCGTCAGACATCCAGCACTGGATGAACATAAATTTCCTCCAATTAAATATCGGGAAGACCGAAGCCACTGTCTTAGGTTCACGCCACAAATTCCATTCACTTTCCAATGATTCGATCTCTCTACCCGGCAACTGTCTAAGGTTGACCAAGTCTGTTCGTAGCCTTGGTGTCATACTTGATCAGGAATTGAGCTTCCTACCACTAAGACTGCCCATTTCCACCTTCGTAATATCGCCCGTCTCCACCCTTACCTCAACTTATCTGCTGCTGAAACCCTCATCCATGCCTTTATCACCTCTAGACTGAACTATTCCAATGCACTCCTGGCCGGCCTCCCTAGTTCTACCATCCAAAACTCTGCCGCCCGTGTGCTAACTCGCACCAAGTCCCGCTCACCCAACTCCCCTGTGCTTGCTGACCTACATTAGCTCCCAGTTAAGCAACGCCTCGATTTTAAAATTCTCATCCTTGTTTTTAAATCCGTCCATGGCCTCGCCACTCCTTATCTCTAATCTCCTCCAGCCCTATAATCCCCCTAGTCTGCACTCCACCTATTCTGGACTTTTGAACACCCCCGATTTTAATTGCTCCACCATTGGTGGTCTTGCCTTCAGATGCCTAGGTCCTAAGCTCTGGAACTCCCTCCCTAAATCTCTCTACTTCTCTTTCCTTCTTTAAGACTCTCCTTAAAACCTACCTCTGCGACCAAGCTTTTGGTCATCTGCCCCAACATCTCCTTATATGGCTCGGTGTCAAATTTGTTTTTGATAACATTCCTGTGAAGCGCCTTGGGATGTTTTATTACGTTAAAGGCGCTATATAAATATAAGTTGTTGTTGTTGAGTCGACTTCCTTCATTCTCCGGAATGCGGACATTAGCTTCTGAAGCGAAGTCTCTAACACTTGGATCATCGGTTTCGGTTGAGCCCACCTTCACACAAACGACAATCTCATAACTGACTTAACTCTTACCTTACCTGTTCTTAGACATTTGTACAGTTAAGTGACACACCTATCTCTGCCTATAACTGGCTGATGCAGCTGTACAATATGACTTCTATAACCTTTAACTCTCTGTCCTGAAGATACCGGATACTTGTAAAGGTATTTTCTACATCTGCTAGGTAAAGATTACTGCAGAAGACAACAAAGGGAATCTTCCAACTACAAAGAGAAGCTAAAATAATCTAAGAAAGACAAAGAAAAGCTGCTCTGCTACTTTACTAGTGACTGGAGGGATGCAAAACACCTTATTTTTATACTTTAATTTCAAAGGGAAGCTTCTGACCAATCTGAGTAACGTGTTAGAAGGTTTCACCCCTTTTGCTGTCAATCATTTCAAACAAACAGTCAGTATGTTTTCTGAGAAAACTCTAGTGCAGCATGGATTTCTTGAGACTTGTGTGTCTCTGTTTTTATAACCCCTTCTTAACTATCTATCTTCTATTTCTCAAGGGGTTCCAGTCCCACACAAATGTAGCAGAATATGACCACTTTGTGTCTCACGAAATGTTCTTCCCTGGTTTTGTGCCTCTTCTAAATGGTTTTCTAAAACTAGCAATGAATGTCTTGTTTGTATACACAAGCAGTTCTGACTTTTAGCTTTGAAGACTTTATTGGTTAATCAGCTTGTGTTAGTTAGAAGCCTTATGGTTTGATTAACTTCACTTTCACAGACAGTTCCCATTATTTTGTCTTGTGTGGACATTTTTGCAGGGCTCTTTACCGACACCATTCTGAATAGTTTTTCAAAAAGATCTACAGGTCTCGGCAATGCAAATCAAACACACAGTTTACAGCCTTGAAAATTCTCAAACTCCTTCTGGCCCGCCCCCCCCACCCACCTAGCACAGGCGTCCTTGGTGTTGAGCATTGCTAAAAACATAATTGAGGGAAATACAATGTGTGATGTACTTTTCTCATTTGTGGGTGGGCATATTAAGGGTTGAACCCCGAAAGTGCCAGGAATTCCATCAGTGCCAAAAAAGGGAAAAAGGAACAAAACCTTAGATGAGTTCTCTCCTCCTCCCCTCAAGTGCCACTATGCCACAGAACTGCCCCCACTAGGACCTAAGTGTTTGAAGAAATATACTACTGACTTCAGCTGAGGGTAGTCACAGGATTGAACATAACCCTTCTAAATAAACCACTAGGAACATATTAAGTTCCTGTGAAGTGATGACACTGGCATCTACCTGGCAATGAGTCAGCAATAATGCCATCAAATGACACCTGCTCACCAATAACCAGCTCGTTTATGTTTAGTTTGGGTTCCACCAGAACGATTCGGCTCCCGAATCCAGACACAGAGCTAAATACCAGAAGTAAGAGTAACTGCCCTCAACATCATGGCAGCATTCAATGGAATATGGCACCAAGGTGCCCTAATAAAACTTGGTCAATGGGTACATTCTCCAGTAGCTTGGAGTCATAACTGACACATAGGAAAGTGGTCGCAGTTATTGGAGGCCAATCATTGCACCCCAAGACAACATTTCCAGAGTTCCTCAGAGCAGCGTCCTTGGTCCAACGATGTCTAGCTGCTTCATCAATGACTTTCCCTGTATGGGGCTGCTCGCTGATGATCCTATAATATTCAGCTAAATTTACAACTCTGCCAATAATGGAGCAGCTCATGTCAGCCTACAGCTGGATCAGGATCACATCCAGACTTTGACTGATAAGTGACAGTTAGCATTCCTATCCCAGCTGCACTAGGCCAATTGGAATAGCTACTGCTGCCCCAGGCAAGATCAGCAAGCTCAGCACAGATTGAGAATCAAACCTGGATAAACATGTTGAACCATCAGAAGAGCACCAGCCACACTGTCAGGTATCATGCCCCATCTGCTTGTCTCTATTCATTTATGAAATAAAGACTGCATCAACAGCTTTATTTCACATTAGGCAATTGTGTTTGTGCCAACCTTTCATTTAAACTCTTATTGTTTACATTTCAAAAGATGTTTCATAAAACCAGTTGTGAACAGGGAACATGAGTTAGAGTTCAAGTTTAACAGAGTAAATCATAAAGTAGTTAACTTTACCACAAATTTAAATTTCAAGTTACAAACCTAAAATTTAAGAATCATTTTAAGGGTTTTTTTAAATGTGCATCTGCACCTCTCATTCCAGAGACTTAAGCACAAGATCTAGGCTGACACTTCAGTGCAGTACTGAGGGAGTGCTGTCTTTCAGAGGAGACGCTAAACAGAGGTCACATTCTGTATGCATGCTTGAAAAAGATTAGACACTATGGACTAATGTATGACACTAGAAACGTAAGCCAACCATATGTTCAGATGAAAGCCCCTCTTATCATTGTCAAATTTGACCATTTTCTCTTAAAATGGCTTTTGCACTAAGCTCTCGGTGATTGCTATTTCACCTCCAGTTGAGCTTTACAGAAGAACCACCAACATGTGTACCATGCAGGCTCTATGTCCAGTTTACAAAGTATACTTAGTGATAAATAAAAGGAAATGATAACCATTTGTTTTCATATTACAGTACATTGGAGTAAACATACACTCAAATCAGGATTGGAAGATTTTAAAGCCATTGCATCCACAATTTCATTTTCTATTTAAAGATGTAATTTAAACATTTTTCCTATAACACTGCATATAAGGCAACCAAGTTATAAGACATCCTTCACCCCCACCCTAATTTTCCAACCAAAAAACCCAAACAAATCTAATTCATGTATGAAGATCAACATTCTGGACAGTGGCTAAAGGGGTTTTCACAGAATTCCCTCTTTAGTGGCAGTTGATGATGTTCTTTCCAATACAAGATGCAGCACCCAAAACTGCTTTCAGGCAAAACTCAAACTGACCCTTTCAGGCAGAACCCAACCACCTGCTGTCAGGCAGAAATGCTGGAAGATCAGCTGCTCCAACAGCAACTGATCTTGCCGGCAACAGCTTATAACACAAAGTCACCACGTTCTGTGCTCCAACAGGACAAGCTCATACCGGCAAGGTCAGTTGGTACTGAACAGCTAATTTTGCAGCTGATCAACCAGCATTTCTGGCTGACAGTAGGGTCAGGTCAGGTCTCATCAAGAACACAGTTCATCAAATACAATTTAATCAACTGTAATGGACCAATAGAATAGCACCCACTGCACTGACATGTTTAGAACAGCCCACCACTTTCAACACCCCATTACATAAATTTCTCATCTTTTATACATGTATATTTTTTTGCCAGAGATCAAAATATGTTTCAGCGTTTTATTTAGAGTCTGTGCTCCTTCCCACTCCCATCACAGAGTATAAACCTGGCAGCTTGGATTGAAGGTCATCACCGCAGTATACAAAGCATGTGGTTGTGGAATTTGATCTCCTCTATGAAGATTTAAGATCATCTCTATAACAGACGGAGTTTGCAATGTGATATTTGGTGAAGAGGGACGTTTTCATATTGAACTTTAAAAATAGAAAATGCGATTGCCGATAAGGAGACTGCACTGAGCTCAAAGTTTAAACGCATAGCATTACACAGTGCACATGACTCGAACAAGGATGCAACTGTACAGTAAATTTCAGAAATAAACGTATTTACTTAAGCCTCCCCGATGCTTTAATGGATAAATGCAATGCCCAATACAAGACTAAGATGTACAGACCAGGAATATCCCAGGTTCAACTTTTGATGTGTGCTGAATTTGCTGATTCCAAACAGGAAAGCAGTACAGATTCTGCACCAGTCCTCAATGCCCCTGGGCTAGTGACTAGAAAAATCAGCTTAGGTTCATGTTCCTGATCACTACTCAGGTGACTTCCAGTTGAAAATACAGGTGCGTTTGTTTCTGAGTGTTGGTGAAGAAAGGATACAGGTTTGCTTTAGTAGTCCGCACACTTAAATAGCTTACTGGCTCTCATTGTCCAGGCTCGTGGGTATATGTTTCTGTTTATATTCAAAAATTACTTATAAAATAATCATAATACCCATCTCTATTCTGTGGAACACAGTGTACATTTGTGGAAAACAGTTCAGTAAAATGCACTTACAAAATAAAATTTTATGATTTTTCTGTGCTCTTGAATTTTTGCAAGTTACTCAATGTCAGCATAAAGTTCTCCTAGATTAGGTATAACATAGAAACATAGAAACTAGGAGCAGGAGTAGGCCATTCAGCCCGTCGAGCCTGCTCCACCATTCAATACGATCATGGCTGATCATCCAAATCCAGCACCCTGTCCCTGCTTTCTAACATAGTTAAATGCATAGTAAAGCTGCTTCTACACTACAAGACCAATATGCCTCACCCCCATCAGTCATCCTGTAGTCTTGAGTGAGTTTGCCAGTTTAAAGACAAATTGGCGTCAGTTTTGTGTTGTGGGCCCATGCCCACCAGTGATTGAATTAAAACTGTCTAAACTCATGTCACATATAGCAAATACAGCCAGAAGCTTTGGGGAGACATTTATCCCATCAGTCTGGACTGGATTTAAACCCAAGTTCCAAGAGGTGAAAGATGTCTAATGCATATGTTATTAAGTCCCCTTTGCTTACAGGAACAGAGGGTCAGGAGTACGCCAGTCAGCCCCTCAAGCCTGTTCCACAATTCAATTCTCTCATGACACATCAGTGTATTAAATATCATTTGTATGAAGCATTCTGTATATAAAATATTTAAATAATTTTATATTTGTGCGAATATCAGTGTGCGCTGTGAGCAGATTGGGTTTATGTTGATGAGTGACAGTGGCTGCATCATGAGGCAGGAAGTTGGGGACTAGTATTTAGGTGGCAGATTTGTTTTCAAAAGGATGGGTCACTTTGGAGATTGTTATCTAATGTTGGATGTGTCATATGGGGAAGGTGCAGAGTTTGGATTCAGTGATGAGGAGGTATAAAACGTTCGGGGGAAGCAGGAGGAAAGAATGCAGCAGCAGAGAGGTTGATTGGAGTGAGTGGGAAAGATGCTGGTGATGGCGAGTGGGTGGTAAAGTGGGATTGTGAGTTGATTGACAGAACACAGAAAGGTTAGGGAACAAAAAAAATAAAGCTGCAGACTGTTTAGTGCTAAGTGCAAAATAGATTGATGAAATGATGAAATGACTGAGGTGAGTAGGAAGGAAGAATTAGGGTGGTGGTGAAGAAGACACTGGTGTGAGAAATAGTATGGAGGAAAGTAAAACAAAAATAGGCATACATATAGGGTGGGAATCTCAGGGCACCAGAGAATTTGGGACAGGTTTCTAAGTGTGGATGATGTTTCTGGGTTATGGGAACACTGGGCAAGACTCACAGGGTATTTAAGTAGTGTGAGGGGCATCTCCTTAAACCCATGTACCCCACCCCCTCCACTTTTGTCCACCGCACCAGTACCTCCGGAGCCCCCCCGCCAAACTACACATTCCCACCCCATGTGCTGCCAAACCATAGGACTCCCTCTTGTCATTCCTGGTATTATTTTAATGAGTCTTCTTTGCATCCTTTCCAGGGCTCCTATAATAGCATGTAGATGTCCATATCCCACATTCAATACTCAAAATGTAGTCTATGCAATGTCGTGCGAATTCAACATAACTTTTTCTTTTTGCATTCAATGCTCTTGTATATAAACCTCAGAATCCCATTTGCCTTGTTTATAGCTTTGTCTACCTGCACTCTTACCTTTAAAGATCTATGTATCTGTTTCTCCAGCCTATCAAGACCCTTACCATTTTTGGGCATACTTCTTTCACTATTCATTTTCCCCCAAAATGTACTACTTTGTGTTTGTCTGCATGGACCTGCATCTGACAAGAGTCTGTCCACTCTGCTAACCTATGTCCTCCTGCAATCTTCCTCACAGTTTATCATGCCCCTAATTTGGTATCCTCAAACTTAAACATTATTCCTCTTTATCCTATGTCCAAATCGTTTATACAAATGGGAAATAAAAGACAACCCAATCCAAATCCGTGGGACCCACCACTTGCCACATTTTGACAATTTGAAAAAAATCCATTTACCCCTAATCTTTGTTTCCTACCCCATAGCTATCCTTCCATGTCAGCAACAACATTCCCTTATCAAATGCCGGTTTGAAAATCCATACATACAGCATCTACTACATTGTCTTTATTTACATCCGGACTTCTTCAAAACAATTCACGTAAATTAGTCAAGCACAACCTTTCCTTTACAAATGCTGACTGTGTTTGATTAGCCCAACGCATTTTTGTGTGTTCATTAATTTCATCCATATTATGGACTTTAGAAATCTACACCATAACTAAGGCCTATCCTTTTTCCATTTTTTGAATAGAGGGGTAACATTTGCCACCTCCATTCCTTTGGAAATAGGAATTGCACTGAAGATTTTATTGAGAATTATGGTTACTGCCTCGGCTATCTCCTTCCCTTCAGTATTCTAAAATGCAAACCATTTAGGGCTGGTAACCTTTCTATTTTTCATCCAATTAACTTTTTCTAATACACACTTTTTAAAAAAATATTTACCTCCAGTAATGGTTCTTCTACATCTACCTCAGGTACTCCTACAGTCTTACTTTGAGAAAATGCTTCATATTTGCAAGTATGAATACAGACATGAATATTTCTATTGTGCAAAGAAATAACTATTGAGAACTGCACATGGGTTTAGCTAATTAAAAGCTGGACTAAAAAAGCTTTTCAATCTTTAAACTTCAAATTAATTTTTCCATCATCATTTTTTCCCCTTAGTTGAAGAAAACACACATATGTAAGTTTACCACAAATGGAAACAGGACAAAACCAAAATCCTCTTGGTTCGAGTGAGAAGAAAGCAGGTATCTTCTGTGTTACAGCACCAGAAAGATTAAGATTACCAACTATTCTGGGAGAGATTTTCACAATCACAAAGAACATTTTCAGAGCCGTGCAGTTTTGCCTATCTGAATATCATTTGCTTACCATAAACCAATTCCTACCCCATCTATGAAGCAACTAACAGGTTAACCCTAGGAACTGTTATTTTTCTTATTGCTTGTATTTTCCTGCTGTTCGAGCCAACAGCAAACACTGTTCAGAATCATATCCTCCTCACTACCACCCACAAATGAGGCCAATTTCAATCAGATCATTGCTGCATCTCTATTGACCCTAATGGTACAGAATACATATGGACATTTGCACCATTGGCATAGCAGTCCAATTAAACAGAATAGCATTTAAATTATTGCTGCAAAACAGGACAAGCTACATAAAAAAAGAAATAGGAGCAGGAGTAGGCCATTTGGCCCTTCAATCACCTCTCATTCTTCTAAACTCTAGAGAATATAGGCCTAGTCTACTCAATCTCTCCTCATAGGACACTCACACCCCACCCCCTCCCCCCCCCCCTCCTCCATCCCAGGAATCAGTCTGGTGAACCTTCGTTGCACTCCCTCTATGGCAAGTATATCCTTCCTTAGGTAAGGAGACCAAAACTGTACACAGTACTCCAGGTGTGGTCTCACCAGGGCCCTATATAATTGCAGTAAGACGTCTTTACTCTTATACTCAAATCCTCTTGTAATAAAGGCCAACATACCATTTGCTTTCCTAATTGCTTGCTGTACCTGCAAGTACTGGGACGATAGCATTTATCAATATCCTCAATATACTGAACTTTAGTTTTTTTAATGTGATGAAACTGGAGAAAATGCTCTTTCCAAGACTGAACTTTCTTGACATTTCATCAATAATACAAAAATAAACATGCGGATACTCTACTCTGATGCTTACTAGATGGATGGAAAACTACTTAGTCAATGCTCGCAGATCAATTAAGCTACTTAATTCTTACAACTCTGCAGTTGGAAAACCTATTTTGGATATAGTGTGGAAATCTTTTAAATGCAAATTTTACTGACCACTTAAGAGAAAGTGCATTCATCCAAATTGTTACAATCCTAAAATGTTAATGAAATTAGATTCCCGTAGTGTTACGGTGGACGCAGCGGCCAGTTAGCAGTTAAATTAATCTCTGGGACCTCTCAGTGGTAGGATCCCAATTTCCATATATTTAGGAGGTGTCTGCTTGAGTCAGGCAAATGCCTGAAATCACCCAGTGTCAAAGCAGCCACAGGGCAGTATCCAAGCGGCAAAATGTACTGCTGGGCAGAGGGAATTAAAATCCCCCCTTACATAATATATACGCACACTTTAAAACTGCTCGTCAGAGCCAGCCAAGAGGAGATTTCCCTCTACAGTGACATCATGAAGTTTCCCTCTAATGACATTATGAATGGAGACAGCTGTGAAGCAGCCTCTTCACACATGTCGTGGAGAAGTTCCTTTTTATGCAAAGTCCCAGACTGCCTTGCACCAATATTTAAAGCAAAAATATAAGCTAGAGGCCTCAGCAAGTGTACAGGAATCCCCTTTATGATAGAAAGAAAAGAAAAAGAAAAAAAAAAGCTGATAATGACCTGATAATCCGTTTTTTTTTATAAAAAGGTGTTGGTTGAAGGATAAATATTGGCCAGGACACCGGGGAGAACTCTCCTGCTCTTCCTCAAACTAGCGCCATGGGATCTTTTATGTCCACCGGAGAGGGCAGATGGGGACTCGGTTTAACATCTCATCCAAAAGACAGCACCTCCGACACTTCTTCAGTACTGCACAGGAGTGTCAGTCTAGAACTTGTGCTCAAGTCTCTGGAGTGGACTTGAACCCACAACCTGCTGACTCAGAGACGAGAGTGCTACCACTGAGCCACGGCTGAAATAATTATTGATTACATGGCAGTATTCATGAATACATTTCATTATTAAGGCAGGAATTGAGGCATTTTACTAGCTTCTTTATGCCAGGAAAGTGGAAGAGGAGGGTTGATGGGAGGTAATGGGGTGCCGCAAGGATCAGTGTTGGGGCCTCAGCTATTTACAATCTATATTAATGACTTAGATGAAGGGACTGAGTGTAATGTATCCAAGTTTGCTGACGATACAAAGCTAGGTGGGAAAGTAAGCTGTGAGGAGGACACAAAGAGCCTGCAAAGGGATAGACAGGTTAAGTGAGTGGGCAATAAGGTGGCAGATGGAGTATAATGTGGGGAAATGTGAGGTTATTCACTTTGGTAGGAAGAATAGGAAAATAGAATATTCTTTAAATGCAGAGCAACTTTTAAATGTTGGTGTTCAGAGAGATTTGGTTGTCCTAGTACAAGAAACACAGAAAGTTAGCATGCAGGTACAGCAAGCAATTACGAAGGCAAATGGCATGTTTGCCTTTATTGCTGGAGGGTTGGAATACAAGAATAAGGAGGTCTTGCTACAATTGTACAGGGTTTGGTGAGACCACACCTGGAGTACTGTGCATAGTTTTGGTCTCTTAATCTAAGGAAGCATATACTTGCCTTAGAGGCGGTGAAACAAAGGTTCACTAGATTGATTCCTGGGATGAGAGGGTTGTCCTATGAGGAGAGAATGAGTAGATTGGGCCTATACTCTCTGGAGTTTAGATGAAGGAGAGGTGATCTCATTGAAACATACAAGATTCTGAGGGGGATTGACAGGGTAGATGCTGAGAGATTGTTTCCCATGCAGTGTCTAGAACTAGGGGGCATAGTCTCAGGATAAGGGGTCAGCCTTTTAAGATGGAGATGAGGAGGAATTTCTTCACTCGGAGGCTTGCGAATCTTTGGAATTCTCCGCCCCAGAGGGCTGTGAATGCTGAGTCTTTGATTATATTCAAGGCTGAGATATAGATTTTTGGACTCGAGGAATCCAGGGATATGGGAACAGTGCAGGAAAGTGGAGTTGAGGTTGAAGATCAGCCATGATCTTATTGAATGGCGGAGCAGGCTCGAGGGGCCGTATGGCCTACTCCTGCTCCTAATTCTTATGTTCATTCATCTATCCATCCTATATAAAGAAAGAAAGACTTGCATTTATATAGCACCTTTCACGACCACTGGATGTCTCAAAGCGCTTTACAGCCAATGAAGTACTTTTGAAGTGGAGTCACTGTTGTAATGTGGGAAAGATATATGATGTATATCTTTGTTTCGTATATTGAATGCCTACGCCTGCTCCTAATTTAGTTAGTTACCCTCGTCTACATGTAAAATCTCAACTATCTATTTAAACTTGTTCAAAGAGAGTTGTTAACAGTACACAATGCTGGAAAGTTCCAGAAGTCCTTTCCAGGGTTTTATCAACAGTATTAGTGAAAGCCTGTTTGTGGAAATTGGTGTTTGACTGTCAGGAAAGAAGCTATCCAAACGAATAACTAGAATCCCAGTGTGAAATGTTTGCACATTATATGAAGCATCTAGATTAAAGCAGCTTATATGGCTTGTAATAGAATATCAACTGGATATTCTGGCTGCAAATGAATCTAAGTGGATTGGTGAAGGTTAGAGCAATACAAATTGAATAACTATATTTTCCTCAAAAAAAAGTGAGCAGAACTAGGACAATGGATTAGCACTGTTCCTGAATCGTCATGTCAGTGTCCTACAGAGATGAAAATCAATGACAGACGTTTATGATTCAAGAGGATGTACAACCAACAGTAATAAGCTGCTATGCTTCAACCAGTATGTCAGATAAAAATGACAAAAGGCACTTCATATCAATACAATTTAGTGAATGGAATTCCTGAACAAGATATCTTGGTGGTAGCTGTGATATAAACGTCAACTTAGGTGCAGACCACTATGGTTGGATTTTAAGAATGTATAATAATGGTTGTATGCCTCAAGACCTGGACAACATCCAGGAGCAATAATCATCTCCAACAAGAGCGAGCATAAACACCTCCCCATGACATTTGATGGTATTACCATCGCCATGTCCCCCACCAACAAAATCCTGGGGAGTCACCATTATCCAGAAACTGAACTAGACCAGCCACATAAATGCCATGGCTACTGGAGCAGGTCAGAGGCTGGGTATTCTGTGACAAATAGCTCACCTCCGGACTCCCCAAAGTCTCTCTACCACCTACAAGGCGCAAGTCAGGAGTGTGATGGAATACTTTCCACTTGCTTGAATTCAGCTCCAACAACACCCAAGAAGCTAGAAACTATCTAGGACAAAACAATCCACTTGATCGGCATCCTATCCACTGGCTTAAACATCCACTCCCGCCACTATCGGCGTACCATGGCTGCAGTGTGTACTATAGACAGGATGCACTGCAACAACATGCCAAGGCTTCTTCAGAGGAACTTCCCAAACCCACTACCTCCACCACCTAAAGGGACATGATGTGGAGATGGGCAGCAGGTGCATGGGAACACCATCACCTCCAAGTCCCCCTGTAAGTTACACACCATCCTGATTTGGACATGTAATCACTGTTCTTTCATTGTCGATGGGTCAAAATGTTCCCGTCGATTTTTTTTGGGCGCGTGGCCCCTTCAAGGGGCTGTGCGGCCCATTAAAAATCCCGTGCATGCATGGTTTTCCACACTGAAAAGCCAGCAAGCTGGTTGCATGGGAGGTCCAGAGAGCTGCGTGGCTGCAGAGAACACTGCCCCCTACCTACCAGCATTGTGGGATCACTTCCACCACATGAACTGCAACAGTTCAAGGAGGCGGCTCAACACCACCTTCTAAAGGGCAACTAGGAATGGGCAATAACTGCCGGCCTTGCCAGCAATGCCCACATCCAGGGAATGAATATATTTTTAAAAACTGGTGCACAGAATGAGAACGCTAATTAGTTTATCAAATTATGTGGAAGGAATGTCTGGCCAGTCATCGCTGGAATACTATGCGAAAAATCCTAGGGTACATCTTGCTTCAGATCATAATCTCTATATTACATATTTTTACCAGTATGTGCAGCTGTGCACAAAATTGTAATTTTTTTTTTTAAAAAAGGAGAGAATCCACATCTTTTTTAGCATGTAGATGGATACCTGCTTCAAAAGAAAGGACAACTCGCCTCTGTTTCTGTTGAACGTAGCAAGTATTAGAACTCAAAGCCCACCCAGGTAATAGAAATAATTAACTAATGATCACTGGGCTGTCACTACCAATACTTACAATCCATTGCTTTTTTTTTAAAATATGCCACAATGATGGGAGGAGGAGACTCTCAACCATTACTGTAATTGTGCTTTGTTCCAATGGTATGAAAATTAAATCAGGAAGTCCGAGAGGCAGTCTTTGGAAAAAGCTGGCTTAATTGACAGATCTGTCACTGCAAGAATTTTTAGAAGAGAACTGATAGGATTTCAATACTTTGTTTTGGAATAGATACTGTAAGTTAAAATACTGTAGGTTAAGGATTATTGTTCTTGATTCTGTTTAATTTTAGTTCTTAATAACCATGAATTATTAGTTTTAGTTCAAGTTAAATGGTTCGTCAGTCTGGCGTTTTTCTGTCAGTTGGAGTGAAGTAAAGTGTTATTTCCAATGGATACTTCATTGCAGAAGCTCCTTATCCATTGCACAACAACTTGCATTTACATAGCACCTTTAACAGAGTAAAACGTCCCAAGGTGCTTCACAGGAGCACTATGAAACAAAATTTGCATAAGGACAAGGTCAAGTGTTAGCTCACAGAAGTTTGTGCTTGTATATTGGAGCTGACTTTGCAACACAAATAAAAGGTTCCTAGAGATTGGAATTAGAACACATGGTTTATCCACAACAGTACATGGAACTTGCCAAATGGTAAAACACAGAGCCAAACAGATGACATGTATTTCAATAGGTAACACTGCAAGGTGCTACAAAATATACGGACTGTAAAAGGAGCAGACATAACCAAAACCATAAGTTCTTAGCGGGAGTATCTCCTCACCCCCCGCCCATGAGGGTTCCAAGGTCTGGTAGTGGCGAAATGCTGGGGGTGAGGAATTGAGTGGCCTGGGGCCAGAGTGAGGCCCGAGAGGACTTAAGGCCCCACTAGTAAGTAACACCAGAAGAGATCCCCTATGTCTACAAAATTCTGAAGTACTGTAGATCAGCATTTATAATGCATTCAGTTGCTTCTTGAAGACTGCTTTTTTTTGCTGAAGAGATCCAGGACATGTGTTGTATTTAGTAACCTTATTATCATGCCAAGTCCAGCACTAGCCCCTTTGGTGCACAACACAGTATTCGGTTTCCCAACTTTAAAATGCATTCATTAGGTTTATATGGAGTGATAGTTTAACTTAATTTCACTTCATAGAATCATACAAACTTACAGCATAGAAGGAGGCAATTCAGCCCATTGTGTCTGTGCTGGCTCTTTGAAAGCGCAGTCGTGCTCAGTCCCACATCCCCGCTTTTCATCCGTGACCTTGTAAGTTCCGCATCCTGAAGTACCTGTCCAACTACTTTTAAAATTATTTATGGAATCAACTTCCACCACCTTTTCAGGTAGAGCGTTCTAGAAGCCGACAATTCTGAGTAAAAAAAAATTTCTCCTCATCGCCCCCTTTTGCCAATGATTTTGAATCCATGACCTCTAGTTATTGACCCACTCGCCAAAGGGAATTTTTTTCTCTATCTACTCTATCAAAACCTCTCATTCATCTTGAAAACATCTATTCCGTCACCTCTTAACCTTCTCTGTTCCAAGGAGAACAGTCCTAACTTTTCCAACCTCTCCTCACAACTGAAGTCCCTCATCCCTGGTTAACCTCTTCTGTACCCTTTCTAAGGCTTTTACATCTTTCCTGAAGTGTGGTGCCCAGAATTATCCACAATACTCCAGCTGAGGTCTAACCAGTGATTTATAAAGTGCTAGCATGATCTCTTTGCTTTTATATTCTATTCCTCCACTTATAAACCCAAGTAACCCATATGCTTTTTAACCACCGTCTCAACTTGCCCTGCCACTTTTAAGGATTTGTGTATGTGGACACCACATTTCTGCAAATTAAATAGTGCATCTCCTGAAGCAGTCATCTGTATGGAGACTAAATTGGTCTTAAACAGAATCCTAGCTCAAGCACCCATCTATAATTGGACACCAGTGACCATCACAAACAACTCATTAAGACTAAAAATGCAGGCATAGCCATGTGCTTATGGGGTGATCCTGGATCACAGAAAAAAAATTGCTAAAAATGTTTTAATTGCCACAACCTTCTGACTCAGGTGAGAGTGCTACCAACTGAGCCTCAGCTGACACCAGGTAGTGGGTAGTAATGTCCCTCAGGGTTCTGTTCTAGGACCGCCTCAGTTTACTGTATATATCAATGATTTGGTCTAGAGGGAGTGGTGTCAAAATCTGCAGATATCATGGAATATGTAAAGTCTTACTGTACAGGCCAAGTTTCAAATGCATCACGACAGGGTTCATCATCACTAATCAATGGTAATACCTAGGGGTGGACTTGTTTGAGTTCCTTCCCAATCCAAGAAGGACAATTGTTACTAAATGGTATTTGTTGATTTCTCCAAAAGGGTAGAGATATTCCTCACAGCTAAGGTAGCTGCCCAGAAGATGGTGCAGGAATTTTTACTGCCTTTCAAGGGTCCAACTTACCTAGTGTCTGACCAGAGTACACCATTTACAAGTGCAGTATACAAGGAGATAAGAGAGACCCAAGGAAGTAAGCACCATATGCCACTGCCTTGTCATCTTCAGTCAAACTAAACAACCAAGACTGCCATAAGGGCTTATGTAGGCAATAACTACAATGATTGATACAAACATGTGGCTTCACTGACTATTGCTATCAGAACTATATCTCATGGCAGTACAAGTTTTTTTTAAATCTTCTTTGGAAAAAAGAAAAAAGACTTGCATTTATATAGCGTTTCACAGACACCAGTTGTCCCAAAGTGGTTTACAGCCAATGAAGTACATTTTGAAGTGTAGTCACTGTTGTAATGTAGGAAACGCAGCAGCTAATTTGCACACAGCAAGCTCCCACAAACAGCAATGTGATAATGACCAGATAATCTGTTTTTGGTCATGTTGATTGAGGGATAAATATTAGCTAGGACACCAGGGATAACTCCCCTGCTCTTCTTTGAAATAGTGCCATGAGATCTTTTACATCCACCTGAGAGCGCAGACGGGGCCTCGATTTAACGTCTCATCCGAAAGACGGCACCTCCGACAGTGCAGCACTCCCTCTGCACTAGAATGTCAGCCTAGATTTTTGTGCTCAAGTGTCTGGAGTGGGACTTGAACCCACAACCTTCTGACTCAGAGGCGAGGGTGCTACCTACTGAGCCATGGCTGACACTCTGGAAGAAATGTAGTAACTCTTCTTGGCCCAATTGCAATTCCTAGATCATCTAATGGATGGTCTGTTAGCTGCTACAAAGCCCTCCTGAAGATAGTGTGAAAGATGTTTATCTTAAAAGGACTATTTAATTGTGGCACATACTACTCAAAAGACAGCCAATATCGGTGATTTGGTGAAAGTAAGGTCGAATCCTAGAGATACCACAGCTAAACTAATTCCTATTGGCAAAAGTCAATTCAAGGCACTAGGCCAGGCTGTTAGAATGTATTGAATGTAGGGAAGGGAGGTAAAATTGGAGTGCCTAAGTCACCCAGCACTGCCCCAACACATCTTGATTTCCTTACAGCCGACTCAAGAATAGCAGGAGATTTCCAGGCCTCCCTTTTCATTGGGGGTGTTCCACAGCACGTTAAATGAGGAAATTGAAACTTCCATAATTGTATAGTAGTTTTTATTCTGCATCAAGTTGTACTCGATTCCAAATTAAAGAAAACTTGGAAGTATAACTTTGTGCTGACAGAGTATAACTGCTTTTGCTGCATGCCAGCCTTAGAGGTTCATTTGCGGCTGTGAATGGAAATTGGGTGTGTTTTTGAAAAAGATAAAAAGTTACCCCAGGTAATTGACACAGAAAGCACGAGTCAAAAACTTACCATAAAAAGTGTTTATTTCCAGATAATTGACATCTGATTATTGCTTAGTCAACTTGCATTCATTACATCACAGTTGTTAATTTACAAGCATGGATGTCGTTGCCCATCAACTGCACAGAGATTCCTGACAGTTTATATCCACCCAGTGCTGGTAATAGATACCTGGGAGTGATTACAAGGCAGTAATCTCAACTCTGGGTAAAATGACACCTCTAAACCACTCGAACTTCACATTCGTGATTCACATCATTTGGAGCGGTTATCTTTTATTTATATTTTATCTAAAGGTTGTATAAAAGTTACATTTTATGCATGATCAGTAGCCATTTCTTCATTTTGAAACTACCTACTATTTTTTACTGAACGCTATATTGATTTCACATAAAATGGTATTTACAACCAAAATTATTTGAATTTTGAGTCACAAATGGATGCTTGCAGTGATTACAGTTGTGGCTTCATTTTATAAGCACAGTGCCCTGGAAAGGTTTTATTTTGTTCTCTTTCAAATGTTCTCCCCTGCTGTCCTGAATAAGCTGCCGTATGTTGCAGCAGAGTTCTATTGTTCCTCGATACCTTCTGTTCCCTCCCCGAAGTGGACATTCTTTAGGTATGAACCTCGGCAGCGAGAGTTGGTTTAATAGCTGGTATCAATGATACAAGTCAGCAGCTGTAACAGCACTTGATCTTCTGCCTCTCTCTTCACAGAATTTTCTGGGTTTTGCCTTGAAGAGTCAATTTCCTCTCTCCTTCCCCAGGGACGGGAGGAACCATAACACCTTCCCACAGCCTAGTCCCTCACCATCTTTACATCCATCGCCAACCCCCTCCCACCCCCTCAGTCTCTTATGTCCCATCAATGTATAAACACATCAGATACCCACATAACAATTCTCTCAAAAAAAGGGGCAGGTTTAAAAACAACAACAACTTGTATTTATATAGCACCTTTAACATGGTAAAATGTCCCAAGGCGCTTCACAGGAGTGTTATCAAACAAAATTTGACAGTCACATAAGGAGATATTTGGACAGAGGTAGGTTTTAAGGAGTGTCTTAATGGAGGAAAGAGAGGTAGAAAGGCAGAGAGGTTTACGGAGGGAATTCCAGAGCTTAGGGCCTTGGCAGTTGAAGGCACGGCCGCCAATGGTGGAGCCATTAAAATCGGGGATGCTCAAGAGGCCAGAATTGGAGGAGCAGAGATATCTCGGAGGGTTGTAGGGCTCGAGGAGGTAAGAGAGATTATGGAGGGGAGGAGAGGCCATAGAGGGATTTGAAAACAAGGATGAGAATTTAAAATCGAAGCTCTGCATAACCGGGACCCAATGTAGGTCAGCAAGCACAAGGGCGATGGGTGAAAGGGACTTGATGTGAGTTAGGACACAGGCAGCAGAGTTTTGGATGAGCTCAAGTTTACGAGGGTACAACGTGGGAGGCCGGCCAGGAATGCGTGGAATAGTCAAGTCTAGAGGTAACAAAGGCATGGATGAGGGTTTCAGCAGCAGATGAGTTGAAGCAGGGGTGGAGTCGGATGATGTTACGGAGGTGGAAATAGGCAGTCTTAGTGATGGCGCGGATATGTGGTCAGAAGCTCATCTTGGGGTCAAATATGACACCAAGGTTGCGAACAGTCTGGTTCAGCCCAAGCCAGTTGCCAGGGAGAGGGAACAGCAAAATATTGAAGAAACATATACGTAGAATAGTGCAATTGGAACCAATTCCCTGGTAATTGATTGGCAGCTGCCCTAGCACCTTCAACCTTTTCAAATATATTGTATTTTTCCACCTACTAGCTCTTCCCCTCGAGTAATCTCAGAGGTGAACCCAAATTGCGTTAACAGTGATGTGAAGTCAAAGAATCCCAATCATTGGAGTTCCCTTCAGGCCACAATATTATTCATCTCCTTTGATTTAAAGTCAACTAAAGTAAATCAGAGGACCCTACCTCTGGCATCCCACCATGGGTTCAGCGATCATCCCATTCTGCTTCTTCAGATTCATCTACTTATTATTTAATCTCCCGTATACACTCTGGTCATCGGTCTTGTTAACCAAACGTGAGTCAGAAGATAATGAAGATGAGAACTGCTCCCCATCAGGAATTGTCTAGCACCGACTTTGCATATTCCGTGAACTTTCTCCCATGTCTAGTATGGGGTCTGTGTAGTGCTCTATCTTTCACCATACCACGCCTGATTGGCACCCCAACCACCACCTTATATTCATTGCATCATGGGCATTCAATTCAAAACCATGTCATGGAAAAAGGACAGTGCTAACAATCAGTGCCATCTAGTCTTTTCCTTCTCCTCTTTTCACTTTAAAGCAAAAAGAGTAATGTATCTTTGTACTTTGTAAACCCTTGGAACAGAGGAGGCTGAGGGGAGACCTTCTTGAGGTGCATAAAGTTATGAGGGGCATAGATAAAGTGGATAGAAAGGACATATTTCCCTTAGCAGAGGGGTCAAAAACCAGGGGTCACAGATTTAAAATAATTGGGGGAAGGTTTAGAGGGGATTTGAGGGGAAAATTCTTCACCCAGAGGGTTGTGGGGGTCTGAAACTCACTGTCTGAAAGGGTGGTAGAGGCAGGAACCCTGACCACATTTAAAAAGTACTTGGATGTGCACTTGGGATGCTCTAACCTGCAGGGCTACGGACCTAGAGCTGGGAAGTGGGATTAGGCTGGATAGCTCTTTGTTGGCCAGTGCGGACACGATGGGCCGAAATGGCCTCCTTCCGTGCTGTAACTTTCTATGATTCTATGTAACATACAGCCAAAAAATTTACCTAAACAAATTTTAGTCAAGTTCGAGAAGTGTACTGTATTAGAAAGGAGGCTCAGTTTAAAAAAAAAATCTTGAAGTGTAAGACTATTTTCGATGAGAGTTTGGACACAACCATACAAAACTCTAAGCCGATCAGACTCCTCGTTTATAACAACATTGAAACAGAACGGATTTTTGTGCTGCTCATAAAATCATATGAGCAGAAACTTGACAGCTGTCCAATTCTACAAAAATGCTAGAAATTTTCTTGAATTCCACAGAATTTCTTGCAGTCATGCCCCTACATACTGGAAAAATAAACAATAATGCCAGCTGTAAATACTGCAGACATTTTTGAGCCTGTAGCTCAGATTTTCCGACAGGAAGCAATCCCTGCCAGAAGTGTGGCGGGGTGGGCCTTCCATTGTACAAATGCTAGTCCTACTGAAGTTTCTGGAGGCAGTTTAATTACAATATTGAGGCCGAGGGGGAGCACCAGACATTATAAGCACCTCTCTGTGAGGTCTGCCTATATGGGTGTATTGCTGAAGGTCAGGTTGAAGAATGTGGCATAATACCTTGATGGTTTCCTTTATGAAGCACAGTTCCAGAAGTACTTGTTACTGGGTCAATTCGAGATCGAAGCACCATGGTCTTTATATTCAGGTGTGGAGTATCAGTGGATGCATGGCATGCACCGCCTGTGCTGCACCTCCACTTCTTCACCATCCTTCAAAAACAAATATAGGTGTACTCCCAATGGGAAACCCATTATTCCCACTTTAGAATTGGGGGCAGTACAGAATTTAGGAGCTCTACAGCACAAGTCACAAAAGTGGATGGCAAAACAGTTGTCAGCAGTGGGGAAAAGTACTTTACAATGGAGCACGACAGCTCCCGAAACAGGATCAAAAATCCATCAAGTATAAAAGCATCTCATCATTTGTCCTACCTCTATGAAAGTTCCCAGCCTCCACGTGACATTCTCTTTTAGACAAAAGCACCTTTTATCAGCAGCTCATCAAATGGGAAATTTGGTGGTCTGAGGCTTAAGCCTACGATATCATGGCACTGAACTAGCTCACATTGTTCAACAGATAATCAAATTGCACTAATTTATTTTTCTCAAATCGATAGGCTCAATTTCATTTAACAGCCTTTATACTGTAAGCAGAGAAGATCAGCAAAAATATATTTCATTTAGTAGTTTTGGCAAAAGGTAAAGTGCATCTAAAATGCATCATTCTTTGATGCAAACCAAACAGCATGTCAAAAAGAAGAATTCATTGGTGGTTAGAGTTTTGTCTAATTATTTGTGGATCAAAACAAAAATGCCCTATGGCACTGCCATCTAGTGTTACTGTAAGATATTATTTGATCAACAATGGTGCTTCTAGGAGATTAACCACAGCAGGAAAAACATTAACAAATTGAAAATTGCCAGCAATTGCACCCAATAAATTGGCTGATGAAGGACATCAACATCAACTGTAATGAGAAAAATAAATTCTACGTTTCAGTTGATGTAATTATCATCCAATAGGAGTATTTACAAACACAGAACAGGAATTCTTACAAAAGAAGTTAAACTCAAGAAGTATCATTTCTCATTAATGTGATCAGCAATCTGCTAGTTTTTTTAAAACTACAAATGCAGAGAAGCCTCATGTCATGACAGTCATAAAACAAACAGGCTGCTCAATTTATCTACTAAATATTGCAAATATATTTTATTAAAACAGTAATGTTCAACATGCTAAGCAATAAAGTCTATCCCACTGTCTAAAACATGTTGCAACATTATGACAAATGAAAGTGTCTGTCTGCTCTTTGAAAAGAAACAATCTTGAAGAATTGATATTAAATTAATAAAAAGAAATAGAAATGAGAACCGAAGAATATGGCACAACTGTATTGTATTTAAATAATGCATTCAGCTATTAGACTAATTTCAAAATTACATCTTCCTCCCCAATAGCTGGAATTTGTCAGGTATCAGGATATTATAAAAGTTGCAATATATAAAACAAAATGTCTTTGCTACTGAAAAGACACACCGAAAGAGGAAAGGAAATGGTACAGGCACTGGGAATGTTGATGTTCTGCCACTAAAAGCAGAGTCCAGCAATTTATGCTTCACACTTACTGTAATACAAACATCACGGGGTGGGGGAAGAGAGATCGAAGGGAGAGAGATGGTGTGCGAGTGAATAAGCTAGTATCTGAGGCAGTGTCAAGTCCCAACTGCAAAGGAATTTATAAAAACAAAGCTCACTGATAAGCAACTAAAAGGTATTCACCCTTTCACTTAAAGAACTTTGATTTTAAATGAAAGTTGACAACTATTTGCTACAAAAACTATTTTGTAAAACTGTATAGTAGAAGTTACTATTATATTTATAGAAACAAACTCAGAAGTAATGATGTAATTTATTTTTCTGTTCATTTGACAGATAAGGAAGACCAAGAATAGCTGCCTCCTTTCTCACACCACTATAATCCTGCCCTGCAGATGACCTCTAGATTAATTAATGATTAGCAAGCAAGCATTTCCATCCCAGCTTTCCACTCAGAATTCAAACACCGTAGTCTTTTTCAGTCTCATCTATCCAACTGGCTTTGCCATCTCTCTATAATTTCAAAAAACTGCCTTAAGATTCTGCAGGTTAAAATGCAGTGCTGAGAATTTTACTTTCTTTTTAATCCATGCCCTTCCTTAATTTAAATATTTATAATATAAATATATGGCTGCATAATTTTCCATAATCTCAATAAAACTTGCAGTGATGAGATCAGTATCAACTCTTCAATATGAATTGTCAGCATGCATCAGTAATACAAAGCACAGTGGTTGCCATAAAAGTGAATCGCTGGTACAGAAAAAAAGCCATGAAACCAATTGCTGGCATCAGAGCCTGCAGCATTTTAGGATTGTGAGGAAATACTGTAGAAATGGGAGTTTGTCAGACTTTTCAGCAAGTAAGAGAATGCTGCACAAAAGATAGTAAACAGCACAGAAAAAGGTTAAAACTGGAATACTACTAATTAAATTGTAACAGCAATACTGACAAGGAAGCACAGGTTCAAACTGGGAAAAGGCTAACTTGAAACTGACAACAGGAAGTTCTTCAAACAAAAATCAGTAACATGTGGAATGGTCTTCTGGATTAAAGTAGTGGAGGGAAAAAAAACATGGGATCATTTAAAAAGCAGTTGAATGCTGTGATTGGGGACAGGGGTTGTAGGTTTACTCTAGATTGCAGGTTTACTCTAGATTGCAGAGCGGGAATGGTTCGAATGAGCTTCATTTGTATTTATGTTGTGAATTAAATCCACCCATAACATCATGAATACATTATAAAAACAAGAACATCTCGGAGTGATTTCAATCTTCTGGTTCAAATGACAGAAAGAGATTGAGCTTCATCTGAACCTTTCCCCTCAGATAAGTTGTATAGCTATTTCCCCTGCCCTTTCAAATTAAGCTCTACGTAATCATGTTTTTCTAGATAAATGTTATTATCATGTTCTAAGGAAGGTGCTTTTCTCAGAATTTTATTTCTGCACTTCTCTGCATCCATGTCCTTCTGAAATTAATATGGCGCCAAAACAATGCACTAAAATGAGTTGATGTCAACTACAAAACCGAATGCTATAACACTACCTAATCTTTCTGGCTATATTCTCCAACATCTATCAGCATCCACTCATGCACAGCAAGGACATGATGAATTATTGAAAATGGGAATCTGAAATGTCTGTTGTAAAGATTTATGAAAATATTAATCAAGACGTATAAATAAAGTACATCACACACTTCTTATTCTTGATAAATATGTATGGTTGACAATGGCAGGAGAATTACAACTCATTGTGTGCGAATCTTGCTGGTGTGGGAATTCATGAATGCTTTGAGCATTGTGTAAACACATTTGTAGAAAGTGTCCCCAACTGCACAGATTCAAACTCAAAGTTACTGAGTTTGAGAAACAGCAAGACATTCCATAAGAAAGGCTTTCTAGAACACCAGTTCTAAAAAGTGGCCACTTCAGAGGTAGACATAGTAATAAGAGGATAAAGATCGGAAGTGGGTGATCATCTGTTAGGGTGGGAAGAGGAGTAGGAAGGAAGTGCAAGAGTGCAGAGGGCCCTTGGCAAATAAGCTTTCAGTACTGAATACTTGATCAAAGGACGATGACTCGGAGGGGAGAGCAATCACAGCGCCATCACGGAGGTCCTGCATATAAATCTCCTCCCGGAGGGGAAGGTGGTATGTGGAGGAGTGCAATGGTAGTGGGAGATTTGATACTGAGGAAGCATAGAATGTTACAGCACACAAGGAAGCCATTTGGCTCATCATGCATGTGCCAGCTCTCAAAGAGCAATCCACTTAGTCCTATTCCCCTGCCCTTTCAAACTTATGTTTTGCAAATATTTATCCACTTCCTTTTAAAAGCTATTATGAATACTGTTTCCATTGCTTTTTCTGGTAGAGCATCCCATGTGCTAACAATCCTCCAAGAAAAAAAAACTCCTAACCTAAAAATCTATGTATATTAATATACACAGGGTAGAAGGAACAAACATGGGGAACTAGAATCATTGATTAAAATAGAAAAATCATATAATAGCAGTAACTAAAACATGGTTACACCTGGGTCAGGATAGGGAAGGAAGAAAAGGAAGAGGATAGCCCTATTAAAAGACAATATCACAGAAATTAGAGAAGTGGTCTAAACAGAATCTTTTTAGATTGAGCCTAGAAATAGCAAGAAACTGGTCACATTACTGTACATTGAACAATGGAAAGGAAATTGAGGATACAATCTGTAGAGAAATCAGAGAGGTAAGTATTAACAAGATATAATTTAGGAGATTTTAACAATCGAACAATAAACTGGGATGGGCAAGATATTTGTTTTGAATATTGAAAACAGGTAGGCAACTCCTAAGGTGAGTACTTTCTTTTCAAAGGACTCCCCCAACCTCTGGTTACAGGTATCCAAAAGGGTAGAGCACAAGTGGGAGGAAGTTGTGCTTAAGTTGTACAACACTCTGTCCCATTCTGGTCACCAACACATAGGCAAGCATTCAAGCCCTGGAGGCGAAGGATAAGAGAGCCACAAGGGCCCAGTAAAGATGAAAGACTGGAGAAACCTTTCAACCTTGAAAGGACGTGACCAAGAAACAGCTGAATTCTGGAGGGGGGGGGGGGGGGGAATTATAGCTGCTTTTTGCACAGATAAACTAGGGTGGGCTAAATAGTGGTCTTCATCTATATCTATCTTGTGATTTCCCAGAATTAAATAAAGATATAAACTGTTGATTTTCTAATCAAGATATTATTGACCAGATTACTGTACAGTTTAAACATGAGTTACGTTATCTATCTGACTACATTTAAGTCACAGAACACCCACTTTGGGTCTTTTTTCACCCCCTGCCCCACCAACCCCAGCCATTCTGGTGACACAAGCTCTAGGAGCAGGCTGTCTCTATCCCAGAATGGCTCCATTCACGACAGGAGCTGGAATCTTGGACAAGTCAAGTGTGTTCTTCCAAGGTTAGGAAGCTCTGGTTCAGCTCCCCGATCAATCCAAAGTACCAACTGCTACCTGCAGTAAATAGACCGACTCCGTCTTCATAACTTAAAGTAGCAGAGGATGGGTAGCTGTGTAACTTCAATCACATACATCTTTACTTCATGCTGGGTAATGTAGTCATTCTAGGCAGAGAACAGAAAGCACTTGCTGAACTTCCATTCCCCATTAACTGATGTGACAACAGAGCAGTGCTTTTCAAATTTTTCTGTGTCTGGGAATCCTGCAAATGTTGATGTATTTCGAGGACCCCCTGTAATAACTTCTGAAAGACAGGGAAAACGGTGCTATGATTTAAGAAATGTTTAGTATACAGCGATAAAAATATGCCAGCAAGTCAGGAAATACAGAAAAAACATAGAACACAGAATTCACAAGACACTGTGCTCAAAGCACATGGCTCATTCAGCCCTGAATGGACTGAAATTTGATGACTGCGAAAGCCTATGCACTAGTGACAGTTTCATTTACTGATCCACACAACACCATAAATGTGTTTTTTTACCTCTCACTTTAAGCAGATTTGGTCTCATGTAGTCATATTTAATACTGCACTGCTCCTAAATGAGACTGTCTGCCCCAACTTGTGCTGCATGCCAAAGTACATTACCTTAGTATTTACCAGCATTAAAGGTCATTTGTCAATCAGCTGCCTTAGTGCCAAGTTTCTCTGGATCCTTCCAAATGTGCCTCTGCAACACTATTTGTCTCTGTAAAATTTTGTATCAGCAAATTCAGACTTGTTACATAATTCAACCAAGATCAATTATGAAATGAAGAATGAACAGCAGGCCTAGGGGAGATCCTCGTCAAGCTCAACCAATCACTATTCCTCCATAAACACAAAGCTACCACATTTGTTTTTTTTTGAAGAAATACCAATGGAACTAAAAGTTCCAGCTCCACATTTAGCACAAAACAAAAAAGTTACCAGATTGAGCGACAAAAAAAAAAGCTGAATTTCCTACCCATTCCACCCCCCAACCTAGCACCCTCCCTGAAGAAATTAAACACACACTACCAGTGTTAAAAATAGACCATGCCCTGGCCAAGCATGTGATCTGATAAATCTGTCCACAAGTGAAGCTGACCAGTCAGCTTGTGGACAGATTTATCAGATCACATGGTTGGCCAAGGCACAGTCTATTTATATTTTGTAGAGCGTTTTCAACCGGCAAAAGAAAAAAATGAATTTTATGGGTACCTTTTATTAAGTTTCATTCCTCATTATAACATTGCATGCTTGCTAAACATCTGATAAGAAGGCCGCTTCTGGCCCTTGATCATACTTCTATCCATTGTTCATTAGCCATCATAACCAGGCTGACTAGAGATGCCACACGATTTCATCATGTGCTCCCATCTCCCACGTCTTGCAGCTGCCTACTCAGTGTCACTATTCCATTCAGGTCTTTCCGTATAGAGCAAATTATTTACCTATTGTACTGTATGTATAGTTATCTATTTAACAACAGTTGTGGGGAAGCTACTAGAAGAATCTGTCATTAGGGGTAGAGTGACTGAGCAATTGAACAAACATGAGCTGATCAGAGAGATTCAGCATGACTTTGTTAAGGGCAAGTCATATTTGACTAATCTATTGAAATTTTTGAGGAGGATATTAATAAGGTAGATTAAAGGAGTGTCCAAGGATGTCATTGTATCCTATGGTATTGTTAATTTGCATTAATTTGCTATTTCTGTTTGCTGATTAATGTTCTCTGTCATGTGATATGTCAGCCATGTTGGCAACTCATCAGATGGCCCTGGTGGATAAGGCAACCCTTGGCGTACTACAAAGTCATTGTACAGATCATGAGGTCCCATCTTCATCACTGAGGGACTTCAGTTGTGTGGAGAGACTGGAGAAACTGGGATTGTTCTCCTTCGAGCAGAGAAGGGAGATTCAATAGAGGTGTTCAAAATTATGAGGGGTTTTGATAGAGTAAATAGGGAGAAACTGTTTCCACTGGCAGGAGGGTTGGTAACCAGAGGACACAGATTTAAGGCAAAAAAACAAAGGCGAAATGAGAATTTTTTTTACGCAGCGAGTTATGATGATCTGGAATGCGCTGCCTGAAAGGGCGGTGGAAACAGATTCAAAAGTAACTTTCAAAAGGGAATTGGATAAATACTTGAAGAGGAAAAAATTTGCAGGGCTATGGGGAAAGAGCAAGGGAGTAGGACTAATTGGATAATTCTTTCAAAGAGCCGGCACAGGCACGATGGGCCAAATGGCCTCCTTCTGTGCCGTATGATTCCATGAGATTCTATGTTATCTATATGGACTTCCAGAATGCATTTGATAAGGTTCCACACAAGAGATTATTAGCAAAAATGAGAGCGCACAGAATTGGAGGTAGCCTTTTGACTTGGGAGGCAGGAGACAGAGAGTGAGGATAAGGTACACATACCCTGATTGGTGGGATGTGACAAGTGGTATTCACCAGGGATCTGTTCTGAGGCATCAACTTTTCACCTTATTTATTAGTGACTTGGAAGGAACAGAGAGTTGTATCTCCAAGTTTGCTGATGACACTAAGTTAGGAGGGACAGTAAGTAGTGCAGATAGGAGCAGGAAGTTGCAAATGGACGTAAGACAGACTAAACGCCATTTCCCATAGTTTTGCCCAGTTATTTAATGTGGGCAAGTGTGAGGTCATCCAATTTGGAAGATAAATCAGTGTATTTTCTAAAAATAGTGAGAAATTAGGAACGGTAGTGGAACAAAGGGGGATTTGTATGTCCAAGTACACAAATCATTAAAAGCTAGTAGACAGGTATAAAAAATAATCAAAAAGGCTAATGGAATTGTATGCCAGTCCCCTTTATCTCAAGGGGACTGGCATACAAAAGTGAGGAAGTGATGATTCAGTTGTATAGAGCCTTGGTCAAACCCCATCTGGATTACTGCGTTCACAGTTTGGGGCACCAGGAAGGATATATTGGCCTTCAAGGGGGTACGGCACAAATTCACCAGGATGATACCAGGATTTAAAGAATGAAATTAGAAGGACAGGTTGCATAATCTTAGCTTGTATTCCCTTGAGTTTAGAAGGTTGAGGAGTGATCTAAACGAGGTGTCATCCAATAGGTAGGTACTGCACAGAATTCTCAGGGCCAGAGTGATCTCCCAGACTAGTTTCAATCGCCACCGGGGGGGGGGGTGGGGGCGAGGGGGGGGTTGGAGCGGAATGACACACGAGGGGGAAGGGTCAGAGTTGAATGCCCCAAATTGGCCTGGGTTTTTAAATCTCATTCTTCGCCTCTCCCAGGAGATCATATGCTTTTGGGTGGGGTAGGGAGCAATGTTCCCCCCAATTTTAAATTTAGGTGCGCAGTCCCTTTAACGGGTTGCACGGCCCATTCAAAGTTTCGCGCATGAGCAAAATTTCACATTGGAAAAGCCGGTCCCGGGCTGTGCAGGACCGGCAGACAATGGTGCGGCTGTGCAGCTTAGAGGGAACGTTGGTAAGGAGTGTATATATTGTAATGCACAAGGTACCACAATTGTGTGGGACAGGCTAGATGGACCAGAGGGTGTTTTCCTGTCCGTCATTGTTCACAGGGTTCCAGGTTATAAAATTTTGCATGAAGGTGTGATTTATATTGTAAAGGCTGCTGTATTAGACTGTAATCAAACGGTTTATCTGCCACCTAAAGGAGGACTCCCCTGCAAATTTACTGACAGCTATCTAGTATTACTCAAAATGTGTCATAATAACTTTATGAGTGTCTATAATTAGTTATTTTGCTGTTGTGTTGACAGCAGATGAGACTTTTGATGTTGTAAATTTTCATTGAGAATTGAAATGCTGCAGATGGAAAAATGTTCCACTTTTTGCATTTAATGTTACCATTAAGTGCTGCTCCCAGGTTATGGCCAGATGTCGAGTACAGTTATACAGCTACTGCACCCCAACATGCCTCAAGAAGAAAGGAAAGTTGAGGATAATTCTGGTTCAATGTAATATCCCCTTTTTGTAAAAGAAAATAAATAATCTAACCAGGAATTCCTTCTTTTAAAAAAAAAATCCATTTAATCACTGCCATGGAAGCTCTCAAGTAGGAAGTAGGTTATCCCGCTCTGGTGCAGTCAACTGCGGGGAATGTCCCTGTGTAACCACTACATAGAGCTACAACTTCAAATTAGTCAGAGAGCTACAGTGGAGCATTCTTGCTGTCAGCTGAGAAATCTGTATTCTAAGCCTGCCTGTAGTATCCTAGGGTCAGACTGCTCTGGAGCTAGCCACAGATCTGAAGTCACACGTTCTGCTGCTTGCAATGGTGTGATGCTCCAGAATTCCCCCTAGAATTGAAGTCACCAGATCAGCCTTGCAGAAAGTCAAAGCCTACTGGGGAGGGGCAAGGGTCTCCAGAACAGTGAAAAAATAGTTTTTTCTTAAAAAGTCGAAGTAAATTCTGCTAAGACAGTTATTGTCTTCTATAAAAACAGAATAGTACTTAGAACCCAAAAGTAGTCCCCCTAGACTTTTCTTCCCCTATAATCCAAACCTCAGAACAGCACCTCCTCCTGGACCAGTGTGAAATTTTCTATTTCTCCACACCAACCATCCTTAATGTTCAAGTGACAGTACTCTCAGATACATTATACAGAGTTTTGTGCGATAGATCTTGACCTATTAGAGCTTGGATTAAGATAACAAACTTAATTTGAAAAGGACCTTTACAGCCAGCAGAGAAAGAAGGTGGTTTGAATCCAGCCCAGACTAAAACTATGATACTTGAGGTGTGTTAGCTACCCAGTCCTCAATGCTGTGATGTTTAAGCAGTGACATAGAAACCTCACAGAATCGGCAGTATCATTTCACAATATTTTTGGATAATCCATTACAACAAAATATATATTGAATCATACTGCCAGTTATGACATATTCTCTTTTTATTGAGTCATAAATATTAATTAAACCATTCCCTAGCTTTCAAGATAGTTACAGTTGAGGTAAACCATTCAGCCAGTCTTAACTCATCCTTCCAGAAAGAGCATGGAACCATTTCTTAGATGATGCCAGGGTTAGGATCTCCACTACATGACCTGAAAGTCCATTCCATGTGTTGATCACTCATTGTGTGAAGAAGAACTACCTGACGTCATTCTGAAAATTATTGACTTTTCACTAATTTAATCTTTTCCTCCTTTTTCTATTATCACAGTTAAGTGATTTGCCTTTTCCATACCATTTATTATCTTACGGCTATAAGGTCACCTCTGAGACAACTCCTTCCAAAACTGAAAAGCCCAATTTTCTCTAGTTTTTCCTCATAACTCAGTTCTCTGATTCAAATGACCATTATTGTGGCTCTTCTCTGCACCACCTCCAAAGCTTGAATGTCTCCCTTGTGACTCACTAACCTCAGCTGTGGTCTTACAATATACAATTTAACCACAATTTCCTCCAGCTTGTGCCCAATATTTGAGCTCAGCAGTCTAGTAGCTTTGTTGATGTGTCCAATGACCGTGACCAATTGATTGAGCATCAAGCCTACATCACTCTCAATTTCACCCCGAACAATTTATGGAGCACATATGTTGCCATTTTTTTCTTCATAGGTGCAGTACTTTATATTTGCCCATATTAAATGCTATCTGCCATCATCTGCAAAGATAATGATTCCAAGTCATTAAAGTAAATTAGGTACAGTAGGATCCTAACTGATTCCTGGAGCATCCCACCGGTTGTTGTTAATGACTTAACATTCTTAAGACAATTCATCCAATTCTTACATTTTCACTCAGGTTAATACATACACACACACACATACACACACGTGGCAATAAAAATTAAAATAGCCATTTAAACAATATTACAGTGACAAAGCAGCATCACAAAGTCATTCAATAGTTTTCTTGGACTACAGGTACTGTCATAAGAGCCCAATAATTGCTCCCTGGCCCTCAACAGAAATAATTAACCAGTTAAAAGCCCATATAGTCAGGTGGGCTGTCCAGAGCATTTACATTGCGACTGGAGTAGGGTGAATCAGCACACAACATCACCAATAGAAATTTTCCACTAAATTATATTCTTTTTCTTTGTGTCCATGCATATGTGCTGCACATAGCATTATGTTGTGATGCATTTCTACAGTCTGCTCCTTGGAGCACCACTGTCTATAAAAGGGTTTTTGTATTCACAAATCATGTATGAAATTTAAAGTGGCCTGAATATACATTATAATGTATTCAGATCGGCACGTGGAGGTATTATAAATAGAATACATAATGGCTGACAGCTCAAGTATAACCACAGCTGAGTCTAGCCATAAATCATTTGAGAGTTACCGGGTGTCTCCCTCTCATTTATTATATCACACTGCGAGCCATTACCTATTCTCTTTACTGAAATTATCACAATAAAACATTTTAACTGACATTATACATCAACCATACTGCATCCAAAATAATTATTGAAATACAATGATCGCAAGTACAAGGAATCCAAGTCCTATAATTAAACAGTGCTCAATGTGTTTATATAGTTTTTTTTTAATCAAAGAAAGGAAGGCAGATAGCTTCTATATTTTTGGGAGTTGCCGATAGTCATTTCTGGCTCCCTATTTCTTTATTAAGCTTGTAGTAGTGGCATCAGAAAGCATTAATCTCTGTGTGAAGATCATCCCACATCAAGGCCTGTGTTCTTGTGGCTAATGAAATCAACTGAATCTCTATAAATTAGATTATATATTGTTATGAATTACAATATATACCAGATATGTTCTCTGCAATATGCAGCAATACATTTGATGTTGCTGCAGTTCAAATTACAACATTGACTGCAAGAGCCTGCTGTCTGCCACAGTCCACCATACTGACCACCACAAAACAAAAATTCACAGACTCCAGTTCTATGCCGTGTACAACATAAACTCAAGTTTAACATATACAATTGGTCTCCTCCTCAAGCTGTGCAGTTGCAGCAAAAACATTATCTGACCACCTCAATACATTATTTTTTCAAAACACACAGAAGCCTACACACAGAAGCCTATGTATTATTCTACATATTAGGGCAGAAATTATGACACCTGCATATGTAAAGCCCTTTGGGTCGTCCAGAGGTCGTGAAAAGCGCTATATAAATCCAGGTCTTTCTTTCTACAGGAAACTCTTTGGTATCCGGCACCGACGGGACCGGGATGGTGCCGGTTGATTAAAAATTCCGGATGACGGAGAGGGTTATCTACCGAGGCTATTTTTAACAAACAAAAATTTAAAAAACCAAGAAATGTGCAGTGTACAGTAATTGGGTACTCCCGGCAGCGCGGGAGAGTCAGACTCCTGTTATTGCGGTGTTCGGACTTCCGACAGCGCCAAGAAGCCGAGTAGTGGCAGTTTGGAGAACTACCCCCACTGACTAACTCGGCGTTCGTGGGAGACTCGGACTCGGCAACATTTCCGGTTATTGGAGGTGTTGTTTTCGGAGTATGAATTTTGCCGGTCAATAGAGAATTCCGGATATTTAGGTGCCGTTTAAACGAGAGTTTCCTGTATATGCAGGACCTCACTAGATAAGAGCGCAGGGCACGGTTTTAGGTCTATAAAGTTGTAGCCCCATCTCCAATCCATGCTCACATCTAGTCAGCAGCAGAATCTGTAATGTATAAAGATGAGTCTTTCACTGTGCAGCTTTTTTCTGTAAAACCTGAACACCCCCAAGTAAAAAGGACTGGAAAAGCTACCAAAAATATTTTTAAAGGATCTTTACTTCATTTTAACTGATGCTATTATAATTTGACCTGGGGTCAAACATCTCCTAATTGTGTTCCATGATTTTTTTAAATTGAGAAGTCAAGGTGCAAAGCCAAGTCATATAAAGGACATCACAAAGATTGAATAGAATAAGAGACAACTAGATAAAATCAGGGATAAATTAGAGGACACCAAATTTAGGTTTCAACAGGCTGAATATCATAGGAAGAAAGGCTAAGGGAGGCAAGGTTAGTTATAGTAGGAGACTGACAAGTTGATAGTTCAACATAGTGGGATGCAGGGAAGAAAGAAAGCATGTAGAACAGGGTATTTGGAACTTTGAATCATAGAATCTTACAGCACAGAAGGAGGTTATGTGGCCTATCGTGCTTTTTGAAAGAGCTATCCGATTAGTCCCACTCCCCTGCTCTTTCCCCAGAGCCCTGCAATATTGTCCCCTTCAAGTATTTATCCAATTGAAGGAGGACAGGAATGTCTAAATGAACACAGACCATTGTAGCATTAATAAAATAGGGAAAGACAAGTGCGATTGCAACAGTGAGACTGTCAATCAGATGACAAGCTTTCATCTGTAGCCTACCCATGAGTGCAAATGGTATGCTACAAGAATCTTCCCAGATACGAAAGCAGTATTTATGTGTTATTGTGTTAGAAGTTGTTGAGAGGGAAGAGAAGGTGTGCTACAAGAGAGGAATTCTGTTTTTTTGGCAGTAGCTTTAGCAATGGAGGCCATGTGAGAGTTTCACTTGAAGTCAAAGACAATACTGAAGCCAAGAATGTCAATTCATGAAGAAGCAAGGATGTAGTTATCAAAAGTAAGAGACTGCAGCTTTTGGTTAGACTAGCAAGACAGATAAAGAAACCAAAACTGATGTGGAGCCACATTAAAATAAAATGTAGCTATAATGTTGGCACTTAGAGAACATAGAAACTCAAACTCCGGATCTAAAACGAGTTAGCTCCAAAAACATGCTGTGCTGCATACTTTATTTTTTTTGAAATTGAGAGAATTCAAAGCTGTAGCACACTAACTGGGCTCAGATGATATTTTAAACTGTAAAATCTTTGTTTTTGCAACTCTGGTGTCTCCCGAGCCCTCTGAATGTGTTACTGTCTTGTGACATACTCCCAGACAATATTTATTGGCTCTGTAATTTACTCTCTGGTTTCAAGTGACATCATAAATCAGAAAACCAAAGCTCAAGTGCATTGCAGAGGTCATCTGAACTCCAGACATTAAATTAGTAGCCTCGTTGCTCCTTACCTCCATCCATAATGCATACTGCACTCTCAGTAAAATTAAAACAATCATACTGACAATTAAAAGCAGTACTGAAGTTACACTGACAAACCTGTGATAGGAATTATGTGCAAGTATTTCTTCCAATAATAACTGTTTCATTATTTAACTTTAACTCACAGACTTAAATTCAATGTACTACAAAATGTTAAAAGAAAATTCAAGTTTGAATAAGGTTTTATTATGGAATTATCTTGTAATATCTTGCCGAAACCCTGTTTCATGTGCAATTATACTGTATATCTTACAATTTTTCATATCATACTGATGCAAAATGTGTGGTATAAGTGTCAAATTTCCATCCTTTCACTTTTTCCTAGGATGCAAATCTTGGTTGCAGTGTAACTGCAAGCAATGCAAAGTCATCTTTTTAATTAAAAAAACACCAGGTGGCCCACTGAATTAACGAAGGTTTTCAATGATTGAAAAGAACCGACTATCCCATCAGCTTTCTTTCATTTGAAATTTTATAAACAACCAGAGGCTAGTGAGCAGTGCACCATCATTGTATTTAAAGCATGGAAGCCTATTTTGACTAATTTTCCTGCATTACAACAGTGACTACACTTCAAAAAGTATTTCACTGGCTGTAAAGCGCTTTGGGACATCCGGTGGTCGTGAAAGGCGCTGTATAAAAGTGCAAGTCTTTCTTTCTTTAATTCAAGAGCAATGCAAGCAGACGGTATAACTACACAGTGCCATTCACATTGCTTCAAAAAAATATCCAATATCAAATTTGAAACAACAAACAAAATTTAAGAGAAACATTTACAAACTTCTGCGGCAGTTGCAATATTACAGTTTCATCAGAAATATTAATTATTGGTGTTTTGGGAGAGGACAATTGTAAGACCCAATTTTCAGAAGGTGCCATTCAGGAGAATAAAATTATAGAAGTTCCAACAGCATGATTAAGGCATATCATTTAAATAACAAGCATTATAAATAATTGTTACTGTTGCCATCATAACATTGTCTTGATTAGAAATATAGTTGCATTAGTTGGGGAGGACAGAAAAAAAAAATGGAGGAATGGCAGCAGTTAATATAATTGCACCGTCCATTCACAACACATCAAAATGACAGTACTGGCAGCACCACTGTATAAAATTACATAAGAATTTATGAATGATTTATTACCATCATTGTTGCAATATTATTATTTCATTATGGGGAAGAGGAGGGAGCGAGCAGCCGAAGTTTGGGAAAGTTCACACTTCAATAACAGCTGAATTACAAAGGTTACAAATAAATCATTACTGTTTGTGTATTATAAATTGTATTTTTGATGAAATCATTAGTACAAGAGCAGTCAGAAGCTGCAGCATTCCTCCATGTTGTCCCCTCACCCCATACCAAAAGACAGTACCTGTACTAACATATCTAAGGCATAGACACTTAAAATGACAAAAAAAATGAACTTTTTAAACTACTGCTATTGTAATATGTCATTAGAAATGAAGTTTAAATAGTTGGAGGGAGGGATGAGACAAAGGGAAAGACCTTGTCTATCACCCCCTCCACCCCTACCCCCCCCCCCCCCAGAGGAAACAGTTTCCCTGTTTCTACCCTATCGAATTGCTTTATCATTTTAAACACCTCAATTAGATACTCCTCAACCTCCTAAACCTCACAGAATACAAGCCAAGTTCATGCAAACTGTCCTCATAATTTAACCCTTTAAGCCAAGGTATAATTCTGGAGAATCAGCACTGTACCCCTTTCCAAGGCCAATATATCTTTCCTGAGATTCAGTGCCCAAAACTGAACACAGTACTCCAGATGTGGCCTGACCAAGACTCTGTACAACTGAAGCATCACTTCCTCACTTTTGAATTCCAATTCCCTTGAGATAAAGGCAAACATTCCATTAGCCTTGTTGATTACTTTTTGTAACTGTGCACTCGTGTTTAATGATTCGTGTACATGAACACCTAAATTTCTTTGCTGTTCCACAGCTCCTGGCCTCGCACCATTACAAAAATATTCAGATATGTCTTTCTCAGATCCAAAGTGGATAACTTCACACTTCCCTACATTGAACTCCATTTTGCCCATAGATCCCTGGGAACAACACGTCACGTTCCACCACCACCACCACCAATTTGCATTTCTACTACGCCTTTAATGTAGCACAACGTCCCAAAGCGCTTAACAAGAACATTATCAATAAAAACATTTTTGACACCAAGCCACAGAAGGAAATATTAGGACAGATGGAGGTAGGTTTTAAGGAGCATTTTAAAAGGAGAGAGGCTGAAAGGTTTAGGAAGGAAATTCCAGAGCTTAGGGCCAAGGCAGCTGAAAGCATGGCTGCAATGGTGGAGCAAATAAAATCGGGGATGCGCAAGAGGCCAGAATCGGAGGAGAGCAGAGATCTCGGAGGCTCGTAGGGCTGAAGGAGGTTACAGAGATAGGGAGAGGTAAGGCCATGGAGGGATTTGAAAACAGGGATGAGGATTTAAAAATTGAGGCGTTGTCAGACTGGGAGCCACTGTAGGTCAGCGAACACGGGACTGATGGGTAAACGAGACTTGGTGCGAGTTAAGATACGGGCAGCAGAGTTTTGGATGAGCACAAGTTTATGTAGGGTGGAAGATGAGAGGCCAGCCAGGAGAGCATTGGAATAGTCAAGTCTAGAAGTAACAAAGGCATGGATGAGGGTTTCGGCAGCAGATGAGCTGAGATGGGGTGGAGTTGGGAGATGTTACGGAGGTGGAAGTAGGCGGTCTTAGTGATGGCGCAGATATGTGTTTGAGCGTTCTGGTTCAGCCTCAGACAGTTGCCTGGGATACGGATGGAGCCAGTGGCAGGGACCAAAGACAATGGCTTCGGTCTTCCAATATTTAGTTGATGGAAATACCGGAGTCGGGCAATCAGAGAACAAACCTCACAAGGTTACCTCCAATTCCATGTGCTCTCATTTTTGTTAATAAACTCTTGTGTGGAACCTCATCGAATGCCTTCTGGAAGTCCATATAGACAACATCCATAGACACTTTCCTATCCACCATGTTAGTGACCTCCTCATAAAATTCAACTAGATTAGTCAGACATGACCTACCCTTCACAAATCTATGCTGACTCTCTTTGATCAACTGATACTTGTCCAACTGCTCAGTCACTCTGTCTTGATGTTAAACTGGCCGCTCTGTAGTTGTCTGTATTTTCCCTCCCTCCTTTAATAATGATGGAGTGACATTTATAATTTTCCAATCCAAAAAGGTATAATTCCCAAATACTTGGAAAATTATGACTAATGCATCTGCATTTTCCTTAACTATTCCTTTTAATACCTTGTGGTGGAATCCATCAGGTCCTGGAGATTTGTCTAACTTAAGTCACATTATTTTCTACATTACCATTTTTATAACATATTAAATCCACTAAGTTCCTCCCCTTGACTTATTTTTAGGTTCCCTTATAGCACTGGTATTTTCTCCTCTTCCTCCAGTGTGGAAATGATTACAAAGCACTCATTTAACAAGTCTGGCATTTCCTTTTTTTAAATTCATTCACTGGATGTGGGCGTCGCTGACAAGGCCAGCATTTATTGCCCATTCCTAATTGCACTCGAGAAGGTGGTCTTTACTACTTGAACTGCTGCAGTCCGTGTGGTGAAGGTACTCCCACAATGCTGTTCGGGAGGGAGCGCCAAGATTTTGACCCATCAACGATGAAGGAACGACAATATATTTCCAAGTCAGGATGGTGTGTGACTTGGAGGTGGTGATGATCCTATGCGCCCACTGCCTTGTCCTTCTAGGTGGTAGAGGTCTCGGGTTTGGGAGGTGCTGTAAAAGAAGCCTTGGCAAGTTGCTGCAGTCCATCTTGTAGATGATGCACACTGCAGCCATGGTGCTCCAGTGGTGGAGGGAGTGAATGTTTAAGGTGGTGGATGGGGTGCCAATCAAGCGGGCTGCTTTGTCCTGGATGGTGTCGAGCTTCTTGAGTGTTGTTGAAGCTGCACTCATCCAGGCAAGTGGAGAGTATCTCATCACACTCCTGACTTGTGCTTTGTAGATGGTAGAAAGGCTTTGGGGGAATCAAGTGGTGAGTCACTTGCCGTAGAATACCCAGCTTCTGACTGCAGAATACCCAGCTCTTGTAGTCACAGTATTTACGTGGTTGGTCCAGTTAAGTTTCTGGTCAATGGTGACCCACAGGATGTTGATGGTGGGGGATTCGATGATGGTAATGCCATTGAATGTCAAGGGGAGGTGGTTAGACTCTCTCTTGTTGGAGATAGTCATTGCCTGGCACTTGTGCAGCGCAAATGTTACTTGCCACGCATCAGCTCAAGCCTGAATATTGTCCAGGTCTTGCTGCATGCGGGCACTCTCTTTTCTTCATATATTTTTTTATAAATACTTTTGCTGTTAGCTTTTATATCCTTTCCAAGTTTTTTTCATATTCCTTTTTGCACCTTATTTTTTATAGCTCTCTTGATCTGCTGGACTTCCACTTTGCCTTGCATTTGTGTAAGCCTCTTTTAGCTTAATATTGTCTCTTACCTCATTGGTTGCTTAAATACTTTGCCTTTTAGAGGTATATACTGGTTTTGTATCATACGAGATACTTATTTGACTACTTCCCGCTGTTTGTCTGTAGGTTTACCCATTAACAGTTCAGCCCAGTTTACTGTGGTCAATTTCATTTCTTATCGCTTCGAAGTTTGCCTTACTTAAATGTGACTCTCCCTTGTCCCTCTCAAACCTAATATCAAATTCAATCATATTATGGTTACGGTTTGCAAGATGCTTTGTTACCGTCAGATTGTTAACTAATTCTGGTTTGTTACTCATCACTATATCAGTATGGCCTAGTCACATGTCTGTTCTAAAACATATTGCTCTAGAAAACCGTCCTGAACACAATCTAGAAATTCATTGTTTTTACTACTTGAGCTGTTCTACTTCTCTCAGTCTATGTTAAAATTAAATTCTTCCATTATAACCACATTGTTTTTGCTACAAGTTTCCTGGATCTCCGTATTTGTACATCCACCCACTACATTGCTATCAGGAGGTGTGTAGACAAGTCCTACCAGAGTTTTGTATCCTTTGCTGTTCCTTAACTCTACCCATTGTGTTTCCGCTGATCGATCACCTTTACTGAAGTCCCTTTTTTCTGGCGGTAATTGTGTCTTTTATCAATATTGCCACTCCCCCTCCTTTCCGAACTTCCCTGTCCTTTTTAAAGATCCTATAGCTTGGAATATTCATCTCCCAATCATGCTCAGGTTGTAAAGACAAAAAAATGTATACAATTTGCTACTTCTGTTTGGTTAGAAATGTATTATCAGCAGGTCAGGCAGCATCTGTGAAGAGAGAAACAGAGTTAACGTTGTTTCTCTCTTCACAGATGCTGCCTGACCTGCTGAGTGTCTCCAGCATTTTCTGTTTTTATTTCAGATTTCCAGCATCTGCAGTATTTTCTTTTTGTAGAAATGTATTATTATGGGTTCTGGGGAAAGATTAGCCTTAAGAAGGTGTAGACCTTGAAAGAAGCAGGCTGAATAATTTGTTATTGCCACAATTGTTGTAATATTAGGATCTGACTAGAAATGTAATTTTGTATTTCCCTCCATAGCTCAGCTAGCTTATCCAAAGAATGCTAGAGCCACATAGATCAGGAAGGACCCAGATCAAGTTCCTGCTCTACAGTGAGCTAGCTGATTTCAGCCAAGGTGGCAGCATGGGCTCTACAACTGGCCTCAGTACCACTCCACTTAGGGAAGAGAAAAATAAGCAGCCAGCATTCCTGTTCCAGATTGTTCCCCAGCAACCCTTAACCCTTTGTTGGAAGTGCACCTCTGTGGACCTGAGGCAAGCAATGGGACCAGGCTCGGATAGGTCACTCACCGAGGTCAAAAATAGTCCACTGACATCCACCATTAAGGCTCACACAAGAAAAGACTTTCATTCATATAGCGCCTTTCATGACCACCGCACATCCCAAAGCACTTTACAGCCAATGAAGTACTTTTTCCAAGTGTAGTCACTGTTGCAATGTAGGAAATGCGGCAGCCAATTTACACACAGCAAACTCCCACAAACAGCAATGTGATAATGACCAGATAATCGGTTTTTGTTATGTTGATTGCGGGATAAATATGGGCCAGGATACTGGGGGTAACTCCCCTACTCTTCTTCAAAATAGTGCCACGGGATCTTTTACATCCACGAGAGAGCAGACGGGACCTCGGTTTAATGTCTCATCTGAAAGACAGCACCTCAGACAGTGCAGCACTCCCGCAGTACTGCACTGGCATGTCAGCCTAGATTTTTGTGCTCTGGAGTGGGACTTGAACCCACAACCTTCTGACTCTGAGGTGAGAGTTCTATCCACTGAACCACTGGCTGATAAGGGCTGGTTTGGCAAAGTATCCGAGAATGAAGGCACATGTGGAACTACAGCAAAGCTTTTCAGGCTAAGGGAAGGCGGAGGGAGAAAGTGATGAATGATTAGGAGGGGAGGGGTTGAGAGGAATGTCCTGATTTGAGCTGGAGCGGCCGAGTGAGCTTCCACTGGCCGTGCACTAGGACCCGGGGGCGCTGTCCCCCTCAATGGCTGCGTTGAATCCCTCCGTTCGGCTCAGACATGGGCTCTGGCGCTGCCGCAATCCACAACCCGCAAAACCTAATCCGGCCGTGGACCAACCATCGGCGCATAACCCTGAAGCGACACCTTTGCACCGAGACAAGCTTCCCCACAAAATACATTGGCATCCTCCCCCATGTAAACTCAGCGCCAAATGTCACCTCCTCCAACCTGGCCAGCAGACTCCAGCAGATGGGTTTTTAAAAAAAATATACACACACACACATATATATATATATACACATACACACACACAGCGAACACAAAGTTAGCAGGAGGAGCCCGTGCCGGCTCCCCCCCGTGCGCCTGTCCTTCCCTCAGCACAGCCCCTGGGTTGTTGGTTCCCCCCCGCAGGACACTGTTTATCTCAGCCATTCCTTCGCGTGCTTTTTTTTTCCCAAATAACTCACCCAAACTGCCGGCGAAACCGTCCATCTCGCGACTCGGGGAGGGCAGCGGTCCTGCGCGTCTCTAATGTGCGCTCTGCTCTGTCTGTCTGTCTGTCCGTGTTTTTGTTTGTTTGTTTATTTATTTATTTCTTCTTTAAATTCCTCCTCCTGTTCCACGGACGCGGCGCTCAGGCTTCACACTCGGGGGAACCCGCACCGCCTCAGCTTCATTTGCTGCCTGATCTTCGTCAATCAGTCACACACGCTTTTTTTTCCGCGCCCCCCCTACTCTCCTTCGAAACGCGCTCCGTGCTCCACCTCTCCCTCAGCGGCCGCCGTACACCCCGACCAGTTACTGCGCATGCGTGTCTGAGCGGCCTGCGTGGACCAAATACCTTCTGGGAGTCGTAGTTTTTCTTTCATTTTCCTGCGCTTTTCTGCAAGAAAGTTGATTTTTTTTATGTTTCTGGTGTCTTTTTAAGTTAAACTCCTTAAAAATGTTTATAAAGTAACGCTGTTCTTTTAAGATATTTGCTTATGTCACCAATTATGATATTTAAAAAATTAAAATAAATACATACAGTGAGCCAAACTGTTGTAAACTCAGTCCTTGTATTTTTTCAGTTAGAAGAAAATAGTTTCGTTCTTAAAAGGTAAATCAATAGTTCTCAGTGAGTGTCTTTCTTCTGCCCCATACCAGCTAAATTATTTGCTCCAGCCACATTGTTTCAAAACTAAAATAAAATCTCTGGAATTTAGAAGAATGAGAGGTGATCTCATTGAAACTTATAAGATTCTGAGAGGGATTGACAGGGTAGATGCTGAAAGGCTGTTTCCCCTGGCTGGAGAGTCCAGAACTAGGGGTAATAGGGTTGAGATGAGGAGAAATTTTTCACTCAAAGGGTTGTGAATTTTTGGAATTATCTACCCCAGAGGGCTGTGGATGGTCAGTTGATAAGCATATTCAAGACTGAGATCGATAGATTTTTGGGCACTAAGGGAATCAAGGAATATGAGGATAGGGCGGGAAAGTGGAGTTGATGTAGAAGTTAAGCCATGATCTTTTTGAATGGCGGAGCAGGCTCAATGGGCCGTATGGCCTACTCCTGCTCCTATTTCTTATGTTCTTAAAAAAGAACAGCTGTCAAATTATTATTTTGCATTCATGTAGGTGATGAACAATGTTTTCTTTTTGCTATCAGTGACAGAATCAAGCAAATCATATAGAACATAGGCATTAATAATGTGCACATACTACTGTTACCTCCCTTGTAAATTGGTGTTTAGTGCAATTGGTGTTTAGTCCAATTAAATATTGGGAAGACCGAAGCCATTGTTTTCGGTCCCCGCCACAAACTCCGTTCCCTAGCCACCGACTCCATCCCTCTCCCTAACATCTGTCTGAGGCTGACCCACACTGTTCGCAACCTTGGTGTCATATTTGACCCTGAAATGATCTTCCAACTACATATCCACAGCATAACGAAGACCGCCTATTCCCACCTCCGTAACATCGCCTGTCTCCGCCCTTGCCTCAGCTCATCCACTGCTGAAACCATCATCCATGCCTTTGTTACCTCTAGACTTGACTATTCCAACGCATTCCTGGCTGGCCTCCCACATTCTACCCTACGTAAACTTGAGGTCATTCAAAACTCAGCTGCCTGTGTCCTAACTCGCACCAAGTCCCGTTCACCCATCACCCCTGTGCTCGCTGACCTACATTGGCTCCCCATTAAGCAACACCTCAATTTCAAAATTCTCATCCTTGTTTTCAAATCCCTCCATGGCCTCATCCCTCCCTTTCTCTGTAATCTCCTTCAGCCCCACAACCCCCCGAGATATCTGCGCTCCGTTAATTCTGCCCTCTTGAGCATCCCTGATTATAATCGCTCAACCATTGGTGGCCGTGCCTGCTGTTGCCTAGGCCCTAAGCTCTGGAATTCCCTGCCTAAACCTCTCCGTCTCTCTATCTCTCTTTCCTCCTGTAAGAAGCTCCTTAAAACCTACCTCTTTGACCAAGCTTTTGGTCACCTGCCCTAATTTCTCCTTATGTGGCTTTGTGTCAAATTTTTTGTCCTTTAATACTCCTGTGAAGCGCTTTGGGATGTTTTACTACGTTAAAGGTGCTATATAAATACAAGTTGTTGTTGTTGTTGTTGCATCTGATGACTTCTAAAGGATATAAAACTGCTGATTTTATTATTCTGCTGAGCTTACTGCAAGTTGTAACTCAAACCAGTCCATAAAGTACTGTTTGATCGGGATCCAAGTCACTACATTATAAATTATTAATAATTTAGGAATAACCTCATTATTGACTTTTTTCTGGACTATGAGGGCATAAAATGAGCTAAGCAAGCTAATGTTTAATTTGTAATATTGAAAAGTTCTGTGTTTGAATGAGACTGATGATCGCAAAACTTTGTGGACAACAAAAATTTACGTAATGACATGCTGCCATTTTTCTGAGTCGGTAGTTTGAAATGTTTTTCAAATATATGTACATCAATTTACTTATAACTGATTGAAACAATAATGATTAATAAGCAAATTGGAATTATTAGAAAAGATATGTTTGTTGTGTTAGTGGCTTTAATGAGGTTGAGCACTGTGGGTAACCAGAGAAGGTGCCATTTCAATTCTGAAAACAGTCTCATAAATTGAAAGGGCTCTGGACGTATGGCTTAGATAATTACCTTCTAACTGTTTTTGGCAAGGGCTAGTAAAATATGGAGTGGCATGATTAATGGTGTAAGTCACTTACTCCAATAATTTCCGCATTCCTTTGAATCGCTCGTGGGTCCCCAGGATAATCTGGGCCATTATTTCATGTCATTCGTTACAACTATCGCATCTCATCCCTGGTATCATCTTGGTGAATCGATGATGTGTGTTCCCCGTGACTTTCTATAATCGAGTGACCAAAACTGCACACAATATTCGAACAGTGCTCTAACCACTGCCTTATACAGATTTATTATTACCTCTTTAAACTGGTACTTTCTGCCTCTATTTATAGAGCCTAAATGTTATTGACCTTTCTGTTCATAAACCAACTTTCTAGCCATACTGCTACCTTTCCTCTCATACCTGAATTTTTATATGACTGAATTTTGTAACAAGCCTTTTGTAACAAACCTCTTGTTGAATGCCTTCTGAAAATTCATGTGTACAACATTTATTGAATTCCCTTTATCTGTCTTGTGATTCATAGAAACATAGAAACATAGAAGATAGGAGCAGGAGTAGGCCATTCAGCCCCTCGAGCCTGCTCCGCCATTCAATGAGATCATGGCTGATCATCCAAATTCAGTACCCTGTACCTGCCTTCTCTCCATATCCCTTGATCCCTTTAGTTTTAAGAAATATATCTAACTCCTTCTTGAATATATTTAATGAATTGGCCTCTACTGCCTTCTGTGGCAGAGAATTCCACAGGTTCACCACTCTCTGGGTGAAGAAATTCCTCCTCATCTCAGTCCTAAATGGCTTACCCCTTATCCTTAGACTGTGACCCCTGGTTCTGGACTCCCCGGCCATCGGGAACATCCTTCCTGCATCTAGTCTGTCTAGTCCTGTTTGAATTTTATAAGTTTCAATGAGATCCCCTCTCATTCTTCTAAACTCCAGTGAGTATAAGCCCAATCGACCCAATCTCTCCTCATACGCCATTCCTGCCATCCCGGGTATCAGCCTGGTGAATCTTCGCTGCATTCCCTCCATGGCAAGAACATCCTTCCTCAGATAAGGCGACCAAAACTGCACACAATACTCAAGATGTGGTCTCACCAAGGCCCTGTACAACTGCAGCAAGACATCCTTGTTCCTGTACTCGAACCCTTTCGCTACGAAGGCCAACATACCATTTGCCTTCTTAACCGCCTGCTGCACCTGCATGCTTACCTTCAGCGATTGGTGCACAAGGACACCCAGGTCTCGTTGCACTTCCCCTTCTCCCAATCTATTGCCATTCAGATAATAATCTGCCTTCCTGTTTTTGACACCAAAGTGGATAACCTCGCATTTATCCACATTATATTGCATCTGCCATGCTTCTGCCCAAACACACAACCTGTCCAAATCATACTGGAGTTTCTCGGCATCCTCCTCACGGCACACACTCCCACCCAGCTTTGTGTCGTCTGCAAACTTGGAGATATTACATCCAATTCCAACGTCCAGATCATTAATATATATTGTGAATAGCTGGGGTCCTAGCACCGATCCCTGCGGTACCCCACTAGTCACCGCCTGCCACTTGGAAAAAGACCCATTTATTCCAACTCTTTGCTTTCTGTCTGCCAACCAGTTCTCTATCCAAGTCAATACCTTGCCCCCAATCCCATGTGCCTTAACTTTACACGCTAATCTCTTATGCGGGACCTTATCGAAAGCCTTCTGAAAGTCCAAATACACCACATCCACTGGTTCTCCCTTATCCATTTTACCAGTTACATCCTCAAAAAATTCCAGTAGATTAGTCAAGCACGATTTGCCTTTTGTAAATCCATGTTGACTTTGTCCGATCCTGCCACTGTTTTCCAAGTGCTCTGCTATTACATCTTTTATAATGGACTCTAGCATTTTGCCCACTACCGATGTTAGGCTTACTGGTCTATAATTCCCCGTTTTCTCTCTACCACCTTTTTTGAATAGTGGGGTAACATTAGCTACCCTCCAATCCATGGGTACTGTTCCAGAGTCTATAGAATTTTGAAAGATGACCAGCAATGCATCTACTATTTCTAGGGCCACTTCCTTAAGTACTCTAGGATGTAGATTATCAGGCCCTGGGGATTTATCGGCCTTCAATCCCGTCAATTTCCCTAACACTATTTCCCTACAAATACTGATTTCTTTCAGTTCCTCCTTCTCATTAGACCCTATGTTCCCCGACATCTCTGGGAGGTTATTTGTGTCCTCCTTTGTGAAGACAGAACCAAAGTATGTATTTAATTGATCTGCCATTTCTTTGTTCCCCATTATAAATTCCCCTGATTCTGACTGCAAGGGACCTACGCTTGACTTCACCAATCTTTTTCTCTTCACATATCTATAAAAGCTTTTACAGTCAGTTTTTATGTTCCTCGCAAGCTTACTCTCATACTCTATTTTCCCCCTCTTAATTAATCCCTTTGAGCTTCTTTGCTGAATCCTATACTGCTCCCAATCCTCAGGTTTTCTGCTTTTTCTGGCCAATTTATATGTCCTCTCCTTGGATCTTATGCTATCCCTAATTTCCTTTGTTAGCCACGGTTGAGTCACCTTTTTTGTTTTATTTTCATGCCAAACTGGGATGAACAAATTCTGTAGTTCATTCATGCGATCTTTGAATGCTTGCCATTGCCTCTCCACCGTCAACCCTTTGAGTGACATTCCCCAATCAATCCTACCCAACTCGCGCCTCATACCATCGTAGTTTCCTTTATTTAAATTCAGGACCCTAGTCTCTGAGTCAACTACTTCACTCTCCATCTTAATGAAGAATTCGATCATATTATGATCGCTCCGACCCAAGGGGCCTCGCACAACAAGATTGCTAATTATTCCTTTCTCATTACATAATACCCAGTCTAAGATGGCCTGATCTCTAGTTGGTTCCTCGACATATTGGTCCAGGAAACCATCCCGTATACACTCCAGGAATTCCTCCTCCACAGTATTGTTACTAATTTGGTTAGCCCAATCTATATGTAGATTAAAGTCGCCCATGATAACTGCTGTGCTCTTATTGCACGCTTCTCTAATTTCCCTTTTAATGCCATCCCCAACCTCCGTATTACTGTTTGGGGGTCTATACACCACTCCCACTAGCGTTTTCAGCCCCTTGGTATTTCTCAGTTCTACCCATACAGATTCCACATCATCAGAGCTAATATCCTTCCTTACAATTGTGTTAATCCCCTCTTTAACCAGCAATGCTACCCCACCTCCTTTTCCTTTTTGCCTATCTTTCCTGAATATTGAATACCCCTGTATGTTGAGTTCCCAGCCTAAGTAACCATGCATCGTGCTACAATGTGTTAAAATGATTTTATGTGTGAAGTCCTCTGAAGATGTCAGTGTGCCAAGGGTGTCACTAGTAAGTTTCAGCTTGAAGGTACACCCCGCTGAAATTCTGCCCCAAAAATGGCTGTTGTGATTTCCCTCTTGTGACCTTGCTATGACTCTGAGTTGTCTACCATGTGGAGATGAAAGAGGAAGAGTGTGGCCAAGTTCTCCCTGGAGTTTTCCTCCATTTCTGCCCACATACTACTTCAGAAAATAACTGCTATTATAATGTGATGGCGCTCGCCTGTCAGGTGTCCCAAAAATGGGAAGCAATATGGAAGGTGAATAGTGACACAGGAATGTAATTCTGCAATAATGTCTTGGCTGAGATTCATTTAATGTGATTATGCTAAGGCTGTATGGTGCCCCACAGGCAGGAAGCGATCTGGAAGATGAAAGGTGACACAGGAGTATGATTCTGCAACAATGCCTTGGCTGAAAATCACTTCCAATACGAAGAAGCTACATTATCTGAGCATTTAAAGGTAAGTTGTGAAAGAAAGAAAGACTTGCATTTACATAGCGCCTTTCACAACCACCGGACATCTCAAAGCGCTTGACAGGCAATGAAGTACTTTTGAAGTGGAGTCTCTGTTGTAATGTGGGAAACGCGGCAGCCAATTTGTGCACAGCAAGCTCCCACAAACAGCAATGTGATAATGACCAGATAATCTGTTTTCAGTGATATTGATTGAGAGATAGATCTTGGCCAGGACACCAGGGATAACTCCCCTACTCTTCTTTGAAGTGGGATCTTTTACGGGATCAGATGGGGCCTCAGTTTAACGTCTCATCCAAAAGACAGCACCTCCGACAGTTCAGCGCTCCCTCAGTACTGCACTGTACAGTCTAGTCCCTGGAGTGGTACTTGAACCCACAACCTTCTGACTCAGAGGTGAGTGTGCTACCAGCTGAGCCACAGCTGACACTGAAAGTTGAAGAGAATTTAAAGAGAGTTGTACATAGTTAGATAATGGATTTCTTTTTGGAATTCCATTGTTCCTGTGCTTTAAGGAGAAGGATAATGAGGACTTGGAGGAGGAAAGGATGGAAGCCAGGAGAGTTCAGCATCAAGCATACAGGCAACACCCAGCCAGCACCAGGCATACAACAACTTGCATTTACATTGTGTCTTTAATGTAAAAAATGTCCAAAGGCGCTAAATGGACCCTGAGCCAAATAAGGACTTAATAGGAGGGATGGCCAAAAAGCTGGTCAAAGAGGTGAGCTTTAAGGAGGGTCTTAAAGGAGGCGAGGGAGGTGGAGAGACAGAGGGATTAGGGAAGGAATGCCAGACCATGGGCCTAGATGACTGAAGGCATGGTCACCAATGTTGGGGTAAAGGAAGGAGAGGAGGGCACAAGAAGGCAGATCAGAGGAAAGAAGAGTTCAGTGTGTGGGGGGGCTGTTGAAGGGCTAGAGGACATTACAGTGATAAAGAGGGATGAGGCCATGAAGGGATCTAAACATGAGGAATTATCATTTTTAATTTAAGGCATTGAGGATCAGGAGCCAATGTAGGTCAATGAGGACAGGGTTTATGGGTGAGCGGGGCTTGATGCAGGATAGAATATGGGCATAAGAGTTTTGGATAAGCTGACATTTATAGAAAATGGAGAATGGGAGGCCCACCAGGAGAGCATTGGGATATTTTTAAAATATTTTAATATTAAAAAATTATTATAATTTTATATAGTTTGGAGGAGGCACCAACCTAGTGAAGCTATAACACAGGGCTACCTACATGTTAAATACCAAAAACAGCAGGCTATAGACATAGCTAAGCAGTTCTACAACTAATGGATCAGAGCAAAGCTCCATAGCCCTACCACATCTAGTTGACAATGGTAATGGACAATCAGACAACAAATAGGAGGAGGAGGCTCCATAAATATCCCCATCATCAACTATGGTGGAGCCAAGCACATGAGTGCAAGAGTTAAGGCTAAAGTGTTTTCAAGCATCATCAGCAACAAGTGCCAAGTGGGTGATGCTGCTGGCCTCCTCCTGAGGTCCCCATTATCATAGAATCCGATATCTAGCCAATTCTGTTTGCACCATCAGACATTAAGAAATGTTTGAGCGCACTGGACAAACAAAGGATAGAGGCCCTGACAACATCCTGCTGTAGTACTGAAGATCTGTACACCCAAAACTAGCTTTCCCTCTCACAAAACGTTTCCAAAAGTGAGAAGTCGCACAACACCAGGTTATAGTCCAACAGTTTTATTTGAAATCACGAGCTTTCGGAGCTGCTGCCCCTTCGTCAGGTGAAGTGAAGGAATACAAATCGTATTCCTTCACTCCACCTGATGAAGGAGCAGCAGCTCCGAAAGCTCGTGATTTCAAATAAAACTGTTGGACTATAACCTGGTGTTGTGCGACTTCTCACTTTTGTCCACCCCAGTCCAACACCGGCATCTCCGCATCAGGAAAACTTTTCCAGTGCAACTATGACACTGGCATCTACTCGACAAGCTCGATGGATTTTTGCTTGTCCATTATTTTCATATGTTTATATCAAATTGTGCGGTTATGTGCTATGCGCAAACAGCAGGATAAATCTAACCTGGCGATTTACTGCCCTATCAGCCTCCTCCCAATTTTTTCATGTTACTGTCAGATCTTTGAAGTAAGCTGTTTCACCTTGAGTTGGGTGTTAATGTCTCTGTATTACTGTCTTACAAATATCCGCCGTTCATGGTTCCTCAATTTGCCCATTCTACTGTCTGTCAGTCTCCATACATTAATATTCCACTTAAACTGCTCCAGCCACCTAGCAACTCCGATTTTGATTTAACTTCTAAACATAGGGATAGCTGCAGAGATAATCCTTCTAGGACAATCATCTCTCATTGTATGGTCAGTTACACATACAGGCTGCAGACATGCAGTCAGACATAGAGTTTTAAAAGAGCTAACTTCAAAGAAATGAGGGAACAGCTGAAGCAAATTGCTTGGGGCTGGGGTTCTTCAATAACACTTTAGTAGAGGGCAAATGAAACAACTTTAAAGACGTCGGTCCCAAAAGTCCATGCCTGTTCTTGCGGACTCCCACAGTCACTTTGGCAAGAAAATAGGCTAGCACTTTGTTATGCCATGTCCTGGCTTTGAACCCAATTGTCCATGTGGCCTGGTGGGGACAGAACCTCCAGCCGCTCCTAACAAAGCAATTGTCGTAAGATGAGGGAGCAGAACCAGGAAAAGGGACTCCATGCATCAGGAGTTCCTGTGCCCCAGTAGGACCTGCTTTATGGTCAATGGAGGTATGACTAGTTAAAGCAGGTATACCTCCCCAACCACCATGGTTTAGGGGGCCCATCTGGCACTACATATTCTTTCCAACCAGACCAGCTCCACTGGACTTTCTGGCCTCGCTGCTATTGAGAGCACCACAGATGTCCATATTGTTCTCCGTACCAGACAGCAGCTCAGGCTTGGGCTAAATTTAAAAACAATTGGATGCCACAAAGGGTTTTTCTGACTGGCTTTTGTCATCCATATTTATTTTCTGACCTTTTAAGTGGGTAATATTTTGGACGTAAAATAAGCCTACAGATGTTTAAACGACAGCAGCTTGCACTTAATTAATGCTCCTCATGTAAAAGAACTTCTTTTTCAATTACGTCTCTGTGAAGCGCCTTGGGAAGTTTTTCAATGTTAATAGTGCTGTATAAATGCAAGATGTTGGTGTTGTTGATGGGTTTACAAGGAGATGAATGGACCGAGCATATGAAATAAAAACATTTGGAGAGAAGACCAACAGGAAGTTTGAAAAGACAACGGCCCCGAAAGCCATTGGGCAACATTTTAAAAAATTCATTCATGGGATGTGGGCGTCGCTGGCAAAGCCAGCATTTATTGCCCATCTCTAGTTGCCCTTAAGAAGGTGGTGGTGAGCCGCCTTCTTGAACCGCTGCAGTCCGTGTGGTGAAGGTACTCCCACAGTGCTGTTAGGGAGGGAGTTCCAGGATTTTGACCCAGCGACGATGAAGGAATGGCGATATACTTCCAAGTCAGGATGGTGTGTGACTTAGAGGGGAACTTGGAGGAGGTGATGTTCCCATGCGCCTGCTGCCCTTGTCCTTCTAGGTGGAAGAGGTCACGGGTTTGGGAAGCGCTGCCGAAGAAGCCTTGGCGAGTTGCTGAAGTGCATCTTGTAGATGGTACACACTGCAGCTACAGTGCACCAGTGGTGGAGGGAGTGAATGTTTAAGGTGGTGGATGGGGTGCCAATCAAGTGGGCTGCTTTGTCCTGGATGGTACCGAGCTTCATGAGTGTTGTTGGAGCTGCACTCATCCAGGCAAGTGGAGAGTATTCCATCACACTCCTGACTTGTGCCTTGTAGATGGTGGAAAGGCTTTGGGGAGTCAGGAGGTGAGACACTCGCCGCAGAATATCCAACCTCTGACCTGCTCTTGTTGCCACTGCTCCAGTTAAGTTTTTGGTCAATGATGACCCCCAGGATAATCCTGGTATCAGTGCTGGGATGCGCTTGCTGGGAACCTCTGACACTACCAGCCGGAGTATATGGAATTAGGGGTAGGTTCTGTAATTTTAATAATCCCGGTGGATACCTGTGCCAGTAGGGTTGCATCTTAGATACCTGCCAGTTGGGGGGGTGCACAATGTGGTAGTGGACGCTTTCCCATGCCCGAGAACATGGCCATAGTGCTCCATCCGCTCTCTTCATAAGGGGGCCTTACAGTACTTTGGAAATTCTGGCTGTAACTCAGGCTTAGACCTTCAGGGTGGGTGCCACATATACCAGCTGACAGGTCAGTACGTCTGTCTTCATTGGGTATACCAGCTTCGCTGACCACAGACGAGGAATCTCCCAGTCTGGAAGTCCGTTCCTACTGACCCCTCCACCCCAACATGAGTAGGTGTGTTTGGAGTGGGCGGAGACTCCACCCCAAGTAAGGCTCTGCAGAAACTGGCAGAGAAGGCCAATACCCAAATATGCCAAGTTCCAGCCTAATTTCTTGTCCTTCCACCACACTCCCGTTAGACTTACAGTGGGAGTGCACTGGAAGGGTGATTGATTTCCGGCCTCAGTTTTTTTTAGAAGGCTTACATTAGCAGGGAGAGATAGCAAAATAAAATGGTTTTGGAAGAGTTCCAAAGGACAGAGGCATAATGGCTGAAAGACCAACCTCTAATGGTGGAATTGAGGGGTGGGGGCAGGTAGCAATCCAGACCAGATGTAGGGTAGGAAGATCACCTCAGAGTTGAACAGAACACTGTGGTCATGTACTACCCAACTTAGCCTGAGTGAGCAGTCAGGGAGGTCACCAAACTTAGCATCACCTACTCACTACTTCTTGATATCTTTTGTCTTCTGTGCTCTTTTCAACCTTGGTATCGTACTGCACTTGGCTCCTAAATTTTACAGAACTCTTTGGAGCTCTGCAAATACCTATTTCAGGCAGTAGCTATGGTGCGGTTTGGCTGAAATGACATCAGGCAGGGGATTCCCTTCAGTACGCCTGTTCTATAGAAAGGAGGACTCTATTTCCAGTCTTGTCAAGACCAATGGGGAATGAACCGTGCATTTTTTTTTCCAAGTCTTTGCCGAGTATTAGCTAATACTTGGCAAAGTCTTGGAGAAATCTGTTATGGCGGGTTTCCAGCAGGCTACTGATGAGGGAGAAAAACAAAGATTTTTCCTAACAGGTAGGAAAAATATTTCATGATTCCCCTGCCTAAAGAAAAACATCTGGGAGAATATTTTACATGGAAATTGTTCTCATGACAATAAAGTTTTTTCTTTCAAAAACAAAACTTTAAAAAGTAATCAGAAACAACAGAGAACATTATAGATGAGTACCTGTAGATTTCTTTCTTTTAATGAAATTGTTTTCAGGAACAGGAAAGTAGTTCACTCAATGAATGTCGCGGTGATATGGATGGCTTATAACAGCATTATAAATGTGAGTGCCAATTCTTGCACTGTGAGTTCTGCATTCTTTCTCAGTCATCTCTAAGTAGGACTTTTGAGGTGAGGTATGTAATGGCTGGCTGCTTGGTAAATTATATCCCTTGCAGTGATATATGTTTTATGTTTGTTTTGGGCATTTATGCATTACTTATTTCACAGTTAATGGCGTTAAGTTATGGCAGAAGATTCTTTTTGCCATATTCACAAACTTCAGTTCAAAAGCAATATAAGGCCTTAACAAGTAAACAATTGTTTTTTTCTGTTAATTTTTGTAAATTAGTGGTAAACCCATTCTTGGATAGCAGTAATCTTCAGAGCAGCACTAAACACTGATGAATAGTCCGTTAGCACTTTTTTACCTTAAGTATACTATTATTCACATAAATTCACTTTTTCACTATCTGTGCTCAATGCATAATAGTAGGAAAGCAAACACATTGAGAGCTTAAAATATTGTGGCTCATTGCATGCTATTGTGTGTATGCTGTGGAAGTAGGCAGTTTTCACATCACTCCTGGTAAAAACTAGCTAGCTCTTTTCTTCAATACAGTAGCAAAATACTGCGGATGCTGGAAATCTGAAATAACAACAGAAAATGCTGGAAGCACTCAGCAGGCCAGGCAACATGAGAAACAGAGTTAACGTTTTAGGTCGGAGATCCTTCTTCAGAACTGGTAAAAGTTGGAGATGTAACAGATTTTAAGCAGGTGCAGAGGCAGGGAAAGGGTGGGGGAGGGGAGGAAGGAACTGAAGGGACAGTCTGTGCTAGAATGCAAGGCAGGAGTGGTTAAATGTTGCAAATGGGGATGGCAGAATCATAAACAACTGCCGCCTGAAAAAATGGGGGCAGGGGTTATAGTCTGAAATTGTTGAACTCAATGTTGAGTCAAGAAGGCTGAAAAGTGCCTAATCGAAAGATGAGGTGCTGTTCCTTGAGCTTACGTTGAGCTTCATTGGAACAGTGTAAGAGGCCGAGGTCAGAGTGGGAGTGGAGCGGAGAATTAAAGTGACAGGCGACCGGAAGCTCGGGATCACCCTTACGGACTGAACAGAGGTGTTCCGCAAAGCAGTCACCCAATCTGCGTTTGGTCTCCCCAATGTAGAGGAGACCACATCGTGAGCAGCGAATACAGTATACTAAATTGCAAGAAGTACAAGTAAATCGCTGTTTCACCTGGAAGGGGTGTTTGGGGCCCTGGACAGTGGGAAGGGAGGAGGTAAAAGGGCAGGTGTTGCATCTCCTGCGCTTGCACAGGAAGATGTCGTGGGGAGGGGAGGGGCTGTTGGGGGTGATTGAGGAGTGGACCAGGGTGTTGCGGAGTGAGCGGTCCCTTCGGAATGCTGAAAGGGGAGGTGAGGGGAAGATGCGTTTGGTGGTGGGATCACGCTCTTTTCTTCAGTTGTTTGGGTTTTTGTTTAACGTCGCTTTGAATTCGGTATTCCACAAGTTAATAAGTGGTGTAATTGTTTCCATGATAGAATATTTCTCCTGGTTCTCTATGCAATGATTTACATGATTAATTATTTAAGAGAGTCATGTGTTACTCACATAACTGTAAGCGTTTCTGGTGTAGTCTGTTCAGTGAGTTCAGCTGACTAAAATAACAGTGAAAGTTACTAAATATTTTCATGGTATACTTTCTGCAGTTCCATCATATACATTTTCTTAAAAACCTTTATCAGGATATTAGTGCAAGAATAAGAACTTAAATATTAAAATATTTACTCCTGTGTATGTCTTGCAATATGATTTTTAAAATTGATTTGCTCTGCAGCACCCATAACTTTCTCATTTTAATCAAACCACTTTTAATCTGGGCACGTGGAAGGGAGATCGCACTGAAGGAGTCTGCTAGCCGGTAGTGTAGATCTTTATAATAAAACCCAGCAGGGCTGTGTGCAAAAATAAAATGTTAAATACTTGCCATTTTTTTAGAAATAATTTTATTTTGTTATTGAGTTGTACAGCAATTTACAGCCTTTCTCAGGTTGGTGTGGAATACAGATTAGAGGGTGTGCCTGCATGATGGAAGGACATATCTCCTGGTTCCAGGTACAGTCAGTGCATTATTTTTTCTGCTTGGCAGATGTCCCCCAGATTCTTTATCCACATTTTTGTGGTGGAGGAGTGGTGGGTTGTACCGGAGTTGAGGAATGTACCTTCCTGCATTTCTTGCTTGAAATGAAATCTGAGCTAGCCTGCAAATGACGAGGAGATTTCTTAATCTGCCGAGTATAGGCCAAGCAGGCACAGGGTTGGGTCTGTGTGGGATTCTAAAGCTGATCATAGTTTGGGTGGTCTTCAGAACCTCTGTCCAGGGCCAGGACGTGTGTTTGAGAATACCCTTATGTAGCTAACACTTGCCTGATGGGATCATGTGGAATTTCTGGTGTTTGTGTGCGGTAGGTTATTTTGGTTGAGGATTTTGAGCTTTCCACTGCAGATGGAGGTTGTTAGTGTCAACCTCAGTGCCTCCCTCTATTGTTTCCCTGGGAGTAGGTGCACAGGTTCTTTTCCTTCGATTAAATGCATGGTATAAATAAAACTTTTAAAGTGAAATATAAATGCTAGCCCACTCAAAAGCGAGTTATGAGGTTTTGCTCACTCACTGAATGCCCTCTATTTTTGCTGCAGTTATTTATTACCACATATTATATTAGCATATATTTATGCTGACTAGGTTATAAAAACTGTATGCAAATAATTATTTTGCCAACCGTTTTTGAGCCAGAGTACTTTCTTTATCCTTCAGATCTATGTGGTAATTCAAAAACAAATATTCATCTCCTTTCCTGATTGCACAAATTTATGGTAGAATTTGTGCTGCTAGTGCAAAACCTCTTGCTGGAAATGCAAATTTGTAAAATCCACCTTATTATTTCCTATACTGTAATCAGATTGGATCTCTTCCTGCATATGCCGTGTTCTAACGTTTAAAATCTTTTTTCCGACAAGGGAACTATACATTTGCAATAAGTAAATACAATGAATTGGTTAATTTTCCAATTGAATAAAATTGGTTGCTTAGAGATTTTGCTCTCCATTTGTTAATATCCTTCCCAACTCACTTTCTTAATCTTCGCCACTGGGGCTACACTTGCCAAGTAGCTGCATGACGCACTCATGGGACAATTTTCCTCCTCACCCTCAATGGCATGCATCTTCATCAAAACAGGACTTCCACTTGCCCCTTGCTTACGCCCCTATCCTTGCCGATTTCCTGGGATCAGGATAATTTTCCTATGGAGAGCAGGCACTGGGTTAATTTACGGCACTGCTGGGGTGGCCCTTGGGTACAAGGGAGGAAATTGCAGGTGCAGCATAGCATGGCCGGCAGTGCTGGTTTAAAATGAAGACTTTTTTGTAATAAGTTTAAACTTTTAACATTGCTGCTTTGACGAAGGCAATCAATTGTTCTGTGGTTGACTACATTTGTCAAAGTAGCCCGTTAAATTTTAAATAAAACCTGCAGTCCACAGTGATGTTGGACCCCAGGCCTGCACTAGCATTCCTTGCACCCAGCGTTGCTAAAGGGCAAATGAAGGAAATATGCCATCCTGTCATTTGCTTCCTATTATAATAGGCTGCTCAAATTTCATTGGACGTATTATATGCTCGATGTAATATTGGGTGGGAAGCCATGGAAGTGGCATTGGGCGGCGGGGAGCTGGCGGGATGGTGCCCCATCCTTTTTTCCTCGCCTTCCCACTCAGGTTAAGGTAGTGTAACAAGTGAGGAAACTGGGCTCTAAAATATCTTATGATCTTACCTCCATTTGAAGGCTTGGGCTCATTGTAAATCTTTTTTCTCTTCCTCAGCCTCGTTCTGTGGACTGCCGCCCCACCCGATTCCTTGTCATCTTGTTGACTGCTCACTCCTCTTTGGATGGCAAAATTGTGCAGGGTACAGCAGTGATGATTTTGGAGACTTTGGCTAGACTGCAGAGTAGAACCCTGCCTGAGTGGTCCAAGCAATGCATCTTATGCTTTAACATCCCTATGTTGTGGTCCATCCTCCTTCAGGCGATGGCATTGTGTACGTGTTATGTTGCTGTCAAATTGGAGTCATCAGCCATGGCTGCAAAAAGTAGTCCCGGTCTCCCAATAGCCATCTGTTTATTATCTCAGGACTTCAAATAATGCAGGCAATATGGACTGTTTCACTATAAAAGGATTATGGCTGCCCATTGAGAAATATGAATTAACTTATGGAATCACAGTCCTGTTGTATGAAACCATCTGAAGATTTATGGAATTGTACCCCTTTCCTTGTAAGCATTCAGGTTGGTGTGTGGAACCCTGCAGACCACAATGTTTCATTTGTAATGTCTTGGATTTTCAGCAACCCTGTCTGGTGGTAAATATTCTTTATTCTCCGAACTGATGACTCCATTCCACTGGGAAAGTGATAATTGGTGTTTTCCCTGGCAAACATGATTCTAGTTACTTGCTTTATACGGATATGAATTTCACATTGACTTATCTGGCATATGTTCCATGCAGTGGCCTGGAAGAATCCTGTTGCATAGAAGAGAAGGCTTCAGAAAAATGGCAGAAAGATAGAAGGAAATAAAAGTGTTCAAGATATTCAGTGCAAAAGTAGAGCAATTGTCACTGCCGAAAACCTAAACTTCAACAGCAATTGAAATGACAATTACCTTGCTTTAAGGAGAACTCCAAAGAATTCCAATCCCATTTAGCAGTCGTGCAACCTGGGAATGGCGCCTCATTCGAACTCGGGAAATTCAGTCCGACCTCATTTAATAATAAATATTCCATTAAATTGAGGCTACGCATGACTTTAGTGCAGCTCCATTTATCTGGTCAAAATTGCAACTTGGAAAATTGGGTGCACCACAAATTAGGTGTGCGAGTTTGAGTGACCGAGTTTCCAATCCATCAAGCGAGGATCCTATTTATGTGAAAGTAATGTGGATTTTTTTTCAGGTATTAATATTAATAGTATTAATATTTTTGATTCTAAAATCTAATCTTGTCTCAATTTCAAACATTGAAGCTTCAATTTAACAATAAAATGTATTGAAGCTAAGACAAGTCATGAATTTATTATATATTAACATGTATTTCAACAATTTAATTTAGAATGTATTGTGTGTTCATGCAGGTATTTTGTCTGCTCTACAATGTGTGCAATTGAAGCTTGGAGCTGTACTACAGGCAGAAAGTTTGACAGTTGCTGTGATAGGAATAGCAGAGGCTTTAAAGCCATAGTTCAATAGTGATCTGTATTTCTAGTTGCATGTTTTTTTACTTTCCCAGATTCATTGCACTATAATCCATTCTACAGCAGTAAATCTGTGCAAGAATGACTCAAAGAACGGTACAGGAAACAGATCTTACCCGAAGATTTTGCATCAGTCAAACTGAGAGAAACACAAATCACACAGGGGGAAGGAAGAGCAGATGGAATTTTTTTTCATGCCTAGGAAACTCTGTCAGTGTGAAACTAAACAGAACAAAGATTAGAGGCAGGCTGAAAACACCAGAAGCCACAAAAGCTAGAGGGAAATACATCAAAACATGCAAAAAGCCTCAGAAACCTGTGAAGGGCTATGAAGGAAGAAAGCAGAAGCCTTTGGATTGCCTTTCCTTCTCCAGTGCTCCTGAAGATTTAACCTGCAAAAGATGGAGATTTCTTGTTCCAAATCTGATTGATAAGTCTAGAGACTTGGCATCAAGCCTGAAGCTCCAGCGTCATCACACACTGATTAAGTGACCCTCAATGTCTGCAGGAAACTAGTTATACAATCAATGCCTTAAGGTAGGCTGAGGTTACAATATTTAATTCAGATGAAATCTTTCAGTGTTCCTATTGATGTACATTTTTGCCGAATTGTTCCATATATATATGTGAATTAAAAAATAATTTACATATGTATTTACAAGAAGTCCAGATATCATTTTGGCAACTTTGAGAAGAGACAAAAATAGATCACAACTTTCCCTTCCTTTTATACCTTCCATGCCTTACTTACAAATGGTGTTGAGTCTGCTTTTGATCTCTATGGCTAAAGGATCTGTTGAGGGAAAGAATCTATTATGGAGTTAGAAAGCCAGCTCTCATAGAAATCAGCTAGATAGTCACCAGCACCAGGAACCTTGCAGATATGTCGAGATGCAACAGTTTCTCTTACCTTTTCCATGGTAATTAATAGCTGACTTCAATATCTCCGTACCAACTTCAGAGAAAAATGAAAATCTCTCAAACAGATGTCCAAAGTCTCCTCTGCATCAGATGACCAGGGTATATGTAGCTCCATATAAAAGATGGCAAATTGATCATTAATGGCTTAATGCCTTGACAACATAAAGAAAAAGAAAGACAGATGTGCATTTATATAGCGCCTTTCATGACCACCGGACATCTCAAAGCGCTTTACAGCCAGTGAAGTACTTTTTGAAGTGTAGTCACTGTTGTAATGTAGGAAATGCGGCAGCCAATTTGTGCACAGCAAGCTCCCACAAACAGCAATGTGATAATGACCAGACAATCTGTTTTAGTGATGTTGATTGAGGGATAAATATTGGCCAGTTCACCGGGGAGAACTCCCCTGCTCTTCGAAATAGTGCCATGGGATCTATTATGTCCACCTGAGAGAGCAGACATTGCCTCGGTTTAACGTCTCATCTGAAAGACTCATCTGTGAATAGATGGCATAAACTATGTATTGTATTTGCACGACTGTAATGCAAAGAATTTACCAGTGTCTCCATATCCAGAATATCTTGGCTCTAGGTATCCTAGTGCACCTTCTGCATGGGAGTATGATATTTATCCTGGCCTAGTTGAATCTATGTTAGGTCTTTTTTTTTTCCCCAACTCTCTTTCCTAAGTAACACAGCTTCTCGATTTACTGAAGCAACAGCAACTTTTTGACAATCTACGAATACATTGGGCCAAAAATTTGGCACTTGCCAGGTTAGTACGCGCTGTGTACTCACCCGTAAGGCCTCCTGAAGTGCCGGTTTCCTGCATGCACTGCGCATGCGCGGGAAACCGGAACTTCCAGTCTCGTGAAGGGAGGGGTTGAGAGGTGAACCGCGTGCGCGGGAGAGGCTGCGTGCACGCAGCGAACTTAGTTTTTTTTTCAGGTTTCTCTGGGAAGGTAAGTATGGAAGAAGCTGTGCTTTTAAAAAGGAGGCGCAAGACCCGTTTTTTACAAGGTAAGTGGTTAATTAATTACAATTTAAAAAAATTTCAACAGGTTTATCTTTTTTAGATACTTTAAAGAAAGGTAAGTTTATTTTTAGCACTGTTAAAAAGTATTTTAATTTTTTCAAAAATTAAAATTTTTGTTTAAAGTAGTTAATTTATTTAACTTATAGTTATTTTAAAAATGTGATGTTTTTTTAAAATTTATTTGTAGTTTTAGGGATGTTTTGGGGCCGATTTCAATTCATAGATTTGACAGGTCCTGTCAAATCTATGAATGAAAGATGGTCTGCTGCCATTGGCTCTCCATGGCCCACGTGATCCCAGGGGACGCATCGCACTAACTATGCCCCTGGGATACACAAGCACTGCGCACCGGCAGCTGCAGGAGGCCCAGGAGCTGAAGTCCCCGTGGGCCCAGAGGTCAACGGCAGGCGCGGTAGGTAGGTGCGCGCGGGATCCTTGCACCCGCGGGAAGCCAGGGAGCCTAATTTCTGGGCCAATAGCTCTTCATAATGGCAGGGACCTGCCATCCCATTGTTTTCCAGAAGTATCTTTTTGCAATGAAATCTGAAATCTCTGGTTGCCAAGCGCAAAGTGATCAGACACCATGCCCCAAATTGAGAGTGGCATTCCCACTCTACAGTTTTAACCCATCAAGCATTGCAGATCACAAGATCAGAAGAGCACAAGACAGATACAAATGAGGAAGGCCATTCAACCCATCTTTGCTCATCCATCCAAAAAGATCCCGTACTCTACCTTTCATGGCATCTAACTGCTTCTTAAACAAACTTTTTTGCCTGCACTACACTATATAAGTCCACTCGTGTGCTGGTCATTCTTTGTCTAAAGAAGAACTTCCTGACATCAGTCCTTAATTTCATGGGTTAGTTTCAAGAAGTGTACCAGATTTACATTTTCGATAATACTTATCTTATATTCCTCTCTGAGCATGACTTCCTCTGACTTGCAGGCTACTGTTTTGGCTATATAATTCAGCATTCTTTTTGCTTTGTTGATTCGTGCTCTGCATTGCTTGGCCAAATGAAGTTTGATTTTCCTCTGCTCGCTCCCAGGGAATTGAAAATATATGGGAATGCATGGGAGTGACCACAACGCCTCCCACCTCATTTTTCTGTGTTTCTGCTTGACAGAGGCACCGATGGTGGATCATCCACAGATATTGGGTCTTACTGCTTGTGCCCAGCCATCTCAAATCAGAGGATCTAAGAAGGAGGTGGCAGCAAGGTCCAGGTAGCTTTATTTTTACCCTCTTTTTGGCAAGCTGGAGAGCTAAGAAGCCTGCAGCAATGATTTCCTTTCCTCCCTTGCTTCCAGACACAATAAGAACATAAGAAATAAGAGCAGGAGTAGGCCATACGGCCCCTCGAGCCTGCTCCACCATTCAATAAGATCATGGCTGATCATCGACCTCAACTCCACTTTCCCGCCCGATCTCCATATCCCTTGATTCCCCTAGAGTCCAAAAATCTATCGATCTCAGCCTTGAATATACTCAAAGACTCAGCATTCACAGCCCTCTGGGGCAGAGAATGCCAAAGATTCACAACCCTCTGAGTGAAGAAATTCCTCCTCATCTCGGTCTTAAATGGCCGACCCCTTATCCTGAGACTATGGCCCCTAGTTCTGGACACTCCAGCCAGGGGAAACAACCGCTCAGCATCTACCCTGTCAATCCCCCTCAGAATCCTGTATGTTTCAATGAGATCACCTCTCATTCTTCTAAATTCCAGAGAGTATAAAGTGGTGTTTCTGTGCTGGGGAAATGTTGTGCCTATTACAATGACCTGAACTCGGAAATACAGGTGAGTTCAGGTCAGGTCAAATCTGTTGGGGGAAGGGAAGGAAAATTGGCTCTACAAGGGTACTAAAATCCTTAGGCCTCTTTCAACTTCAACGTTAGCTATTTCGATAATATTTGTCAAGTCCTCATTTTGCTCATGTTTTCTTCCTGTGTGGCCTACTTCAAAATTAAATTCCACCTGTTGTTGATCTGCCCATTTTGTTTAACTCATTTTGTAGTTCCCAAGCTGTGCCTTCAGGTTCCGCTGCCCTTCCTTGTTTGGTATTATATGCAAATTTGACCAGTTTGCAATGAGCTTCTGAATCTAAGCCATGAGTTCGCTCATCCTGGGTCTGCCAGGCACCACGGGCTGCCGATGAAAAAAAACTCATTTAGCAACCTTCTTCCTGGTTTAATACATACCAACAAGTCAAAGATTGACCTGCAATGTGCCAATTTTCCAAGTATAGGCTTGGAAAAACAACCTGAAGAGCCAATGAATGGCTACCACCAGAATTAATGGTATGAGGGAGAAAAAAAGAAGAAAACAGGTAAGAAGTTGTTAAACTGATTTGTTTCAGGGAGGAATTAAGAAAAGTGGAACGGGTTATATTTGGTACAAAAAAAGCAAAATTAAGGTAAAAAAAATAAAACTAGGACAGATAGAGAATGTGATAAAAGAGAGAATGGGAAAATTGGACCAATAAGATGAAAGAAGTTTGATGTTTAAATTGTTTATAATTTTCAAATAAAATTATGTTTTAGTCTTTGTTTTAGCAGTTGATATTTAATATTATAGTAATAAAGCTACTACTGATATTTGAGTCCTTTTTTTTGCTATAATTGTTTTATTTTCAGCATCACAGTGCATAAGATGAAAAGAAACAAAACCGGTTGAGCTCAGGAGATCAGAGTTGTCAACCGATCATCTGTCAAGGTTAATAACACAGAGACATGTTATACTTACACTTGAACATGCTATATTTTGGCTAATATTACAGGCAGTTTCAAAAAACAATCAACTCCAGCATGTGACTCATGTGTTGCCAAGAAAAGGTGAAGTCTTCCCCTAGGTCTGCGTGTTGTGCCAAATTTCACACTTGAAGCTGAATATGTGCTTGACGAAAAACACACTGCATTACAAGGAATGGAGTGTTTTTGATTTATCCCTCTGGAGATTCAACACACAATAAACATTTCTTCAACTGTCACTGTGTACTGTTCACACTTGGTCAGGTTGGGGAGTAACTCCACAAAACATAATCAGAAATCTTAAAGAATATACAATAAGAATGTTTTGATGCTCACTGGGTGATCATTAACTTTCTAGATCCATGATTTGATTTTCAGATGTGAAGCGTATTAGCTAGTGAGGTAATATCTCTACTTTTACAGAATATGAAGAAAAGAATGCTTGACCTACTTAATCTTGTTGAAACTTAAGTATAATTAAGATTACAGTGGAACTTTGATTATTTGCCATAACAGAGGGGACCCAGCCTCACTCTCTTGCCCTCTTCCCCCACCAGAAGATAATGGAAATTGGCAGATCATCGAGTACCCAGCAGCACTCCCCTTTATTGCTCCGTTCCTGCTCATAAGGTCAGGTAGTGCTGGAAAGTTGATCTACGAGCTGAATTTGTCTGTTCAAAGCTCAACCATGCACCTACTGATGAGTTGAACATCTGGACACAGCTAAAAATGCTCCCTTCAATATTGAGTTGAATAGCGAAGATTTGGGGATGGATAGATATTCTGGAATTTTGCTCGATTACCTTTTGGGATCAGGAGGAAGTACTTAGAACTATTGAAGTTTACAGCATGGCAAGAAGTTAATTCAGCCCATCATGTCTGTGCTAGCTCTTTGCAATCCAAAACAAATCCCTCTACCTTGCTTAATACAGAACATTCCGTCAGGAGATTAAATCTGTCAGCACCAACATGTATCTTTTCTGGACTAAAATAATCACACAATCTGTGAAGGGAGGGAGGCATCTGGAGCATGACCCAACTATTCTGGGTCTCTTTCACTTCCTTTGTGTGTTTTTAAATTCGGGCGGATGTAGAGTAGGGCATATCTTGTACTCGCCACGTCCATGTGGACGTTACAGAAACAGGCAAGACAGGTAAGATGACCCATCTGTCAAAATTCCCTACAGTTCTGCTTCAGTTACCCACAACAGATTGTACACCTGCATGAAGTAGATATTCATGTGTGTCAGGACTTGATCCTGGCAAATGTGGGGACACATGCATTTTAAAAGTTGGGATTCCTACAGAAAATTCAAAATTGGGACACTGTGACATTTAAACAACAAAATCTTTGGTTGCACAGCCGATCCACTCACACTGTGGCAAGGAACTGTAATGAAATCCTTTTCTAACTCGCTGAAGCAGGTGTCCAAGTTGTGCCAAAAATGGCATGGGCGCCCACCTACTATACATTAATACCCCAACCTGGGACTTGTGAGTGGATCAAGGGCTTATTCATGGAGTGGGCTGATGTTCTACCCCACCCCAGATCAGCCACCCAGAGGCCAGTGCAGGATTTTCTAGCCTGTGGCATGGAGTCCATAATAAGGGATATGTTCTGTGGAAGGATAAATTTTGATGGGCTGAGTGGTCTTTTCTCAATCTACAGTTTCTTAAAACCTGCAGCCAGGTGAAGTATGTGGGACTGGCTTTGTTACTGCAGGAAGCACTGCCTTTTTTTTAGGGATGCAGGGTTATTTGTGTGGATGCTCAGGATAAAAGTATGAAAGCTTTTTGTGAATAGTTGATTCAAATAAATAACGGTGTGAGAGGAACAAGGAATGTATTGTCTTTGGTTTTATTTGATTTTAACTGAGGTAAATCTGTAGGAAAATGGAATCATCCAACTCTATAACTGGGATCTGTATGAAATGTGCTTACATCTGTTGCAAAGTCAGCCACTGGATGGATGATATGTACCGCCATGAGCCCTCTTCAATTTGATCCAAGTGTATTTTTAGATATAATTGCATAGTAATTACAACATGGATACAGGTTATTCGGCCCAATCAGTCCATGTTGGTGTTTATCCTCTGTTCCCATATTCCATTATTCCCTTTTTCTTCAACCACCTATCTAACCTAGATACGGGGGAATATATAACGGGAAATAAGGAAATGGCAGACCAACTAAATGCATACTTTGGGTCAGTCTTTACGAAGGAAGACACAAAAAACCTCCCTGGGATATCGGGAAAAATAGGGACATGGGCAAAGGAGGAACTGACGCAAATCAATATCTCTAAGGATATGGTGTTAAGGAAGCTAAAGGGATTGAAGGCGGACAAATCCCCAGGGCCTGATAACATGCATCCTAGGGTACTGAAGGAGGTGGCCCTAGAGATAGCGGATGCACTAAGTATGATTTTTCAGAATTCATTAGACTCGGGAACAGTGCCCATGGATTGGAGGGTAGCTAACGTTACCCCACTATTCAAAAAGGGGGGTAGGGAAAAAGCAGGTAATTACAGACCTGTAAGCCTTACATCAGTTGTGGGCAAAATGCTGGAGTCCATCATTAAGGATGAAATAGCGGAGCACTTAGCAAATGGGGACAGGATAGGACAGAGTCAACATGGATTTACAAAGGGTAAATCGTGCTTGACTAATCTATTGGAATTTTTTGAGGGAGTAACTGGTAAAATAGATGGGGGAGAGCCAGTAGATGTGGTGTACCTGGACTTCCAAAAGGCCTTCGACAAGGTCCCACATAAAAGATTAGCATGGAAAATTGAAGCTCATGGGATAAAGGGGAAAGTATTGACGTGGATAGAGAACTGGCTGTCAGATAGAAAACAGAGAGTTGGAATAAACGGCTCATTTTCTGAATGGCAGGCAGTAACAAGTGGGGTACCACAGATCTGTCCTGGGTCCCCAGCTGTTCACAATTTACATTAATGACCTGGATCAGGGAGTCGGATGCAGCATTTCCAAATTTGCAGACGACACTAAACTAGGAGGGGGGGTGGGCTCAGAGGAGGAGACCAGGAAGCTCCAGAGCGATTTGGACAGACTGGGTGATTGGGCGGATAAATGGCAGATGCACTATAATGTGGACAAGTGCGAAGTTATCCACCTTGGGTGCAGGAACGGGAGGGCAAATTATTATTTAAATGGCAATAAATTGGGAGAGGGGGAAGTACAGAGAGACCTGGGTGTTCTTGTACACCAGTCACTGAAGGCGAGCATGCAGGTGCAACAGGCGGTCAAGAAGGCAAACGGTATGCTGGCCTTCATAGCAAAAGGGTTGGAATACAGGAACAGGGATACCTTGCTGCAGCTGTACAGGGCACTGGTGAGACCACACCTCGAGTACTGTGTACAGTTTTGGTCGCCTCATCTGAGGAAAGATGTTCTTGCCATGGAGGGGGTGCAGCGGCGATTCACCAGGCTGATACCAGGAATGACGGGATTGACCTATGAGGAGAGACTATGTAGTTTAGGGATGTACACACTGGAGTTTAGAAGATTGAGAGGGGACCTCATAGAAGTGTATAAAATTCTGACAGGTCTAGACAGACTAGATGCAGAAGGAATGTTTCCCTTGGCGGGTGAGAACAGAACTAGAGGACATAATTTAAGGATAAGTGCTAAACCATTTAGGACAGAAATGAGGGGGAATTTCTTCACTCAGAGGGTGGTGAACCTGTGGAACTCATTGCCACAGAGGGCAGTGTACGCCAGCCCATTAAATATATTTAAGAGGGAATTAGATATATTTCTACAGGCAAAAGGGGTTAAGGGTTACGGAGAGAAGGCGGGGACGGGATACTGAATTGGAGGATCAGCCATGATCTCATTAAATGGCGGAGCAGGCTCGAAGGGCCGGATGGCCTACTCCTGCTCCTATCTTCTATGTATCTATGTATCTATGTATGTAACCTATTCTTAAATGTTGACATAATCTCTGCTTCAATCGCTAACTCTGTTAGTGCTTCACAACCACCTGTGTAAAAAGTTTCTCCCTCTTTTTTGCCCACTTCTCTTATAGTTAATCTTTTAACCAATGTTCCCACTAATGTGTGAGCGCGCGCGGTCGTGCAGTAATCTGAAATGTCTTGCGCAGGCTGCTCGCCGGCTGTTACATTGTAAATACCGCACATGTGCAGAAATTTAAAGGGACCGCACATTAAAAGAAACAGGCCGCGCAGAACAAAGCGTAGCTTACAGGGAACATTGTTCTAGACCCCTGAATTACTGGAAACAGACTTCTTTTATTTACTCTGTTACATCTCTTAATGATCGTAATCACCTTTATCAATCACCTGTGTAAAAAGTTTCTCGCTCTTTTTCACTAACAAAAACAGTTGTGGTTGCTTCATTTCATTGTAATTAATAATAAAGTATTTGGGGGCAATTTTCCATTCCTGAGGAGGCGGGACTGCCGGGATAATGGCAGAATCTGGGAGCGGGTACCCATCCCGCCCCCAACCCGCCTCTGTGCCATCTTCCCAGGAGGCGGGTACCCGATCCGCGCCGGTCCCGTCTCCTCGAGGCAGGAAGGGGATTAGTGCCAATTAACTGCCTGTTAACAGGTAGTTAACAGGCAGTTTGTTGGCTAATCCCTATTTTAAGCCCTAAAGTGTGGGCTTCCTGACAGCTCCGAACCTCGCCAGGGTCAGCGAGGCGAGCCGTGGGTCTGCGGGGGTCGGAAGGGCCGAAATGTCCGGTGTGCAGGTGAGTGATGAGTGCAAGTGTGGATGGGTAAGTGTGTGAGGTGACTCTAAAGTGTTTTAGTAAGATTACTTACCTTTGCTTCTTCCTCCAGGCTTCATCCCTTTAGGCTGCGGAGCTGCCTCATCTCCACGGCAGAGATGACAGAATGGCTGCTGCATTCTCCAATGCAACAGCCATCTGATTTCTGCTCAGGAAAGAGGTTTGGTGAGTCTTGAATACAAGGACTCACCAAACAACAGAGATTGTCAGTGTTTGACAGCTGCTCAAAGCTGTCAAACGATGACAATTCATCTGTCAAACATTTTTGACAGATGAAACGTCATACGCTGACGTTCTCTGTCACCGGCTTTCTCTTAATTGGCCTGCTAAGCCTGCTGAGCGGGCTTAACAAGGTCAATCAAGGGAAAATAGCGTGGGTTGGCCAGACGTCGATGGAGGCGGGACTAAAACATGACAAAAGTGAGAAGTCGCACAACACCAGGTTATAGTCTAAGGGGTAGAAATTAGGTCGCGCCCCATTTGGGGCGCAAATATCGTCCGGACGCAAATATTAGCGCCTGGCGCTAATTATCGGCACTGACAGGAAACTTTACTTTTACCGCCCCGGGAGGTGAGTGGAGCGCTAAAGCAGGCGCTGCACACCTCTCTTAAGGCGCAAAGGCCGAGCAGTGAGGCGCTAACTCGGAGCGCTGGCGAAGCTCATGTAATGTCAGTCAGCAATGGAACACACACACAATGGCACGGGCCAGTTGTTAAAGGGGATGGTTAATCTTGCTTTCCATCCACATCCTGTTCATTGCTGCCTTGAATCTCGGCCTGGAGAGACTTGCACATCAAATGTGCTGGAAAGAACAATGGAGCGTACCAGGCAAAGAGCTCAGAGTGCAGCTCCCACAGTCTCTGCTAAATCGATACAAGGAATGGCAAATCAAAATGAACCTGCAAAGTGCTGCTCAGTACCCAAAACTCCTTCACACAACGTTGAATCTCTCCAGAAGTCTCTCCCTCTCTCTCTCAGAATGCGTAGTTCAAAAATGCCACCAACAATAAAAGACAGGAAGAGGCCCCCTTTAAATAGCGCCCCCCCCCCCAGCCCCACAGCGATTGATAGCGTTCCAGTCTTCTGGTCGTTGGAAGCGCCAGGCGGTAAGGCAGGGGGCGCCACTCAATTTCCGCTACGGGGCGCCACAAGGGCGTTGCACCATGGAATGACGTCACAATCTGCGCGCGCAGGTGGTCGCAGCGGTAAGTTTTAGCGCCGCCGCACAATCTCAAGTTAAGTTCTCGAGCGGCGCAAACATCGCTGCGCCCGGGCGTTAGCGGCTTTGCGCCCCATTAGCGCCCTCTTAAGGCGCTAACGGGAGGCGCAACCAAGTGAATTTTTACCCCTAACAGTTTTATTTGAAATCACAAGCTTTCGGAGCGGCTGCTCCTTCGTCACCTGACGAAGGAGCAGCGCTCCGAAAGCTTGTGATTTCAAATAAAACTGTTGGACTATAACCTGGTGTTGTGCGACTTCTCACTTTTGTCCACCCCAGTCCAACACCGGCATCTCTGCATCATAAAACATGACAAGCAGCAGTCCCGCCTCCATCACGTCCCCATTGATAAAATCACCCCCTTTGTCTCAATAGTGAATTGTGATATAAAGAGTTTCATGTTCTAATAACCCTCTGTGTGAAAAATAATTCTTCTAATTGCCCCCTTCTAGTGATAAGCCTTAATCTATGTCCCCTTGTTACCAATTCGCCAATCTGTTTACCCTCACAAAATCTTTATTATTTTGAAAACCCCATAACACTCTTTGTTCCAGTGAAAAAATTCCAAATGTTATGAAATTAGCCTTTCTTCATAACTGTAACCTTGCATTCCTAGTATCATTGTAATGACTCTTCGCTGTTCTTTTGCATAGCCCTACTATCCTTCCTATAATGGTATACCAGAACTGCAGGCAAGACTACAACTGTGGCATAACCAATGGCCTGGATTTTGCTCTACTAATAACGGCGAGACTGTCAGGGTAAAACCGACAGCAACATCTGGCATCCGCACATGCGCAGTTAAAAGCGGAAATCCAGAAGTGCTGTCAGTGATACTCTGCTCCTTCACAGGCTGCACTGTTGCAGTCTTCGCCGGTGGAATCTGTACAGAGATCAATGTAATGGCGTGAACTTAGGCTAATTACCCACTATTCTTGCTCTTAAGACAGATGTAAAAGTTAGGGCTTGTACAACCAGGAGTAACTGAGTTTTTAACAGCGTAGTAAGTGATAATTACTGCTGAACAACCTCTCTGGCCATGAAAAAATAATTTTACAAACATGGAGTCTCAATCCATCAGAAGAAAATTAATATTGCAGATTTAAAAAAAAATCTTTTATATACTTTTTCTGTTTTCTCTTTTATGTCTCTCCCTTAATCCCAACATATGTCCCAATCTTTACAATCTGCAAAATGAATGATGTTATTTATATTTCTTGTTTTTTACTTCCTGCTTTGCAGCCTGTGTGTCTCAGTGAGGATTCTCAATCTGATTGATTGAAGAGCCTCCCTGCTGCTTGACCTACTCACAGATGCCACAAATCTTTTGTGCACGGCGCCGCATTGAATTAGATGCCCAAAAACTAGAAATCTCCACTGACAAGCCCACGTAAAGTCTCTGGGCAACTGCAGCAAAATCCAGGCCAATGTCTTGTACAAATTCATCAGTATTCTTTGATTTTATATTCACTGCTTCATATATAAAACCCAGAATTTGATTTTCCTTTTTATGGCATTTTCTATGTACACTCCCATAATTAAAAAATCTATTGGTTGAAATTGATCTTAGGCAGTAGCGCAAAGTGGGAATAGAGAATTGGCAGCCCATTTCTTGATTTTCTTTTCTATCGACTTCAATGGAAAAAAAATCGAGTGAAGTGTAAAACAGGCTGCTAAATCACTATCACCCATTTTGTACAAACGCCCAAGACCAATTTCGTCTCCTACGTATTTGCACCACTAGATCGTGTTATTCCCCTACTCTGTTAAGGATCTTACCAGTTAGGATATACATTCTTTCACTATTCTTTTTCCCAAATTATATTACTTCCAAGTTCTCTGCATATGCCAGCTATCTGACACTCCACTAACTTATGTCTTCCTGCAGTCTCCTGCATTGTTCCTCACAGTTTGTTATGTTCCTTAATTTTGAATCATCAGCAAAATTCTATATAATTCTTTCTCTGCCTATGTTCAAATCATTTGTATAAACAGAAAACAAAAGAGGTTCCAGCACAGATCTCTGGGACAAACCACTACCCACATCTAGCCAATCTGAAAACCATTTACTCCTAATCTTTGGTCTCTGTCTCTTGGCCATCCCTCTATTCACGTGGCTGCATTTCCATTGGTACCATGTGGCATAATTTTCATAACAAACAGATTAAGATAATAATTGAGAAAGACATAAGCATAACCAAGACCAGGGTAATAGATTGGAGAAAAGCTGATTTTGAGAGGCTGAGAATAGAACTTCGCCAAATGAAATGGATAACTTTTGGCAAACAATGATGTAGAACAGCAATGGGAAACATTTAAAATGGTGTTCAACAGAGTCCAGGAAAAATATATTCTGCTAAAAAACAAGAACAACCTAAACACTAATGAGACCCATGGATGAATAAAGACATAAGGGAAAAATTGAGGGTAAGGAAAGAGGCATACATTAAATACATGAACAGCAGGGGGGAGCATGACAAGGAACGATATGAAGGGATTAGGAGAGAAGTCAAAAAACAATTAGGAAGGCAAAGAGGAACTATGAAATTAAATTATCAAGGAACATAAAACAAAATAGTAAAATATTCTACAGGAACATAAATTAAAAAAGGGAAGTCGGGATGGGAATAGGACCACCATGGGATGGATAGGATAAAATCACAGGCAGCAGTAGCAAAATGGCAGAAATATTAAATAATAATTTTGCTTCAGTATTTACCATGGGTCAAGTGGCCATGACATTGGAAGATGGGATTAGAAATGATATAAATGTATTTAAAATAAAAAGAGGAGAAATATTAAATAAACTACTCAAACTCGAAGGCCGCGATTTTCCGAGTGGAGGCGGGCTGGAGGCGGCTTTGATGTTCGGCGGGTTCCGGTCCCGCTGCTGGTTTCAGCCGCCCTGAAATAACGATTTTTGCTTAAGTGGGCTGATTAAGCCCGTCGTGCGCGCTACCCAGCCCAATCAGTGGGTTCGGGTCTGCTGCTCGCCTCTGCTGACGTCTTTCAGCCAGCTGCATTTAAGGGGCCCATGCAGCCTTGTTTTTGATCAATCCTATTCTGCTGCTTCTCGGTGTGGCACATCTGAAAATGGCTGCTTCAAGACCCAAGGCATCTCCCAGATTTGATGATGACTCTCTCCATGCTCTTGTGGAGGGAGTGAGAGGGCGCCAGGAGGTACTGTTCCCCTCATTCGGACGGAGGAAGCTTCCTCAGCAAACCAAGGCAGCCTGGCTGCAAATTGCTGAGGAGGTGAGCGCCAGGTCTTTGTGTGGTCGCACCTGGGTTCAGTGCAGGAAAAGGTTCAATGACCTGCTACGTACAGCAAATTGAGTATAACATCACACTTACCTTCAATCTGCTCCCCATCTCCTCTCACCACCAACACTCTGCATTGTCAACCTACTCCTGCACATCCCACTTTACCCTTACATCCCTTGCACCCTTAACCATCCCTCTCTCTCTATGTACAGAATCACTTCACTATTCTACTATGCATCCCTCACACTCGCTATCCCTGTTATGCAATGAAAGCAACTAACAATGCACAGGGAGGGCCCTTGGTATTGGGACCTCACTCCATCTTTGTCTCCCTCTAAGAATCTATGCTATGGATTCTCTACACTCACTGCCAACATTCTCACTCAAACTCCACTTGTGTCCTTCATTGCAGGAAAAGAGAGCCCACAATAAGAGGGAGAGGGGCAGGACAGGAGGAGGGCCACCTTTGATTGCCCACTTGACCACCGCTGAGGAGGCTGCTCTCGACATCGTCGGACGTGCTGAGGATCTGGAAGTGGGGGACGGTCAGACGGGTGCAGTAGAGCAAGCTGATGACAGAATAGATTTACAGCCCTCTTTAGATTGCTTGAGTGACTGATATGGCATCTGATGTTCATGCAGATTGAGTTCTGATCATCTGCACAATTCGATGTGCCTGCTACATTAATATCACATGTCTAACTCATGCCTTTACTCCCCCAAAGGACCATCAACAGCCCCCCTCCCCACTGTCTAGGAGGAAGAGCCGGAAGACTCCTCAGAGGAAGCTGCAACCTCTGGGGGCACAGTGCCAGCAGAACCAGCACCAGCGCAGAGACGCACACCTCAGTGGGTCATTCACGAGATAGATTAGTGTTGTCACCTGGTGTATCACAGCTCACAAGTGAGCATCAGCAGATGGTGGAGACAGGGACAGCAGTGGAGAGTCCTCATCGGAGGCCTCAGGGCGCTCCTAGCTCTGCTCAGCTGCATGTAGACCCTGTGTCTCTGGGGCCATCCAGAAAGAGAGCAGTGTTGGAACTTCAACAACAAGTGCAGGAGTCTCTGACAGGTTTTGCATCCACGGTAACAGCGAGTGTGCAGAGAATGGAGCAGTCCATCTCAAACATAAGCAATGCCATGTTGGAGGCAATGGTGCATGAACGTGCCACCATGGAGAGGGTGGCAACCTCCTTGGAGGACATAAGTCGCCAGACTCAACAGAGCATGGTGACTCTTCTAAATAGATGGTCTGCTATGGAGGATAGATGGGCAGCTATTGAGGAAAGACATCAGATGTACATGGACGTCCCCGTTATGAGGACTGTCAGTACAGAGATGGGTCCTCATGACCCCACTGAGGTGCAGCAAGGTGCTCTCCAGCTACTTGCTAGCAGTGAAGTGCGGGCGACCCATGAGAGGGATGTTGGTGGTCGACAACAAGGAAATGTGGGCTCCTCTCCAAGCGCTCACACTCCCATGCCACTGCGGAGTCCTCGGTCAGAGCCCCAGATTCCTCACCCAACTGAGATGGCCATCTCAGCCCCTGCACTGCCACAGGAGGAGCAGACTGTTGCCGAGCCCTCCCAGGCTCCCAAACCCAGAGGATGCCCGCCAAAGGTGTCGAAGCAGGAGCAGCATGAAAGTGAGTAAGGTGCCTCCACATCTGCTGAAGCCACAGGGGAAGCACCATGTAGAAGCACACGTAAGAGAAAGTTAACACACAAATAGTCACAAGGGTAGTCACTTGAGTGTTTTGATGTAATACAAATTGAAGATTATCATCGTCATTTCAATTGTAATAAAGAAATGCGATGGCAAACATTCAAAGAGTTGGCCTATGTATGCCCAGAAATGGAAGTGTCACAGTGAGGTGTCAGGGCGCCTTTCATCTGTAATGATGGTGGTGAGAGTGATCGGAACCCACAGTTTATTGTACAGATGGTGTATGGTGTGTTAAGAAGGTGGCAGCCACATGTGTTTGCTTTGTAAACTTAAGCGAATCTGGCATTGATTAGTGCATCCCTTGCATCATAGCCAGCAATATGCTCGCGTGCTGGTGGAACTAGCACATCCGCCTCTGCAAGGTCTTCCTCCTCCTCCTCCGAGCAGGAGGCTGTGCGCTGAGCCACTTATTCCTCAGGCAGCGGTAAGCCACGCTGCTGTGCGATGTTGTGCAGGGCACAGCAGACCACGATGATGCTGGACACCCTGGCTGGTGAGTACTGTAGGGCTCCACTTGATCTGTCGAGGCATCGGGATCGCATTTTGAGCAAGCCGATGGTTTGCTCGATGATGGCTCTGGTGGAAATGTGGCTCGCATTGTAGCGCTCCTCAGCTTCGTTTGATGGGCTCCTCAACGGCGTCATTAGCCACGTCTTCAGGGGATAGCCCTTGTCTCCAAGTGGCCATCCAGAAAGTTGAGTTGGCAGATTGAAGAGCTGAGGCACAGTAGACTGCTGCAGGATGAATGAGTCATGGCAACTGCCAGGGAACTTGGCGCAAACATGCATAATGTTCTTCCTATGGTTACACACCAGCTGGATGTTAAGGGAGTGGAAGCCCTTGCGGTTCACAAATACAGCTGGGTTGTGATGGGGTGCCCTAATGGCCACATGTGTGCAGTCTATGATGCTCTGCACCCTTGGCAAGCCTGCCATATTTGCAAAGCCAACCGCATGCACGATTACACTTGCTTCATTCGTGGAGAAGTGGAGGTAATTGTGCACCTTTGCAAAGAGAGCATCGGTAACCTGCGTGATGCAAGTGTGTGCGGCCGACTGGAAGATGTCTGATGTCTGCTGATGATCCCTGGAAGGACCCTGAAGCAAAATTTGATGGTGGTGGTGACTTTGACAGCCACTGGCAAGGAGTGTCCACCCGTTCCTCTGGGCTCCAGGTGTTGGTGCAGCATTGTGCAGATGTCAGCAACTACCTCTCGCGAGAGTCTCAGCTTCCTTTGGCACTGCTGCTCAGTCATGTTGAGGAAGCTCATCCTCTGCCTGTAAACCCTGTGTTGGGGGTATCTCCTGCGGCGCGGAGCAGCCCTGAGCTGACGCCCTCTGCCCTGTGCAGCATCAGGTGGCTGAGGAGGAGGTTGGCGCGCCTGTTGTTGCTGCTGCTGTTGTGCCTCATTCTGCTGCTGCTGCGGCTGCTCTTCCTCCGATTCTGAGGACCAGGATGAGAGGGTATAAATGGTTCCCATTCCGATGGTATATATGTCAGTTGAGGAATAGATGTTATAAGCGCTCAGTCAATGTGAGGAGAGGATTTTCCAAGGAGGTCACAGTGCATATGGATCTCAGCTTAAACACTTACCTGCAAAAAGTGTTCCAACACCTCAAAAAACAAAGTTCTGTCATCTGAAAGTCAGCCATGTTACAGGTCCGCTTTTATGCTGCAGGTGCAGCTGTCAAAAATTCGCGTAGTTTCTGAACCTGGCACAATCAGCTGGCGTGTTTTGCGAACGGTGTGGAACACGCTGAAAATGTCCTAAAATGGGAAGAACCTGCTAAAATCGGATTATCTAGGCAGTTAACAAGCTGTTAACTGCCTTAAGTGCCTCTCCTTGGTGGCAGGTCTGATCGGGACTCCCAGAACCGACACTTGGCAAAGTTGCGTGGAGGCAGGTTGACGGCGGGTTCGGAACCCGCCATCAATCAAAACAAATTTAACCTCTGACCCGCCTTCAAACCCGCCCTCTGAGCATCGGTAAAATCACGGCCAAAGGGAATAAAACCCCTGGTCCGGATGGATTGCATCCGTGCATTTTAAAAGAATCTAGGGAAGAGATAGCAGAGGCACTATTACACATATTTAACAATTTGTTAGAAAAAGGTGTAATGAGAGAGGACTGGCAGATAGCTAACATTATACCTATATTTAAGAATGGAGACAGAACCTGTCCAGGGAACTATAGGACAGTCAGCTTAACATCGGTGGTAGGAAAGATAAAGGAATCCCTACTAAAGGAGAAAATAGAAAAACATCTAGAAACCAAAAATATAAGAATGATGAGTTAGCATGGATTTCAAAAGGGAAAGTCTTGCTTGACCAACCTCATTGAATTCTTTGAAGAGGTAACAGAGAGAGTAGACAAGGGTAATGTAGTAGATGTAATATATCTAGATTTCCAAAAGGCCTTTGCTAAGGTACCAAAGGTCAGAGCATGCGAAGTCAGGGGACAAGTAGTAGAATAGATAGCTAGCTGGCTGCAAGACAGAAAACAGAGAGTAGGGGTAAAGGGTAGCTATTTCCCCAACTGGTGAGGCACCAATAGGCCTGTGAATAAAACCATCCACCTCTCCTCCTGCCTTGGGTTGTGGGTATCAAGAAATCATCTCCTGTTAATCTCAAAATAAATAGGGACAAATTTGGCTGAACGAGTCTAGGATGAAACAAATGACTGTCGTTATCTGCTTTTGGCATAGATGGTGAGCTGCAACATTCCACAAACTGGTTCATCCAGCTTTAATACACACCTTCAATGCCTGCAACTTATGACTTATTTTAAACCTGTGGAAAATCACTTTGTAATAAAACTTATATATAACTCATTCCTAAATCCTTTCTGCGAAGAAAAAAGGATTAAAAATCTCAAAAATGTCAGGTTTACAGAGCTCTGTAAGAGAATGATACTTGCGCTGGAATAGGTAGGCCCGAGGCACACCCAATATTGAGCCTTGGACCTCATTTAAATGGGACTGGCAAGCTGTGGACACATCCTGGGCACCCCCAGGCAGCTTGCTGGTGAATCAGCATTGGAATTCAGGTTACTGTGTTGCCAGCAGCGGCCCTCAAGTAAATCTTGGGAGAGGGCAAGGCGATAAGGTGGGAGATGGGGTGATCAGGAGGGGGGGTTTGGTAGCCAGCAATGGTCTTCGGCAGTGCAGTGGAGTCAGAAGGAGCACTCCTGCTCCTTCCGGCTCCAGATTCAGGTAAACATTTTTTAAAAACTTGGGTGCCTTTGCACCTTCCGGGGGACGCTAATGGGCGCAAATGGCTTTGAGACCGGGCGCGACGCTGACCTCGATGGCGGGAGTTTTGCGGCAGCGCTATGGTGTTGCGCCCCGATCTCCTTCGCCCGGAGATCGAATATCATCGCCGTGCACATCGCCCCGGTAGCGCCCTGGACCTGAAATTGACTTCTGCCCCCTGCAGCAGCGCCGGTCGAAAACACTGATAGCTGCAGGAGGCGTGCATCGGGCGGCCGGCCGCTTCATAGGCGATGATTAAAGGCGAGGTGGCTGAGGTAAGTAACAAAAAAACTTACCTTTGTTGTTCCAGTTTTTTTCGCGGTTTCCTGCCCATGATCGATCAGACCGGCACTCTGCTTGAGTGCTGGGCTGATCGCGCGGGATCGCGGCTGCCTTGGTGGTCCAGGTAGGTACTGTTTCTATTGCAGAGCCTGCAGCGATGGCCCTTCCCTTTAAGGGAGGGAAGGAGCCTTTGAACGCGGCAGTGCTGCTCGGCCCAGTGTGCAGCGCTGCTGAAGTCTCCGCCCCGCCTGCTGCTGATTGTGCTCCAAGAAGGAAGTGGAGCGCTTGATTTAGTGCTCTACTTCCTTCCTGGAGTGCAGACAGGTGAATTTTTCGGAAGTTTGAAATCATTAGCTCCTGCCGCTAACTTTTCAAACTTTTAAAAATTAACGCCCCAAACGGGGCGATAGTGATTTTCTCCCCCTTACTTTTTTGCTGTCGGCCTCCAGAAGTCCCTTTAAGGAACGCTGGTTAGGTTGCATGTAGGTCACGTTTTCCTGAATGTAGCCAGCCCGGTAAGCAGGCGTTAGAATCATAGAATCTTACAGCACAGAGAGATGCCGTTCGGCCCATCGTGCCTGTGCCATCTCTTTGGCATAGCTATCCACTCCCCTGCTCTTTCCCAAAGCCCTGTAAATGTTTCCTTTTCAAGTATAAATCCAATTCCCTTCTGAAAGATACGATTGAATCTGCTTCCACTACTGTTTATGGCAGTGCATTCCAGACCAGAACAACTCACTGCATAAAAGGATTTCTCCTCCTCTCCTAATGCCTGTTTCCGGCAGGTGAAGAACGTGCACACACTGCCCGCTATATTGAACGCTTTGGCACCCGTTTTACACCTGTTAACAGGGCACGGGGTCAACCAATTTATAGGCCTTTGTGTTTATACCACCTGAGACAATTACCGGGAATTTCCATAAAAGGATAAGTGCTGCCTTTTTTCCCACAAGATACTCGGGGAGTTCTCCCAAACGGCTGGCATAACTTGGCAGAAGATCGTCAGAAATCGTGGCTACAACACGTAAATGGGCTTGCCGCCGATTTTCCACGAAAGTTATGGTGGCCAATCAGGCGGACTCCTGAGGAAATTCTCAGCAGATGTCTTTTATGGAGCTTGCAGACAGAAGTTTATGTTACCGATTGGATAATATACCCTAAGCTGTTGAGGCTACTTCATTCTGGTCTGAGCAGCACAAAGCTGTTCTCTTATAGTTGTTATTGTTTATGAAAAAGCAGAACAGATGGTGTCCATATGAATACTTAGGCTTGTAACATAACATCTTAGACTTCTAATTAAAGTTAGTTCAAACATTTGCTTTGTAATGCTGTAGCTCTGATCTGTTACCTCTGAGTATTAGGTTTTTTTCAGTGCAGTAGTTGTCTGCACTTCATCTGATACTCCCTGACCTCATTTACTTGTATATCACCTGTTGTTCCTCTTGCACACTAAATCATTTGAAGTTCACATCAATAAAACCAAGTCATTTAGTGGGAAAAGTTTGTAAAGATGATCAGTTTGCCTTTGATTCAGAGAAATAAAAAAGGTGTTTAATTTTGAACTCATATTAAAAGAGTTGCTGACTGTGAGCTGTGGATATTGGATTATAGAAGTTACTGAGTGACTGGGCTGATCTTCCTGTCCAATGTGCCTGGGGAGTACTCAGTTCCAACATGCAAAGGAGTAAAAAAGAGTGTGGAGACCCAGGACGCCCAGGATTTCTGAAGCTTCCTCGGGAGGGGGCTTGTGCCTGGAGCAGGCGCAAGCAAGGGGCAGCCATGGAAATAAGGTAGATAAGCCTAACAAGGATTACCACCTCATTTGTCTCTAGGAACATTGGGAAGGCGCCCGAGCATAGGGCACCAGAAGAAGTTGGTTGGAAACCTGCCACCACCCCTGCCCCCGCCTCCCCCCCAGCTTAAATTAAAGGATCTGAGAGATAAAGGCAGCAGGGCTAGGGAGGCATAAAAGGGTAAGTACAGCCTTTTTCGCACAAGATCATGAGATACTTAAGGATGGGGAAGGCCATTCCAAAATATTAATTTATCCATCCAGAATGACTCTACACTTCCAACACCTGCCCCCACCGCCCCCCCCTTCCCCCCCCACCCACCCCCTGTTCTGAAATCTTAAATGATTTCAGAATTTTCACCTACACCACTGAAGCCAATGCACTTCATCTCACTTGGCTCCTGTAATATGCTGGGGCTCTACTGAGTCAAGGGAAACAGGAACTGCCGGTGTAGCGAACATCCACACTTGGCTCCGTCCCTGGTGTCACCTCCTGACATCATTACAAGGCTGACCGGGAATCCCCGAATCAGTGCAGCCTAGTTCCTGCTGTTTTGCGGAAAATTAGAGTAATTTTGCTTAAATCGTTCTGCAATTTCTGAGCTGCTTTCTTCAATTCTATTGCCATTCCTTGTCTGGTATAGCTTGCAAATTTGACTGATTTGCAGCACTTGAGATTTTTTGGGGTGCAGTCATGGGGAGGGAAATTGGACCCTCAGGCCTCGATTTTAATGGAGGAGGCGAGATGGAGTTGGGTTGCCTGGTGGACGGGTTTCGGATCCGCTGCCGGCTTCAGCCACCCCCGATGTCCCATTTTGAATTAATTGGACTAATTAGTCCTGTCGTGCATGCTGCCTGCTGCAATGACTGGGAGCGGGTCTGTTGGTCTGCACTGATGAGGTCATTGCTGCACTTGTTTTTAAGGGCTCCATGTAGCCTCAGCCTCTCATTTCTCGTTACTGCCACAGCTTGAATGGGCCAAGGTAACCATGAGTGCTGCAAAATCCAAGGCTGCTCCCCGATTCACTGAGGACTCCCTGCAAACTCTTGTGCAGGGAGTAAGAGGACGCAGGGAGATTCTGTTTCCTCCCAATGGCCGGAGGAAGCCTCCTCAGGAGACAAAGGCAGCCTGGCTGGAGATTGCTGAGGAGGTAAGCGCAAGGTCGCTATGTACACGCACCTGGGTCCAGTGCCGAAAACACTTCAATGATCTTCTGCGAACATCAAAAGTGAGTATCACATCACACTTACCTTCAAACTGCTACCCTTCTCTTCTCATCACCAGCACTCTGCATTGTCAGCCTGCTCCTCCACATCCCACCTTACCCTTACTTCCCTTGCACCCTTACCTCTCTATCTCTTTCTCTGTACTGAATCACTTCACCATCCTACTATGCAGCCCTCACACTCGCTCTCGCTGTTATGCAATGACAACAACTAACAATGCACAGGGAGGCAGCTTCCTCTTGCCACCTCACTCCATCTTGGTCTCCCTCTAAGCTTCTAGGTTTTGTATTCTTCACACTCACTCCATCACTCTCACTGAAACTCCACTTGTGTCCCTCCTTGCAGGAAAAGCTAGCCCACAATAAGAGGGAGAGAGCACAGACAGGAGGAGGCACACCATCCCTGGCCACATTAACAAACACTGAGGAGGCTGCTCACGACATCATGGGAGGCGGCGAGGAGCTGGAAGTGGGGGACGGAGAGACGGGCGCAGTTGAGGAAGCTGGTGACAGAATGCATTTTCATCCCTCGCATTTACAATTCATGATTGACTGCAATGGCATATGATGCTCATAGAGATTGACTTCTGATCATCTGCACAAAAGGATGTGTCTGCTACCTGAAAATCTGATGTCTAACTCATGCCTTTACTCTCTCACAGGACCATCGAGAGCCCCCCTCCTCACTGTCCAGGAGGAAGAGCCAGACGACTCCTCAGGGGAACCTGGAGCCTCAGAGGGAGCAGTGTCACCAGGACTCAGCGCACCCAGCACCAGCGCAGCAACGCACACCTCGGCGGGGCCTTCGCGACATCGAGTAGTGTTGTCACCTGGTGTATCACAGCTCACAAGTGAGCATCAGCAGATGGTGGAGACAGCGACAGCAGTGGAGAGTCCTCGTCGGAGGTCACACGACTCTCCTAGCTCTGCTCAGCTGCATGTAGACGCTGTGCCTCTGGGGCCATTCAGAAAGAGAGCGGTGCTGGAACTCCAGGAACAAGTGCAGGAGTGTCTGACAGGGTTTGCATCCAGGGTAACTGCGAGTATGCAGAGAATGGAGGAGTCCATCTCTAACATGAGCACTGCCTTTGTGGAGGCAATGGCGTATGACCGTTCTGCCATGGAGAGGGTGCCAACCGCCATGGAGGACATAAGTCGCCAGACTAACGAAAACATGGTGACTCTTCAAAATAGATTGTCTGCAATGGAGGAGAGATGGGCATCTATTGAGGAGAGCCACTAGAGCTTCATGGACGTCCTTGTTATAAGGACTGCCAGTACAGGGACGGGTCCTCATGGTCTTCCTGATGTGCAGCAAGGTGCTCTCCAGCCACTTGCTAGCACTGAAGTGCGGTTGACCCATGAGAGGGATGTTGGTGGCAGGCAACAAGGAAGTGTGGGCTCCTCTCCAAGCGCTCACACGACCATGCCACTGCGGAGCCCTCGGTCAGAGCCCCACATTCCACACCAAACTGAGATGGCCGTCACAGTCCCTGCACAGCTGCAGGAAGAGCAGACTGTGGAGGAGCCGTCCCAGGCTCCCAAACCCAGAGGACGCCTGCCAAAGGCATCTAGGCAGGTGCCGCATCAAAGTGAGCAAGGTGCCTCTACATCTGCTGAAGCCACAGGGGAAGCACCACATAGAAGCATGTGTAAGATGAAGTTAACACACAAATAGTCACAAGGGTAGTCACATGGGTGTTTTATTGTGCTGTAAATTATCGAGTGTCCTCCTTTTGTGATGTCATTAAACAAAAGTGATGGCAAGCAGTTGAAGTTCTGGTCTATGTTTTCTGGGAAATGGAAGTTGCACAGTGAGGGCTCAGGGCTAATTCCATTTATAATGATGGCGGTGACAGTGATCGGAAAGCACTGTTTATTGGACAGATGATGTATGGTGTGTTAAGAATCTTGACCTTATCTTCATCTCCATCTGTCAGCCACCTGTGTTTGAAGTGTAAGCTCATGTGAATCTGGCATGGATGAGTGCATCCCTTGCCTGACGGCCAGCAATGTGGTCGCCTGCTGCTGGATTGGCCACATCCGGCCCCGCAAGGCATCACTCCTCGTCCTCTTCCTCGTCCTCTTCCTCATCCTCTTCATCTTCCTCCAAGGAGGCTGTGTGCTGAGCCACTTGTTCATCCAGCAGCACTAAGCCACGCTGCTCTTCCTCCGAATCTGACGACCAGGATGAGAGGATGTAAATGGTTCCCATCCCATTGTTATAGATTTCAGTTGAGGCAAGACGCTTGCAAGCGCACACTCAAAGTGGCCTGAAATTATTCCCAACCAGTTCAAACAGCAGATGTGTGTCAGCTTGACCAGTCACAAGGTCAGTAGATTTGCAAACTCTTATCCCAAACCTCCAACAACAAAGTTGTTGCATTTGAATGCCAGCCATGTTACAGGAGCGCTTTTAAAGTTCTGCACCAATAATGACTACAGATCATGTCCTCCACCAACTCATCTCCTTGCAGCAGGACTGTTTCTGACAAGATGGGAAACAGGAGCCAGAGGCAGGAAAATGGGAAACCTCTATCAAAATAGGATTATCAAGGCAGTTAACAGGCTCTTAACTGCCTTAATTACCTGTCCCACCGATTCCAGTCGGGTCAGTTTGGGAGCAGCTGAGCAAATACTAACGAAAATCGCGTGGGGGCAGGATGGAGGCGGGTTGGGGTCTGAAGCCAATTTTTCCTATTTTAGCAGCTGAGCCGCCTCCAAACCCGCCTCCTCCGGGCTGTTAAAATCAAGCCCTCTGTGTCTAAATGACAGATCTTTCAGTCCAATGATGTGGACCACTCAAACTAAAAAGTCTTTTTATGAACCTGCTAAAACTGTGGAAAAAGTATGAATGGGAATACAACTAATGTTTCTCAGAGGCTGGCTGACAATCATGTCACTGTAAGCATTACCAAAATCAAATCAAATTTATTTAGCTTATTCCAGTGACTTTCTGGGAAAGGCCACTTGGCAAACAACAGAAATAACTTCATCCTGGAGAAAGCTAACTGTTGGATGCTTAAATAAAGTTAGACAACACACTGACTGTAACGGATCACATTAGCAAACTGATGGGCCAGATAGCAGCAAAGTTTGCATTTTTGTAAACAAATCAGATCCTTCTTCACACAGAAAGCAATAATTATAGCACAAAATGCACCATTTATGTTTCACTTTGATTATGTAGTATTGTCTGTAGATAATCTTAACATAGTCAGCTGCTGCAAATATTGTAAATCTAAACAAGTAGATTATATTCATTTACAATCCTGGACCTCAAAGCAAATAATATTTCCTAAACTCAAAAGTCTTCCACTGTCATATTTACTGCCATTATAACGTAGAGATTTCCAACTGGATTGAGCTCCACATTTCCGAATAGAAAATGTCAGTCAGTGAGATCAGTTACATTAGCAGCAGAAGTAACCTGTATATCCTTAAAGCGAGAACAAATAATATATGATTTGCGCCACGTTCTTGTGCAATTAGCAACCGGATTCCTGAATTAGGAACAAAAGATTAAATATTATAAAATGCCAGCCACTAAGCTGAAAAATTCAAAATGTTATATTGTTGAAATGTTGATTGGTGTTGACTATATTTTGTCCCTTGTACTGTGTGAGTCATCTGTCCTTGGGCAACAACCCAGTGTAAACAAAATTTCAAGATTAACTGGAATACCCTGTGTAAGCATATTTACTGAGTATATCAGAAAAGAACAGTTGATCATCCCACCTTGTAATCTGTGTTTGTGCACAAAATGGAAATAGTAAGGAAACTTCAATTTTCCTCATTTTCCTCATTATCAGTGCTGCAGTAGTAGATCTATTAATTTATCTCCTCTCCAGCCCACCTCAAAAATGAAGGGCCAGGAATTAATTTAATCCAATTTATAAGTGCTAAATGAGCGTTCTCTGCACCTGAAGATGGAGGCCTGAGGATTGCGAAAAATTGGTCCTCGGACCTCATCTAACGAATGACAATGAGCTGCTGGCGCCTGTCATGTCTCCACAGACAGCTCTCGACCGACTGAAAAATTGAATATTGGGCCGCCTGCCTCATCGGCGGAGACCCACAGATAAGGCTTGGGGAGGCCTGGGGTGGGGCGGTGGACTGCAGGAGGAAGGCTGCTTGCGGCCGTCAGGATGCTGTGGAGTTGTGAGGAGCACTCCTGCTCCTCCTGGCTTCATGTTAATTTAAAAATAGATCATTAAACTTACGTTTTCAGTGGTGGCCGCTCGCTAGGCATAGCAGCCCAAATTCCCAGAGGGGTCCTAACATCATCGTTAGGCCACTCATTATCACATGAAGGTGCCTAAGGCCTGTTTTAGGTGGCCACACCAGATGTCCTTGGGGCACAGGATGTTTGTCGGCATAATTGGAGCTCGTTGCACCCATTTTATGCACGAGGTCCAATTTCTATCCCTATATGTTTTAAAATGATATGGAGAATTTTGCAAATGACAGATGGCTTCTTACATTTCTCCAATTATATTTTCTAAAATGCTGCATTTGCAATTCACAAAAATTGCAGAGTAGGAAATGTGCTCACTTGGAAAGCAGCAAAAACAGTTCAGTACTCACAGGGTTAGCACCTTGTACCAGGTTTCTGCTCTCTTACCTGACTGCACAACATACTGTGAAACTGTTTAAAACATTTAATGGCCTGCTTTATTCATGTCATGTCATGAACTAGTCTGAAAGAATTTAACACCACACCTGGCATTTTGATCCCACATTCCCGTTGTGACCCTTTTTTTTTTGTTAAACTTGACATTCTTTTGCATTCAGTTAATTAGTAATTTTTTTTTCCAAAAATATCAGTCTGCATTCTTTGGTTTGAATTGTTCATTGTTCTTCCAGCATAGATTAATTCCCCAATGCTTTACATAGGAGAAGACAGGAAATGAGTGGATAGTCTGAGAAGGGTTTTCTTCATCGCTCTCCTTTCCAGATCAGAATTCCTTTTCATGGGAATTCACTGAACTTGACTTTGAATGTGATTTGAGCTTTTTTTTCCACTTCTTTTGGCATTCCAGTGTAGAGTTTCAGTTTCCATTTGAAACATTGCAGTCACTGTGGCTTGAGGTTACTTACCATTTGAGAAAAAAATATAGTGAACCTTCGTTATGTTATTTTTCATGACAATTTGTTAAAGAAATGTACTATTGCTTCAATATATGTAAACATTGATACTGGGCTGATGAGTGGCAGGTAACATTCGCACCACATAAGTGCCAAACAATGACTATCTCCAACAAAAATGAGAAGTCGCACAACACCAGGTTATAGTCCAACAGATTTATTTAAAATTACAAGCTTTCGGAGCTATCCTGCCCCTTCTTCAGGTACTTTACAGTGTAACTTTACCTGAAGAAGGGGCAGGATAGCTCCGAAAGCTTGTAATTTTAAATAAATCTGTTGGACTATAACCTGGTGTTGTGCGACTTCTCATTTTTGTCCACCCCAGTCCAACGTCAGCATCTCCGCATTATCTCCAACAAGTGAGAGTCTAACCACCTCCCCTTGATATTCAACGGCATTACCATTGCCGAATCCCTCACCATCAACATCCTGGGGGTCACCATTGACCAGAAACTTAACTGGACCAGCCACATAAATACTGTGGCAACAAGAGCAGGTCAGAGGCTAGGTATTCTGCAGCAAGTGTCTCACCTCCTGACTCCCCAAAGTCTTTCCACAAGGCACAAGTAAGGAGTGTGATGGAATACTCTCCACTTGCCTAGATGGGTGCTCAAGAAGCTCGACACCATCCAGGACAAAGCAGCCCGCTTGATTGACACCCCATCCACCACCTTAAACATTCACTCCCTCCACCACCGGCGTACCATGGCTGCAGTGTGTACCATCTACAAGATGCACTGCAGCAACTCGCCAAGGCTTCTTTTACAGCACCTCCCAAACCCGCAAACCCTTCCACCTAGAAGGACAAGGGCAGCAGGCGCATGGGAACACCACCACCTCCAAGTTCCCCTCCAAGTCACACACCATCCTGACTTAGAAATATATCGCCGATCCTTCATCGTCGCTGGGTCAAAATCCTGGAACTCCCTACCTAACAGCACTGTGGGAGTACCTTCACCACACGGACTGCAGCGGTTCAAGAAGGCGGCTCACCACCACCTTCTCAAGGGTAACTAGGGATGGGCAATAAATGCTGGCCTTGCCAGTGATGCCCACATCCCATAAACGAATAAAAAAAAAATTGGTGCAATTTATTAATTTGACCAATTATTGTATTGGATTTGACCTGTGAGGTTGGATAAATTGGAACATGGTGGATGGCTAGTAGCCAGGCAATGGATGGGATTATTCGAACCAACCTAAATTGTCTGCTTCTGGAGATTACATTGTACACGCAACATAAAAGCACGAATCTTCATATTATACAAAACAACATTTTTAAAAAGTTAGTCCACCAGGATTCTAAAATTTGAAATTTAGTAGTTTGAGTAAAATGTTGATAACTTGAGGCTAACAGGGTAGTGCTAGTTTCATCTTCTACTTTAGGGCTCTTGCATTTTACAATTAGATGCATGTAGCATAAAAGGTATGACTAAACTGACATGTCATCAATAGCACAAATCACTTTGGTTGTAGGTTTTTCCTAATAGGGATATTTTGCCGCTCTTATTTATTTACCATTGTATTATAGATTAAGGACTTCTCCACCCGCTTACTGGCTAAATGGATGGAATGTTGTGGAACTGAACCACAGAGACAAGGATAATCCCTGGTTTGATTCCTAGACTGTGCTCAGTTAGGTGGTCTCAATTGAGGCAGCAGTTGAGGTGTGCTATTTGGTTTCAATGGGGGTAATTTTAACTTTTGGTGATGGTGTGAAATAGGCGATATCAGATCAGCCACTGATTATACACGATGCCCAATTTTATTTATGATTGAAGTCAATGGAAAGGAAAATCGGCCGGGGTTTATATCGGGCAGCCAATCCACTATCACCCGTTTTACACCATCAACAAAAGTTACAATTACCCCCAATATCTCTGGGATGGTAAAAGTTATCTAAGCTTTTCACTTCTGATTGCTATCCAGTGACAATTCTTGGAAAGTGAATACACATGGACATTGGGCAAAAAGGATTGAGTCGGCTATGATGTTCCCTACAATGAATTGCCCTCTGACACTCAGAGATGGATAATGTGACCCGCGCACTGTGTTAGTGGCTCCGCTGCTCCACAGGCGCTACATGTACATGCGCTCGAATGGGCAAGATCAGCTCATTTGCATAATTGACACGCGCTCTGGACACATTTCTCAAGACGTACTGGGAGTGCCGGGGCTGTACTGTCAGGTGCCAGCAGCCAGTGACTACTGACTGTCCTTTGTGTACCAAGCACTTTCCTATTGCGGGGTGGGGAGGCATGGGGCACTGGGCAGGGAGCAAAGGCCATTGCTCACATTGATTTGGACGTGACAGGGTTAATTTGAAAGAACCATGGTGACACAAGAATGTGTAGGGAAACTGAAGATATCATACGATACTATTATTGGCTCAGGTCTGCTCAGAAATGATTTGTTTTTGATCTGAAGAAAGCCACCACTCCCAAGATGTTTTCTGTTTCTCTGTTCACCACATTATACAGCACATGAGCAGACATGCAGCCCTTACATACCTATCATCTGCTGCCACCACGTTGCACTGGATTTATTCTCACAATCGCATTCTTTCTGATCTCATATTTAAATAGTGAATGCTTAGATGTCTGTATTAAGGAACATGTGTAGAAACCCAAATGGTTATTATTACTATTGTATCTTAGGGTAGGAAGAACTATTCTATAAGCCTCTTAGAGTGTTTTCAACTATTTGGATTTATGTATTTTGTAGAAACAAATTGACTCACTGAAAATGTAATGCTTTTCAACTATGTAAAGTTGCAAATCTACCTGGTGATAAAGGGCATCCTATTAATGAGAATGTTCATTTGGAGAGAACAGTACCTGGGCAATCTATTAGTTCACACCCTGTACAGTCTATACTGTTTATTCTTAATGGGAACAATTAGTTGTGGGGAAGGTTTTGCTCAAGGGAGGGAGCAGTTTTCTTGGGGGTGTCTTAATACTAATCTGTTGGATTTATACTGGGCTTCCATGAGTTAAACGTTTGCTGTTGTTTATTCTGTTTAAAATTCCAAAAAGGGGAAATTTGAATTTATTTGTTGTATTTTCACAGATTTCTCTGATAGGAATGTACAAGACTGATAAAGACCATTGTAGTCCATCTGGCTGGTCCAGTGATATCATGATTCTTCCCCATAAATACAGTGTGTGAATGTGTACTACTAATTATAATTAATTAAAATGACAAACTGAATTAGTGTTTAGAGATAACCGCTGTCAGAAAACCCAATTATGATTCATTACCATTTTCTATACACAAGTACTACAATTATCTTTCAACCAGCAAACTCCCTGTTTTGAACGCCCACTCCTTCCATGATGCCTCTGTTTGCTCTGGTATTGCTTTGCTGCCATCTTATGGCAGGTGACTCCACAGTCACATCACAGCACTGATCCTCCCATGTCTGTCTCAGGATACATTTGAAAGAAAACGGAATAAAATTTGATAATACTCATTTTATATAAGGCAGCATTTCATAAGTGAACACAACATCATGGGCTGGAATTTACTGTGAAAATAACGGCGAGGCTAATGCCGCTCACCGTTATTTATGTGCAAATCAGACAGCAACTTTAGGCGAGCGCAGATGCGCAGTTATGTATGAAATTCCGGAAGTTGCTTTCCGAATTGTGCGAGAACGGTAACTCGCCGTCTGGCTCCTCAATCAAATGTATTAAACAGCGTGAAGTTCCTGTACTTGGATGGTGGATATGGACTAAACTCACCACAAAAAGTTAGGGCTTGTCCATTTCAGCCTAAGTACCCTTTTTAATGGCGTGATAAGTCTTAATTACTGCCAAACAACCTCTCTGGCACTGAAAATTAACTATTACAAGTGTGGAGTCTCATTCCTTCAGATTTTAATTATTGTTGGAGAATTTAAAAAAATGTAACTACATTTTTTTTACTTTTTCTTTCTGTCTCTTTTTTCCCTCTTTCTTAATCCAATCTTTCATGCCTTCTCTTTATTTTGCTTTCTGTACCTGATTATGACACAGATTTCACTATTCTAACTTACACTTCCTGGTTCAGACTCTGCGCTGTTCATTAACAATACTTCAATCTGATTGGTTAAGGAGACACACAGTTGCTTGCTCTATTCACACAGGTCCCAGATGCCCAGTAGAGAACGGCGTGCCATTTGGATCTCTAACTTACAGCAACGTCTAGTGCAAAAGATCATAGAAATTAAATGGGCATGGGCAAGTCTAACGAATGCTGGGCACCATTCATTTGCCAGCTACAGAAAATTCTGGCCTAATGTATATTAGATAAGGTGCATAAAACATCTTCAGTTCTGCAATGCCAGTATAACAATGGATGCCACAATTGCTTTATTGCCAATTCTTTTAGGACAATAATGGCCCGGATATTCCAATCCCTACGGGTGTGTATGCACGGTGTACACACCCGTAGGGACATCGGAAATGCCGGTTTCAGGCATGCACAGCGCATGCGCTGAAAACCGGCATTTCCGATCTGTCAAGAATGCTCTAGTAAGGCGTAAGGCCTGCTTTTACCAGGATAAGAGTTGAAAAAAGTTTTTTTTTTTAATTTCAGTCATTTATCATTTAAAAATACTTTTTTAAAAAGTTAAGTTTATTTTTAGCCCTGTAAAAAACTTTAATTATTTTTTCAAAAAATTAAATTTTTGTTTAAAATATTTAATTTATTGTAATTTCAACTAATTTTAAAAACGTGATTAAAAAAAAATGTATTTAATGTTTTGAAGTGTTTTTGGGGTGATCGCTATTCATATATCTGTCAAGTGAATGAAGGGAGATTCCCTTCTTTGATTGGCTCCCCATGGCCCACGTGATCCCAGGGACGCTTGCGAACCGCCTGCGCCCCTGGGATACGTAGGCCCTGCACACTTGGAGTTGGAGAGGCCCAGCATCGGAACTATACGCACCTCGGGAGCCCTCAGGTAAGTGCGTAGATTTTTTCCAGATCGGAGGCTTCCGCACATGGGAAGCCGCCGATCGGAAAATACGGCCCATTGTCTTTGGCAGTAACATGCAACCTTGCAGTTTTACAAAAAAATATAATTTCTTTAAAAATAGTTTGTATTAAACTGATCTGGAAGTGCGACATGGGAACTACCCATCAATGGAGCAATGAAAGGTAATTTAGAAAAGGGTATCTGTTATAAGAAGTGAATCTATACTACAAAGTTATCCACATAACTCACTGGACTCTGTTGCAGCTCCATGGACTGGACTTGCAAGGAATGTTTATTGAACTGTGGAATTAAATATAGCACACTTCTCTGGCATTTTCCCAAGCTCAAAAGGTAATTGAGTTAGTCTCTATATCATATTGTTAAGATGTGAAATAGCCAGTTCTGATAATTGCATCCTAAGAATGCTGCTGTGTCACATTTTCCTAAGACTGCCTGAAACTGATACTATCGACTGGGCTTTAGCTGCAGGATCATTCTCCAGCACTTAAAGGAGGAGGCCCACTCATTTTCTCGTAGTGATTAGCTCTAGTCTGGGAGGTGAATAATTGCTAACAAGAGTTGACAGTGACCTGAGGAGACATACATACTTAATCCTTTAATCAACCACTTATAAACTGTGCACCAGTGCTTCCGGAGCTGATGGTTGCAGAGCGGAAAGGGTGTGGATGAACTAATGACTCTATGCTTGTGAAATCAAGGCACAGAAGAAGTTAAGCTCTGTGCCTAGATGGGTGAGAATATCACCAATTACTGTGTGTTCCTAACTTTGTCACTTACATGTAACATGCTGATGAAACCTAATGCCTTTATGTTGTTATCTGAGGAAATATTTTTTGGCTGTGTGATAATTGAATGTATTTTTGTAACTTTTACATCAGATAAAACAACAGCATTTTGAATTATTAAACATCATAAGCTTTATCACAGGAAATTCGTGAATCAGAATATTGCAGAGAATGATACAGGTTTGATGCTTAACATGTAGCACCAACAGCTAGCAGAGTTTAAAAAAAAATCAGGAATATAGCATAATGTGTAACATATTGAGACCAGGCCCTGGATTACTGCCTGCTTAGGGGTGGATTTGGATGGTAAATGGAGAAAAATGGATTCTTAGAGGTTACCGCTTCAAATCTACCACAAAAAGTCTGTACCTGAATTATCCTTCCAAAAAAGTGCAAGTCCCCTTTAAGGATCATTAGATGCTCAATCATGTAAATAGAATTAATGGGTTTTGGCTAGCCCCTCTGCCCCTTTTCTCCTAACTTCCACCCCAACTAATTAGTGCCACTATATAAGTTGTGTTAAGAGCTGCAGGAAGGTATCCCTAAGATGGATATCACATTTAAGAGACCATTTTGTGTGCTGATACTAAAGGTTGGCGATACTTTGCCAGTGTATCGATCTCTTTAGTAGTTTGGAGGTTCAGTCAGGACCTTTGCTGCTAGTTTTGCTCAGTGTACTGCTTTGCATTGGGAACATGGATTTCTTAAGATTTAAAGAGGAAGAGGCTAGCCTGCAGGTTCTCAGAGGCAGTATTCCCTATGTGTGCACCAGAACCTTCAGACAAGAAGACCTTACATCAACTCTTCTGACCAGCACTTCCTCAGAAGGCTGTACTTTCCCCCCCGGAGATTATTGGGGAATTATGTCAGCTGCTGGCTGAAGACCTACAGCCCACTTCCACCATGAGAGCAGTATTGTCTGTACCAGTCAAGGTCACCACTGGCTTGAGTTTCTTTGCATTGGAGTCCTTCCAGGTGGCAGCAGGTGATCTTTGCCAAATGAATCAAGCAGCTGCTCACCATTGCATCAAGAAGATCACCGATGGTCTATTCAGGAGGGCCGAGCAATTCATATCCTTCCACAATGAAAGCAGACAAACAATGAGAGCTATTCAGTTCTGCAGGTTCTCACAGATGCAAAGAGTAATTGATGGAATACATGTGGCACTCAAAGTCCCATATGAAAATCTGACTCAATTTTATGAATAGGAAAGGCTTTCATTCTACTAATGTGCAGCTAGTGTATTTTTTTTAATTCATTCACAAGATGTGGGTGTCACTGACCAGGCCAGCATTTATTGCTCATCCCTAATTGCCCCTTAACTGAATGGCTTGCAAGGCCATGTCAGAGGGCTGTTAAGAGTCAACCACATTGCTGTGAGTCACATATAGGCCAGACTGGGTAAGGACAGCACATTAGTGAATCCGATAGTTACACCATTACTGATACTAACTTTTTCATTCCAGATTTATTTATATAGATTTAAATATATCACTGAATTCAAATTCCCCAGCTGCTGTGGTGGTGATTTGAACTCACGTCTCTGGATCATTAGTCCAGGCCTCTGGATTACTAGTCCAGTAACATAACCACTATGCTACTGTACCCCCAGTGTATGATGGCAATCACCTTACCAAGTGAGTGCCAGATACCCAGGAAGCTACCCTGATGTTTTCATCATGTGACAATCTGCTATGCAGCCCTCTTGATTCAGCACCATATCCTCTGCAGTCAGACTGATGACTCCAGTAAAACTTGCACAGACTGAGGGGGACCACAGATATAATGAGGCCCCTGTCACTGCAAGAAGTCCCAGGGAGCAAACTATAAGAATTCTCAAGTCTCATTTTAAGTGCCTGCATAAATCTGATGGATGCCTGCAATGCAGGCCAGAGAGTCTGAAGAATCATTGTACCCTGCTGCGTTCTACATAATATCGCAAGGAAGAACGGCTTGCTGCTTCCGGAAGCTGAAAATGATGATGATAATGAAAAGGTGGCAGGATCTCCTTTCCCATAGCATGAATAGGGTGCATAGGAACTATAAGGCATGGGACAGGTCAACCAGCAGCCAGAGAAAGAAGGGAGCAACTGACATACCAGTGCTTTCAATAAATAACGGTTCATTCACCAAATAATCTCACAGATTATACACAGAAATTAACTCAGAGTTCTATGGTCTAGAAATTCGGTTAGGCCGGAAACCTGCTAGTGCCATGAAGGGCTGAAGTTAACGGCCGCCCGCAAAAAGAGCGCAGGCAGCACCGGTATTTTGGTGTTGCCTGCTGATTTAAACCAGCGCAGCACAAAACCTGCAATGTAACGAGCTGCTTCAGGCAGTAGTCCCAGGAGGATGCCCACTGTAGCATAGCTGCAGCGTCCCTGGAGCGAGGCAGAGTTCTCTTAAAGCTAGCCTGCCATTTTGGAAAGCAGTGTCGAGCCCTTAAAGGGGAACTGTCTTCTAAATTGAAAAAAATAAAATTCATTTAAAAATAGGCAGTCTTTAGACCTTAGAGCTCAACTGCCTTCTGAAAAAGAAATTAAAAATAATTCCGAAATGGCAATCTTCAGCTCTTAAAGCTGAATTGTCTTCCGCACGTAAAAAAAGGTAAAAGTGCTTCAGCACTAACACAAATGGCTCAACAAGCCAGGGAAGGGCACCCAGGGTCTCACGCAGCACTCCAGCTTTGAGCAGGGGGTCAACAATGCAAGAAAGGTCCTGTACTTACAGGGGCCAGGAGGCTCTCCAGAAAAAACGATGTGGGACCAGATCACTGAGGCCGTCACTGCCAGCAGTGTCACCTCCATGACCTGACTCCAGTGCCCAAAGAAGCTTCATGACCTCAGACCAGTGGTCAAGGTCAGTGAATGCATCTTCAAAAGCCATCTCCTACAAACTGCACCACTAGCCTCACACACTGCTCATTGCACGACCCCCGACCCCCACTCCCCATCACTCACCTACTAACAATCTGTATCAAACACGAGGCACACCTCCCATTCCTAGCTTCACCTCACCCCCTTGGAGGAGACGGTGCAGGCCATTCTTGGCAGGGACATGGCTGAGCCCTTGGCCAGCGATGGAGCTGAAAGGATACAAGATGCTACAATCCTCATACGCTATCCTCCTTCTCACATCCCACTTCCTCCTCATGTAGCTCTTGCTTTCGCGCCCTCCCCTCATCACAACTCTACCCTTGCACTTTCCTCATTTCAGACACCCAAGAAATCCAGCCTGCCCAGCCAGTGGTTGACCAAAAAGGGGGACAGGAAAGTGAAGAAGAAGAAACACCATTTCACGATTTGACGCTCCCAGCCACCAGCTCCTCGAGGTCATCCTGCAAGGCCATCTGCAGTGTCCCCCATTGAAAGTCAGCAGCCTTCCACCAGCCATGCTGCTGCCACTAGGGTAGCACGGCATGACATCAGTAGGATATGCAAAGGCACACACAAGACAGTCACTAAGGGAATGTATAAGGGTGATGCGTTAATTTCTTGATGTCATATTGGATGGATAGATGTATAAAGTTGGATTGGAAAGTCTGCTTTGTGGTGGCTTTTATTTCAGCATCATGGCCAAGAGGACGCTGTGATGGTCAGTAACAAAGGGAAGGTACGGTGTGGGACAAATGTTGAAAAGGGAATTGGGGTTGTGGTCACTGGGACTACAGGTGATGATTCCATCTTGGATATCCCAGCCAGAAAGGGGCTGTCTGGGTTGCATCCTTCCTTTCACTTCCTCCTCTTCTGCGTCTTCCTCTTCTGCGTCTTCCTCTTCTGCGTCTTCCTCTTCCCTCTGCGAGCGGATGCTGGAAATCTGAAATTAAAGCATAAAATGCAGGAAATACTCAGCAGGTCAGGCAGCATCTTGACCTAAGATGTTAACTCTGTTTCTCTCTCCACGGATGCTGCCTAACCTGCTGAGTATTTTCAGTATTTTCTGTCTTTTCAGAGGCCTTCCTTTACCATCCGAAGCCTTGCAAGCATCCAGCAGCACTCTCTGCACACTTTAAAAACTTTTAACATCTATTGTGCCAAGGAACTACTTCAATAAAATATTTTTTTAAAGTCCAAAAGCTTAAATGCAAATTTACCTGAAAGATGTGTGTGTCCCTTTAAGAAGCGTCTCTGCAAGGCTGCTTCATGCACACTTTTTTGTGCGTACTTAAGACTCAACGTAATGATGAGTGAAAATGTCCAAATTAGCAGTCATGGCATCAAGTCAGGCGTTGCACGCCGATTGATGCCACGATCTGCTAATTTACATTTCAGAGACCAGCACAGTCAATGGCAGTGCTAGGGCCCTTACCAAAATGGCGGCCGCCATGTCCCGCGCCGGAAGCAGCCAGAAGCGAGGTGGCCGCCATTTATTTCAAGAAAACCATGTTAACGGCTGGCACTAAGGTAGGCAATGTCTAGGCCTATGAGCTCAAGCCATGTTTAATTCACCGAAGAATCTTCAACAAGTGCCAAAAAGTCCGTTCACCCTATCTACAACTTCTTAAAACTGCGTCTACCCTTTGTGCCAGCAAACTTACTTGCTCATTTTCCTAATCCATTACTTCTACTAGGTTCTCTCTCAATGAGATACGGTTGAGTGGTGGGCAGCTGGGATGGTTCAGCTGGAGCCTTAGAGGCCTATGGTGGCTTTCATCTCAGAGTGGAGATGAGGAGTACTAATTCTTTTAATCAACTGGGAATTGCAATTAGGAGCCAGCAATTCACCTAAAATAGTTCTGGAAGGGAAAGTCAGATATTTGCTCAGAAAAACTGTTGCATCATTGGGTATCATATATTAAATAACCTCAGCTGTTGCAAGCCCTACTTCAAAGATTCAGCGAGATGAGGCAAGCAATGTATAATAATAATGTTAACCCCCTCAGCCCCAACACTGTATGGTGCACAAGGCATTAGAGGAGGTGGCTGAAAACGGGCAGTATCAATCAGCCTCCACAAGATGTGACTGTCTTCCAAGTGGATAGCCCAGAGAGGCTGAGGAGTCACCAGGATCTGAGCAGATTGTTAGTGAAATTTTAAGTAAGAGTACAGGGCCTAGAAATTTTGGGGGTTTAGCGCCACCCGTTACCACCAGATTCGGGGAAAAAAGTGACGGCTGCCACTCTTCCGTCCGCTGCCGGCGGGTCCCATGACGGCTGCCATTTTCAGATGGCCGGCAGCGCTGCCGATGTCGGCGCTCGCCAAAATTATGTAGATGATGCAGATCGTGACATCAGTGAGTGTGCAACGCTCACTTGATGCCCGATCTGCAAGTTTTGACTTTGCTGCTTCACTTACTGGCAAGCCTTAAGTGCGACGAGCTGAGCAAGCATTGAGAAGCAGGAATGAGGCTCCAGCAGTGGTATTTAAAGGGATCATCAGCAACAACTTGCACGTGACATGTTTGTTCAGCTTAACTGGCTTTGTGCAACTTTCTACAACTCCAGCAGTTTTATAAACTTCTTGCAATGTTCTAAGGTAACAGGAAGTGTTGTTGCAAGTGGAGAACGCTTTCATTATTATTTAAAGGCTTCTGTTCACAACACTTGCTCACAGTCATGGGGGCTCTACTGGCAGTCCCCCTCGTGCTCGAGTATCTTAGGGAGAGGGAGCGGATGCAGCGAAGAAGGGGAGAAGATGCGCGCAGAGGGATCTGAGCAGATTGTTAGTGAAATTTTTCAGCCAGGCAGCACACTTACTCCTTCCACAAGGGAATCACTTGGAAGAAGTATTAGGTTAGGTTTTTTTTTTAAGGTGTCACTCCTCTGAAACAAAGCACAAGCACCACATTGCAGCAGCATGCCAACACAAGCTGCAAACAATTAATAACAATTCTAGTTTTGGCATAAGCTTTGTTGCATCTGTGCCAGGGCATGTAGGCACTAAATTTAAAACTGCACACACTCCTTTCAATTGCCCCCTCCCCAATCCCAGCAGGGGTATTCTTAGTGAAGCTTAGAGGTAAACTTCCTTGGAAAATGTCTGAAACTTATTTAAGCATTTTCCAAGGGAGCTTACTACTGGACGCTCCAAGGAATTTTAGAGCGCCTTTTTTGATTCATAGGTGATCGATTTTTAATGTGGGGAAAAAAAACATTTCTTATTTGAGGTTGGTCACTACAATGCCTAAAATCAGAAATTTGGGGTTGTAAGTTCAGAGGGAATACATAATGCAAGAATGTGTCACTGTTTACCGTGACAGTTTGTTATTTTTTGTAAGAGTACAGGGCCTAGAAATTTGAGGGTTTAGCGCCACCTGTTACCGCCAGATTCGGGGAAAAAAGTGGCGGCTGCCACTTTTCCGTCCACTGCACGAGCGTGGTCTGAGCATGGGTGGCATCAAGCTAAGACTGCATGAGAGCTGTCTACACTTCCGCTGTTGCACTAAGACGTTGGGTCGCTTCTGCCTGTGCTGCAATGGCAGCCGTGACATCGCCCATCACACGCAGCATCATGTCTGGGTCGACACGGTCTCTTCGGGAGTTTCCCATCATTTCCAGCCTGGAAATCCTGGGCTCCAAGCTCTGCGCAAAGCCCCGTGCAATGTTGGAGGTGGACTTCTCCATGCTCCTTGACACTGCCTAGAGGCTCTCTGGCAGGCTTGCCATTGCACCTAGCAATTTGGTGTGCATGCCCATCACCCTTCTTCTGAAGGCCGCCCCATTGAGGTCCTCATCTGAGTCGTGTGTAGCAGAGCACACACGCGATCTCGCCCTCTGGGGAGCTGGTCTCCGAGCTACCCTTTCCCCCTGGCCTTGCTGCAGTCCACTCGTGCCCAGTGCCTCACCCTGTGCAGATCCCGCTTCTACACTAACCTCTAAAGTATGCGCAGTGCCAGTTTGAGCTGGTGTCTGCGAGTGACAGATGCAGTGATACTGTGTCTTTTTCTTCTTCATCTCCCCTCTCGCTCTCCTGCATCGCCTCGGGGACAGGCTGGTCTGGTGCTTGTTGTTGATTATCTGAAAGTAGAAAGGCACAAGAGTCGGGTTATGGTGAGGGGAGGGGGAGGGGAAAGCAAGATATCCATGCATTCAGCATCACCAGCTTGAAAGTGAGAAGAGATTGTGGGATGAGGGGGAAGTGGGATGTGAGAAGAAGGAATTAGGAATGAGCATACCGTTGTGTCCCCAAAGGCTTCAACATTGCTGGTTGCCATGGCCTCCATGATCTGCAGTCCAATGATCTCCAGCACTCGCTCTTCCAGTTGGCTGAGGTCCTGGATGGCAGCTTGCCCCCCGCCTGTCTGCCGCTGCTGCCTCCTGTTATGTGTGACCTTGGCCTGCAAGAGAAAGGGAAGTGTGTGAGTGAGTGTGGTGCAATGTGTTTGGCTGATGTACCTGCCATAATTGAATAGCTGTCAGAGTGTGCAAGGTGTGAGATGTGGTTGTGAATGTTGCAACAGTGGTAAGGTTGTGAGGGTGAAGTGAAGCTATGATTGTGAGGTCTGAGTGGTGATAGGTAGAGACTGTTGGTAGGTGAGTGATGGGGGTGTGGTGCAGATGGTGGGCTATGGCATTTGCTGAAGCCTTCACTCACCTGGACCTGCCGTGTGAGGTCATGAAACTTCTTGCGGCACTGGATCGCCGACCTGGGGATCACAGTGCTGACCGTCAGATAGGTGGCTATCTGCCTGCCAGAGCCTTCAAGATGTATGTGGCGAGGGCTTCCTGCCAGTCTGTGGGAAGAGGACAGCCGCCCCCTCTCCATGGCCACCACCTGTGCCTCAAGAGCCACATCTGAGAATCTGCGGGCTCTCCCCCGTGATAAGGCTCAGCCATCTGCTTCAACTGCCGTCTGCTTCCGGGTAGAGTTGGAACTGGATTGACAATGAGGTGCTGTAACATCAATGCACCTCCCCTTAATAAGTACTGAATACAGCCTGTGCCACACATGACTGGGAATTAGACTGGACCCGATATTGGTCCGCCTGTTGAGCGATAAGCCAATGAGCAGAGGTTTTCACGCTGAGATTAAGACTATAATCATGTTACTGAGGACTGAGCATGAATTTTGCATGCCACCTTTACCATTTTGACCTGGTGCAGCTTAACATCGTTGAGCCTTAACCCGCTCTGTTTTGTGGCCATATCCAATTTCTAGGCCCAACGGTTTTGAATTGAATCAACTTTTGCAAACATTTTAATAAATCGTTCCATCAATATTTTAGAGAAGTTCTCAATGTTACTGTTCAACTTGTACATTTCTGACTAGTTTCAGCGACCCTTATACATAAAAACACACTCCATGTAATTTAAAACATATGTAAAGTTGGCAAATTAAATCCCTGCCTCTTCCAGAAGTTGTTTCCCACTCCCCATTAAAGTATCCTTGCTGCAGTTTTCTTCATGTGGGCAAGTATCAGAAATGAATGTGTGTTGGCAGCCAGTGTCATGTTACGTAATTGCCTCATAATAAAACCATCCCCTGGCAAATCTATCCCAGTACAGAATCTTTCCCCCTCAGAAGAAACTCTCTGCTTCAAGAAAGTAAAGCTACTGCTCCAAACAAAGTCACCCCACCCCTAAAACTAACCCTGACCCTAATCCTTTTGCTAGAAAACTAGGAAAAGCTGAGCAACAGCTCCAAAAAAGCTGACACTGCTCCTGAAAAGCTGACAAATAAAAAAAACCAGACCTGACATGTGAAAACAAATAATTCCGTGAGCTTTGTACCTTAAACTTTAGGTATACAACATTCCTTTGCTTGTATTGGAGGAAAATAACGTAACAGGCTAAAGGGAAAATCCGAATGGGTGGTGTATTTGTAGGACAGTGCAGGGGCATGCTCCTCAGAAGAAAATAACATTTTTTTTCATTAAAAATAATGTCCCACAAACAGCAATGTGATAATGATCAGATAATCTGTTTTTAGTGATGATGGTTGAGGGATAAATATTGGCCAGGACACCAGGTGGAATTACCCTGCTCTTCTTTGAAAGAGTGCCATGGGATCCATGAGATCCAAGGGATCGTCCACCTGAGAGAGCAGGCAGGGCCTTGGTTTAACGTCTCTGATTTTGCAGCGCTCCCTCCGTACTGCACTGGAGTTTCAGCCTAGATTTTGTGCTCAAATTTCTGGAGTAAGACTTGAACCCACAGCCTTCTGATTCAGAGGCGAGAGTGCTATCACTGAGCCATGGCTTCCCATTATTCTGCCGCCTTGCCATTATTTTTCCCAACCTTCTCCTCCCTGAGTCCAGTGGCTACCAGACTGGACAGGTCCTGCTCTTCTTCTCCGCATTCTCCCAGCGTTAACGACAGTGATTATCACCTCAGTATGCTACAAGTATACACTGACCGGGCTCCATTGGCATGTATCCTAATCCTAACCCTAACGCTATCCCTAAATCTTAACCTAACCTTAGCCTAAACCTAACCTTAAAACAAACATAAGAAGATTGGGTCCAAAATTCCATGACCCTTCCAGTGCACTCCTGCGGCAATTCTGGTGGGAGTACGACAGTAGAGGCGGAAAACTTTCCAGGACTTGGACATGTTGGATCTTGGCCTGTGCTGCCAGTCCATGGGGCCTTGTAAGAGGAGGAACCTCTGTCTACCCTTGTATTAGAGAGAAGGGAGCCAGGCTTGAGTACTCCTTGGTGGCACAGGGATCTGACATAACTGGGGATGTGGAGAAGGAAAGTGGCTTAGAGCCTCAAATACTTTCATGTAGGCAGTTGTGTTTTTTTGCTCAAGGTGGCTGCATTACAAATGGATGGCTTGTGACTGATTTGAAGTGTTTCTGGGGAGTGCTCAACACACTCAACACCTGACAGCGAGGCCAGATCTCCCAGCAGCTTGGGGCAGGTGAATGCCTGAGATGCTGAATAATTCATTTGTGACCTTCTTGATACATCTGTGGGGCAGTAAACCATCTGACACCATATCCCCAGTGCTAGCCTAGCAGGAACCTATGCTTAAAATCTGAGTGTTACGCTAACTTCGACAACCACTGGCAGTGTCATATGGATGATACATGTTATGTGGAGGTATTCTTGAAGGAGATTGCGCAACTCTGTCAATGCTTCCCTGCTCATTAAACCTCAGCCTCATTAAACACATCTCTATCTTCATTAGCAGGTAGTCGTGCCTCGTATGGAAGATTTGCTGTGAAGCGAAGAGGATGGTCTTGAAATGTGCCACCTGCCAGCATGGGTAGTCCATTCCTACTCTTGCAGATCTTCCTCTGCTAAGTCCAGTGCTAGTGAACCACTTAATGCTGTTGCCATAACTGCACAAAAACCTGGGATGTGGAAGGAAAATTTGAAGCAATTTAGCTTTAAATGAAGGCACCAACATTTCCACTGCAATCTCTTCAGTAACGCCTGTTCCATTTGAACAAGATGAATGCACTGACCCAGCATTACTGCAGCAATATGAGGTACTTCTCCTTTAAGTGCCCCATCTCCTGGCTTAACTGAACTAGCATATGGGCTGAGCGCATTAGTGCTTGCACACCAGTTTGTATTTACAACAATGTTGTTAATATTGGAAGCAGGTGGTAAGCAAGCACTGTACTGCGTGCCATATTAATGGTTATTATTGCACAGTTGTCACGGTAAAACTTTATGCCGACAGCAGTTTCTAAGTTGTCGTGGAAAAGGTATTCCCTTCCCAGTACTGCCGTTTTTTGGTAACTTGGTGCTCATCAAGCTCAGTCCTTCACCATAATGAACGCATATGTCAAAGAATGTAACAGGAAGGGTTTATTTTTCTCTCATTTTGACATCATATTTAAGTTTACTGTCAGATGGATTCAATTTCAGACATTGCTGCAAAATATCTCCAGCTTGTTTTTGTGAAAGCTTAATCTGAAATTCTAGCTTTTAAAAGCAAATGGAATTCAGAAAAGCAAACAACTGCCTTTCGCTGCCGACGGAAGTGGTGAAAGCAGAGACACTCAATGTTTTCAAGGGGAGACTGGATAGGCACTTGAGGGAAATAAACTTGCAGGGCTACGGGGATAGAGCGGGGTATGGGACTGACTGGATTGCTCTACAGAGAGCCGGCACGGACTCGATGGGCCGAATGGCCTCCTTCTGTGCCGTTATGACTCTATCTCAAACTATTGTGCTGAGGTGAAGTAGTTGGGTCACAGGACGAGTCATTTTATGCTTTGCATTTGCTTTACAGCAGAAGAGTGTAACTTTTTTTTACAATTTTGTCTTAAATAACATGGCTATTCAAACGTACAAATGAAAATAACCAGCACAGACAGTTCCCAGCCAAACCATTACAAACTAATGCACATTGTTATTCAAACTCTATAGAATTAGGGGCGAGTGACTTATTAAAACAAAATAAGACTGCATTAAAAGCCTTGCATATATTTTATTTCTGTTCTGTGTCATTTTGAAATGCAGAGTAGAAAGTTATGAATACATGAAGTACTGAATATTGTTAAGTGATGTGTTTAATACAAATTCCAAATGTTTAATCAGTACAGAATGTTTCAGAAACACAAGTAGTTTTTTGGTCAAGGTAATTACTAATTAAGAACTGGCTAGCACAAAGTTTATCATTTCACTTCTGGGTCCTGGGTTTAAGTCCAGCCCAAATTAATAAGTTAAAGTCTACATACACAGCATAAAGCTTCCTCTACTCTGCCCCAACAATGTACCCTAAGAGATTGAATGTGATGTTTCCTTTTTCCACAGCTGCCTTCTTTGTGGCTTTCCTGACTGAGACTGTTAACTTACTGCCAGACTGTGAGCTGCTATGTGCCTTAGAGAGTGAAAGAAACTGTAATTATAATGTCCAAACCCATTTCATTTAGGACCTTTACAGTTGGTAAAGAGAGGAATTCGGGGACAGACTGTTAGTTCACTGTAATCTGCAACAGGTTAGTGCTGATATAGTGCAGAAAAGGGAAAATGCTTCATTTTCCAGCAATAATTTTGCTAACCTTGATCGGCATAACATTCACATATATCTTCAATTAAAACAACACATATATATTTAAAAGTGATCACTAATTCAATTATAAGCTTTAAGATTTTGCATGTAAGTAGTAATTACCTATTGTAATTCATAAATCACACTATTACAACATATTGTCAATATTGCACCTTGGCTGCATTTCCTTGGACACAACCAAGTGGTATAACGTTGACATTGGTCCGCTCTATAATCACTAAAACATAGTGTAATGTCACATGGAAAGTTGCAGATCGATAATAGTTTTGTTTCAAAGGGGTGCACTAGCTGAATGAACTGGACTGATGCATCTTTAACTATGTTTCAACCACATTACCATTTAGTGCAGTGAATTAACAATCTTGGATCTACAGGAGTCCACATAAGTGGCATACAGTGTTGGTTCCCCACCCCACCAAACATCTTTATCTTTATTATGCCCTCTTGGTCCCCTTTGTACAGGGGCCAAAATTTCAATTCAAAAATTCCTTGGGATTTGGGGGTCCATGTCAGGACTTGGGCTCAGTGCGTATCTCCACAGCAGGTGGACATCCCACCCCATTGGAGATGTGCCCCCATTAGAAAGTCCAGGCTACTTGATTTACTTAATGTTATTAAATCATTGTACAAGAACAAAAACAAATTGAATTTGTACAGCACCAGAGATTAGGAGAGATGGCAAAAAGCTGTTGGGGAGTTTTGTAAAGGGTTTTGAGAACTGAATAGATGGAAATGTCTAGGAGGAGCATTCCAGAGTGTAGGACAAAAACAGCTAAAGGCTCTGCCACAATGGTGGGGCAAAGGGAGGGAATTTTAATTTGCAGGCAGCAAGGACACCACCCAATGCAAATAAGGGGCCTAATGCCAGTTTGAGGTCCCTACTGCAAGATTGCGTTGCTCTAAAGCAGCCGGCACCACCTTTGGCTACACTCAGGAAAACCAGGCCCATGTGCAGCCGAACAGGCAGTCCTTAAAGGGACCTGGTGTCAATAACACCTCTCACTGGGAGTTTGCTTATTAGTGGACGGGAAATTGTGAGCTGATGTAGGCCTTGAAAGCCTGCAGTAGTTTCTGACACCAAATAAAATTCATTAAGATTTAATAAGTTGCAGAGATCCCTTCATCAATCCGTCGCAGCCATAGGGCACCCCGATTTTTGGGTGCAACAATGGAGATCTTACTGGAGATGCACCAGAGGAGGGAGGAGAAAAGGACGAGGCAAACGGTGGCATGGCTGGTTGAAAGAAAAAGAATGAGAAAGGACAGCGGAAGCTGGAAGCAGGAAAAATAGTGGGAAATTATATTGGAGCTCTACTCTGTGTAAAAAGTTACCCATGCTTGCTCGTGTTTCGGAAGAGTGTGTAGATTTGCTATTTTCCCATATCTATATGTGTGTTATGTAATGTTCATATTAGTTAGAATTGAAATATATTTTATCGTCTCTAGTTTTCTTTTCACCTCTCCTGAAGGCAGTGACTCAAACTGGGGTAGAGTTTGGTGGGTGCCAACAGCCCTGTGGTACCTCACCCAACTGCCCATTCTTCTTGTGTGAGCCCAGATGGTGAGGGGCCAAAATTTCAGGGTCCCATCTGTGCTGGTGAAAGAGGGGTCGAATGGGGATCCTGCATGCCCATATTGAAGGGCATAGACCCTATTGCAAATCTCAGGAACGTCATCATCATCAGGGATCGAAGGAGATCCTCACCCCATTCTGCTGGAGGCTGGGACATCCCACAGCCACTCCACGAGGAAGACCCTGAGGCGCTTCCTGAGCCAAAGAAAAAATACAGAAGTTAATTAATCTTAAACTCCTAAAGGGGCCATAAAGCATTTAAGTAAAGGTATCAATTACCTCTATCGTAAGAAACTTTTTGGATCTTTCCAAGGGTCTCAATGGAAGTCACTTGAGGATTTACAAAGAGTTAAAGCCCGGAGTAGCCCAGGAACTCAGCAGACACACTCCCTTGACATAGAAGGACAGATGGAAGACTCACCTGATACCTCGAGCTGGAATTTAGAGTGGAAATTAAATAAGTTGGAATCCCAATGGGACCAGGTTCCAGCCCAAGTTTCAGACCCTTGGCAGGAGATGCACCCATCCTCTGCCCTCTCTGGCCCAGGAATCTCAAGCGTGTTGGTGGCTGTTTGACCATAAATGGAGATCATAGCTAAGCCCAATCCTAGCCTGACCTGTTGTTCATGCATGTGTCTTTGCTACTTGCAAGTCTACCTGTAATGATTCACTTTAGGAAATTCTTCCTAATTAAAAGTATTAACTTCAGCAGGTAAAGTGAACAAAATGGCCATTGATGTTGACAATCATGTTTGTCTGACACATTTTATGACTAAGAGCAATATTGATTCAGAAAACTTTGAGTAAATGACAAAGAAACAATGATAACTTCTTTAAAGTTGTAAATAGACATCCTGAAATGTTGCTGAAATGTGTAAAATACAAACTCCTGGTACACCTTAACAAATTATTTTTCACCTTCATGAATTAAAATTGACAAATATGACATGATTAGAGCGCCCTCTGGTGGAAAATACCTGACCTCAACTGTGAGGTGGTCTGAGGAGATCTGAGGCGTGCTGAGCTGTAGCCTTCTAGCGGGCACAGTCGTGCAATGGGAATAGAATATGATGCCATCTCTCATGATGACGACTTCTGTATCATTGTGACCCCTTGAACCAATGCCCGCTCTGTTGCCAGAAAGCAAGCTGGGTTAGACTGCCTCTGCGAACCCTCATAGAGGTTGCTAACCTCGAGCATCTCATTAATCTTTGAATGAGCCACAGCAACCTCCCTCTTTCTATGTTGTAGCCATAGGGGAAGAACTTGTAGAAGCACTGGAGTAAGTAAAAGAGCACTTTAGACAGGCACTAGGGGGTTTATGGATGTCAAGTAATGTGTAGCCCTTTCTGTAAGTTAGTAAAACCACAATGCTGATCTCACAGAGCCTGTTTATAAAGAGAGATTACTGTCTTAAAAGGATCATCTGGAAGAAACATCTGTGTCTATGCAATATACACTGCAAAGTCCAGTGTGGACTATGGAGGAGTTCACTACCTGATCTGTACAGTCATGGATGAATGGTTGACTGCACTGCAGTCTGCCATTAAATGCTTGGCAACTCCTGTGGTATCTGCAGCTAAGCACAGCTCATAGGCACAGTGGGACCATAACTTATGAATAGAGATCACTGCGTTCAATATTTAAAGATGTTCGCTTGGCCTCTATAAAATGCTGGGAGATTGCATAGATACAACCTTGGGGCAGGGGTTCACAAGCCTCATAGCTGCCCAAAGTTCTGCATTCCCCCAGCATATTCACAGATTTGTGTAAGTGCTCAACATCAGCTCCTGCCTCGATGTAAGGTGTTTGGTTTCCTCGTCCTTATAAGAGTTCTTTGACTCTGGGTTTTACAGGAACAAAATGGTAGATGACACAAAGGTTTAGGTTCAACCCAAAACTGTTAGTTTATTAAAACCAACAAAACACAGACAAAAACCTGTCGAGATTTGGCTGAAACTTACAATCACCCATCCGGCCGGTCGTTACCGTTGTGGATTGTCGGCCTGGATCGGAGATGATCTGTCCCCGTCCTCCTTTATCTGACTGCAGCTGCCTACACAGCGCAAACCCCTTGTAGAGTCAACTGATACTTACAATCACCCGTCCGGCTGGTCGTTGCCGACGTCGATTGCAGGCTGGGAGCTGGAGATGACCGTCTTCCCTTCCTTCTTACACCTGGCAGTTGCTGTAGTCAGAGCTGGCTTCCGAGAGAGAGAGAGAGAGAGAGAGAAAGCTGTGGTGTGGTTGCTTTTTACAGCTCTTCCGTCACGCCTTTTCGAGTCTGGGCCTTCCCCCAACTCTTGTTTTCCAATACACACCGAGTAATCCAAACCACAGGATATGTACAGGGCTGAGGGATGGAAGATAATTCCTTATCTTGTCTCCCCCCATGGTACATATTTAATGTGATTTAGTCTTACTGCTGATGTGTTTTGCCCAAGGTTAGAGTGTTTCCATTGAGGCCAGGAAGTCCATTGTTCCAGCAAAACTGGTATCGTTGTCTTATCCATTGAAGATCCATCGAAACCCATTAAAACACGAAGTCTCATTGTCCAAAGTTAAATCACCCATTCACTGTTAAATCACCTATCGAGACGCTCATTGTCCAAAGTAAATGTCTTTTCCAAAGTTAAATTAAAACTCACAGGTGTGTCTGTGCTTCTAGGTTTAACTGTATCATGCCCTTACCACTGGGCCAAACAGGCTTCCAGCATTTTGCTATTGTACAGGGTTTTTTTGAAATCTACATCTAGTAGTGATGGATGAGACGACTATCTAGCAGCATGATGCCACAACCCCTTCAAGCATCTCTACGCAAGTAACAGTAGATGTGCCAGAAAGCAAGCAGGACCACCCTAGCATCAAAAGCCATAATAGCATTTGATGTGACTCATGCTACGCTACCCATTGGGTCAACCAGCTCCAGCCACTCCAGACAATAATGTTGCCTTCCCTTTGCCTTGCTACAGCTCTCCCTATTTTCAAATACTTCCTTGAAACCTACTTCTTCGACCATGTTTATGCTTACCATCCCTAATTCATCTATTACAGTTCGGTGTCTATTTGCATTTCTAAATGCATTGTTAAAGATGCTGTATGAATGCAAGAGACTTGAGCACATAATCTAGCTTGACATTTCAATGCAGTACTGAGGGAGTGCTGCACTATTGGAGGTGTCTTTCAGAATTTATTTTTTTTATTCGTTTTATGGGATCTGGGCGTCGCTGACTAGGCCAGCATTTATTGCCCATTCCTAATTGCCCTTGAGAAGGTGGTGGTGAGTCGCCTTCTTGAACTGCTGCAGTCCGTGTGGTGAAGGTACTCCCACGGTGCTGTTAGGTAGGGAGTTCCAGGATTTTGACCCAGCGACGATGAAGGAACGGCGATATACTTCTAAGTCAGGGTGGTGTGTGACTTGGAGGGGAACTTGGAGGTGGTGGTGTTCCCATGTGCCTGCTGCCCTTGTCCTTCTAGGTGGAAGAGGCTGCGGGTTTGGGAGGTGCTGCCGAAGAAGCCTTGGTGAGTTGCTGCAGTGCATCTTGTAGATGGTACACACTGCAGCCATGGTACGCCGGTGGTGGAGGGAGTGAATGTTTAAGGTGGTGGATGGGGTGCCAATCAAACGGGCTGCTTTGTCCTAGATGGTGTCGAGCTTCTTGAGTGTTGTTGCAGCTGCACTTACCCAGGCATGTGGAGAGTATTCCATCACACTCCTTACTTGTGCCTTGTAGATGGTGGAAAGGCTTTGGGGAGTCAAGAGGTGAGACACTCGCCACAGAATACCTAGCCTCTGACCTGCTCTTGTTGCCACAGTATTTATGTGGCTGGTCCAGTTAAGTTTCTGGTCAATGGTAACCCCCAGGATGTTGATAGTGGGGGATTCGGCGATGGTAATGCCGTTGAATGTCATGGGGAGGTGGTTAGACTCTCGCTTGTTGGAGATGGTCATTGCCTGGCACTTCTGTGGCGCGAATATTACCTGCCACATATCAGCCCAAGCCTGAACGTCGTCCAGGTCTTGTTGCATGCGGGCATGGGCTGCTTCATTATCTGAGGAGTTGTGAATGGCGCTGAACACTGTGCAGTCATCAGTGAACATCCCCATTTCTGACCTAATGTAGGAGGGAAGGTCATTGATGAAGCAGCTGAAGATGGTTGGGCCTAGGACACTGCCCTGAGGAACTCCTGCAGTGATGTCCTGGGGCTGTGATGATTGATCTTCAATCACCACAACCATCTTCCTTTGTGCTAGGTATGACTTCAGCCAGTGGAGCGTTTTCCCCCTGATTCCCATTGACTTCAGTTTTACTGGGGCTCCTTGATGCCACACTAGGTCAACTGCTGCCTTGATGTCAAGGGCAGTCACTCTCACCGTCACCTCTGGAATTCAGCTCCTTTGTCCATGTTTGGACCAAGGCTGTAATGAGGTCGGGAGCCGAGTGGTCTTGGCGGAACCCAAACTGGGCATCAGTGAGCAGGTTATTGGTGAGTAAGTGCTGCTTGATAGCACTGTCGATGACACCTTCCATCACTTTGCTGATGATTGAGAGTAGACTGATGGGGCGGAAATTGGCCGGGTTGGATTTGTCCTGCTTTTTGTGGACAGGATATACCTGGGCAGTTTTCCACATTGTCGGATAGATGCCAGTGTTGTAGCTGTACTGGAACAGCTTGGCTAGAGGCGCGGCTAGTTCTGGAGCACAAGTCTTCAGCACGATAGCCGGGATGTTGTCGGGGCCCATAGCCTTTGCTGTATCCAGTACGCTCAGCCGTTTCTTGATATCACATGGAGTGAATCGAATTGGCTGAAGACTGGCTTCTCTGATGGTGGGGACCTCGGGAGTAGGCCGATATGGATCATCCATTCGGCACTTCTGGCTGAAGATGGTTGCAAATGCTTCAGCCTTGTCTTTTGCACTCATGTGCTGGGCTCCACCATCATTGAGGATGGGATATTCATGGAGCCTCCTCCTCCCGTTAGTTGTTTAATGGTCCACCACCATTCACGACTGGATGTGGCAGGACTGCAGAGCTTTGATCTGATCCATTGTTTGTGGGATCGCTTAGCCCTGTCTATAGCATGCTGCTTCTGCTTTTTAGCATGCATGTAGTCCTGTCTTGCAGCTTCCCCAGGTTGGCACCTCATTTTTTAGGTATGCCTGGTGCTGCTCCCGGCATGCTCTTCTACACTCCTTATTGCACCAGGGTTGGTCCCCTGGCTTGGTGGTAATGGTAGAGTGAGGGATATACTGGGCCATGAGGTTACAGATTGTGGTGGAATACAATTCTGCTGCTGCTGATGGCCCACAGCGCCTCATGGAAGCTCAGTTTTGAGCTGCTAGATCTGTTCTGAATCTATCCCATTTAGCACGGTGGTAGTGCCACACAACACGATGGAGGGTGTCCTCAGTGTGAAGACGGGATTTTGTCTCCACAATGACTGTGCAATGGTCACTGCTACCAATACTGTCATGGACAGATGCATCTGCGACAGGTAGATTGGTGAGGACGAGGTCAAGTAGGTTTTTCATCATGTTGGTTCTCTCACCACCTGTCGCAGGCCCAGACTGACAGTTATGTACTTCAGGACTCGGCCAGCTCGGTCAGTAGTGGTGCTACCGAGCCACTCTTGGTGATGGACATTGAAGTCCCCACCCAGTGTACATTCTGTGCCCTTGCTACTCTCAGTGCTTCTTCCAAGTGGAGTTCAACATGGAGGAGTACTGATTCATCAGCTGAGGGAGGGCGGTAGGTGGTAATCAGCAGGAGGTTTCCTTGCCCATGCTTGACCTGAAGCCATGAGGCTTCATGGGGTCTGGAGTCAATGTTGAGGACTCCCAGAGCCACTCCTTCCCGACTGTATACCACTGTGCCGCCACCCCTGGTGGGTCTGTCCTGCCGGTGGGACAGGACATACCCAGGGATGGTGATGGAGGAGTTTGGGACATTGGCTGAAAGGTATGATTCTGTGAGAATGACTATGTCAGGCTGTTGCTTGACTAGTCTGTGCAACAGCACTCCCAATTTTGGCAGACGTCCCCAGATGTTGGTGAGGAGAACTTTGCAGGGTCGACTGGGCTGGGTGTGCCGTTGCCGTGTCCGTATCTGGTGCAATCTTAAACTAAGGCCCCACCTGCTCTCTCAAGCAGATGTAAAAGATCCCATTGCATTATTTGAAGAAGAAATGGGAATTGTCCTAGACAATATTTATCCCTCAACCAATATTACTATAACAGATTGTCTGGTCACTTATCTTATTTTTGTTTGTAGGACCTTGCTGTGCGCAAACTGCCTGCCACGGTTCCTACATTACAACAGTGACTACACTTCCAAAAGTATTTCATTGACTGTGAAGCACTTTGGGAAGTCCTGAGGTTGTGAAGAGTGCTATATAAATGCAAATTCTTTCTTCAAAGGATTCGAGTTCTGAAAATAAGTTATTTTTATGGACAAAGGAAATGAATTATGTATTTCCCCCACATGCTCAGTGAGTTTTTCACCTTCTCTACTCCGAACCCTCCAGTAGATAATAAGTCCCATGCTGCTTGCTGAAGAATTGGGGGAGGTTAGAGACCATCTAAGTCATCAGGCTGATCATTGAGGGGGCTAGCTTGACCCGTTGCTCCCTGCCGGTTTTCTGACGTCCGGGTTGTTATTGATTGGTGTGAAGCCAATAGCTCAGCACATGGGTTATCCAATAGATCATTTCACAGAGTGGTAGAAAACAAATTGCTACAGTGATTACCTAAACGGTGAGTTAAAGGGATCAAGGGATATGGGGAGAAAGCAGGGACAGGGTTCTGAATTTGGATGATCAGCCATGATCGCATTGAATGGCGGAGCAGGCTAGAGGGGCCGAATGGCCTACTCCTGCTCCTATCTTCTATGTTTCTATGTTTACCTTGCATGTTTCCTAGAATAAATCATTTAAATATGGCATGGACATGGAGACTGTTCCCTTTAAAAATATTGCAAAGCAGTAGCAGAGAATAGGAGAGGCAGAAGGGAAGGGAAAGTGGAGAGAGAACAGAAAGGGCGAGGCGTACTGCCTGGGGTAGTCTGATACCCTTAAAAACAATTACAGTAAACTCTTGTTTAAACGGCACTTAATCATCCGGAATACTTTAATAACCGGCAAAATAGATAACCGGAAATCTTGCCGAATCCATCCAGCACTCGTTTTGCCGAGTCCGAGTCTCCCGCAGTGGCCGAGTTAGTCAGTGGTTTTTATTTTTGTTCGTGTTAAAAATTGCCTTGGTAGGTATACCGCTCTGTTATCCAGAATTTTTCATCAACCGGCATCATCCTGGTCCCATAGGTGCCGGATAAGAAAGAGTTTACTGCACTTTGAATAAAGGTTGGACGTAACTATTAGGCTTTGTTTAGCATCCTCCAGAGGCCTCCAAAACTTGGAGCAATTTCTTTCTTTTGGCCACGATGGGAGTTGTTTTCTGCTCTTGTTTAATGGAAACAGGAGAGATTGGTCTAAAAATGGGAGATAAGCTGAAACTACCAGTTTACCCCTTTGCCCTGCTACTCTCTATCACTGTCCTAAAAGAGAGAAACCGCTAACATTTTTGAAAAAAATCTGCGGTTGTTTGTTAAGTCTGTTATTACCTTGTTAATGAGCTTTCAGAGAAAGATGTGGCAGTTTTTCACTGAGGGGCAGGGAGAGTTAAAACGACTTGGTGGCAATTAGTTTTATCCAGTCAGCTGCAGTTAATTAAACAATAAAGTGGCTAAACGGTTTGGCAGATTATTCTTCCAACATGGATTTTACTGCATTTTCAAACATTTAACTAGTTCAGTGTTCTTGTTGTCGGTGATAGAAGGCTGCCTGGGAGTGCAGGCTCCAGTGGAGACTCAGCACTTACCTCACCAGCTACCATCTGAATTTATGAACTGCGCTGCTCACAGCACATTAATCACCTGAACAACACTCAGCTCATCAGCTTTTTAGATGCGTTTTAGATGAAAAGTAATTACTGCGAACCCAACAAATGAGCAGTTGTCTATTGAATAGCCTAAAACTCTTCATGCATGTGTCATTCATGGTTATGAGTATGACTGTGACTTTACGGCCCCGATTTTAATGGAAAGGTGGGGAGGAGGCAGGGGAAAACCAGGCAAGGCCAGGGATGTGGAGGCCCTGCCGATCTTAATGGCAGAGCCTCGTTGAAATAATCCGTTGCAGACTCTCACCCGATAGCCGGCCAGATTGACAGTCAGGTTTTCAGGTGAGAGCACAAGCTAGTGGCAGGATGCTGCAGCCGTGGGGACGGATCCCAGCAGTTAATGGGGGGAAAGCTCAGGAACACGATCGAGGAGGGGGTGGGAGTGGAAGGGGGAGGGGAGCGTTTCAGAGATCGGGGCCATGAGTTGGAGCGGATGGAGGAAGGCTGAGAGGTCAGTGCTGCCATCGGGTGGGTGGGGAAGGCAGAAGGTGTATCCCAGTGCAAGGGAGGCCCAAGGCTTCCACGTGAGGCCTGGAGGAGCACTCCTGCTTCTTCTGGCGCACAAGAAAACCCGAAAAATAAATTTTAAACTTACCTTCAAACTCTTCTGGCCCAGGATCGGCTCCCAGCAGGTTTTACCTGATGGGGAGCTGACACTGACACCCCCAGCCCCGCTCAGTCCTCTAGTTGAAATTGCAGATGAGGTCTGGATGATGTGGTTGGATCCGATCTGCATATTTAAAACACGACCCCACTTCCTTCCTATGGGTGCCCTGCTCAAAACAGCAGGTAAATATGGGGACACGGTGGGATTGAAGTGGGATCGGTGGGAGCAAGTGACTCACGTTATTTTAACGGCCCTTCCTGCCCAGCTTTCGCCAGGTGTGGGCAGTTAAAATCGGGGCCATATCTTTAACTGTTTTGAAAGATAATGTTGGCCTGGATTTTGCGGTAATAATAACGGTATGGCTATCAACGTTATTAAGGAGTAAATCGGACAGCAACTTCCGGCGACCACACATGCGCAGTTAAATGCGGCATTCAAACACATGAGGGGTGTAAAGTTGCTGTACTTACCCACTAGGCATCCACTAAACATGCCAGAAAAAGTTAGGGCTGGTCCATTGAAGTGTAAGTGAATTTTAAACGACATGATAAGTCTTAATTACTACCAAACAACCTCTCTGGCACTGAAAATTAACTTTTACAAGTATGGAGTCTCATTCCTTCAGATTTTATTGTTGAAAATTTCAAAATAAATTTAAAAATTATTTTTTAACTTTTTCTTTCTGTCTCTCTTTATTTCGCCTTCCTGTATGATTTTACATTGAATTAAATATTCAAATTTATTATTCCTGGCTGCCCAAATCCATAGCACAGGCAGCACAGGTATTTTGGTGCTGCCTGCTAATTTAAATTAGCGCAGTGCTAAACGTACCATGTAAGGTTGGTTTTCCAGCGCTACTCTCAGCAGGAGGCCCAATGTAGCGTGGCCAGAGTGTCCCTGGAGCAAGAATAGCATTCTCTTAAAGCTGGCCTGACAATTTAGAAAGCAGTGTTGGTCCCTTAAAGGGGAACTGCCTTCTAAAATGAAAAAAATAAAAATCATTTAAAAATAGGCAGTTTTTAGCCCTTAGAGCTCAACTGCATTCTGAAAAAACTAAACGTTAAAAATAATTCCCAAATGGGAGTCTTCATCTCTTAAAGCTGAATTGCCTTCCGCACCTAAAAAAAAAATGGGAAAAGTGCTTCAGCGCTGACACAAATGACTCAACAAGCCAGGGAAAGGGGCACCCAGGGTCTCCCATGCATACTCCAGCTTGGTGCAGGGGGTCAACACTGCAAGAGAAGTCCTCTACCCACAGGGGCCAGCAGGCCCTCCAGAAAGAACGATGCGGGACCAGATCACCGAGGCTGTCACTGCCAGCAGTTTCACCCCCATGACCTGGCTCCAGAGCCCAAAGAAGCTTCATGACCTCAGGCCAGTGGACAAGGTCAGTGAATGCATCTTCAAAAGCTGTCTCCTACCAACTGCATCACTAGCCTCGCACACTGCTCACTGCATGACTCCCCCACCGCCCCCATCACTCACCTACCAACAATCTCTACCAAACATGAGGCACAGCTCCCTTTCCTAGCTTCACCTCACCCCCTTGGAGGAGACTGTACTGGCCATTCTTGGCAGGGGCATGACTGAGCCCTTGGCCAGTGGCAGGGCTGCAAGGATACAAAATTGTAAGATTTTCAAAATTTGCAGATCCCCAAAACATATATCGAAAGGAAAAAAATAAGGACTTTGGAAATTTAAAGGAAACGTGCCTGACATGTCCGGCACGTGCCTGGTCTGGGAATTCAAAGACCAGCAAACGTTACCATTTGGACAATAGGCCCTGGGGAAAAGCTGCCCCACCCAAAACACAGAGCCCATAGGAATGCTAGGACCAGCAAGGAACCCAAAGCAAGCTTCCATGGTACTACAACGCAACAGGATGTAAGCCATTTGATTTGGTTTAGCACAGCTGAAAGCCCATCAAGATTTTAACAAGACAATGAACAGGCCTCACCTGAAAACTCACTGCATTACGAAACCAGTTTTTTTCATGAGGAGTTTGTGGTGGGGGTGGGGTGGTGAAAAGGACTATAATTACAGCAGGGCCCAAGATTTCTTTATTTTTTCGACTCGAGCGACTACGCTGGAACAAGGCTCACTCGCAGCGTTGCCCAGAAGCCACATGGTAAAGGAAGACGTTCGATGACCAGAATCACCATCGACTTGCCTGGCTGGATTTCGTACTGTTAATACCCCTGTTTGGTGAGCATTATCCCTGATCTCCTGAAACCGAATCCTAGCTAGAAGTGGGATTTTTGGGAGGGATAAAGGTTTTTATTTTTCTTGTATACTGTAATTTTCCTCGCCTGTAACTGTGTGCTCCCCAAACCTGTTTAAGTGTGAAGTGTGTTTAAGTTTGTTACCTTTTAACTTTAATAAAAGTTATAGTTCTTTCATTGGAACCTGTGCTCTACTGCATCTTTATTCACAACCCCTAAATAAGTCCAAGTTTTGAACCTGGGGCGTGGGAGCGATTCGAACCGCTCACTGTGTCAGGGGAAAGGCTGACTCCTACCACAACCCACACCCCTACAAGATGCTGGTATCCTCATAGGTTATTCTCCTTCTGGCATGCACCTCTTGCTTTCCCGCCCATTGCTCACCACAACTCTACCCTTGTGCCTTCTTTATTGCACACACCCAAGAAATCCAGCCTGCCCACCCAGTGGTTGACCAAGAAGAAGGAGAGGAGAGTAAAGAAGAAGAAGAAGCAACACGGTCACTCAATTTGACACTCCCAGCCATTAGCTCCTCGAGGTCATCCTGCAAGGCCATTTGCAGTGTCCCCCACTGAAAGTCAGCAGCCTTCCACCAGCCATGCTGCAGCCACTGGGGTAGCACTACATGACATCAGTAGGATAAGCAAAGGCACACACAAGACAGTCACTAAGGGAAAGCATAAGGGTGATTAGTTGATTTCTCAATGTCATATTGGATGGATAGATGTATAAAGTTGGATTGGAAAGTTTGCTTTGTGGTGGCTTTTATCTCAGCATTGTGACCAAGAGGACGCAGTGATGGTCAGTAACAGAGGGAAGGGAAGGTGTGGGACAAATGTTGAAAAGGGAATTGGGGTTGTGTTCTCTGGTACTGCAGGTGGACGGTTTGATCCCAGGTATCCCGGCCAGAAAGGGGCTGTCTGGGTTGACTCCTTCCTTCTGCTTCCTCCTCTTCTGCTTCCTCCTCTTCTGTGTCTTCCTCTTCCCTCTGCGAGTGGATGGTGGAAATCTGAAATAAAAGCAGAAAATGCTGGAAATACTCAGCAGGTCAGGCAGCATCTCGACCTGAGATGTGAACACTGTCTCTCTCTCCACAGATGCTGCCTGGCTTGCTGAGTATTTCCAGCATTTTCTGTCTTCTCAAAGGCCTTCCTTTACCATCCGAGGCCTTGCAAGCATCCAGCAGCACTCCCTGCACACTTTAAAAACTTTTAACATCTATTGCACCAAGCCACTACTTCAATAAAATATAAAAAATCAGTCCAATAGCTTAAATCCAAACTTACCTGAAAGATGCGTGTGTCCCTTTAAGTAGTGCTGACAACATCTCTTAGGTCTGCTGCATGCTCGCTTTTCTGAGTGAGCTTAGGACTCAGTGTTAAAGTCAGTGCAAAGGTCGAAGTTTGCAGAGCGTGGCATCAAGTCGGCGTGACATCACACTCTGCTGTTTTGCATTTCTAAGGCTAGCGCTGCTAATGGCAGCGCTATGGCCCTCACCAAAATGGCGGCCGCTGAGTCCTGTGCCAGAGGCTGGCGGAAGTGAGGTGGCCGCAATTTTTTTTAATGAAACGGGCCTTAACGTAAGTCCTCGAATTTCGAAGCCTGCGTGTCTCAGTAAGGATTCTTGAATCTGATTGATTGAAGAGACATGCTGTTGCTTGCCCTGTTCACACAGGTCCCAGATCCCCTGTAGAGGGCGCCATGTTAAAATGGCTTTCTAATTACCATAAGTTACCGCGCAAAAGCCCACTGAAAGTCTGTGGGCAGCTGCAAGCGTAACAAATGGCAAGCGTGTTCGTTTGCCGCTGATCACAAAATCCAGGCCATTTCAAATTAATTGAAATATTGTAATCTAGCTAAATCTGCTGTTTTTACTCCTGCTTCTGTTTAATATTACATTTTAATAGGTGTGAGCTGTGGCACAGTGGTAGCACTCTTTCCTCTTAGTCAGAGCTTATGGGCTGGATTTTGTGAATGGGAGTTGGAGGCGGAATTGCTGCTTGTCGTGTCAATGTCCTGCCTCCATCCTCGTCTGACCAACCAGAGGGATTTTACCCTGATTGACCTTGTTAAGCCCGCCCTGCGGGCTCAGCAGGCCAATTAGGGAGGAAGTCACTGACAGAGCACGTCAACGTCTGACGTGCTATCTGTCAAGGCTTCTTGAAAGAAGAAATGTCAAACACTGACATTCTCTGTAGTTTGATGAGCCCTTGTGTTCAGGACTCATCAAACCTTTCAATTTTGTCGATTTCAGATGGCTGTTGGTTCGGAGGATCCAACAGCCAGTCTGTGAAATCAACAAGGAGGATGTTGGGTCTCCCGATCCAGCGCGGATGAAGGCTGTAGGAAGAAAACAAGGTAAGTGAACATTTTTTAAACTTAACACTCACCTTACATAATTACCACTCCACACTTGCACCCATCACTCACCTCTACTTCTTACTTCCAGGTGCCTCCGACCGCCGCAGACCTCCTTCACGTCTCCTCCAACCCGGCGGGGTTCTCCGAGGTCGGGACGCCTTCACCTGTGAAGGTAAAATGGCACTAATCCTTTTTTCTGCCTGTTAACTACCTGTTAACAGACAGTTAAAAGGATTAAATGCCTTTCCCGCCTCCAGGAGACGGGACCCGAAGCAGCACATCTTCCCGCCTCCTGGCAAAAGGGCACGGAGGCGGGATGGGGGCGGGTTTGCCATCCGCACCCACTTTCTGCTACTTTACCGGCAGTCTCGCCTCCATGCCCGCCTCCTCGGGGCTTGGAAAATCCAGCCCTATGCTTCAAGTTCCACTCCAGAGACTTGAGCACATAATCTAGGCTGACACTTCAGTGCAGCACTGATGGAGTGCTGCAATGTCGGAGGTGCCACCTTTTGGATGTGATGTTAAATCAGGGCACCATCTGCCCTCTTAGATAGACGCAAAAGATCTTATAGCACTATCGGAAGAAGAGCAGGGGAGTTTGTCTGGTGTCCTGGCCAATATTTATCCTTTAACCAACACCTAAAGCAGATTATCTGGTCATTTATCTCACTGTGTTTGTGGGGCCTTGCTGTATGCAAATTGGCTGCCATGTTTCCTACATTAAAACAGTGACCACACCTCAAAAAGTACATCAGCTGTAAAGCGTCTTGGGACATCCTGAGGTCCTTTCTCTCTCAGATTTGCAGTTCTCACCTTGAGTTATGTGGTCAGCCAGCTTGCTGTTCACCATCGATTGGCGAGTTCAGTAGGACAGTACATTGTGTAAGTCTGTACTCTTCTGTGTACCTCAGGGGTAAAAGGGGTCATTGTTCATCCTGTGGCCCACCATCTCACATTAATTTGTGAATACGGCCATCTTTTAGTTCATATGGAGGGAGGACTAGCCAATGGACTTTTAATTAAGGTACAAGAGAAGTAAAACTGTGAGGAGCCTGAATTATAACGGTGGCGATCTGCTTCCCTCCTCCTGCCTAAGGACGTTCCAGCTGAACAGTTACTCGTACAGGCAGCTAATGCCCCACTTATTGACAATTTAATACAAACTCTAATTTTAAACAGGATCAGTGGCTTGAGTGCTTGCCAAAAATACAGCCAGCTGTCATAGTAACTAGCTGTTTCAACGTTAAGTGGCCTGAAAGAGGCAGAACACAAGCATATTTAAAACATACTGGGACAGATTTTCAACTTTCTGCCTGGGTGTGAAACTGACATTGCGGACCAGCTGCCCATTATAGGGACAGCCTGATTTTCATTTCCATTTAGAAGTCCTGACTTGCTCCGTCAATGCTCTTTTGACTGAGAAGGGAAAGATCTTTAATTACATTCTGAAGGCAAAGTGAAAACAGGAAGGGCTTGCTGTGATTGACATGGACAGCAGTCAATTAGGAAGAATCAATTCAGTTTTAGAAAAAATAGTCAGCAAAACCCAAATCCAATAACTTAAGCTCCAGCCAAGAATTCCAAATTAAGCCTCAGGTTTGTATATGAAAAAGATCGGCGACTTCTTCCGACTTACGGAATTACCACAAGTGCACAGTGCCACTGATGGTATCCATTTGCCTATAAAGGCTTTGTCTGAAAGCACCATCAAGTTCAAACAGGAAGGGAGTTTATTCCCTGAATGTGTAGACAGTGAATGATGCAAACCATCTCATTCTGCAGGTCAATGCATGCTACCTGGAGACTGGCCATGATTCATTTATTCTCAGTCAATTCAAGATACCTGCACTGCTCAGTGAGAATAATGGGACAGAATGGCTGAAAGGAGACCAAGGATCAGAGGCCAAAAACAGGTTCAATAAAGCCTTGAACACTACCAGGATCATAGTGGAACACACTATCAAAATTCTCAAGTCCCATTTTTGTTGTCCAGACAGGTCGGGGACGGTGGGGTTTCAGTATAGTCCAACAAGGGTTTCTAGAATTGGTGTGGTTTGCTGCATCCCCCATAATTTCGCCATTACAAAGGAAAAAAAAGGTGGAGGAAAAAAGTGATGACCAGCCCCCTGTTCAGGACAAAGATGACAACTTTTCAGCAATTCTGTAATACTTTTTTTTCACTAGTGGGATATTGGGCTTAAAACATCAGCACACCCTTAGGTTCATATTATTTCACACGCTCTGGTAGTTCTCCAACTTGTAATGATAGTGTATTTGATATACGTAACCCATGTAGTAAGACTTTGATGCATAAGCCAATTGTGTACTCATCCTATGACTAACCAGCACTAACAAATTAATTGAGCACACCGAAAGAGAAGATCCGAAGCAATGTAGGGAAGACCCCAGGTGGGGTAAGATCAGGAAAGATAGAAGAAACAGAGGATACCCCAGGCAGGGCAGAATTGGAACACCGGAACAGTGAATTGAATTTGAGTAAGGGGTCGGAGGTTGCTCTTCTTCCTCAAAGGAGTGGACTGTAAGAAAGGGGGAAATCTTCATTTCTGAGTCTCCCTACTAACTAACGCCCAAGTTGAGAAAGCAATAAGTAAATTAGGGGACCAGGGTGGGGAGTTGCCTATAATGCCAGTCAGCATCCCTGGGCATGAATGATATCAGCAGGCCTAATGATTGCCCAGTGTCTGGTCTTAATAGTCCTTATTATGATGTCTTGCTATTTGAAAAGTCTGACCCTCCAATTGAACTGTCGAACTAACAATTTAGAGCTGGCACGATGTATGCAAAATTGAAAATGAGAGGTCGAAATAGTGGAGAATATGTTAAAAATCAGTGGTGTTCAAAATGTATATGGTTATGTGGATAAAATTGTGACGCAAATAATGCTGTGTTTACATGATGGTATTAGAACTGAAGACAATTTGGGCTGGATTTTGTCTTGGAGTCGGGTTGGGGTCGTGTAATCCGCATTTCGTGTTTCCCCCCGACTCCAGATTAATGTGGATGCCTGATGCAATTTTCACGTAATTGGGCAATTGAGTTGCAGCATGTGGGAACCCATGACCTAATTAGTGGTTTCAGTCTGAAACCCGCCTCTGATGATGTCATCATTGCTGACTGCCTGCTCTCAGATTGTGTGGCTGCTGGTGAGTGTGGACCTTTCTGCATTGCTTCTGATGTGAGTGGACCTGGATGAAAGAGAAAGAGAGAGAGAGAGAGAGAGAGAGAGAGAGAATTTTTTTTGCATCCAGGTCCTCTCATATCAAAGGCCAGGCAGTCTCTGAAGACATTCAATGCAGCAGCATCAGAGGCGACTTTCAGACCTAATACTACTACTACCTTCATCACATCTCCGTTGTAATAGTGGACCTGCAGCTGATAGTCAGCTGTCCACTTGTGCTCCCGCCAGGTTTCACTGGAGTGTTTCACACCAGGCGTGCTTCACATCAGAAAAGGGTTAAACTAGCTACAACGTTTCAAAATAGCATTACAGACCCAATTTAGGGCTTGTTAAGGGCTTTAATGGCCTCTCCCGCCTCTTGCAGGCGGGAGAGAGTCGGGAACCCCGCGACTGATTTTGTCAAAATTGCGTGGAGGCGGGATGGGGTCGGAAACCCCGACCCCGCAAATTTAACCCCCCACATGCCTCCAAACCCGACTCCATGGGTCATTCAAAATCCAGCCCAAAAAGTCCCTTCAGACTAGTATTAGAATAACTAGATAGATGTTTAGAATCTGCTTATGTTTTGGTTCCCTGCGGATGTTATAACATTTTGCACTGTGACGGTCACATATGACCTTGTTTCCAGGCTAGCTGTCTGCTGTTTGTGTGCTAGGAAGGTTGTTTTATGTATCTTTAATTTGACCAACCAAGGCCCAATGCCTATGTTTCTTCCATTACTGCTAATAACCATATTATAATGCTAAGTTAGGATTTTGACTTTGTTTAACAAAACTGTTTTAAAATGCATAAGTTAACCAGTGTATGAGAATAGAATAGAAGATATCTTTGGGAATTTAATGATTCATTCCATGGTGCAATAGTCTGATAATGAAATAGTTTTGCATAGCTAAAACTGCATGAACAGCATGAACATAAATAACTGACAACAAGCAGTTATGAACATCTGATGGCTGAGAATGGCATGTCTGACTCCAAACTAGGGAAGACAGGGACAAAGAGAGATAGGACGAATTCCAATGGAGGAACCTTCAAAATGTAAAAACAAGAAAGCTAAATTGGCAAAGGACATGAGACCCCTTTGAGGGAGGGCTTTCACCTAAGAATTAAGACAAAGAACTCGACGGGCCATTGGGCACTGAGTTTTTAGGGGAACCTCTCTAGGTTAAATGGTCTTGTCAATAATTTGGCCCCAGGCTCACCCCTGAAGAGAGAATAAGAGAAAGACCTGAAAAGCCCTTGGCACAGATGGTGAAGGGGAGAGCCATATAAGAGTGGGGCTGGTCTAACACTATTGCAGGAGCGGACTCAACCCATTCTTGGAGGTTCTAGATGAGAGGGAAAAAGGCCGTAAGCCAGAGAACTGTTTGCGCACGCCAGCCATCTGTCCGATCGGGACCGGTATCAGCTGCTTGTCATGGTCGTATGTTTTTGCTGTATAACTAATGTGTTATATTCCATCTTAAACTCTGATTAAACACAATATTCCCACCATATTGGTTTGCAGTCGATCCTGATAATTTGAAAGAGATTGGTAATCTCTACAAGCTAACAGTAGTGCAGATAGCAAAGGATTTGACAGGCCAAAGTGTCTGACCACTCCAGTGTGATTTCTAATATAATTTTATGGCAATACTTGGAGGCACTTACCTCTGTGTTAATGTTATTTTTTGAGGCATTAGCTGTGCAGCTTCCATTTTGGGAGAAGAGCTGATCAAAGGTACTCTCAGCTTGAAGGCAGGCCTGTCGGCCTAGAGAACATGAAGGAGCAGTGTCACAGCAACAGAACACTCTAGTTAAGAGTGCATGTTCCGATACTTTCCCTGCTTGTTGAGTGTCCTCTGAGGCACGGCACAGATGCTTTCGACCAGTCAAGAATATCACACCGTGACAATTTATGATATAGTTTTGATACAGTGATTTTTCTTAAACTACACAAGCAAAAAGAAAAATTGACGCAGTCTGATAGGACTTGAAGATGTGAAAAAGAACCTGAGGTAGATGATGAAATTTAAAATAATAAAAACTCTGTGCGGCTCCACTCTGAATATTTTAATGCTACATCTGCACATTCTCTGTTTTCCCGTCAAGACATCAGCAGTTAACATTTACTCTGCAGGATCATTTTTCATCCAGAGTAAGACAGCTGAGCTCTGCTGGAAGACTTGATCTGACAAGGTTAATTTCCCATTCAGCAAATGTCAATCTGCAGAACTGCCAAGGTTTGGTATTGAGCCAATTCCAGATATTCCATGTTGTGACGGATGCTTCAGAAAAGGAATCCTTTAACATTCTGCTGTCTCATCACTTTGATTTAATTTCAGCGCTTTAGACTGAAAGGTCATAGGCCTATAACTCAGCCTTTGGCTGTCGTGGTGACTTGTCCACTCTCACAAGCTGAGTTTTGCCAATTCTTGCTGGAAAGCGACATTCATGTGTGCTTCTGACTGAAGGGAACATCAGGACCAGATAAATACTGCAGAATGGCATCGATGATAGCTGTGAAGAATCAGGAGGTGTGGGGGTAGGGGGGGGGGGGGATTTCTCCTCCGCGATCCCACCTTAAATTGTAGTGGCCTCCTCTCCTTCTAGTCTGTTCCCAAACACATACCTGCTAAGGGCGCTGTTCTCGGGACATGCAGTATGATCGTCAGGGCACTTTATCCCCTTTAACATTCCTTGCCACCTCTTTTGGTGCTGCAGTGGCACCATTAACATTTTCTGTACTTTCAGGGGGGGTGGGTGCGGGGCCCTCTTGGCAGCAGGAAGCCACCGGGAGCCTGCCGCACCTAGTGATTGACCCCCCGACCCAGGAGAATGGGTCGGGTTAGGGCGGATCTGGAGCATTGGGCAGATGTCCCACCTCGCTGGAAGTCTGCCCCAAGAGGAGAATCCCAGCACTATGGCCCAAACCATTTCATTTTTCCAGGAGAAGGGTGGTGGCAGGAGGCAAGGCCTGAAAGCCTAATAAATAAAATAATTCCACTAGTTTACAGTTTTCAAAAAACACAAAATCAAACATGCTGTAATATTTTCTTTGCTGTATGTTGTGTCATAATTTGGTTAATGAACTACTAAATTTAATTCAATTTAATAAAACAATTTTATTTAATTACAATAAAAAAGTAATAAAACATATCAGGGATTAACATTCCAAGTGTGTCATTTGACATATAGTGATGGGTCACCTATAAATATCATAGATGGGTGAAGATATCATGTGCGCATGAATGATTAAGGCTATGTAGCCTGAAAAAGGGAGACACAAATGTACTGTTAACTTTCGTGGTGTTAGATTATGCTGAGCCCTGAATACATGAGGCTGCTCTTCGAAGGGCATGTGTAGCTGCATTACTGAATACACTGGCTCATAAACTGACATAATTGCGGAGATACTATACAGATTGAAACCACACTGCTTTAGGTAGCATCATGTCAAGTTGTGTTACAGAGTACTGAGATGTGGCATGTGCCTGCAGTTCCACAAATCTTGAGTTCTTCAATGCTATCTGAGGTAGGCTCACCACGTGACTTATCCATGGGAAGGAAGGAAAATTAAGGGCTGATTTCAACTTGGGGCGTAAGTGTGGCCTGAGAGGGTCAAAGCTGACGGAAAACCATCCATTCCCCCCACCCCGCCTCACCCCCGCAGCGTGAGGCCTGGGAGAATTTAACTACCGGTTTTCATTTGCATGATCCAACTCCTACTCCTGCCCAAACCAAGTGGGAATCGCTACCTAGACGGCTAGCGGCAGAGGAAACTTGGGCAGCACGAGGCCAACCTGAGGTAACAGTTACCGGCATGGTTTTACGAAGGGGAAGTCATGTTTGACAAATTTGCTGGAGTTCTTTGAGGAAGTAACATATAGAGTGGATAAAGGGGAACCAGTGGACGTAGTGTATTTAGACTTCCAAAAGGCATTTGACAAGGTGCCACACAAAAGATTATTGCTTAAGGTAAAAAATCACGGGATTGGGGGTAATATTCTGGCATGGATAGAGGATTGGCTATCTAACAGAAAGCAAAGAGTTGGGATAAATGGTTCATTCTCAGACTGGCAATCAGTAACTAGTGGTGTTCCACAGGGGTCAGTGCTGGGTCCCCAACTCTTCACAATCTATATTAACGATTTGGAGGAAGGGACCAAGTGTAACATATCAAAATTTGCAGATGATACAAAGATGGGAGGGAAAGTAGTGAGTGAGGAGGACATAAAAAACCTGCAAGGGGACATAGACAGGCTAAGTAAGTGGGCAGAGATTTGGCAGATGGAATACAACACTGGAAAGTGTGAGGTGATGCACTTTGGCAGGAAAAATCCCAGAGCAATTTATTATCTTAATGGCAAGAAACTGGAGAGTACTGAAGTGCAAAGGGATCTGGGGGTCCTGGTGCACGAAACTCAAAAGGTTAGTATGCAGGTGCAGCAAGTGATTAAGAAGGCAAATGGAATGTTGGCTTTCATTGCTAGGGGGATAGAATATAAAAATAGGGAGGTATTGCTTCAGTTGTACAAGGTATTGGTGAGACCGCACCTGGAATACTGCATACAGTTTTGGTGTCCTTACTTAAGGAAAGACATCCTTGCTCTCGAGGCAGTGCAAAAAAGGTTCACTCGGTTAATCCCGGGGATGAGGGGGTGGTCATATGAGGAGAGGTTGGGTAGATTGGGACTCTACTCATTGGAGTTCAGAAGAATGAGAGGCGATCTTATTGAAACATATAAGATTGTGAAGGGGTTGGATCGGGTGGATGCGGGGAGGATGTTCCCGATGACGGGTGAGACGAGAACTAGGGGACATAGTCTTAGAATAAGGGGCTGCTCTTTCAAAACTGAGATGAGGAGGAACTACTTCACTCAGAGGGTGGTAGGTCCATGGAATATGCTGCCACAAAAAGCTGTAGAAGCTACAACATTAATTAAATTTAAAACAGAAATAGACAGTTTCCTAGAAGTAAAGGGCATTAAGGGTTACGGGGAGCGGGCAGGAATTTGGACATGAGTCTAGGTTCGGATCGGTCATGGCCCTGTGGGTAGTGGAGCGGGCCCAGGGACTGTGTAGCCTGATTCTGCTCCTATTTCGTGTGTGCAATTCTGTTAGATGCAGGAGATGGTTCTGTGATAGATAGTAGATTGGCGGTTAGGATCAGATCAGCCATGATCTTATTGAATGGCGGAGCAGGCTCGAGGGGCCGATTGGCCTACTCCTGCTCCTATTTCTTATGTTCTTATAAGATAAATTGTTGGGAGGTGGGTCGTGAGGCTATCGTGGTCAGGGAAGGGGAGGAGCTCATGGGGCAGGGGAAGTCTAATGTTTCCTTGTGGTGCCCGGAGGAGCTCTCCTGCTCCACAAGAAAACATTTAAAAAAAATTTAAATCCTTATTTTGTTCACTTCTTCTGGCCTCGCTCCTGCTTGCAACCATCTTTTACTGGTGCCTCCGGCACTGGAGTCACTACCGCGATCGTCAGTTAAAATCCCATCAAGGTCGAAATGACTTCGTTGCAGGAGTTCCTCAGGGCAGTGTCCCAGGCCCAACCATCTTCAACTGCTTCATCAATGACCTTCCCCCCATCATAAGGTCTGAAGTGGGGATGTTCACTAATGATTTTACAGTGTTCAGTTCCATTCACAACGTCTCAGATAATGAAGCAGTCCATGCCCGCATGCAGCAAGACCTGGACGACGTTCAGGCTTGGGCTGATAAGTGGAAAGTAACATTCGTGCCACACAAGTGCCAGGCAATGACTATCTCCAACAAGTGAGAGTCTAACCACTGCCCCTTGACATTCAATGGCATTACCATCGCCGAATCCCCCACCATCAACATCCTGGGGGTTACCATTGACCAGAAAGTTAACTGGACCAGCCAAATAAATACTGTGACAACAAGAGCAGGTCAGAGGCTGGGTATTCTGCGGCGAGTGTCTCACCTCCTGACTCCCCAAAACCTTTCCACCATCTACAAGGCACAAGTCAGGAGTGTGATGGAATTCTCTCCACTTGCCTGGATTAGTGCAGCTCCACCAACACTCAAGAAGCTTGACACCATCCAGGACAAAGCAGCCTGTTTGATTGGCACCCCATCCACCACCTTAAACATTCACTCCCTCCACCACCGACGTACTGTGGCTGCAGTGTGTACCATCTACAAGATGCACTGCAGCAACTCGCCAAGGCTTAGAATCATAGAATCTTAGAATGGTTACAGCACGGAAGAAGGCCATTCAGCCCATCGAGCCTATGCTTCCAAGTTTTGTGTCATCTGTAAATTTTGAAATTGTGCCCTGTACACTCACGTCCAAGTCATTAATACATATCAAGAAAAGCAGTGGTCCTAGAACCGACCCCTGGGGAACACCACTGCATACCTTCCTCCAGTCCGATAAACAACCGTTCACCACTACTGTCTATTTCCTATCACTTAGCCAATTCCATATCCATGCTGCCACTGTCCCTTTTATTCCATGGGCTTCAACTTTGCTGGCAAACCTATTATGTGGCACTTTGTCGAACTCCTTTTGGAAATCCATGTACACTACGTCAACTGCATTACCCTTATCAACCCTCTCTGTTACCTCATCAAAGAACTCAATCAAGTTAGTTAAAAACGAACAAATCTATGCTGGCTTTCCTTAATTAATCCACACTTGTCCAAGTGACTGTTAATTTTGTCCCTGCTTACTATTTCTAAAAGTTTCCCCACTACCGAGGTCAAACTGGCTGGCCTGTAGTTTCTGGGTTTATCTTTACACCCTTTTTTGAACAATTCGACAGCACCTTCCAAACCTGCGACCTCTACCACCTAGAAGGACAAGGGTAGCAGGCGCATGGGAACACCATCACCTGCAAGTTCCCCTCCAAGTTACACACCATCCTGACTTGGAAGTATATCGCCGATCCTTCATTGTCGCTGGGTCAAAATCCTAGAACTCCCTCCCTAACAGCACTGTGGGAGAACCTTCACCACGTGGACTTCAGCAGTTCAAGGAGGTGGCTCACCACCACCTTCTCAAGGGCAATTAGGGATGGGCAATAAATGCTGGCCTTGCCAGCAACGCCCACATCCCAGGAACGAATAAAGAAAAATGATCAGACCCCAACATTTAAATAATAACGAAGGCCCCACCTGCCTGGGACAAGCACCGATACTCCTGAAAATCTGACAAGGAGGCTGGCCAGGGAGGCAGGGTTAAAATCGTCCCTTCAGTGATTAAATCATCTCAGTGAACTCTTCTGTACCTCTTACTGGCCATCTCAATGGCAGCATGAGCAAACCATGTGCCTGTCCCGTTGCCTGGGGAATGTTCTGTGGCCTAGTGATACCTGAAAAAGTGGAGAGTATTTTATAAGTGAGAAGAAAATTTTAAAAGAATGTTGGGTTTTAGGGTAAATGACTCAATTGCAACTTCATGCTGGGTTGAATGTGAATTCCTATTGATCCTTGTTTTTTTTAATTGATATTATACTTAGTAGAAGCAGTGTCTTTACTTTGTGCCCAGATGCTTGTGATAAATTTATTTTATAAACAGAAAATATTTTTGCATAAGTTAAATATAATTGTGATGTGTTATGTGAATGACTAAGGGTCCCTACCTTATTGTCTGCTGGCACTAGTGACTGAAGAATAATACCTACTAATAGCATTGGTGGAAACAGTTCTCATACATACTTTGACAACCTTAACTTAGACGGCTCTTGCCGACCCCAAGGTGGTCTTTGACAAGCCTTTCGTATCTGTATTAATGTAGCTGGACTCCATTGAACAAGTAATTGCCTTAATCTGACTACAACCGGAAACGATTAGGGTGCTACTGAGAGTAATTCATTATCTATCACAGAATCCCCACAGTACAGATAGAGGCCATTTCGGCCCATCGAGCCTGCACCGACACATATCCCACCCTATCCCTGTAACCCCACGTATTTAATCCCCCCTAACACTAAGGGTCAATTTATCATAGCCAAATCAACCTAACCCGCACATCTTTGGACTGTGGGAGGAAACCGGAGCACCCGGAGGAAACCCACGCAGACACGGGGAGAATGTGCAAACTCCACACAGACAGTCACCCGAGGCCAGATTCGAACCCGGGTCCCTGGCGCTGTGAGGCAACAGTGCTAACCACTATGCCACCATGTTGCCCAAATCACGTGAAAAGTTTGCAAAGAAAAACACTATTCAAAAGAACTCAGTTGACTGGTTTGTTTAATTCTTTCATGAACTGATTCAAAACTACTGTGTTATTGCAACTGACTCAACAACTTGCTGCATTTTACTACTAATGTAAAAAACCCTATTTAGAAATTAACTTCATTGCTAATTCAATCTGATACAATGTCTGGTGTGATTGATATTAATCATGCTCTGTAGTAATGTGGGTGCACAGTAGCAATGAGACAATAAACAGTCTACTGTTTGCCCAGGGTACAAAACCCCAGATTACTTTGCGTGCAAGGCCACGCTTCAGATCATTGTGAGCAAGAGTTCTTGAATGTGGCAGGTGACTTTGGTGTTATGTGCAAGAAAAGTATCTGGTAAGATATCAAATTGTAACAACTATTTCTCTGAGCTTTTCTTCCTTATTCCTTCTGATATCTCATATTATACATGCTTTCTCCTGCCTACATCTTCACTGTGTTGAAGTCAGGGTCACTGCACTGTCTCTTAACTCTGATTGATTGATTCACAGGAACTCAAAAGTGTGGAACTACTTACATCCCTCAGTCTTTCCTTTATTCCACCATCCACAGGCTTTTAAAACCCAAACTTGGCATGACCTAATCACTACTTCTTAATTTACTATGTCCTGTTTTCTACTTTTTTTAAATATGTATATGCTGATAATATAAATAAACTACTTGTCAAGCATTCTCAAATGCAAATGGCTGTGTGATCACTAAAAGGTAAAGAAAAACATATGCAGTCTCACTACATTTCAGTCAATCACTCAGAACTGAAAACATGCCAATTTGATTTAAAAAGGTGACTGTAGCAAGTAAATTACGCATGAATAGTGCTACAAACCAAGGGCATCAGAGGAAAGCCAAGGAAAACATACATAGAGGATGTGTCATGGCCAGCAGTGAGGTAGAATATGCATCTCTACTCATGAGGCTCACTATCACTCACTTACCACTTTGTTGCTTGTGAGCTGTGGTCAGACTTACTTGTGGAGATATTTGTTATAGCTCTCTGCTGAATATAACATTTGCTTTAACAGGAACATAGGAACATGAGTAGGCCATTCAGCCCCTCGAGCCTGTTCCGCCATTCAATTAAATCATGGCTGATCTGTATCTTAACTCTATCTACCCGTCTTGGTTCCTTACCTAACAAAAATCTATCAATCTCAGTTTTGAAATTTTCAATTGACTTAGCCTCAATAGTTTTTTTGGGAAGAGAGTTTCAGATTTCCACTACCCTTTGTGTGAAGAAGTGCTTCCTGACATCACCCCTGAACGGCCTAGCTCTAGTTTTAAGGCTATGGCCCCTTGTTTTGGACTCCCTCAGCAGAGGAAATAGATTCTCTCTATTTACCTGATCAACCCCCTTAATCGTCTTAAACACCTCAGTTAGATCACCTCTTAATCAAGGGAATACAAGCCTAGTCTATGCAACCTGTCCCCATAATTTAACCCTTTTAGCCTCAGTATCATTCTGGTTAATCTGCTTCCACACTTATAACAATATAATTTCACAATTCATTTATGTTTTTATAATGTGTCAGATGCTGAGCTTTAAAAAATATGTCTTCTCAGTTTTCAGATCACATGAACGATATCAGTACATACGCACTGGCCATAACACAGTGGTTTTGTTTATCGGGGCACAGGTTTGTACCCACAATGATGCACGTGCTGAGCTCCAGATCTGAATAATGCCATGGGGGGGGACGATGGCAAGTAAAAACCTGGTGTTTCCCCAAGAGAAGGAGGAAAAATGAGAGGGACAGTGTTGAGATTAACTTATCTCTGGCCTTTCCAAATAATCAGGATCGAGTGCAAACCAATATGGTGGGTATATTGTGTTTAATCGGAGTTTAAGACGGAATATAACACACTAGCTATACAGCAAAAGCTTACGACCGTGACAAGCAGCAGGTACCGGTCCCGATCGGACAGACGGCTGGCGTGCGCGAACAGCGCTTCAGCTTACAGCCTTTCTCCCTCTCTTCCTCTCTTCTAGAACCGCCAAGAGTGTTAAACTAAGGTCAGCATGGGTCCATTCTCGGAAGAGTGTTAGACCATCGATCACTCTTAGAAACTCTTCACTTCACCGTCTGCACGAAGACATTTTCGGGTTTTGCTTTTATTCCCTTTTATGGGGTGGTCCTGATTTACAATATGGACAGAACCATTTGACCTGTAAGGGTTCTTCTTAAACCAAGGTGCCCAATGGTATGTCGAGTTCTTTGTTTTAACTTTCAGATGAAAGCTCTCCCCTAAAGGGTCTCATGCTCTTCCCTCACAGGTCTTTCCTGTTTATATATTCTGAAGGCCCATCCATCGTAATTCCTCTTATCTCTCCCGTCCCTATCCTCCCTGGTACAACCAGGTTGTACAAGGCTCGGCCTTGTACCCCTTTAATCAGGGGCCCATGTTAGAGCTGTCTGCTCAGCCAATTGCTATTTAAACTATTTCCCCTTAATCTAACAGACTATTCTACCCTGAGATGATACATTAGCCCCCATAATTGCTTCTATTCTATGTCCTTATACTTAATTAACTTCTACATATCTTCGCAAGCAGTTCTGTTAAGCGAACTCCAACTCCGAACTTAGCATTTATAATATGGTTATTAGCAATAATGGAAGAAACGTAGGCGTCGAGCCTTAGTTGGTCAAATTAAAGATACATAAAACAAAGTCAAAATCCTAACTTACAAACAGCAGATAGCTAGCCTGGAAACAAGGTTATATATGACTGTCACGCTGCAGAATATTATAACATCAGCAGGGAATTAAAACATAAGCAAATTCTAAGCATCTATCCAGTTATTCTGATACTAGTCTGACGAGACTTTTGTCTCAAGTTCTGATACAATCATTTAAACACAGTATTATTTGCGTCACAATTTCATTCGCATAACCATATGAATTTTAGATACCCTTAATTTCTAACAACAGTCCTCATGAAATAGTCGTATGTACCACTGAAGCCACTGCCAGCTTCAGAACAGTAATAATGGAAGCCTGAGATTCAGTCACCCTCCTGCTTTCTCAGTCAGGATGGTGTGTGGTACAGGGAGAAGCAAGAAATGGGAAGAAGAGAAAGTAAAAAGAGGGCATGTCACTCCAAAAAGACAGGCTTTGTGAAAAATTTATAGAGCGAATATGGAGAACAATACTAAACATAAGGGGACATCCACAAAATTAATATAAAGCAACAAAAAGTTTTTAAAAAACAGAGGAAATCTTTAGGACAGATCTCAACTGAATACGAAAATCTTTAGGATAACCCGTACCTTTCCAGTTTAAGAAAATCCTGTGAAGATGTGCCACATAGAAATATTTCCATTGGTGCGGAATGCTTTTGGAAAGTCTTTGTAAAATGGGATTTTCCTGTGAAACTTGACGTATGTTTCCAGTAACGTCAAGGACGGATTTTGTTTGAGGTAGAATAAAGAACCATAGAGGTTTTCTTTTGTAGATATCGATGTAGGTTCTTTTCTACGTTAAAGGAAATGCAATTTGTTGTGGATGTTTTACAGTAGATACTGAACTCTGGCTTTAACCGTAGAAATTTATAGCAGAGAAGGAGGCATCTGGTCTATTGTGTCGGCACCAGCTCTTTGCTAGAGGAATCCAAAATTAATCCCACTGTCTTGCTATCTTCCTCTGCTTCAAATATTTACCCACTTTTCCCTTAAAATAGGCAACGGTCTCTGTCTCAACTGTTGCAAAGCTTCCATGCTCCAACAGCTCTCTGAGTAAATAAATTTCTCATAACATCTCTCCTCACTCTCTCAGTGGCAATTTAAAAGTGATGACCTTTCGTCACTGTCTCCCCAACCAGAGATAACAGTCTTTCCTTATTCACTCCATCAAAATCCTTCATAATTTTAAAAACCGCTATTAAATCTTCTCACAGCTTTCTCTGGTCCCACAAAACATAGAGGAGAATTAATATAAAGCAACAAAAAGGTTAAAAACACAGAGGAAATCTTTAAGACAGATCTCAACTGAATACGAAAATCATTAGGATAATACATACTTCAAGAAAATCCTGTGAAGATGTGCCACATAGAAATATTTCCAGTGGTGTTGAATGCTTTTGGAAAGTCTTTGTAAAATGGGATTTTCCTGCGAAACTTGACGTATGTTTCCAGTAACGTCAAGGAATGATTTTATTTGAAGTAGAATAAAGAACAATTGAGTTAAAATAGTCTTTTATCTCAATTCTCTTCCTATAACTATAGCGTCCCACCCCTGCTATCATTCTGGTGAATCTATACTGTACACTCTCTTTGGCTTTAAAGTCCTTTCTATAATGGGGCACTCAAAACTGCAAACATTACTCTGACTGTGGCCTAACCATTGCCTTATATAAATTTATCATTACCTTTGTATTTATTTATTCATTCATTCACGGGATGTGGGCGTTGCATTTATTGCCCATCCCTAATTGCCCTTTGAGAATGATGTAGAGATGCTGGTGTTGGACTGGGGTGAACAAATGTGAGAAGTCGCACAACACCAGGTTATAGTCCAACAGCTTTATTTGAAATCACAAGCTTTCGGAGCTCTGCTCCTTCGTCAGGTGAAGTTTTCACCTGACAAAGGAGCAGCGCTCCGAAAGCTTGTGATTTCAAATAAAGCTGTTGGACTATAACCTGCCCTTTGAGAAGGTGGTGGTGAGCTGCCTTCTTGAACTGCTGCAGTCCGTGTGGTGAAGGTATTCCCACAGTGCTGTTAATCTTTGCTCTTGTATTCTATGCTCCTATTTATGAACCTAAAATGCTGTGGCCTTTAAAATAGCTTTATCTACCTACACTCACTCTTTCAGGGAATAATGGGGCTGAATTTCAATGCTGATTCTCCCACTCGCCCACTGTAACTTCAGCAGAAGAGCTGCAGAAACCCCGGAAAAAAACAACCTACATGTTTTTTTGTAATAAGCCTCCAGTGAGACACTATCAAATACCTTCTGAAAATTCATATACACTACAGCTACTGCATTCCCTTTATCTAGCCAATTGGTCACTTCTTCAAAAGCACTCAGTTAAATTTGTCAACCATAACCTACCTTTTACAAATTTGTGCTGGCTGTCACTGATTAACCAATGCATTCCAGCTTTAATGAACCGGGATCTTGGGTTCATGTCACGATACATGACGTAGAGTCATCCAGACTCAAGTCGTCGTTGGCTTGTTCACAGATGTGATTTCCAGTAAAAAAAAGTAAAAATTTTAAAGTTTATCGTTTTCCATACAGACTGCAGCTTTTGACACATTAGACCCCCTGTAACCCCACCTCATTGTCTCAGTTGTATCTTGCTATGTCTTTGATGTGGTGCCTTCCTGGCTGACCTGATTGTTTATCTGCCGAGGTGTGACAAAAGGCAGTCAGGAGGATTAAATGTAGTCGTCTGCCATTGTACGCTTCACATGCATTGTTCTCTATCTATATATGCTTTGTCGATTTGTATTCCTTTACTTCACCTGACGAAGGAGCAGCGCTCCGAAAGCTTGTGATTTCAAATAAAACTGTTGGACTATAACCTGGTGTTGTGCGACTTCTAGCTTTAATGAAGACCCTTGTTGAAGTCTTCAGGATCTCCAGTGGCTCTCTAACATGCACACTGTCCAGGGTTCTCAATGATTCTCTCATCTGCACACATCACATGCATGTTCCACCTCATTCTAGAGCTTACCTCTTGAGTAACAGGACATCTCTTTCACACTCTTTTGCCTTTCATGGCTTTGCTCACTCCCCACAGAGGTGGCAAGAGCAAGAGAAACATAAAGGTAGGACCATTTGAGGCAAGGCTTGAGGCACTTCAGAAATTCAAGAAGGTCAACAAGCCATCAAATGTTGCAGAAACTAATTTATTTCTGTGCTATTAATTGAATTGCCTCCGGTCAGAATTGTAAATGAGTTCTGCCTGCAGGCTCTCAAGTTAAAAAAGCAAAGGAAAATTTAACAGAAACTGTATTCCAGTGCCCTGACCTATCAGCAATTTATAACGTAGAAATCTTATTAACTTGATACAGGATGAAGCCCATGGCCATTACACGGAAGATGATCCTAAGGAAATGTTCCTCACTGATAGAAGGGTTATACTTGATGTGCCCATGCGATATGTGGGATAGATGATAAATTGTTCAAACTGCAGTGACACATTGAAGGTTTGAAGCTGATATCATCACTTCATCAGCTTTCTGAGTTTTAACATGTACATTTTTGACATCCTTGCAAAACTGTAAAAGAAATTAAAAACAGATCTCAAGTGGTACTGAATGTCTGGCCTACTGAATAGTTCTTGGCTCCAGCTACTTTGGTAGGGTGGAGTCCCACTGTATTATGAATATGATATTATTCTCTGCTTGGCATCAATAAAAAAAATTCTGGAAGATTGTTTTGGATTTTTTGGTATTCCTGTCCTTTGCCTTACAGCATTCTTACTCTTCTAAGTGACAAGATAGCCTGCTGGCAAATAGCTGGGGTGTTGCATTCCTTACACTTCCTATCCCAGGTTTAGCTGAGTTGAAGTTTCTTAATTAACTTTCTGATTTAGGCAATTGTGTTCACTGCATCATGACTTTGACATTTATATCACTTCTGATATACAGTGAGAAAAAAAATTCCTTTCAGTGTCGCTGACAGGAGTTTGGATAAAGTTCATTTGACGAAAATCTCATTTTAATTTCAAATAAAACCTGACAGATGTAACACTTTTGTGTGGTAGAGGGGTTGGCTTTGTACTTGGCACAATCCGATAAGACCTCACCTCCTTTTGTCTATCCTGCATTCAGCCTGGGTTTCCACAAGTTTTCAGAGGTGGCAGAGGAGAAAATGTTTCTGTAGAGAGAGGGGTCCGACTAGTGGGCACCCTGTTAAGCGGAATATTCATTTAAAGAGAACAGGAAGTGTATGGCTTGAGGCATTTTTGTTCTAAGGGTTATATTGACCTTATCGAAATTAGTTCAAACATATTTCATTAATATTTAAGTTACGACATAGTAAAGTTTTTAAAATGAGAAATCATATGAGATTCCTCATTTCACAAGTTATTGTACTTTTTAAGCAAAGCAAATTTAGTGTAAAGAATAAAGCAGATTGTTTTCGCTGAACTTCTTACAACTATTCACATCTCAAAAGGAATCTACCATAAATGGCCATATCTACCATAAATGGATGGTATTCTAACATAAACAGACATTTCCTCAGACCTTTTCCATATGAAGTAATTTGTCACACTGAAATCTGGTTTCCAGCAGAGTGTTTGAAAGTGAATGCTTTAGCTGCCTTGCATTCTTTAGCTTCTTGTCTGAATGTAGTTACTAAACTAAAGGAAGAAGGTAGATTGAGGTCCAACTCATAATCGGTTACTAATAGTAATCTTGTCCAGTAGATATTAAAGGTATTTAATGCCTGCCATTATTTTTTAATTATGTTAAAGGCAAAAATCAGTAGCACGGTCTTGTTAAAGACTGTTCATACCAGTGGTAGGTGGACTGATCCAATACTGAGTCTGTGAAAGCTGTATGCAGCACGTACTGAGCTTCTTGGCATTGCTTCAGATTATAGCACTGTGCCAGATCTAGAAAACTACCAGGGATTGATGGCAAGAAACAAGATTTGCTCTGCCAAAAAAAAATCTAGGTAAACAAAGTGCGTATTCTGTGTGTACTGGCTATAAATCCTGTGGATATGGCAGAAGAATAACAAGACCCTGCATAATGAGTCCACTGAAAAATACTTACACCTAAAAATGTTGTAATTGTTGCCCTTCAAAAGGAGCCCCTTTTCCAAAATGTTATAGCTGACAGAACTCAAAGAGTTAGGCAAGATTTGACTGTGCAGGTAAGAAAATATATTCAGTTTTCCATCTAACTGACTTGTATTCCTTTCATCGCTTGCTGAGCTTTAAAATAATGCTGCATTTAATTGGCAATGAGCTAAAATGGTCAGCCACACTTACAGGAATGCAACAATGAATTAACACTGACAGAAAATCAAAACTCAATGTTTGAACTATTCTTCACACCATTGAGCACAAAATCTAGGCTGACACTTCAGTGCAGTACTGAGGGAGTGCTGCAATGTCAGAGATGCTGGGCTGGATTTTCAATGACCCGTGGATTCGGGTTTGGAGGCGTGTGGGGGGGTTAAAGTTGCAGATTCGGGGGTCCCGACCCCATCCTGACTCCATTCCGCCTCCACGCAATTTTGACAAAATCGGTCGCGGGGTTCCCGACTCCGTCCCGCCTCCAAGTGGCGGGAGAGGCCATTAAAGCCCTTAACAAGCCCTAAATTGGCTCTGTAATGCCATTTTGAAACGTTTTAGCTAGTTTAACCCTTTTCTGACGTGAAGTACGCCTGATGTGAAACACGCCAGTGAAACCTGGCGGGAGCACAAGTGGATAGCTGACTATCAGCTGCAGGTCCACTATTACAACAGAGATGTGATGAAAGTAGTAGTAGTATTAGGTCTGAAAGTCACCTCTGATGCTGCTGCATTGCCTGGGAGGACTTGGTTGCAAAAAAAATTCTCATTCGCTCTCTCTCTCTCTCTCTCTCTGATGCTGCTCATTTTGCATCCAGGTCCTCTCACAGCAAAGGCCAGGCAATCTCTGAGACCAGGCAGTCTCTGACCTGCAATGATGAATACGTGGCTAGAGGAATGGTGCAAGGGGGAGGGATTCAAATTCCTTGGACATTGGAACCGGTTCTGGGGGAGGTGGGACCAGTACAAACGGGACAGTCTGCACCTGGGCAGGGCCGGGACCGATGTCCTAGGGGGAGTGTTTGCTAGTGCTGTTGGGGAGGGTTTAAACTAAAGTGGCAGGGGGTTGGGAACCTGAGCAGGGAGACAGAGGAAAGGGAAATAAGGATAAAAGCTAAAGACAGGAAGGAGAAAAACAAAAGTAGAAGGCAAAGAACTCAACGGTTTAAATCAAACATGGTCACAGTAAATAATAATTCATATAGGTCTGACAGCGTTAAAAAAACAAGCCTGAAGGCTTTGTGTCTTAATGCAAGGAGCATTCGGAACAAGGTGGATGAATTAGCTGCGCAAATAGAGGTAAATGAATACGATTTGATTGGGATTACAGAAACATGGCTCCAGGGTGGCCAAGGCTGGGAACTCAACATCCAGGGTTATTCAATATTTAGGAAAGATAGGCAAAAAAGAAAGGGAGGTGGGGTAGCATTGCTGGTTAAAGAGGGGATTAACACAATTGAAAGGAAGGATATTAGCTCTGATGATGCGGAATCTGTATGGGTAGAACTGAGAAATAACAAAGGGCAGAAAACGTTAGTGGGAGTGGTATATAGACCTCCAAACAGTAATACGGAGGTTGGGGACGGCATTAAAAGGGAAATTAGAGAAGCATGCAGTAAGGGCACAGCAGTCATCATGGGTGACTTTAATTTACATATAGATTGGGCTAACCAAATTAGTAAAACTACTGTGGAGGAGGAATTCCTAGAATGTTTACGAGATGGTTTTCTGGAACAATATGTCGAGGAACCAAACAGAGATCAGGCCATCTTAGACTGGGTATTATGCAACGAGAAAGGATTAATTAGCAATCTTGTTGTACGAGGCCCCTTGGGTCAGAGTGATCATAATATGATAGAATTCTTCATTAGGATGGAGAGTGAAGTAGTTGAATCAGAGACTAGGGTCCTGAATTTAAATGAAGGAAACTACGATGGTATGAGGCGCGAATTGGGTAGGATTGATTGGGGAATGTCACTCAAGGGGTTGACGGTGGATAGGCAATGGCAAACATTCAAAGACTGCATGGATGAACTACAGAATTTGTACATCCCAGTGTGGCATAAGAATAAAACAAAAAGGGTGACTCAACCGTGGCTAACAAGGGAAATTAGGGATAGCATAAGATCCAAGGAGAGGGCATATAAATTGGCCAGAAAAAGCGGTAGCCCTGAGGATTGGGAGTAGTTTAGGATTCAACAAAGGAGGACAAAGGGATTAATTAAGAAGGGGAAAATAGAATATGAAAGTAAGCTTGCTGGGAACATAAAAACTGACTGTAAGAGCTTTTATAGATATGTGAAGAGAAAAAGATTAGTGAAATCAAGTGTAGGTCCCTTGCAGTCAGAAGCGGGGAAAGTTATAATGGGGAACAAAGAAATGGCAGCCCAGTTAAATGCATATTTTGGTTCTGTCTTCACAAAGGAGGACACAAATAACCTCCCAGAGATGTTGGAGAACATACGGTCTGATGAAAGGGAGGAACTGAAAGAAATCAGTATTTGCAGGGAAATGGTGTTAGGGAAATTGACGGTATTGAAGGCCGATAAATCCCCAGGGCCTGATAATCTACATCCTAGGGTACTTAAGGAAGTGGCCCTAGAAATAGTAGATGCATTGCTGATCATCTTCCAACATTCGATGGAATCTGGAACTGTACCCATGGATTGGAGGGTAGCTAATGTTACCCCACTATTCAAAAAGGGTGGTAGAGAGAAAGCGGGGAATTACATCGGTAAGCCTGACATCGGTAGTGGGGAAAATGCTAGAGTCCATTATAAAGGATGTAATAGCTGAGCATTTGAAAAACAGTGACAGGATCGGACAAAGTCAACATGGATTTACAAAAGGTAAATCGTGCTTGACTAATCTACTGGAATTTTTTGAGGATGTAACTGGGAAAATAGATAAGGGAGAACCAGTAGATGTGGTGTATTTGGACTTTCAAAAGGCTTTCGATAAGGTCCCGCATAAGAGATTAGCGGGTAAAGTTATGGCACATGGGATTGGGGGCAAGGTATTGACTTGGATAGAGAACTGGTTGGCGGACAGAAAGCAGAGAGTAGGAATTAATGGGTCTTTTTCCGAGTGGCAAGCAGTGACTAGTGGGGTACCGCAGGGATCAGTCCTTGGACCCCAGCTATTCACAATATACATTAATGATCTAGATAAGGGAATTAAATGTAATATCTCCAAGTTTGCAGATGACACAAAGCTGGGTGGGAGTGTGTGCAGCGAGGAGGATAGCGAGAAACTCCAGGATGATCTGGACAGGTTGGGTGAGTGGGCAGAAGCGTGGCAGATGCAATATAACGTGGATAAGTGCGAGGTTATCCACTTTGGTGTCAAAAACAGAAAGGCAGACTATTATCTGAATGGCAATAGATTGGGAGAAGGGGAAGTGCAACGAGACCTGGGTGTCCTTGTGCACCAGTCGCTGAAAGTAAGCATACAGGTGCAGCAGGCGGTGAAGAAGGCAAATGGTATGTTGGCCTTCATAGCGAAAGTGTTTGAGTATAGGAACAGGGATGTCCTGCTGCAGTTGTACAGGGCCTTGGTGAGACCACACCTTGAGTACTGTGTGCAGTTTTGGTCGCCTTATCTGAGGAAGGATGTTCTTGCCATGGAAGGAGTTCAGCGAAGATTCACAAGGCTGATACCTGGGATGGCAGGAATGACATATGAGGAGAGATTGGGTCGATTGGGCTTATACTCACTGGAGTATAGAAGAATGAGAGGGGATCTCATCGAAACATATAAAATTCTGACAGGTCTGGACAAACTAGATGCAGGAAGAATGTTCCCGATGGTCATAGAGTCCAGAACCAGGGGTCATAATCTACGGATAACGGGTAAACCATTTAGGACAGAAATGAGGAAGAATTTCTTCACCCAGAGAGTGGTGAACCTGTGGAATTCTCTACCACAGAAGGTAGTTGAGGCGAAGTCATTAAATATATTCAAGGATGAGTTAGATATATTTCTTAAAGCTAAAGGTATCAAGGGATATGGGGAGAAGGCAGGTACAGGGTACTGAGTTTAGATGATCAGCCATGATCTCATCGAATGGTGGAGCAGGCTCGAGGGGCCGAATGGCCTACTCCTGCTCCTATCTTCTATGTTTCTATGTTTCTATGACATCATCAGAGGCGACTTTCAGACTGAAACCACTAATTGGTTCATGGGTTCCCACATGCTGGAACTCAATTGCCCAATTAAGTGAAAATTGCATCAATCTCCCACATCCAATTGCAGGCGGGTGGATAACACGAAATGCGGATGACACGACCCCAACCCGCCCCAGTATCAAAATCCAGCCCGCTGTCTTTTGGATGAGGCCCCGTCTGCCCTTTGAGGTGGACATAAAAGATCCCATGGCACTATTTTTAAGAAAAGCAGTAGAGTTTTCCTCAATGTCCTCAACCACACCTAAAAACAAATGATCTGGTCATTATCACATTGCTGTTTGTGAGAGCTTGCTGTGCGCAAATTGGCTGCTGCATTTCCTACATTACAACAGTGACTAGACTTCAAAAATACTTCATTAGCTGCAAAGTGCTATGGAACATCCTGAGGTCGTGAATAGTGCTATATAAATGCAAGTCTTTCTTTTTTTTTCTTCCCAATGGAATACCCTTTGCATGAGACAGCTATTCTGCTGTCACCATGGTACAAACTAATTCAATACAGGTAAATGCATGTGAATGGCACACATGGTGAGATAGCACTTTGGTGTCACTGCCATGGTAGGACATGAGCTCACACTCAGGATTGCCCATAAAGCAAGCTTCTGATGTTGACCATACAGCCAGGGTGATACAAAGGTGAAGCTCACTGCAAAGATAATTACTGGCATGGAATACCATCCACTAATAAATGATACCTTGATGTTTATTATTGCCATTTATCCATGTATTTTTTATGTTTGTACAGTGGTTCATGAATAACAACTTACAGTACCACAGTGTGGATTTGAATCTTAGCACAATCTAATGCCCCATGCAGAGAAGTGCATTGTATGTCCCTCTTCGGCTCCCATAACACACCAGCTAAGATGATGCACAGCACATTACTACCAACATGCACGAAAAATGTGGTCACATTAGCCAGAAGAAAGCAGCTGCACTAATTTGTAAAGATATAAAAACTTGTACTCATAGCTTAGAAGCAGCTCACTGTTTCTCAGGGCAAGTGTGTGATGTCTTACCACACATTCCTGTTCAAATCTAATAAAACCCATTACATCCTTAGACAGATACAGATGGCTTATAAGGATCTGACTGCAGAATAACAGCAAAATGTAATGGCAGCTGCCTACAGTTCACTGGTTGTTCAACTAATTGGAGACAAATATTTAATAACATTAAACAAAAGGTAGAACAGACTAAGTATTCCCAATAATCATTTCCCATCACTTTCCTGTGTGCTAAACATTTGTGCAATTCAGGCGAATTTGAAGTAGGATTTAATTCCTCTGTTCGCCCTTCCTCCCCCTCTCCTCTGCTCCCTCCTCTCACTCTATTGCCTTTCTCCCTCCCACTCCTGTTACCTCCATCCTTCTTTCCCTTCTCTTGAAAGAGAAGGCTTAGTGGATCGGGACATCTGCCAGAATATCTTGCTCAACTGAAGAGGGGCCATTCAGGATTATCTAGTCAATGGGGTTGAGGGTGAGCTGGCCTAAATATATGCTAATTTGCTCAATGAGAGGTGGCATGCAGGGCAACTCACTTGGAGGGCGGGGTACTTCACCACAATGAGAATGAACTTGCTCAGTAGGGTGGTACATTGTAGAGGAAATTACTTGGGGGGAAAGCAAGTAATGAAGGAGTTGCTCAGGGTGGGGGTAGGGTTGTGGGGATGGGTAATGGTCATGTAGCTGAGTGGGTGAGGGGGCCGTGATTGAACTACTGTTCAGTGAGGGGGCTTGCAAGTACTGGACATATTGCTTAGTACGGTGCAAAATTGTGCATTTAGTGCTCAGTGGCAATGTACAATGACAATACTGGCATGACATGACAATTATATTTTTCAGAATCAAGGGGTCGATACTTTAGGAAGGAGTGAGACTGATGAATTCTTCTAATGGGGTATAGTGAGTGAGAGGTGCTATTTTTTCGTAGGTCTGATGCACCGGGGGCAATGTTGGAGGCAAACCGTGCGCTGGTCCAGGCCACAAGGGTGGAGCTTTATTAATTTTTAAGAATACATAACATTTAAACTATTCCTGTTGTTGCCAATTCAGTACTTTTTTTTCTGACTGGATCACAGGCAAAGTCAAAGCAAAGGAAATAGTAAAGCTGACTTTAAAGTAGATCATGACAAAACTAGATTTATTTCTAAGTCATGACAAAACTAGATTTATTTCTAAGTCTTAAAGGGGAACGAGGCAGGTAAGGGCTAAAAAACTGCTTTAACTCAATAAAATATAAGAGTCCAGAAATTCGAGCCCGCCCAAAAACAGGTGTGCAGGGAAAACAGTCGCCTGAATAGATAGGTCTGAGGTGCACGTAATATTGGGTCTCGGGCCACAGTATCATCGAACCGGTATTGCTGAGGGTCCTCCAACAGGCGTTAGTCCCCTTATTTGACTATGCAAAGGGGCTAACTCCTATTTCAGGCCTTTTTTGCCTACACCAATATGTCAGCGCCGCACTTCCGGCTCGTAATGAGAAAATGGGCGGGGTGCCCTCCAATGTCTAGGCCAAGAAGTTAGAAGTAAATTGTTAAAAAAAGGAAGAATAATCTTTAACTTTCAACAAATACTTACCTACTGAGAAAACAAGATGATAAAGCCAGGTTCTGAAATTTTTCAAAGAAAGTTGGTGACGATGTTTACAGCCTGGCAGACACCAACCAGCCAGAATGTGTAATTACAGCATGACAAGTTTACATAGGAAAAATCTTTTATAAATGTGGACGTATGCAGGGAGAAATTTAACTCATGGCTGTTCGTTTTTCCAGCGAAGAATTTTGCATCATGACCTGCTGCACCTGATCTGCACTGAAAGTGCACTGGACACCATATTAGCTTGGCCGACTTTTAGTTGTCCAGGTGCCCGCCTGAAACAGGCATTAGGTTCCTTAACTATGTAAATTGGGGTCCTACACTAGTTGTATTATTCACTGTACTATAAGCTTCCTTTGCAGGCAAGGAAAATATTCCGACAAAAACATCTATCTCTAATTTGAAAAAAAAGTAAGATTCAATCAAAGAATCACATCAAAGGACTTGTTTCTTGAAGAGGTAAAATTAATCTGAAGTGTTTGCATATAAGTGTGGCTGACGGAGCACACATGTAAAAAATTTCTGTCCTGTTGGTATAATGATTTCATTTGGGGGATTTTGAATATACAGCATATTTTTCAAGGATTTCTGCATAAATTGACGACTGAATGAAGTTCACTGATGGTAAGAGCACAGTGGCAGCTGAAAATTTGACTAATGTTTTCCTGGGGATAAAATTGGATCGAGAGACATTCAAATTGCTCCTAAAGGAATAAAATATACCTGCTGCACTGTTACAAGCATAACATTTCTGAACATTCCATTACAGGAACCTTTTCATGGCTATGCCCATTAATCATCTTCAGTTCTGTCCTCCATGCATGACTCAGATCTATAAAATTCAATTAGTCCTCCAACTGCAGTGACCTCTGACAGTTCCACACTGCATTCCAGACATTCTCACCTACACTCCAGCACCAAGGCTCCTTTTGACATTACTGCAGCCACCCGCCATCCAACCGCTCCCCTCCCAGCCCAATCCATATTTCTTCATAGTCTGGCCGGTTTTCTTTTCATATCGCAATTGGTTTGAGAAAAAATAAAATTACCTTTAATCTGGCACCGCGCCTTACAATCATACTTTACAACATCTGCATCTGGGACCCTAACTCAGCACAGCAGCACTTACATTCAAAACACAACATCTGCAAGAGTGGAAATATACAGATTGTTTGTGTAACTGGGTTTAGTTTAGTAAACCATGTTAAAGATGCAGTCGGAGAGCCAAAAATACCCACCCCTGCTTTAATAAGTTGCAGAAATGGGGATCTGGGTGGCTGCCACAGAGCATGAGAATTATCTCGATAGCCCACCCATGCCGATAGTGTGAAATTTTCCTCTTGCTCTCTGACAGCTGCTAAAGGTGTTAAGTGAAATGAGTTTAGCCCAATTTCCGACAGCCAAGATTGTGCAATACAAACTGTCCCAAATCCAGTACTTATTGTCACCACTTCAGCTGTCTTTAGCAAGAAGATGTGGGAGATGTAAATGTTACTCTGCTATAGCAGAATGATGGACATTGAAGTTTGTGCAGAGCTGGTTGATTCTATACTAGATCTGGGACCCTTTACTATTTCCAGATCCAAATTACAAGTGCTCCCAGGTGAGATCATGTACTAATTATGTTGGAAGCTTGGGTTATGGACACAATTGTAAAGATTTAAGTGCAGCAGTACTTGCCTTCTTTGCCCTGCAGCAATCTGGGTGTGCACATGCATGAGGGAAAGAGCTGAAAAGTTGTCGGAGTTCTTAGCATGCAGCCTCAGTGAAACTGCACCAGGTCATGAGGTAACTCTTTGTGGCAACATACTCTACCCATATATTTGGAGTAGGCAAATGTGGGCACTCTTCCCATGGCAATTTTCCAGATGCTGCCAAAACTCTTTCTCGAGTGTTCCCACAACCTGTGGGCAGCCCTCTTCTGCTGCACTTCAAATGCAGCATCTTCAAAAAGGGCAGTTTGACTGTGGAATCTTCTTTCTTCCTTCATCAGACTACCAAAGCAGCAGCAGGCAACTTCGCAAATTAAATAGCAACAGCATCCCTTTACACCTGGTGCTGTGCAGGAGATCCTGTTCTAGCAATCAGTGAGCTCCAGCCCCCGGCCCGATCAGGGCAGGGAGCTCGCGGGTCACATGCAGATGAGCTGACCTCAGAAAGTGGCACAAAGTCACCCTTTTTAGGAATTCACAAAGGTGATGTGCACTACAAGCAGGTCCCACTGCCTCTGTGCTGGGGTTGGAAAATTACTCCTGATATTACATCCAATATCATTCAACAAACTTTCAATGTCTTTAATTGTGTCTATCTAGGTCTGTGAGAAAGGGTTTTTGTTAATATTGATCTCATTCATTCTTTTGTTCTGCCAAAGATAATTGTACAGATTGGATTTCTGGCCTTTACTACATTTTAAAAAATCCTATTTAATTATTCTTCAGACACTCCATACCAAAATATTCATGTGAAAGTATTCGAATAAGAACCTGATTTTATAAAAGTGAACTCCAATTACATCAGTTGACTGCTTCTGGCTCTGCTACTGTCACAAGATCTCAATATTAAATGACAAGACCTTGAGTTCCAGCCGGATATCTACCATTTGCCATTCGCTCATCAAATTATGGCTTGTGCAGACAAAATTACTTCTCAGATGGTCAAATCAGTCTGTGTGGTTCACTCAATTATCAGTAATAATGTGTGATTCATAACTGAAACCACCTGTGAAAATAAAATAGCTTAATAACTTTTGATTGGTTATTTAAGCCATCAGTCAATAAAATAAAGGAATGTTTTGAACGTTCATTCCCTGCAGTCTTTCCTCGTTGAGTGCATTTGCTAATAATGAGGCTCTGTTACTACTGGTCAGTGGAAAAAAATCGCAATTTCTTCTGCTAACAGTGTAGTGCTATGCAGTACAAGCATGTGGAAGGAATGTTTGCCCTAGATGAAAGTTGAGTTTGACAATTATCTTGAATGAATTTTAATTAATGCCAATTCGTTTGAAAACATTTTTACATAGGATTACATTACATAGGATAGATGGCACAGAAATAGGCCATTCGGCCCAACCAGTCCATGGTTGGTTTATGCTCCACTCGAGCCTCCTCCTGTCTTTCCTCATCTAAATCTATCAGCATAACCCTCTATTCCCTTCTCCCTCATATGCTTGTCTAGCTTCCCCTTAAATGCATCTATACTATTCGCTACAACCACTCCCTGTGGTAGTGAGTTCCACATTCTCACCACTCTTTGGGTAAAGAAGTTTCTTCTGAATCCCTATTGGATTTCTTGTTGACTATCTTATATTGATGGCCTCTAGTTATGCTCTTCCCCACAAGTGGAAACATTCTCTCTGTATCCACTCTATCAAAACCTTTCAAAATTTTAAAGATCTCTATTAGGTCACCCCTCAGCCTTTTTTCAAGAGAAAAGAGACCCAGCCTGTTCATCCTTTCCTGATATGTATACCCTCGCATTTCTGGTATCATCCTTGTAAATCTTCTCTGCACCCTCTCCAGTGCCTCTATATCCTTTTTATAATATGGCGACCAGAACTGCACGCAGTACTCTAAGTGTGGTCTAACCAAGGTTTGACACAAGTTTAGCATAACTTCCCTACTTTTCAATTCTATCCCTCTAGAAATAAACTCTAGTGCTTGGCTTGCTTTTTTTATGGCCTTGCTAACCTGTGGCGCAACTTTTAGTGATTTGTGTATTTGTACTCCGAGCTCCTTTTGTTCCTCTACCCCAGCTAGACTCGCACCCTCCAAGTGACCTCCCTATTCTTCCTACCAAAATGTAATACCTCACATTTATCTGTGTTGAACTTCATTTGCCAATTATTTGCCCATTCTGCAAGTTTATTAATGTCCTCCTGTAATTTGTTGCAGTCCTCCTCAGTATTGACTAGCCCTCCCAATTTGGTATCATCCGCAAATTTAGAAATTGTGTTTTTGATTCCAAAGTCTAAATCGTTAATGTAAATTGTGAACAGCAGTGGTCCTAGCACTGATCCTTGTGGAACACCACTACCCACCTGAATAACTACCCTTTACTCCCACTCTCTGCTTTCTGTCTTGAAGCCAGCTAGCAATCCATTCTGCTACTTGTCCCCTGACTCCACATTCTCTGACCTTCTTCATTAGTCTATTATGGGGTACCTTATCGAAGGCCTTTTGAAAATCTAGATAAATTACATCTACTGCATTACCATTGTCTACTCTCTCTGTTACCTCTTCAAAAAATTCAACAAGGTTGGTCAAGCAAGATTTTCCCTTTTGAAATCCATGCTGACTATTCATTATTATACTTTTCATTCTAGATGTTCTTCTAATCTCTCTTTTAGTCGGGATTCCATTATTTTTCCTACCATTGATGTTAAGCTGACTGGTCTATAATTTCCTGGACATGTTCTATCCTCCTTCTTAAATATAGGTATTACGTTAGCTATCTGCCAGTCCTCTGTCACTACACCTTTTTCTAATGAATTATTAAATATGTGTAGTAATGCCTCTGCTATCTCTTCCCTAGATTCTTTTAAAATGCGTGGATGCAATCCATCCGAACATGAGGTTTTATCCTCATTGAGTTTGATTAGTTTATTTAATATATCCCCTTTTTTTATTTTAAATGCACTTATCTCATTACTCATCTCATCGTCCAATGTCATGTCCACCTGTTCTATCTCCCTGGTAAATACCAAAGCGAAATAATGATTTAATATTTCTGCCATCTCTCTATTTCTGCCATCTCCCTATTGTCCTGTATATCCCTTAATGGCTCTATTCCCATCCCAACCTTCCTTTTTTTTATTGATGTGCCTGTAAAATATTTTACTATTTTGTTTCTCTGATAGAGATAAGTTTTTCAAGCACATCAATCACACTTTTATGACATGTAGAACAATATCGATGTAAAACACCAATTCAGTATGACTGCATGGGCTGCTATTTAGGGCCTAGCAATACAATATAATAATGGCACTCAGTATCACTCAGAATGTATGGTTGCCTCATTTCATTGGTGTTCCAGGTTTGTAATATTATCAGGAATGGTGTGGTAGGGAGACCAAAATCTTACCGCCATCTTCCTGCCCACTGCCAGAACTTCTGCTGAAAGCAAGAGGGAGCCTCATTACTACATGCAAATTGGGTCATTGTCATCTAAATTAGCAAGGCGTCCATTGAGTGCCAGACCTGCCCAGCGGTCCTGGATGATACAGGCTGCAAATAGCCAGTTCCAGCACTATTTAAAGGGCACTCACCGACAAGCACTCAGATCACTGGAATCTGTTGGGAGATATCTTGCTTGATCTATATTGGCATTTCAGCTTGGAAGTTGCTTCATTTTTTCCTGAATTTGCTTCAAAACCTCGAGGATGCTCAGCAAGCTGCTGGCCTGCTGCAGAAGATGAAAGTCACCTTGGTCACTTCATTCTGGCTGGAGGAAGACGAGGAAGAGCCGTAGCAACAGGTGGGTGAACCTCAGGGAGCTGCAGTTGGGGCTGCAAGGAGTCCGCAAAGGGGAAGGGATGCTTGCAGGCGTCCTTATCCTGCCCATAGTGTCTATAGGCTCAGAGCCACCTACCTCCAGTTTACTGAGGAACAGTGCGCAAGGAGACTGCACTTCCACAGAGAAGCGGCCATCGATCTGTGCAGCCCTTACAGCAAGACCTGAAATACACTACCACAGCTGGCATGGTATTGCCTTTGGCAGGGAAAGTCACTACAGCCCTCAATATTTCTTGGGTTCTTTTAGGCTACAGCAATCAACAGTCCATGCCTGCATCAAGCAGGTGACTGACGTTCCCTTTGCAAAGGTCAACCAGTATATCATGTTCCCCATTGATACATGGTACAAGCAGGAAAGGGCTGTGAGGTTTGCAAACATGATGCTGGTGATGGAGTCTCCTGTCGAATCGAAGGGTGAGTCTCAGCTGCTATGGGTGTGTTAATGGAAAAAGAACCTGATCCTGGACACACATATATGGCACATAACACATTGAAGCTCGATGAGGTGGATAGATGAGTTACTTTGCATGCCAGGTGCTTGGCAGGTAGATGCTAACTGCTTTTTTTAAATATATATATATAAATGACCTGGATATTGAAATACAGAGTAGAATTTCGAAATTTGGCGATGACACCAAACTTGGGGGTGTGGCAAACAGTGATGATGATACCAATCGACTGCAACAGGACATAGAAAGGCTAGCAGAATAGGCAGACAAGTGGCAGATGGAATTTAATACAGAGAAGTGTGAGGTGATACATTTTAGCAGAAGGAACAGGGAAAGGCAATATACACTTAATGGCACAGTTTTAAAGAGTGTGCAGGGACAGAGGGACCTGGGAGTAAATGTGCATAGGTCCCTGAAGATGGCGGGGCATATTGAGATAGTGGTTAGCAAAGCATATGGGATCTTGGGCTTCATAAATAGAGGCATTGAGTACAAAAGTAGAGAAGTTATGCTGAACCTTTATAAAGCGCTGGTTAGGCCACAACTGGAGTATTGCGTCCAGTTCTGGTCACCACACTTTAGGAAGGATGCGAAGGCCCTTGAGAGGGTGCAGAGGAGATTTACCAGAATGGTTCCAGGGATGGGGATCTTAGCTACAAGGACAGGCTGGAGAAACTGGATTTGTTTTCATTAGAGTAAAGGAGGTTGAGGGGTGATTTGATGGAAGTGTACAAGACTATGACGGGTTTGGATAGGCTAGACGGGGAAAGGCTGTTCCCACTAATTGATGGTACAAGGACATGGGGACACAGATTTACGGTTTTGGGCAAGAGATACAGGGGGGATGTGAGGAAAAACTTTTTTACGCAGGGTGAGCAGGCTGGGCTCATTGGAATTTAGAAGAATGAGAGATGATCTTATTGAAACATATGAAATACTGAGGGGGCACGACAAGGTAAATGCAGAGAGAATGTTTCCCCTCGTGGGGAAATCTAGTACGCGGGGGCACAGTTTTAGAATAAAGAGTCGCCCTTTTCGAACTGTGAGAAGTCGCACAACACCAGGTTATAGACCAACAGCTTTATTTGATTTCAAATAAAGCTGTTGGACTATAACCTGGTGTTGTGCGACTTCTCACATTTGTCCACCCCAGTCCAACACCGGCATCTCCACATCATGGCTTTTAGAACTGAGATGAGGAGGAATTTCTTCTCTCAGAGGGTCGTAAATCTGTGGAATTCTCTGCCCCAGAGAGCTGTGGAGGCTGGGTCATTAAATACATTTAAGGTGGAGATAGACAAATTTTTGCAAGATAAGGGAGTGAAGGTTATGGGGAGTGGGCGGGGAAGTGGCTTTGAGCCCAAGATCAGCCATGATCTTATTGAATGGCGGAGCAGGCTCGAGGGGCCAAGTGGCCTATTCCTGCTCCTATTTCTTATGTTTTTATGAGTGGTGAGGACCTGGAACTCGCTGTCGATGGAAGTGGTGGAAGCGGAGACACTCGGGCGGGCTTAACAAGGTGAATCAAGGGAAATTAGCGTGGGTTGGCCACAAGCAGCAGTCCCGCCTCCAACACGCCCCCACTCACAAAATCGCCCCCTCAATGTTTTCAAGGGGAGACTGGATAGGCACTTGAGGGAAATAAACCTGCAGGGCTACGGGGATAGAGCGGGGAATGGGACTGACTGGATTGCTCTACAGAGAGCCGGCACAGACTCGATGGGCCGAATGGCCTCCTTCTGTGCCGTTGTGACTCTATGGACGCAATTTTCTCAGGTGGGTTGGAGGTGGGTTTCGGTTTGGGTGGGTTCCAAACTCGCCTCCATTGTCAGGTGGGAAAAATTTGCGATTTTCCCCTAATTGGCCAGTTAATTTCAGAGGTGTGGGTTCCCCTGGGCCAATTAGTGTTTTGGGACTGAAACTCACTTCCGCTGACGTCACTTATCCAGCCTCATTTAAGGGCTGCTTGCTGCCTTGGATCATTCCACTGATTTTTGTTCGATGGTGCACCACCCCCAAACTTTTATCTGCTTCAACAATGGCCAACTCCAAGGCAAGGGCCTCCCCGAGGTTCTCCGATGAGGCGCTGGGAATGCTGGTTGAGGGGGCGAGAGCTAGCAGGGAGGTGCTCTTTCCCTCATCTGGGAGGAAGAGGCCTCCCAAAGAAACCAAGGCTGTGTGGGTCCAGCTGGCAAGGGACATCACCTCCAGATCAGTATGCAGCAGAACATGGCTGCAGTGCCGTAAAAGGTTCAATGACCTTGTAAGATCAGGCAAAGTGAGTATACCTTCAGCTTGACCCTCCTTCTGCTCCCCTTCTCTTCTCATCACCAGCACTCTGCATTGTCAACCTCCTCCTACACATCCCACTTTACTCTTACAACCCTTGTACCCTTCACCATCCCTCTCACTCTATGAACCCAATCACTTCACTGTTTGACTATGCTGCCCTCACACTCCCTTTCAATGTTATGCAATGACAACAACTAACAATGCACAGGGAGGGCCCTTGGACATGGAACCTCACTCCATCTTTGTCTCCTTCTAAGCATCTATGCTCTGGACTCTCTACACTCACTCCATCATTCTCACTCCAACTCCACTTGTCTCCCTCACTGCAGGAAAAGAGAGCCCACTTCTTCAGGGGGTAGCCTTTGTCACCAAGGAGCCATCCGTTAAGTTGGTTTGGCAGATTGAAGAGCGGAGGAACACTAGAGTTCCGCAGGATGAAAGATTCATGGCAACTACCACAGAACTTGGCGCAAACATGCAAAATCTCCTTCTTGTGGTTACACACCAGCTGTACATTGAGGGAGTGGAAGCCCTTGCGGTTGACAAAAATAGCTGGGTTCTGATGGGGTGCCCTAAGGGCCACATGTGTGCAGTCTATGATGCCCTGCATATTGGCAAGCCTGCCATATTTGCAAAGCCAACTGAACGTGCGGTTACACTTGCTTGATCCCTTGAGAAATGGATGTAATTGTGCGCCTTTGCGAAAAGGGCATCGGTAACCTGCGTGATGCAACTGTGGGTGGCCGACTGGGAGATGCCGCTGATGTCTGCTGATGATCCCTGGAAGGAGCCTCAGGCAAAAAAGTTGAGTGCGGTGGTGACTTTGACAGCCACTGGTAAAGGGTGTCCACCCACTCCTCAGGGCTCCAGGTGTTGGTGCAGCAGTGCACAGATGTCTCCGACAACCTCTTGTGAAAGTCTCAGCCTCCTTTGGCACTGCTGCTCAGTCATGTTGAGGTAGCTCTTCCTCTGTCTGTAAACCTCTGTGTTGGGGGTATCTCCTGCGGCGTCATGCTTCCATGCGCTGGCGCCTTCTGCCCTGTGCAGCATCAGGTGGGTGAGCAGGAGGTTGGGGCTCCTGCTGCTGTTGCGGCTGAGCTGCCTGGTTCTGCTGCTGCCGTGGCTGCTCCTTATCCGAATCTGAGGTCCATGGTGAAAGGAAATAAATGGTTCCCATGCTGCTGGCAGATACCTCCGCTGGGGAAGCGCTCAGTCCAAGCGGGGAGAGGGTCTTCCAAGGAGGTCCCACAGTTGAGTGATAGAAGCTGCAGCACCTCTGACTTCGGTAGGCCGGCTAAAAGTGCTGAAAGACCTGTGGAACAAAGGTTCTGCCACCTGCAACTGATCCCTGATGAAAGCTCCGTTTTAATGGTGGAGCTGCAGCTGTGAGGAGGCCACCCACTTGTCAACCCTGCCAGGATTAGCTGGCGTGGTTTAGGAGGGTCGTGCAACACGCACAAAATGTGGTAAAATAACAGGGCCTGTCAAAATATGATTATAGAGGCCCTTAACTACTATTTAAGGGTCTTAACTACCTCTCTCGACTGATGGAGGCGGGACCGAATCGCACCCATCAATTGCGCGGAGGTGGGTTGGAGGCGGGTTCCGAACCCGCCTTCAGTTTTTGCAATTTTGCTAGCTGTCCCACCTCCAAACCCGCCTCCTCGGGGCTGGGAAAATCACCCCCTACGACTCTATGTCACCTGTCAGTGGCTTTGTCTTCCCAGGTACCGAGTATGATTGATTGCACCCACTTAACCATCTGGACTTCTGCCAATGACTACAGAAACACTCTGCAGACAGAGCCTTAATTGCAAATGGTGTGACATTAAAATGATGCACAAAAATGCATGAAACAAAATTATCACCCAGGTGGTAACCCACAGTGCATTTCTTTCATGACTTCTTTCTTAATCAATTACTCCTATGAGGTGCTCCCAAAGTGACTTCATCATGGGAGGTGGAAGGCTGCTGGTGCTAAGATGAGGTTTCTGAGATGCTGAAAGCTGATGAACTCTAGGATCTTGGGCTTGAGGGGGCCTGGCTGCAAAATGCAGCATCATGGCGACTGCTGGGGCCGTCTGGCCCAGCTGGGATTCTGACACGAGAGCAGGCATTGGTTCGGGGCTGTGAGGGAGCAAACGTGCTGTCATCCTGAGAAAGGGGAACATGCACCACTTCCATTGTGTTATCGCAACACTTATGAGACTACTGCTCAGCTCTCCCACTGATCTGCAGGTGAGCAAACTACAGCAAATCTGTGACGCAACCGAAACCCCGATCTATCTGGGCCCCCAGCCTTTCCAAAGCAGAGGTGATGGTGGTGCCCAGAGCCTGTATGTTACCAGTATGAGCATCCATGGCTGGTGCCACAGACTCCTGGAAAGTGGACCCAGCTGTAGCTTCCACAGAGGTGGCCACACACTTGGTGGTGGACCGCAGAGTGCTGATGCCATGCACCGGAACCTCACACAAGTTGGAAGTGGACTCCTCCATACTCTCCAACATGGTACAGAAGCTCCCAGGCAGGCAGTTCAGCAATTGATGCTGCACGGAAATCATCCTTCTTTCAAAGGCTAGGTCCTAAAGTCTGCATCTCTATTACCTTCAGTAGAGTTAGAATGCAAACTTGCCCTCTAGTGAGCTATTTTGAGGACCGTCCTTTCCACTTGCACCTGTTCCTGCTCGCTTGTGCTTAGTGAATCACCCAGCATAGACCCCTCTCACTCACTATCTGTACCATGAGAGGTGCTGATATCTGTGCTGGGGCTTGGAAATGTAAGAGCGAGTGATGGGGGAATCTCCGCAAGGGTGGTTGTTCCTCCATCTGTACAAATGCAGGACCCGAGTCATCATAAGGACCTAAGGGAGAGGGCCTAAGGTCAGCATGTAATTGGAACAGCAAGCAGTAGCAGATGAGTGTCAGCGCAATGCAGTAGCAGGTTGCTACGCTGCCTGTATGTGTGATTGTTTGAGGAAAGAGAAAAAATAGGGAAGTAATCAAGAACCCTGCAGCACTTAGTCACCAACCTTGCCATCTCCAATTTTATGGAAAGACCCTCTGCCTATGATGTCCAGGGCAGCTTCCTTAACATAAGAACATAAGAACATAAGGAATAGGAGCAGGAGTAGGCCATTTGGCCCTTCGAGCCTGCTCCGCATTCATTAAGATCATGGCTGATCTTCTACCTCATCTCCACTTTCCTGCACTATCCCCATGTCCCTTGATTCCCTTAATATTCAAAAATCTATCGATCTCTGTCTTGAATATACTCAACGACTGAGCCTCCACAGCCCTCTAAGGTAGAGAATTCCAAAGATTCACCACCCTCTGAGTGAAGAAATTTCTCCTCATCTCAGTCCTAAATGGCCAACCCCTTATTCTGAGACTGTGACCCCTGGTTCTAGACTCCCCAGCCAGGGGAAACATCCTCTCTGCATCTACCCTGTCAAGCCCTGTAAGAAGAGCATGCCAGGAGCAGCAACAGGCGTAGCTAAAAATGAGGTGCCAACCTGGGGAAGCTGTAACACAGGACTACATGCATGCTAAAAAGCAGAAGCAGCATGCTATAGACAGGGCTAAGCGATCCCACAATCAACGGATCAGATCAAAGCTCTGCAGTCCTGCCCCATCCAGTCGTGAATGGTGGTGGACCATTAAACAACTAACGGGAGGAGGAGGCTCCAAGAATATCCCCATCCTCAATGATGGTGGAACCCAGCACGTGAGTGCAAAAGACAAGGCTGAAGCGTTTGCAACCAGCTTCAGCCAGAAGTGCCGAGTGGATGATCCATATCGGCCTACTCCCGAGGTCCCCAACATCAGAGAAGCCAGTCTTCAGCCAATTCGATTCACTCCATGTGATATCAAGAAACGGCTGAGCGCACTGGGTACAGCAAAGGCTATGGGCCCCGACAACATCCCGGCTATTGTGCTGAAGACTTGTGCTCCAGAACTAGCCGTGCCTCTAGCCAAGCTGTTCCAGTACAGCTACAACACTGGCATCTATCCGACAATGTGGAAAACTGCCCAGTTATGTCCTGTCCACAAAAAGCAGGACAAATCCAACCCAGCCAATTACCGCCCCATCAGTCTACTCTCAATCATCAGCAAAGTGATGGTAGGTGTCATCGACAGTACTATCAAGCGTCACTTACTCACCAATAACCTGCTCACTGATGCCCAGTTTAGGTTCTGCCAAGACCACTCAGCTCCCGACCTCATTACAGCCTTGGTCCAAACATGGACAAAGGAGCTGAATTCCAGAGGTGACGTGAGAGTGACTGCCCTTGACATCAAGGCAGCATTTGACCGAGTCTGGCATCAAGGAGCCCTAGTAAAACTGAAGTCAATGGGAGTCAGGGGGAAAACGCTCCACTGGCTGGAGTCAAAGGAAGGTGGTTGTGGTGGTTGAAGGTCAATCATCACAGCCCCAGGACATCGCTGCAGGAGTTCCTCAGGGCAGTGTCCTAGGCCCAACCATCTTCAGCTGCTTCATCAATGGCCTTCCCTCCAACATAAGGTCAGAAATGGGGATGTTCGCTGATGACTGCACAGTGTTCAGCGCCATTCACAACTCCACAGATAATGAAGCAGTCCATGCTCGCATGCAACAAGACCTGGACAACATTCAGGCTTGGACTGATAAGTGGCAGGTAACATTCGCGACACAGAAGTGCCAGGCAATGGCTATCTTCAACAAGCGAGAGTCTAACCACCTCCCCTTGACATTCAATGGCATTACCATCGCTGAATCCCCCACTATCAACATCCTGGGGGTCACCATTAACCAGAAACTTAACTGGACCAGCCACATAAATACTGTGGCAACAAGAGCAGGTCAGAGGCTAGGTATTCTGCGGCGAGTGTCTCACCTCCTGACTCCTCAAAGCCTTTCCACCATCTACAAGGCACAAGTAAGGAGTGTGATGGAATACTCTACACTTGCCTGGATGAGTGCAGCTCCAACAACACTCAAGAAGCTCGACACCATCCAGGACAAAGCAGCCCGCTTGATTGGCACCCCATCCACCACCTTAAACATTCACTCCCTCCACCACCAGCGTACCGTGGCTGCAGTGTGTACCATCTACAAGGTGCACTGCAGCAACTCGCCAAGGCTTCTTCGGCAGCACCTCCCAAACCTGCGACCTCTTCCACCTAGAAGGACAAGGGCAGCAGGCGCATGGGAACACCACCACCTCCAAGTTCCCCTCCAAGTCACACACCATTCTGAATTAGAAGTATATCGCCGATCCTTCATCGTCGCTGGGTCAAAATCCTGGAACTCCCTACCTAACAGCACTGTGGGAGTACCATCACCACACGGACTGCAGCGGTTCAAGAAGGCAGCTCACCACCACCTTCTCAAGGGCAACTAGGGATGGGCAATAAATGCTGGCATTGCCAGCGACGCCCTGATCCCATAAAACGAATTTAAAATTTTTTTAAATGTTGTATATTTCAATTCCTTCATTAGAGTGAGGGCTTATATGTTGGCTGCACCTCCTCACCCCACCCCACCTCCCACCTTCCCAACCCCCCTCCCACCCTCATCCCCCCCTCCGGTTCTGACCCTCTCCCTGTTGTTGCCTTTCAGCTTGCCCTGCAAGAAGAATTGAAGTAAGTTAATGTGTGGTCCTTTCAAAAGGCTTGTGCAGATGTGTACGGCAGCTTTATATAGTGTGCATGCTGAAAAGCAGAAGCAGCAAGTTATGAGCAAGAGAGAGTGGTGATTATGTGAAAGAACGTGCTTCCAGTGGGAAGTCTGAAACCACTTAGCAGAAATGCATTCCAGTTGTTACCAGGTAAAAGCAGAATGGTGTATCTGCAAGTTCTGAGGGAGCAGCAGGTGCTGAGTGTGTGAGTGGTTCAGGGTCACGTTGTGATTGGAGGAGGAGCATGTGCAATGGGGGAGGGATGGGTTGGATTGCTGGGGAGGGGGTAATGTTGTGTTGCAAGGCATCATTCTGAGAAACAGATTGATGAAGAAATCATTCTTACGTTTGCTGTCAGGGTAAGGTTGTTGAACTACTTTCTGGCATTGTAGCCAGGACCTCAGAATTAGGCTGCAGGCATTGATATTCTCTACCACCTCTTTCCAATTCTCTTGGCTGGTCTGCCTGGGCTCCTGTCTCCCATCTGACAGGTAGAGGACCTCTTTCTGAGCACTCACCTGCTTCACTAAGACCTCCACAGCTGAATTACACAAAATGGGGTTCCCTGACAGTCAATGTTCTTTGCCAAAAATTCAAAAATTGTGCATAATAAACCACAGCAATGAAGACACCTCTGCTTTAAGAGATACAAACTCACTTTAACTATGCATCAGGGCAAATGGATATCCCACCCTCCCAAACGGCGAGCTGTTTATCAGAGCTGGAAATGCACGGGCAGCTGTAAAATTTAGATGAGGTCCAACCATTGCTTTGCCCGCTGCCCGCCCAATGTACACTACCCATCAAAATTGCCCCAATATGTTGGAAATGACCATGGAGGATGGAAAGTGATTCACAGTGACTTGACCAGAATTTAATCAATGAAAAACTTATTCCTGTATTTTTCAGCCACTGCTGTGCCGGACTGTTAAAAGATGTGCTATGTGCCATGGTGCCTCATTAGTGCAGTGTGCCAAACTGAAAAGTGATATTGATGTTTCTATTTTTGTTTTGGGAAAGAAGTAAGATGGAATAACAAAAGAATTCTTATTCATTAGCACAGCAGACCTTGGCTTCATGCTGACAGTTGGAACAGGACACAATGTCCTTGGCCCTGTAACAGGACACACCGTCCCACTATTGGGAACATTGTGGTTGCCTGTAGTGCTAAGAACTTCCCGTGTTGCTCTATCAATATAATTTATACTCTTGGCGTCAATTAAACACCCAGACCAAAGCACCAAGAAATAAGTATTCGGCCCAATGACTTGACTATACAGAAGGCTTGTCTTGGTTTATAAACAGGCTCATTACAAGAATAATTGAAATAGCATTTGACTTTAGTTCTACAACAGTCTCGCAGAGAATCCAACACTTGCTTTTGTAAATGTTAAACATTCCAATGCAAGTTGCCTGAATCTCGAATTCTCTTAAAGAGGACGGGGCCGGCAATCTGTGGCTGTTCCGGGATCTTACCAAATGTACCTTGCTGACATCAGCGGAAAGGAGCCCCACCTGGGTTCCAGCTGGGATCGGGGCCTCAAAGGTGAGGGAGGAAACTTTTTCATTCAATTTTGCAAGTAGTCCCCTGACAGGCAAGGTGACTTGGTATCTCCCGAGGTTGGCAAGCATAGGCCAATGTTTCTGGCCTCTTTGGCATGCAGGTGCCTCAGATATACCCCAATATGACCCACATCATGGACCCTCCCCCTGACCCAGTGAGCTTTGGTGGGGTCAGTGATGAGGGCCACGGGCGGGGGTGCATCCCTGCACTTGAACTTTCAGGCCTGGAAGGTCAATCTAGTGTTCAACTGCAACATCGTCACATCTCCCTTCTTTTAAGTTAATGAAACAAAAACATTTTAACTAGACTTCAGAGTAGATTACCCTAGGTCTGACAACAGACAGGGGGATTATTCTGCTCTTGCAGTTGCTGTTAGTAACTAGCCATTGTCTTGATAATGTATTGCTTTGTTCACAATCCTGTCATTGGAAGCTCTCAATTGCTTAATGTTGCTGCTTCTCATACTGGGCGTAACACTATCACCTGGAGTGAATACTTGAACAATAGAATCTTCAGACTCATCTGGTGCTGGTGGTAATGTATTTTTGGGTTGCAAATCTTGATCTGACCTATCCCTTCTTTGAACTTGGAATTAACTGTAGATATCTCTGGTTCCTGTGTTTAGTCCAATTGCCTCTTTGCCCTTTAGGCCTGATTTTCTGTGGCTCCACTCATGGCAGACTGTGGGTGAGTACAGATCACAAAATTGAGCGTGCAACCCAGTGTGCCTGAAGTGCAGCATTTTATAGCAAAGAAAATGTCTAGAGTTTGAAGAGATGTAAAACGGGCTGCTGATTCGCTATCACCCATTATATTGCACAAAGTTAAAATTACCTCCATTGAGTCTGGAGGTGCTCAAAGCATGGATAAGGGTTTCAGCAGCAGGGGCTGTGTTAGCATCAGAGATGGGCATATGATTGCAGAGATAAGCAGATTTAGTGATGGAGATGATTGGGGGTATGATGCACGACTTAGGGGCAAGCATAAAGCTGAGGTTTTGCACGGCTTTGTTCAATCTAACAAGGTCAGGGAGGGGGCAGGCATCAGTAGCAAGGGAGAGGAGTTTAGGACAGGCACTGAAAATGTTCTTGAAGCTGATTTCATTGGAAATGAAAAACAGGCTGGTTCTATAACTGGTTGGTGATTCCCTCAGCCAGTTTACTGTGCAAGGGGTGAAGATGAAAATGACCCCTATGGATGCAATCAATAATGTCCTGGATGCTGGGAGTCTATGATGTGCAAAGTTTTCTGCCTGTTTTCGGTGGGGAAAGTGGGGAAAGTATTTGCCCTAGTGATCAATGAATCAGTGACTTGCTTGATGCATCTGTACACTGCCAATTGACATCACTGATTTCCCTCGACATTGCTTGGATGAGCCTGAGGCATAAAAGTACAGGGAAAAGAGAGAAACAATCGAGGAACAGAAATTGTCAAGGGAAGCAAAGGAAAGACTGAGGGAAGCAGATAAAGAACTGGGACAACAGTGAAAAAAGTGGGGCAACAGTGAAATGTAAGGCAAACAGAGAAATCATAGGAGGAACCAGGAAGCATGGGGGAATAAGTGGGAACTGTAACCCAGGACCTTTAGGAGAGAATTTACCGTACAAATTCTTTACTAGTGGTTTGGAGCTTTGTACAATTATTTTGTAGATTTTTGTAGATTTACATTGGAATTGTGACCCGAGAAGACAATTAATCTCTTTGGTTTTGCAAAGTCAGGAATGTTAGACGCTGAAGCTGAACTGTGAAGAAACACATCCCGAATATCAAACTGAAAAACCTGCAGCATCTCTGGTATGTTTCCTCGACTGAAATCACTCACTGTAGGTCATGCAGCAATGAGTAGAATATGTTTTTCATAACAGCTTCAATTGAAGAAAGAAAAAAACAGCCACTCTTGGGAAGAGCCTGACCCAAAGGGATAAACACAGGCCCCTTGCAAATGGGTGTAAATTAAAAAAATATTAAATATCATAGATGAAGGAACTAAAATAAGTGATAACAGGATGCATTGTGAAAATATGGTGATACTATGGTACTTTGCTGGTGTATTTTTATTTATTAAAGATATTTATACAGGATATCCCAGTTAAACAAGAAAGCTTGCTTATAATGGGATTCTGCCAAAATAAGCAGTTAAACAAGATTCTTTCTGTTCAACAGAGTAAGTAAAAGAAGTATGTTTAATTCAATAAGCTAGGGTTCCTACAGTATTGAAAACATTTTTTTATATAGTGGATTATCAAATCTGTTCTCTATAACAGGAGCAATAGCAACTCCACACTTTCCAAATTTTGTAAAAGTAGAATTTGCAGTTCTAAGTTATAAAAGAAAGTAATTTTTACAATTAAACGGTAATTCTGTAATATGTCATTGGTAATGTAGAGATAAGAGCCCTGAATCTCCTCTCTGTCGCAATGCTGGTGGTTCCTCAGTGGGCCCCTGATCCTGGCTACTTTCTGAGATTAGCAGCACTTACATATCTTGGGCAGCTACCTGTGCCATTTATGGCCTCATGTGAGGTGGGGGCGGTGGGGAAGGGGAATTGGTAACCTGTCGCAACCCCTTTTTACAGTATAAGTGGGCTGGCTGTACTGCCTGAAGATGTTTTAAAAATGTAAAAAATGGTCTGGTTTAGAACTCCATGGCTTCTCTACTGCAATCGATCGCACTGGGGTCAGCATGGCTAGGGTGCCATTAGTAGGTATACATTGTATGATTTATTTCCCTCATTAACTGACATCATATCACATCTGCCCATTTGTGGACAAGCATATTATGCCACAATTTATGATAGGGACTTGATGTAATTGGTCTCCACCCCAAACTCAGTCTCACCCACACAGAAACCATTCATTTTGTGGCCCCAGGGTCACAGAATTTAAGGATTTTTGGGGCAGAATCTTCCTGCTGTAGTAATGGTGTTGTACCTTTATCACTGATGCAGTGCGATTCCATCATTGGTAATGTTAAGGTAAAAATGCAATCCAGCTCGCAATGTGCACCGCATAAAATTTCATATTTAATTTCCTGCTAATGTTGTTTGCCTTTGCACAGAATGAGGCCATTCTAATTTAGCCCTTGATTCTCCATGTTCCCTGGAGAATTCCCGCGCAGCAAGAATCCATCCATTGAAAATGAACATTATAGGCCAGTCATGTCTTTGTCTGTTGTGATAGAATCTCTTATAGCTAGACTGCACCCGTCATTTACTTATCATTCCATTTAAAGCTAGGGGATTGGTTTCAGTGCTCCCCTCTTGCTGAATTTGATAGAGCAGGATGAAGAAGACCATAGACAGGATGTCAGGGAAACCAGACAAATTACCCTAGCAGCCATATAGACAGACCAGGACACAGATATCTGTCAATACAAGAGGAGAACTGCCTTTGCAGGCTCAACTTCACCAGAAGGCAGTTACAGAGCTGTGCAATGCAGGAGACCTGAAGCCAATTCTGTGCCAGTGACAGTCAAGGTCACCACTACCATCAACTTTTATGTCTTTGGCTCCTTCAGGCTGCTATATTGGACATCTGCAATATCAACTACATAGAAACATAGAAACATAGAAGATAGGAGCAGGAGTAGGCCATTCGGCCCCTCGAGCCTGCTCCGCCATTCGATGAGATCATGGCTGATCATCCAAACTCAGTACCCTGTACCTGCCTTCTCCCCATATCCCTTGATACCTTTAGCTTTAAGAAATATATCTAACTCATTCTTGAATATATTTAATGACTTGGCCTCAACTACCTTCTGTGGTAGAGAATTCCACATGTTCACCACTCTCTGGGTGAAGAAATTCTTCCTCATTTCTGCCCTAAATGGCTTACCCCTTATCCTTAGATTATGACCCCTGGTTCTGGACTCTCCGACCATCGGGAACATTCTTCCTGCATCTAGTTTGTCCAGACCTGTCAGAATTTTATATGTTTCGATGAGATCCCCTCTCATTCTTCTATACTCCAGCGAGTATAAGCCCAATCGACCCAATCTCTCCTCATATGTCATTCCTGCCATCCCAGGTATCAGCCTTGTGAATCTTCGCTGAACTCCTTCCATGGCAAGAACATCCTTCCTCAGATAAGGCGACCAAAACTGCACACAGTACTCAAGGTGTGGTCTCACCAAGGCCCTGTACAACTGCAGCAGGACATCCCTGTTCCTATACTCAAACCCTTTTGCTATGAAGGCCAACATACCATTTGCCTTCTTCACCGCCTGCTGCACCTGCATGCTTACCTTCAGCGACTGGTGCACAAGGACACCCAGGTCTCGTTGCACTTCCCCTTCTCCCAATCTATTGCCATTCAGATAATAGTCTGCCTTTCTGTTTTTGACACCAAAGTGGATAACCTCGCATTTATCCACGTTATATTGCATCTGCCACGCTTCTGCCCACTCACCCAACCTGTCCAAATCATCCTGGAGTTTCTCAGTATCCTCCTCAGAGCACACACGCCCACCCAGCTTTGTGTCATCTGCAAACTTGGAGATATTACATTTAGTTCCCTTATCCAGATCATTAATGTATATTGTGAATAGCTGGGGTCCAAGGACCGAACCCTGCGGTACCCCACTAGTCACTGCCTGCCACTCGGAAAAAGACCCATTAATTCCTACTCTCTGCTTTCTGTCCGCCAACCAGTTCTCTATCCAAGTCAATACCTTGCCCCCAAGCCCATGTGCCTTAACTTTACACGCTAATCTCTTATGCGGGACCTTATCGAAAGCCTTTTGAAAGTCCAAATACACCACATCTACTGGTTCTCCCTTATCTATTTTCCCAGTTACATCCTCAAAAAATTCCAGTAGATTAGTCAAGCACGATTTACCTTTTGTAAATCCATGTTGACTTTGTCCGATCCTGTCACTGTTTTTCTAGTGCTCAGCTATTACATCCTTTATAATGGACTCTAGCATTTTCCCCACTACCGATGTCAGGCTTACCGGTCTGTAATTCCCCGCTTTCTCTCTACCACCTTTTTGAATAGTGGGGTAACATTAGCCACCCTCCAATCCATGGGTACAGTTCCAGATTCCATCGAATGTTGGAAGATGATCAGCAATGCATCTATTATTTCTAGGGCCACTTCCTTAAGTACCCTAGGATGTAGATTATCAGGCCCTGGGGATTTATCGGCCTTCAATCCCGTCATTTTCCCTAACACCATTTCCCTGCAAATACTGATTTCTTTCAGTTCCTCCCTTTCATCAGACCCTATGTTCTCCAACATCTCTGGGAGGTTATTTGTGTCCTCCTTTGTGAAGACAGAACCAAAATATGCATTTAATTGGTTTGCCATTTCTTTGTTCCCCATTATAACTTGCCCCGCTTCTGACTGCAAGGGACCTACACTTGATTTCACTAATCTTTTTCTCTTCACATATCTATAAAAGCTCTTACAGTCAGTTTTTATGTTCCCCACAAGCTTACTTTCATATTCTATTTTCCTCTTCTTAATTAATCCCTTTGTCCTCCTTTGTTGAATCCTAAACTGCTCCCAATCCTCAGGGTTACCGCTTTTTCTGGCCAATTTAGATGCACTCTCCTTGCATCTTATGCTATCCCTAATTTCCCTTGTTAGCCACGGTTGAGTCACCCTTTTTGTTTTATTCTTATGCCACACTGGGATGAACAAATTCTGTAGTTCATCCATGCAGTCTTTGAATGTTTGCCATTGCCTATCCACCGTCAAGCCTTTGAGTGACATTCCCCAATCAATCCTACCCAATTCGCGCCTCATACCATCGTAGTTTCCTTTATTTAAATTCAGGACCCTAGTCTCTGATTCAACTACTTCACTCTCCATCCTAATGAAGAATTCTATCATATTATGATCACTCTGACCCAAGGGTCAACAAGATTGCTAATTAATCCTTTCTCGTTACATAATACCCAGTCTAAGATGGCCTGATCTCTGGTTGGTTCCTCGACATATTGTTCCAGAAAACCATCCCGTAAACATTCTAGGAATTCCTCCTCCACAGTATTTTTACTAATTTGGTTAGCCCAATCTATATGTAAATTAAAGTCACCCACGATGACTGCTGTGCCCTTACTGCATGCTTCTCTAATTTCCCTTTTCATGCCGTCCCCAACCTCCGTATTACTGTTTGGAGGTCTATATACCACTCCCACTAACGTTTTCTGCCCCTTGTTATTTCTCAGTTCTACCCATACAGATTCCGCATCATCAGAGCTAATATCCTTCCTTTCAATTGTGTTAATCCTCTCTTTAACCAGCAATGCTACCCCACCTCCCTTTCTTTTTTGCCTATCTTTCCTAAATATTGAATAACCCTGGATGTTGAGTTCCCAGCCTTGGCCACCCTGGAGCCATGTTTCTGTAATCCCAATCAAATCATAATCATTTACCTCTATTTGCGCAGCTAATTCATCCACTTTGTTCCGAATGCTCCTTGCATTAAGACACAAAGCCTTCAGGCTTGTTTTTTTAACGCTCTCAGAACTATATGAATTATTATTTACTGTGACCATGTTTGACTTAAACCGTTGAGTTCTTTGCCTTCTACTTTTGTTTTTCTCCTTCCTGTCTTTTGCTTTTATCCTTGTTTCCCTTTCCTCTGTCTCCCTGCTCAGGTTCCCAACCCCCTGCCTCTTTAGTTTAAACCCTCCCCAACAGCACTAGCAAACACTCCCCCTAGGACATCGGTCCTGGCCCTGCCCAGGTGCAGACCGTACCGTTTGTACTGGTCCCACCTCCCCCAGAACCGGTTCCAATGTCCAAGGAATTTGAATCCCTCCCCCTTGCACCATTCCTCTAGCCACGTATTCATTTGAAATATCCTCCTATTTCTACTCTGACTAGCACGTGGCACTGGTAGCAATCCTGAGATTAGTACCTTTGAGGTCCTATTTTTTAATTTACCTCCTAACTCCCTATATTCTGCTTTTAGGACCTCATCCCGTTTTTTACCTATATCGTTGATGCCTATGTGCACCACGACAACTGGCTGTTCGCCCTCCCCCTCCAAAATGTTCTGTAGCCGCTCCGAGATGTCCTTGACCCTTGCACCAGGGAGGCAACACACCATCCTGGAGTCTCGTTTGCGGCCGCAGAAACGCCTATCTATTCTCCTTACAATTGAGTCAACACGGTGGCATAGTGGTTAGCACTGGTGCTTCACAGCGCCAGGGACCCGGGTTCGAATCTAACCTCGGGTGACTGTCTGTGTGGAGTTTGCACATTCTCCCCGTGTCTGCGTGGGTTTCCTCCGGGTGCTCCGGTTTCCTCCCACAGTCCAAAAATGTGCGGGTTAGGTTGATTTGGCTATGATAAATTGACCCTTAGTGTTAGGGGGGGATTAAATAGGTGGGGTTATGGGGATAGGATGGGATATGTTAGGGGGAATTAAATACGTGGGGATAGGGTGGGATAGGTGCAGGCTCAATGTGGGGATTCTGTGTGAGAAAGCAGGGACAGGGTACTGGATTTTGGATGATCAGCCATGATCGTATTGAATGGTGGAGCAGGCTCGACGGGCCGAATGGCCTACTCCTGCTCCTAGTTTCTATGTTTCTATGAGTCCCCTATCACTATAGCTCTCCCACACTTTTTCCTCCCAGCCTGTGCAGCAGAGCCACCCATGGTGCCAGGAAGTTGGCTGCTGCTGCTTTCCCCTGATAAGTCATCCCCCCCAACAGTATCCAAAGTGGTATATCTGCTTGAGAGGGGGATGGCCACAGGGGACCCTTGCACTACCTGCCTGCACCTCTTACTCTGCCTGGTGGTCACCCATTCACTTCCTGCCTAATCTGATCTGAAATAACAACTTGATGCAGCAGGACCAATACTTTAAACAACTTCCCCAACTGAACAGCAAAAGCAACTTGTCAGGGTTGCAAAATTTTACTGCAATGCTGAATTTCCCAAAAGTACAGGGATCATTGATGGCACCCAAGTGGCCATTTCGACCCACAGGAACAATGCCATGTCCTTTATAAGAAAAATAAAAGAGCAGAATGGACTTCCACTCCATCAGTGTTAAGCTGGTCTGTAACCAGGAGCACCAGGTCAATGTTAGCTTCCCAGGCAGCATATCACAATGCTTTCATTTTGAGACAATCATCTTATGGTGAATAGATTTGAAGGTGAAGACAGACTGTAAAGATACCTCCTCATCGACCTAGGGGGTGAATATCTATGGGGATTCTCCCACTTGTCCACTGAAACTTTGGTGGGAGAGCCGTGGAAATCGCGAAAAAGTAAGCTTGATCCGCCTTTTGCATGGGGAGCCAAGGGAAAATACAATGGGGTTTCGGGGGCGCTTGGTCAACCCCTCCATTGACGGGCAGGTTAGGGTTAGGGTTTTCTGACTATGGGGCAGGCAAGCACCGAAGATGTGCCTGTAGTGATGCAGATGCCTGCTAGCCCCATGTAAATGAGCTGCCCTCCCGCTAACCTCACAAACTCTGGTACGGTCAGCACTTGAGGGCACTGGTGGGCATGATCCTGGCATAACCGCTGGAATTGTAGGCCACAGATTTTCAGGGCTGTAATATTGAGATGTTGGAAGTTTCAAAAACACATCCAATGACAACCATTCTGCATACCATTATACGTGCACATTAATGGGCAAGCATCACCTGCTAGATATTTGGTGTGAAGTCCTTATTACGTTACCAGTGTGACAAAAGTTTCAGTTGTAAGTTGCAGCTTGAATGTATGCCCTGCTGTGGCTAAGCATGGTAAGCCCTCAAAGAGCTGTACGGTTATCTCCTTTATGTGGGCCAGCAGTAAATGTGTAACAGGCTAACACTTGGTGACAGGCATACTTGGGCCATCTATTTAATATAGAAAAACTGTTGGTTAGCCTTACCAAGGCCATTTGCTATCTGCTTTTACATTTGTTTTAAGTCCTTTGATTGGTGACTGCATTGCCTCTGGCAGTCACCTCTGCCCAGGCATTGTGGACTGCTATCTTCTGGGAAGGATGTCCTGGTTTTCCAAACATGGTGACCCTCCTTTCACCTACTTCATGCAGCAGCACCTCCACTGCTTCTTCAGTGAACCTGGCAGTTCTTTTTAGTGATCCATTAATAAGCACTGTATCGTTACAATAGCTGCTGAAGTATAGCAGTGCCCAATATTCTGATTGGGCAGTCATGAACTCTTACAGGGGATCATTTTGGTGGGCAGAAGCTTGCCATGTAATTAATCCTAAATCCAGATATTCAGGCAGAAACAGCAGTATGCAACAGTTCATGCGGACGTCCCACTGTACGTTACCTCTAATTTAACGACTGTCAATCTGTATCAAATTAAATACATCCTTACTGCATTAGATCACAATGACTAATATTCCTTTTACAGTGCTGCAGTTTTGGGCAACCCATCTTCGGTTTAATGTTAATGAAGCCAGACATGTTTCTGGGAGCATGGAGTACCATTTCAAGAGGACTTTCTCCAGGCCATTATAGCCACAGTTCTGCAAGTGCAAGTGGACACAACAGTTGAAGGAACCGCCGCTGATTACCATTTTGTGTGGTCTTTGCCAGGACAAGCATCGAGCTCCCCTGTGCAAGCCAGCAACATGGTTGTCACCAGTGCTTTAAAATTTGCCCTGCAATGAAAAAGGGGCAGATTCCAGAGCATCGAGAACCTAGGACGTTGCAGGAAAGGAGGGCTGCAGTACAAAGGGGATATAAAACAACAACTATGCAATTAGGAGAATCATGTCACAAAACTAAGCAAACCAGCCATTTTCTGTGAGAAGTAGGGTCAAACTCCCCATGTGCTATAAGTCACAATTTAACTATCACTAGCACTAGCTGCTTTTTTTATTAGAAGAATGTAGCCAACGGCAAATATGTAGTTCTCCCACCAGCAGCTGCACTTTTAAATATAAATAACTTGACCTTCTTTGTTCCTAATGCCAGTGGAGACTCAGTTTTTCATGGATCTTGCAAGCTGACGTCAGGTCTTGATTTTAAAAGTAAAAGCGTCGGGCTTGCAGAAATGGGAATTGTGAGTCCCCAGCTTCAAACAATTCTTCTTTAGGATGATGGTAGCAGATAAAATAAACAAGAGGGAAAGGTGCACAGAGATTGCGGTTCTCGGTTTGAGCACTGATCTGTTGGCATCCCTTAGCAAATATAAAAGCACTAATTGACTCCTTTACCCACAATATTAGATGCAACAATGTCTCGTGTCAGTGGAGTCTTTGTTTTGCCTCCTAATGCTTTACAGTATGTGAGGGACAACAGAGGAAGAACTGGACTCCAGAAGAATTATGCTTTCCAGAGATTGTACAGGCCAGGAGCCAACTACTTGGCACTGACAGAACAACATTGTTGATGTTTTTGCCTCAGCAGAGAAGTACTTGCTGATATATTTCATCTGTTGAATCCTTTTTTAGCTGTTCTTTTAAAAAAATTGTAATCATCCAGGTGAAGGCTGTTAGTCAAATCAACCATTCCCAGCTCATATAGCATGATTAGAATTTTTCCAGATAGACATCTGCATGGCTATGGCTGATCTGAATGAAGTCCTGATATGATGGTCTGATATTCTTACATGCAGAACTGACTGCAAGCATTGTTAATGTCAGCTAAACAAATACAGAACAGTTTACAATCCAACCTGATGCCAGCTAAATCAACAGAGAGTAGATTATAAAGCTTTGGATAGAGTAAACTGAAGTGGATCACAGCAGGATTCCAGTACACCATGCAAGTCATCTGTTGGCACCTTTATATCGCTGTTTGTTTAGGTTGGATTCTGTGAGGCTGGTGCCCATTTTTCACTGGTCTATGATTCTGCTGCATGATAAAGGAGCTGGATTTAGCAGTGTAAATGCCAGGGGCTGGGTTACTGACACCGGTCTCCCAGAATCTCACCTAAACAATTGCAATTGTGAAAGTGGCTTTAGGAATCAAGGTGCTGCTTGCTTTTATTACTTAGGCCAGGAATTTCTTTGGAGCTGCTCCTGCTCCACCACCATAGTGCGGCGAAAATCCCAAGTCTCAACGTATCTATTGCCTTCTTTCACATCCTGCTATTGCAACAGAATCCCATCCCTGAATGTAGAGGCAAGAAGGTGGGATTATGGGATGAGAGTGGACAGCTCTATTTGGAGGAGCTAGGAGCAGTACGAACACAATGAGCTGAATGGCCTCCTGTCCTCTAGGATTTTATGATAAGCTTCTATTGCAATGTATTGTCTTCATGAGCATGTTTGTCACCTTCAGATTCTAAAAGTTGTACCTGCCGTTTTTCTTTCACTTTGGGTCTGACATATCTTCAGACATTAGTGGTGTTCATGGTTATGGTGTCTGCACTGGTGCTGGCAGTTGTGGTGGCTGCACTGGTGTTCATGGTTATGGTGACTGCACTGGTGCTGGCAGTTGTGGTGGCTGCACTGGTGTTCATGGTTATGGTGTCTGCACTGGTGCAGGCGGTTGTGGTGGCTGCACTGGTGTTCATGGTTATGGTGACTGCACTGGTGCTGGCGGTTGTGCTGAGTATGATGCTGCTGATGGTGTTGGTAGTTGAATGGTCTATGCTTTCTGGTAGATGGAGCAATAATGAACTAACCCATTTTTATGAATTTTTAATGTTGCCCTGTGTTGTATCACCAATGAGATGTGTACAGTGTCTATATTAAAAATGAAATGAAATTAAACCATCATTATTACTGAACAGAAACTTATAATGGTCAAGGGTTCATTTTCTGACTGGTTAAGCTGCTTAATCGAATTATAGAGAATTTTATTTTGGCTTGATGCCTTAATTTACCATAACCAGTAAATTACTATGTGACAATGCAGGAAATAGCGTCCTTATAGTCCAGTGCTAACTATGTATATTCAACACATAATGGGGGAATTTTCCAATCCTGGTGCAGAGGATTTGGGAGCAAATTGCAGTGAGCATTGTTTACGGTTTTGATAAAGTCTTCCATTGTGGCTTCCAAGGTTGGTCTACTTACATATTCATCAGGTGCTCCTCACTCCTGGATTGGGCCATGCGGTGGAAGTTCACTTGTTGAAGGGGTGGGGTGGGGGGGAAGGGGGCAGGGTTTTCTGTGTAGCAGTAGCTGTTAAAAGGCTGCTGGTGCTATTTAAAGATCTGTTGTTACAAATCTTGCAATTTGTAATGAGTAGGACTGTTCCATTTTCAGATTCAGCACTCATGGTGCTGCTGGACTGCGTGGAAGGAAGGGAAGCAGCACTATTTGGAGCAGGAGAGCAGCCTCGTCACAGGAGAGCCACTCCGTTTGGGAAGAGGTGGTGGAAAGAGTCATCACAGTCTCCAACACCCCCAGGAACTGGGAGCGGATGAATGAGAAGTTTGGCAGCCTCAGGAAGACCGGCAAGGTAAGACTACACAGCAACACAAAAGCAAAATACTGTGGGCGCTGGAAATCAGAAATAAAGACAGAAACTGCTGGAAACACTCAGCCAGTCAGACAGAATCTGTGGAGAGAGAAATGGTGTTAACGTTTCAAGTCAATGAAATTTCATCAGAACTGCTGATGAGCTGCTCATCGGAGAGTTCTGATGAAAGGTCATTGACCTGAAAGGTTAGCTCGCTTTCTCTCTCCAAACGCTTACTCGGTTTCTCTCTCCACAGATTTTGCCTGACCTGCTGAGTATTTCCAGCATTTTCTGTTTTTAAGACTACACAGCATTTGCCTACACAAAATATATGAGCGAAGTATACATGCCACATAGAATTTGCTCGCAACCTGAAACAGCTTGACCGAAGCCACATGGAAAGACAGTCTTTCAGCCCTTTTGGATACTCACATACGTAGCCATATTGCTGCTGCTGAATTCCCAAACTATTGTTGAATCTGTAAAGTGGTGCTGAAAGGTTAGCTTCCAAATATCATGTTCAGTGTCTCCTTGCAGGTTGGGCATATGGTGAGCACTTGGGTGTCAACGTCTGTACTGTTCAAGCTTCGACCATCTTTAGACTATTTACCTGCATGCAGGAAACGCCAACGCATAACAGGAGGCAGTAAAGGTACACTGGAGTAGGGCTCCGCAACGTCAACCCCTGAAATATACTAAAGGAGATCACTGTTGATATCCTGGCCATAAAAGGACTGGGCATAATTGTCCTGGTTTCTTACCATGAGCTGTGCGAAAACACTGCTATGCAGAGATTTCAGTGGGCCAGAAAATCCTGCTTTCTGTGTTCCAGGTGAGGAAGGGCCAGGAGATCTTCTTGCCAATTTCCCGGCCCATGCTTGCCCAGGCACGATGGGCTGAATGGCCTCCTTCTGTGCTGTATCATTCTATGACTCTAACCACTGTACTGTCACTGGCAATGTGGAATAGAAAATCAGCCCCCTATGAAAACATTCTCTAGACAGAGGATAGTTTTGTCCTTGATTTTTAATTACATATGAAAGATTAGTTTATGGCTAACCTGCTCCGTATATAAAAATAAAGTCTAACTAGTATCTGTCACTTGTAGGTTATTGTTAATAGCTTGATTATGCCCTTCAAGTTTTGTAAAGGTAGAACTAATAGCCCAATTACATTACGCAGTGTGCAATGATGCAAAGCATTCTAATTGAGTGTGAAGTCACCTGAATCCTATTTAGGCTAATGCTCTGAGACCATTTTAAGCAGGTAGTCATATGGGCTTCAGTCCAGCTGCAGTCAGTGTGAAGTGAAGCTTAAAATTTCTTTTTAGCTTTTTTAATGCAACAAAGAGCCAACTGGATAGTCTATTCTTTGCTAACATTAAATTTTAACCAGCCGGCGAGCAGAGCTCTGTTTTCCTTTGCAATAGGACGATACAGAAGCACCGTTATAACTTGGGTCTGCCATACCCACCCGCACCTCCTCTGTTGTCCTGTCTCAAATTCTAACCTGTGGTGTAACGATGCCTTGCAGCTTGTAAGTTAATGAAAGTGTGACTATGTTTATACCGAATACAGTGACACAAATGCTGCTTTCTCCTGTACAAAGGAAATGTTTCACGCGGCTGTACTGTAGCGTTGTGCTGATTGGTAATGCCTTCTGTGGATTCCTTGAGCCCAGAGTGGTTTCCCGCCCACCAGGCCAGGTACATTATTATGAAATAACCTCTTACTACAGTTCAAATTAACTGGGATATGAACATTAGGTAAAACATGGCAAAAGAATGAATTTTGATTGCTCTGCTTTTTGCGCAGTAGGTCTGTTGACAGAAACACCTAACAATTTAATCAAGGTGTTCAGATGATGACGACTCTAAGGGACTCCCGCATTGCTCTCATGGTTTATGGATGTCGTCTGGTTCCTTTTGATTGGACAAATATCTTCAGTGAGTGAGAGATATTAGTTATCGCTTGTGAATTTCCTTTTCACAAAGGTGCTGTGTTTTCATTGTTGCTGGATTGTCTAAGTATCATTAACCCTGTGTTCTCAGCATGTGCTGCAGTGGAGCCAGTGTCACAAGAATGCACGAGGCCTGAAGTTTCCTCCTTAGGCGCAACCCCAATCTGCGCCCGAATCTGCGCCCGTTTTGCATCTGTCAAGTTGCACCCAAGTATCCTCCCACTCTCATTCGAATATGCCCAAACTTGTAATTGGTGTAATTGGGCATAAATCAGTGTAAACAATCAGGGCCCAAGGAAACGCTGAACCCACAGCATATACTTCTTCTTTATTTAAGTTTCAACTCATTTTAACCATCGTTCTTGCAAAGCATGTTTTAAGAACCTGTCATTGGAGAAGCTTTTCAGTTTTTCATTTGACTTATACCATCAAAATGCATTAAAAGAAACAGAAAATACAATCTCAGTGAGGCTCATTTTTATTTTAAAAGACTCAAAAAATTGCAATTAAAAGATCAGAAGAATGACTTTGTTTCCTGCTACGTCTGAAAATCTAGTCGCAATGTTGAGCGACCCGCTCGAACAAGCCGAATTAGCGGATAAGCACGTTTGAGAGTTGGTGGCGTAGGCAGGTTTGTGGGCGGAGGGTTTGATGGAGGGATGTAAAAAAATTGAGGACACTTGGAAGCATTGTAGTTACTTATGCCCAAAATCCTGCAATCTTTTAAGCCACGTAATTGGTTTGCACCCAGATTATGGGTGTACCTGGGCATAAATATAGAGGGCACTCCAGACCACACAGCCAAGCCCTGCTTTTCAAGGGTTTGACAAGAAGTGCAAATCCAGCATTAAGTGGGTGTTAAAAGTGTGGATTTGATGCCGGATTTATTGCAATCCAGGTCGTATCACAACTGCGCTCAAGGAGCAATTCATTATTCAGTGCTAAAATTACATATTCTGAGAACCAGTTCTATAGATCCAAACATCTTTGGGAGTGAATTTCCTGGAAGCGCCGCAGAAACCCAGAAAGATTGCTGTTTGCGTTTTTGGGTTTCTGGGGCTCTGCCCCCCAGAGTTACAGTGGAAGAACAGGAGAAACCTTGCAGAAACTCGCCCCTTTCATTATAATCATTTCTGTGGATCATATTCAATATTTGCCTTGTGTTTTTTTCAACTCACAGAAACCAGCCCAGTGTATAACATTCTGCAGCATTATAAACATATTAAAAATTTTTATTTTTCTCTAGTCCTTGATGAAAAAGTGCTTTAAGTTTAATGTAACAAAACAGAAACCGATGAAGGGTCTCCACTTGAAACAATGGCCCGGAATCTGCGGTAGGAATGACAGCGAACTGGCAGCACTCGCCGTCATTCCGCCTTTGAAACTGACCGCAACTTTGGGATTTGACACATGCAGAAATCCCGAAGTTGAGGTCAGTTATTGACATCTCCAAAACAGCCCCCCCCACCCCACAGAGCCGGCAATCTATGGAATCACCCGAATCATTGACATCTCCAAAACAGCCCACCCCACCCCACAGAGCCGGCAATCTATGGAATCACCCGAATCATTGACATCTCCAAAACAGCCCACCCCACCCCACAGAGCCGGCAATCTATGGAATCACCCGAATCATTGACATCTCCAAAACAGCCCACCCCACCCCACCGAGCCGGCAATCTATGGAATCACCCGAATCATTGACATCTCCAAAACAGCCCACCCCACCCCACAGAGCCGGCAATCTATGGAATCACCCGAATCATTGACATCTCCAAAACAGCCCACCCCACCCCACAGAGCCGGCAATCTATGGAATCACCCGAATCATTGACGCTAACGAAAACTTCAGCTCTTCTGCAGTAAGTACGCTGTTAAATTCCCCACCAAAAGTTAGACCCAAAGGGATTAGGTGTAACTGAGGCTTTGACAGCGTTATTACTGCTAAACAAATGTTAAGGGCCTGGAAAACTCATTTTAATTTTGTGCAGTGTGAAATTTGTCCGTTTTAAAATTAAGAAACTTTTCCAAAAAGAATTTTTTTTTTTTTTTTTTAATGTTTTTAAGTTTGTCCATCTTTATTTCAGGTTTGCCTTTTCCCCATGTGAGAGCCCCAATCTTTGTTTTGCTCTCTCTAACATTTTTTAAAAGTTAGAATTTTAAGAGCTTCCTCACTTCCTTGTTCGCTGTCTGTGAGAATTCTGCCTTTTGATTGGCTGCTTAGACAGCCTGTGGACGTCACAGCAGTTCGCACAAGGGGATCCCCACTAACTACCAATAATTTGAATTGAAGGTCGGAAAACCCGAAGCTCTCAAAACAGGAATCGCGAGATCCTTGTGCGACGCGTACTTCAGGGCCAGCAGCGAACACCTTTGCTTTGCTGCTGACTGCAAATTCCGGGTCATTAACTTATCTGTTCTTTCCACAGATGCTGCTGACCTGCTGAGTGTTTCAAGCTTTTTCTGTTTTTGTTTTAGATTTCCAGTATTGGCAGTTGTTCGTTTTTTGTTTGATGTAACAAAGCTTAGTTAGAACCACTTTTCCATCACTGTGAATTTTCTGTAACTCCAGTGACCACATCTGTGTTTTGCATTTCCTTATATTATTACCACCTAAATCCATTATTATTTCCAATGTCTTAACATCTGAACTCTTGGTTTGCAATAACCTGCAATCTGTTCCAGTACCACTAGATGGCAGATTAGGACAGGTAATTCAACCACTGCCCAATAACCTCTGCATAGAGGGTCCAATTTCCTCTTTTGAATTTGCAGTATCGAGCACTGCCTGTCCTAAACACTGTTCAATTTCCCCCTCCTCACACAGACTCACCTTTATGTACATATATCAGTGTTTGTTTTAATACTACACTGTGCCCCAGTGCTTGCTTCGGAGAGGAGTGAATAAATGGACATACTTGTACGGTGAGTAGTGCCCTCTCCTTTTGGTTTTGGTTGCTGGAAAAACAGTTTCTCCCCATGCCACAGAATTCTACGATGGTGACAGGAGTCTGTTTGGAAAATAGGAAATTGAAGGGTATTCTGTTCAACAAAGAAATGGGTTGCTCAGCACATACAGCGTACTTTTACCGGCTCTTAGCCGCCCATGCTTATACCCATTGTATTGCATTGAAAAATTGGGGGAGATTATATAGTTGGGATCCTAATTCCAGTCAGAGTTGCCCCATTCCTTGCTGGATTAAGCTTTGTAGAATTTGTGCCAGTATATGTGTGATGGAGTAAAAGTCTTGAAAGAGATGTGTTTCTACCCATAACCAAAGGGAAAATAAATTAGGCACATAAGGTTGAAATGACAGTGTAAAACTGACTTGGGTTTCCTGTTTCCCACTGAAATCAGAGCACAGTTCAAAGGTACTGTTTCCAATTTGATGAAGGGAACTAGCAAACATTAACCAGTTGTCGATATTGTGAACTCAGAGCTGTTTTCCATTTCCTGATTCCTGAGTCGGGGGAATGGTAGGCAATGTTCAAATGAGGCACAAAATGCAGAAGAAACTGAACAGCTTATATGCTGCAAAGAGATAAACAAGAAAGGTATTGTGTGTCTGGCCACTTTAAAAATAGAAAGGGGAAAAGGATAACTTACTTGCTGGTTTGGCAATTCAATAATGAGATCACAATGTAAAATGCTAAACTACCCTGAAAAAAAAATCCTTTTTATTAAACACAAAATTGTCAGAATTTTACGGAGCACTGAAATAATATCAACATCTTTCCAACTACTAACACTCCCAATTTATTCTATAACCTCCTTCTGGTACAATATATTATTGTTCAACATAGTGGGGCATATACTGGTTTTACTACTTGTATATTGTACCTCTCAGCTTAGGTGTCCATTCACGTCTTAAATACAGATTTTTTTTTTTAAATCTTTTCTGTTTAAATATTTTAAAGTTTTGTAAAATCCTGGCTGTACAATAATGCTTTAATACAGTGTTTTAAATAGAACATGCTAGTGCTTTCAGACATTTTGTCTGCTGTATTGTGGCGTCTATATTACTGAGGCATAATTCTATGCCTTTATATGGTATGAGATTTCAGCACTTTTCAATGATCCAATGATACCCTTTTCCTGCTCAGTTGAAGTTCTGTTACATGTTAGGGAACTGCATTCAGATTGTGTTAGATGATGGCTTCAGGAATTCCTATATTCAGACTTTCCAAATCCAGTTCATAACCTGAAAGCCATAATCCAGACTAGACTGTGAACCATGGTACACTGCCTGAGAATAAGGTCACATCCTACACTAGAATGCTACAGCTTAGACTTAATGTTAAAATCATTGCGACCTGGTTTATTTCCATTACTAGGCTACCAGGAAATCAGACACATAAAAGGTGAGCCACCAGGATAAATGGGCGCAGATGGGCAACACGGTGGCATAGTGGTTAGCACTGGTGCCTCACAGCGCCAGAGACCCGGGTTCGAATCTGACCTCGGGTGACTGTCTGTGTGGAGTTTGCACATTCTCCCCGTGTCTGCGTGGGTTTCCTCCGGGTGCTCCGGTTTCCTCCCACAGTCCAAAAATGTGTGGGTTAGGTTGATTTGGCTATGATAAATTGACCCTTAGTGTTAGGGGGGGATTAAATATGTGGGGTTATGGGGATAGGATGGGATATGTTAGGGGGAATTAAATACGTGGGGTTACGGGGGTAGGGTGGGATATGTGTACTGTGGGGATTAAAGCAGGGACAGGGTATTGGATTTGGATGATCAGCCATGATCGTATTGAATGGCGGAGCAGGCTCGACGGGCCGAATGGCCTACTCCTGCTCCTAGATTCTATGTTTCTATGTTTCTAGAACAAACAGATCACTGTGGAAAATGAACACCCTGGAGGAGACTGAAATCCAATCAGACATCTACCTTCTCAGTCAGTCTCGGGTGATACCTGTTACTTGGCACAAATTATAAAACAGCATTCGCATTGAGAAGCACCAAACAAGTAGGCTGTCCCTCTGTACATACACTGCAGTGTTTTTTTCAAAGGTACATGTTTTATGGGCCTAATTGGGTAAAATCTTCATGTTTGTAACATTGTGAGAGTTATTAAAATCTACTTTACAATCTGGTTACAATCAGACTTACATGGAATGAAGGTTCAAAAATGAGAAATTGCTGGTTTCGTTCCTTTAAGTGAGATCGGGCTCCAATAATGACATAATTAGTGTTTTTTGTTAAGAAACAGTAATGTTTTACTCATGTGTTGAACTGTTTTCAGGTAATGTGGCAGTATATCACTAAAAATGCCACTTTTATTTACATTACCGCTTGGCAGTAAGATTACATCTCGCCCAAGAAATCCGCAATTTAAGTTTAAAAGGGAAGAAACCTCTTTTACTAGCTATTTAAACATTCAGAGGTGGGGGTTGGGTGCTGGGGTGGAGCTGTTGTCACAGATTTCTATACCATAGCAATCGGCCTCTCTCCTACTTGTTAAAAATGGATGGATACACAACATATAATGTATGGATGTTTCTTTTTAAAATTAAGGTCTTATTTTCTCTCTCTTTATTGATGTCTAGCTGTTACAATCAGGAGGATTGCTGAGTGTGCTGTAATAACTGGTAAAACGCTAGCTTGGACTATCCAGTAGGAGGCGCCATACTATAGGAATAAGTAGGCTGAGAATCCAATGCAGCAGAGGAAAGTGAGCTTCACTGCTCTCCCAAAACAAGCGCTCTACTCGGAGCTCCGACACGGCAAGAGAGTCCCAGGTGGGCAGAGGAAACGCTTCAAGGACACCCTCAAAGCCTCCTTCAAAAAGTACAACATCCCCACCGACACCTGGGAATCACTGGCCCAAGACCGCACAAAGTGGAGGAGAAGCATCCGGGAAGGCGCCGAACACCTCGAGTCTCTTCGCTGGGAGCAAGCTGAAGCCAAGCGCAAACAGCGGAAGGAGTGCACGTCAACCCAAGCACCCCACCCACCTGCCCCTTCAACCACTGTCTGTCCCACCTGTGACAGGGACTGTAGGTCCTGCATTGGACTCATCAGTCACCTGAGAACTCATTTTTAATGTGGAAGCAGGTCATCCTCGGTTCCGAGGGACTGCCTAAGAAGAAGAAGAATTGGCTCATTCATGCCTACTTAGTGTCTTCAGTGTGCCCTGCTGAAAATGTCCCCCCACAGAAAAGTGTGTTCTCACTATAACGTCTTCACTCTCTCTGACTATCAGTGGCAAAACTCAGGCTGCCTCGAGGTGCGTGTGACTCAGCTGGTGTTAGACTGACCTGATTACATGCAGTGCAAGTGAATCTGATGTCGTTCTTTCAGCCAGTATCCACTGACGTTGCTTAAAGCAGGTACTAATCAACTTTGTTTTAAAAAATTGAGAAATCTAGGTAAAAGGACAAGGCCACCAAGGTTGGTAATAGTGGAAAGGAGGTAAATCAGGAAGTAGTAATTAGGTGATAACAAGCTTTGGTTTAAAAGCCTAAAGTAAAGACTAAATGGTAAATCATCCAATCGGCGAAGTTCATGTACAACCTTTAATGTGCTTATACTACATCCTCGTGTGTTTTTCTGCAGATGTTAATCCCTTATTTTAAATGGGCTAATGCCTCCTGTAAAAATAGCGCCACAGAGAAAAGTAGTACATGTGCGTTAGGCGTGTGAAGTTCCACCCTTTAGGGAAGTGAGGGGTTTCACAGTTGTCAGGTCCTGAGGAAGAATGGGTTAGAGAAGGTGTCAGTGGACTCAGCCTGGATTTCAAAACCGTGAGGTTGCAGGGAGGAGGAAGAGTGTAGGATGGTTTGTTTGCAACTTGTTGAACAGTTAAAATGCAATTACAGGAGGTGACAGGCATCAACATGGTCTTGGAAGCCCACTTGCAAGGTTTTTTCGAAGGTGCTTTTTTTATTCATAAGCTCTAGTTGCTTGTAAGATATCCCAGTTACCAATATACTTGTGACTTGACCAGATAAGTGAAGCCACATACCACTTGCATAAAATGAGCCTTGTAGAAAGTCAAAAAATAACCACCACCCCCCTCACCCCACCCCACCCCCATCATATATAATACTTCGTAAGATCAGCATTCAAAGTACAAGTTAAAGCTGAAAATTACTTATCCCCTTACAATACAATGCCACTTTTGTTGGGCACATATTTACCCTGACTTTTAAATGTTCTCGTGAGCTCCCATTATATTTACCCAGGTTGATAAAAAATATTAACTTCCCCTGGTAAAGGCTCAATTTAAATTTAATTTCTGATGTCTGGGAGCCATACGGTAAATGCTACAACAATAACTTAAGTGTTCTGTGAAAATCGTCCTTCGAGGAGCAGAGCTGGTAAAAGTATTCAAAGAAGTCTGGCCCTAAGACATGCATATGGAAGGAGAGAAGCCGTATTATAGGGGAAATAAACAAATACACTGATAGATTATTGTCTTGTTACCTTGGATTGAGAGCAAAAGGTAGGTGCAAGGACCTCTAGAAAGATGTCCAAGGTCCCTCACCATCACAGGAAAGTACTGATGTTTTGTTGTAAACACATCCTAGTAATATTTGCAATTCAAAAAAAAGTTTATAATAGTTTAATCTACCTATTTCAAATGCAAGTATTTTTAATCTGGCCTTTATTTTCTCTTCCTTGAATCAGCTGCACAAGAATGATGTTGGTAATTTTTTTTCCCATGGTAAAATAAAGTTAATGTTGTTTTCAATTTTCTGGTAGTAGAGCTATAACTGCCTTAAAGTTACAGGACTGATTTCTATTTATTCTTGCTCCATTTTCCTCCCTCCTAGTGTAATTACTCATTTCCTCTTATTAAGATTTAGGTATCTGGAAAGACCTCTGAAACATAATAATATTCCAGCAGGAAAGACGATGTTTACAATTTGACTTTTTAAAATTACAAGCTTAGAAATTGGCAATGGGGTGAAGTCTAACACCAATGGCAAATCAGCATCACTGGCGAGCATGTCACTCGACTCCCACTCAGCGTCTGCATGTCAGGAAATTGCTGTAACGCTGTTGAGCTGGCAGTTCTCTGGAGCTCCATATTGCGCATTAACTTGATTGTGATTGTTAACTCCACGATTATTGCTGGTTACAGGGGAGCACGCAAAATTTAAAATCTTCTGCACATATGAAATGGGTGTTGCAGCTGAGACAATTTCTTGCATGTTGATACTCAGAAGGGAGTTTGGTTCCATACAGTTTTTGTGCACACACAAAGTTTATTGCAATGGGAATTGCTTTTGGTGTTAGCTGTGGCTCAGTGGGTAGCACTCTTGCCTCTGAGTCAGAAGGTTGTGGGTTCAAGTCCCAGTGCAGTGCAGAGGGAGTGCTACATTGTCGGAGGTGCCATCTTTCAGATGAGACGTTAAACCGAGGCTCTGTCTGCTTTCTCAGGTGGATGTAAAAGATCCCATGACACTATTTTGAAGAAGAGCAGGGGAGTTATCCCTGGTGTCCTGGCCAATATTTATCCCATAATCAACATAACAAAAACAGATTATCTGGTCATTATCACATTGCTGTTTGTGAGAGCTTGCTGTGAGCAAATTGGCTGCCACGCTTCCTACATTACAACAGTGACTACACTTCAAAAGTACTTCATTGACTGTAAAGCGCTTTGGGACATCTGGTGGTCATGAAAGGCGCTATAAAAATGCAAGTCTTTTTTCTTTCGGCGCTCTCTTGTCCCTTGACTTGCAAGAGAAGGATGAATAGAAGCAGAGAAGGACTGCCAGAGGTGTACTGGCCGGACTGTGTGTGTGCCAGTCATTGTATCTACAGATGCAGACATGGCTGGCTCACAATCACTGAAGAGCACTGGCTGTGGGGGCCCAGGATTAGGGATCACCATCTGCTTGAGGAAGAGCTGCAGACCAGCTCAAACACAGCTAGTGGCCATACGGGTGAGTCCTGACCAGAGCAGAGGTAGACGTTGACCATGAGGATGTACAGAGCCAGGAAGACTGATGCGCCAGGCATTCTTACAAGGAACACTTAGCTCAGTGCTTGATCCTGTCATTTAAGGAACCTTCTTGTCCACATGTACCTATAAAATAGCATAAATCACCTTCAATTGCTCAGGTCATCTGCACAACTAATATCAATGTCCTTCCTTTGCTGTGCAGATACGTTATTCTGCACAATTACAAACTAAATCTCAGGAAAAAGTTAAAATACAGAGTAATGAATTTATTACACGTCATTCAGAATGATGGGGAAGTGATGAACTATCTATCCCACAGTGCTTCCCCTTACTGCTGGTGTATTGTATGGTCCATCTAACCCCTAAACTTCTACTAAGTTCTTCCCCTATGGAAGGAGTAAATGAGCTGTCTGGCTGCAGTGTTTCAGTGGGATTTAGGTGACCCTGTACCACCTTGAGATTGCTCTGCTGCCTAGGCCCTAAGCTCTGGAATTCCCTCCCTAAATCTCTCCACCTCTCTCTCCTCCTTTAAGTCGCTCCTTACAACCTACCACTTTGACCAAGCTTTTGTTCACTTGTCCTAATATCTCCTTATGTGGCTCAGTGTCAAATTTTGTCTGATAATGCCCCTGTGAAGCACCTTGGGACATTTTTACTATGTTAAAGGCGCTATATAAAGGCAAGTTGTTGGTGTTGGTGAGTGAAAACTGCAGGCTGAGTTAGTTTGTGGGATTTTGTGCGTCTTCTAATGGTTGTCTCAAGAATGGCATTGGTGGAAGCTTTGGAGTGGGTCACCTGGTATATAGAGTGAGAGGAGGGATGAAAAAAATAGAAGGTTAAATAAATTTCTCTGGCTGTCAAGAAATCCAAGCTTATGGTCTACAATTGAGTGCAGGTTTCGCTGCGCTGGAATGGCCTACCCAATATTAGGCCTCGGACCTTATTTACGTCAGAATGTAGAGCTGCAGACAGATTCCTGCTGGATGTTCCCAGGCAGCTCGCCAGCAAAGATCATTTGAATTTCCGGCTACTGCGTCACCGGCAGTGGCCGTCAGGTGGCTCTTGCAAGAGGGGGGCGACTGCGAGAGAGGGGGCAAACTGGGAGTCGATCAGGAGAGGGTAAAGGTAGCGATCAGGAGGGTGTTGTGGCAGCGAGCCAGGGTGGGCGCGTGCAGTGGCCAGAAGCAGCCCGTGGTTTTAAAGTGCAGCCTGTTTGATGCCTTCTTTACCAAATTGCTTTGCTATAAATGTAGCCGGCGCTGGGCTGTCTGCGTCAAGGAAAACCAGTTCGACACGCGGCCAAACCAGCAGTCTTTAAAGGGCCCACATCAGGCCGCCGCCGAAAGATAAATTTTGTAAAAATATACTTGCCTGAACGTGGAGCCGGGAGGAGGATGAGTGTTTCTCCCAGTTCCACATTAAAACTACGGGCCACTTCCAGCCACCGCTTCAGGGGCCTTCTGCTCGCTGCAGCATCATCGAATTCCTAGACCTTTGTCCCAAAGAGAACTTGGAGCTCGGCCTTGAATCAGTCATTGGTGTGGTTTGGGTAGAGGGATCGAATTTAATGGCCTGGCTTGGCTCGGGTGGAATAGTCAAACATGTGATGATGGGTAATTTCATTTATCCCTGTAAACATACACAATGATCCATTAGTGAAAGATACAGCAGCCTGGTGAAGGGTTGAGTTGGCAATGGTCTGGTCATTATCACATTGCTGTTTGTGGGAGCTTGCTGTACACAAGTTGGCTGCTGCGTTTCCCACATTACAACAGTGACTACACTTCAAAAGTACTTTGGCTGTAAAGTGCTTTGGGACGTCCTGAGGTCGCGAAAGGTGCTATGTAAATGTCATAGTGTCATAGAATTATATAGCACAGAAAGAGGCCCTTTGGCCCATCGTGTCCGCACCGGCCATCAAGCCCTGTCTATTCTAATCCCATTTTCCAGCACTTGGTCCGTAGCCTTGTATGCTATAGCATTTCAAGTGCTCATCTAAATGCTTCTTGAATGTTGTGAGGGTTCCTGCCTCTACCACCCTTTCAGGCATGTGAGTTCCAGATTCCAACCACCCTCTGGGTGAAATAGTTTCTCCTCAAATCCCCTCTAAACCTCCTGCCCCTTACCTTGAAACTATGCCCCCTGGTTATTGACCCCTCTACTAAGGGGAAAAGTTCTTTTCTATCTACCCTATCTATGCCCCTCATAATTTTCATGATGTGGAGATGCCGGCGTTGGATAATTTTGTACACCTCAATCAGGTCCCCCGTCAGCCTTCTCTGCTCTAAGGAAAACAACCCCAGCCTGTCCAGTCTCTCTTCATAGCTGAAGCGCTCCAGCCCAGGTAACATCCTGGTGAATCTCCTCTGCACCCTCTCCAATGCAATCACATCCTTCCTATAGTGTGGCGACCAGAACTGCACACAGTATTCCAGCTGTGGCCTAACTAGCGTTTTGTACAGCTCCATCATAACCTCCCTGCTCTTATATTCTATGCCTCGCCTAATGCCTTTTTAACCATCTTATCTACCTGTCCTGCTGCCTTCAGGGATCTATGTACATGCACACCAAGGTCCCTCTGATCCTCTGTTCTTCCTAGGATCCTACCATTCATTGTGTATTCCCTTGCCTTGTTAGTCCTCCCAAAATGCATCACCTCACACTTTTCAGGGTTAAATTCCATTTGCCACTGTTCTGCCCATCTAACCAACCCATCTATATCGTCCTGTAGCCTGAGGCTTCCCGCCTCGCTATTTACCACTCCACCAATTTTCGTGTCATCTGCGAACTTACTGATCATACCTCCTACATTCATATCTAAATCATTAATGTACACTACAAACAGCAAAGGACCCAGCACCGATCCCTGCAGTACACCACTGGACACAGGCTTCCAGTCACAAAAACAACCTTCGACCATCACCCTCTGCCTCCTGCCACTAAGCCAATTTTGGATCCAATGTGCCAAATTGCCCTGGATCCCATGGGCTCTTACTTTCTTGACCAGTCTCCCATGCGGGACTTTGTCAAAAGCCTTACTGTAGTCCATGTAGACTACATCAACTGCACTACCCTCATCCACACACCTAGTCACCCCCTCTCAAAATTCAATCAAATTGGCTAGACATGATCTCCCCCTGACAAAGCCATGCTGACTATCCTTGATTAATCCTTGCCTCTCCAAGTGGAGACTAATTCTGTCCCTCAGAATTTTTTCCAATAGTTTCCCTACCACTGATGTTAGGCTCACTGGCCTGTAATTCCCTGGTTTATCCCTACTACCCTTCTTGAATAATGGTACTACTTTAGCTGTCCTCCAGTCCTCTGGCACCTCCCCTGTGGCCAGAGAGGTTCTGAAAATTTGTGTCAGAGCCCCTGCAATCTCCTCCCTTGCCTCACACAGCAGCCTGGGATACATCTCGTCTGGGCCTGGGGATTTATCCACTTTTAAGCCCGCTAAAACCGCTAGTACCTCCTCCCTCTCAATATTAATTTGTTCAAGTATATCACAATCCCCCTGCCTGATTTCTATGCCTACATCGTCCTTCTCCATAGTGAACACAGATGCAAAATATTCATTTGAAACCTCACCTACACCTTCCGGCTCTACACACAGATTGCCACTTTGGTCCCTAATGGGCCCTACTCTTTCCCTGGTTATCCTCTTGCCCTTAATATACTTATAAAACACCTTGGGATTTTCCTTTATTTTGCCCGCCAGTGTTTTTTCATGCCCCCTCTTCGCTCTCCTAATTTCTTTTTTAAGTACCCCCCCTGCACTTTCTATACTCCTCTAGGGTTTCCACTGTTTTTAGTCCTTTGTATCTGCCAAAAGCCTCCCTTTTTTTCCTAATCCATTCTTGTATGTCCCTTGACATCCAGGGTTCCCTGGGCTTGTTGGTCCCACCCTTGACCGTTACGGAACATGTTGGCATTGTACTCTCTCTATTTCCTTTCTGAAAGACTCCCACTGCTCTGATGTGGATTTTCCTACAAGTAGCTGATCCCAGTCCACTTTGGCCAGATCCTGCCTTATCATATTAAAATCGTCCTTCCCCCAATTTAGAACTTTTATTTCCGGTCCATCTTTGTCCTTTTCCATGACTACCTTAAATCTCACCGAATTATGGTCACTGTCACCAAAATGTTCTCATACTGACACTTCTACCACTTGCCCGGCTACATTCCCCAGAATTAGGTCCAGTACCGCCTCCTCTCTTGTAGGACTTTCTACATGCTGGCTCAAAAAGCTCTCCTTGATGCACTTTAAGAATTCTGCACCCTCTCGAGCCTTTCACACTCTGTCTCTCCCAGTTAATATTGGGGAAGTTGAAATCCCCTACTATTATTACCCTATTATTTCTACACTTCACTGAGATTTACCTACATATCTGTTCCTCTATCTCCCCCTGACTGTTAGGGGGCCTATAGTACACTCCCAGCAAAGTGCTTGCCCCCTTTTTGTTTTTAAGTTCTATCCATATGGCCTCATTAGAGGAACCTGCTAAGATATCATCCCTCCTTACAGCAGTAATTGACTCCTTGATTAAACCTATGCATTTAGGCACACATCCACTAAGCCCTTCCCCCACCCCACTTCCAGTGAGTAGGGGGGTAATTTTCAACTTCTCTGCCTTGTCGGTAACCTGGGGAGAAATGTACATCTTTCTTTAATGGCATCTGATGCTCATGTTGCCGCATAGCTTGGCAGGAGAGAGATGAAGTTCTTCAAAGGGGTAATTTTCAACTTCGCCACCAGGGGGTAACCTGGCAGAGCAGATAGTCCGCACCTTGTAGAACCTCACCACCGTTCCCCCCCCCCAACCCCACCAATTTGTTGCATTGATTTCAGTGGAATGAAGATCAGGCGGCGTCTACAATGGTGAACGATTCACTCCCCAGGTTACCGACAAGGCAGAGAAGTTGAAAATTACCCCCCTACTCACTGGAAGCGGGGTGGGGGAAGGGCTTAGTGGATGTGTGCCTAAATGCATAGGTTTATGTGAGTAGGAAAAAAGTAGATAAAACGGGCATTATGGTAAACAGCTTGGAGCTTGATCTCTGCTGGGACTCCAGATTATGGGAGCATAAGTGTAAATAGCTCAGTGTTGTTAGCCAACGGAGTAATCAGAAAACAAAATAAAAAAGTGAGGGGTTTTGCTTTTCACGCTGGATAGGCTGTGCTGTGCCATGTGTCAGTGTATTTGAATCTGTCTGCAAAGCAGTTCGGGAAACAACTGACAGAATTGAATTGCTGCTGACCTGCTAAGGGTTAATTTCTCCTGATTATTAGTCTCTGTTTTGATTGTTTTTGTTGTAAGTGGCAAGGCAAATAATAAACTGAGAAGTAAGTTCAATTATTAAAATCTATTTAAAAATTCAGGAGCGTGCTCAAAGCGCCTTCCTCCTAATGATAATACTGACTGACTCTCTTGACGACATCAATCACCAGCACTGGCCCAAGAGCAGCTGCTGTTCAACTCACCACTCGGATATTCCTCAATCTCTCGTTCTGGATGGAGGTGGTGGGAAATTCTGTTCCTGAGTTCATGAGCTTATGCTTGACCCATTATAGATTAGAGAGGGGGGGAGGGGGGGGGGGGCGGGCGGGAAGTAATATGGATATTTGAATAGTTCAATTACTGGTTAAAGTCAACCGGAATATTGTGCTCTTGACAGACAAATGACTCTTGCAGAGCAGTCTTCATGCCAATAGGATTAGTTCTGGATAATGACAGAAACGTCATCATCCTGTAGTGCCTCCCTGCCATCCAAGAACATTTTTGCTGACAAATAAGTGTCGACACTCTGTCAAAATGCATGGAGTCAGCGCAGTAGAAGCAGAAGCAGGGCTGCATCGAGTTTGTCTGCAATCCTGTTTACCCTCATGGGGAAGTTTAGCAGTTAAAACCTGAGGCCCACCAGCAGCTACTGGAAACTGCTGTGGAATAAATCAAAACACAACTTTTTATTTCTGCCCGTCAGTATTTCTTTTTTTTTGTCTGAGAAAATCATCGACTGGAAAGCTGCTTTACCTCAAAAAGAAATAAAAGATGTCCATCTTCTCCCCAGGAAATGGTTCTTGGCACTTTAGGCTACGTTTGGCAGGCCACAGAGACTATCATGGCTTTCCTGCTCTTCCGCCTTCCACTTGATGATCATGCACAGAATTATGTAATCGTGCTTTATATCTTTGCACTGATATGTTTTTATAATCATTATGCAAACGTTTTTATGCTCTAAGGATATATTTTGTTGGCACCTATCAAAGGAGTTAGTTGTATGGTAGTCAAAGGTAACCAGTGTAATCCATTAAATTCATTTGCCTTGAAAGTGCATTGGAAGAAAGATGTGATTGGTGTACAGTTTCTCACAGCATATCTTGATACTTTTACTGTGATATTAGATGTGCATATCTATATATTTGTGCCCCGTCATCACAATCCAAAAGTCCATACCTCCAAGTGCACTTAGACTAAAAGAAATGTAATTCATTTTTAGCTGAATGGCAAGCGACCAATAGTTGAGGTTATGAATTGCATTGTGAAATTAAGCAGACAGACTCTTGGCAAAAATATATTTTCAGTACTTGTGCCAGCACTAGCATAAATGCTGATAGTGGATCTTAGCAATACAGCATTAAACACCTAGGACTGAATTTTATTTCTTTTTCTAGTTTTGCTTTCCCACTCTTAATTTTCTCCCCTTTTCTCCAGAAGGTGCTAGCTCTCCATGGGTGCCAACTACCCTCTGGTGCTTTGCCAATTGGCCATTCTTTATGTGTGAGTGAAACAGAGGCTGAGAATTTCTTTGGAGCTGCTTCCATTCCTTCGCCTTAACTTTGCTGGAAGTACAGTGGCAACCCTGTTTACTACAACAACAACAACGTGCATTTATATAGCGCCTTTAACTTGGTAACACGTCCCATGGCGCTTCACAGGAGTGTTACCAAATGCTTTACGAGTTTCTGATGCACTGCCGGTGAAGTTACTGCGGAGGAGCGGGAGCAGCTCTGAGGAAATTCCTGGCCAAAATGTTTAGGGGGCTTTCCATGGGGGGTGGTGGGATGGGTGGCATCACAGCTGAGCACAATTCTGTCTTCATTCGACATCCACTTTCCAGCAAGAGACACTAAATGCCAATTGTGTGTGGGAATCTTGGCCGATCTTTATCCTCTTCAGCTTACAATGCTGAGGATAATTGTAGGACTTCCAGCTCTGCTCTGACTGAGATCAGCTAAGTCAGCACCAGTAGGGCAGATCACCCACTCATTACACAAACCAATTGATTTTCACCTCCATCGAAGTCTATTATAAGTGAAAGAGTATAGCAATGGGTGTCCCACTGCTACTCTACTGAGTGGAGTATTTTGTAGAACATCTTTAAAACTGAATAAAAGGGAATCCAATCTTACCCTTTAAATTCTTTCTCTGCAAGTTTCAGCTCTTCCCACAATGCAGTGCATCCACTGGAAGTCTGCACGGAGAATATGTAATGGGTAAGTGTGAAATGGCAAATTGTATAAACCTCATAACTCGCAGGTGACACACTGAAGTAAACTAGTATTCCACATGTACCTATTGCACATTCTATTTGTACCACAAAGTTGTCAAAGATTTCATTCAACGCTGTAGTCATTTTTTTTACTGTTTTATGGGCCTTGTTATATTATAATGTTCACTCTCACTTGTAATGTAAATTTGATATGTAAATTGCAGTATGTAGCAGTTGAGTCTTGTTTAGACTAAGCTACACTGTCACCAGAAGGATTATCCCCGGTCACTGGCTTAATGGAAGAATAGCAAGGTGCTGGCTTCAGTCTAATCACATCTTCTGCCATAAGTGGTGACTTAGTGAGATATGTAGACAACAGTGGATAGCCAGGAGGGATTGCAATACAAGAATTTCATCAAGGAGTTCAGTTAACATCATTCGAACATACAATTGAGCTTACAGCTTTGAAATCATTCCTTTTTATCTTTGCTTTTTTTAATAAAATAACTCGTGGATATCCTGTGGCATTGCGAATGGGAAGCTGGAGGACATTGGACCCAAAATTGCTGAGATCCCATTCTGCTGTTGAAAGTGTGAGAGGGCGTCCGCTGCTCAGGATGTTGACCATTGGGGTCATTTTAATATTTGAGCCAGGTGGTCCGGGGCTGTAGAGCTGCCCTCCCTGAGGAAGTGGCAGAAAATATGAGCACACCGTACCGTGCCAATGGGTGGGGGGTGGTGGAACCAGAGGCCCTTAATGGGCTGAAGATTAAAGTTTAATAAAAATCTTATTTTCCACAGGGAAAACAGGGCCAGCATTCTGAAGTAATTGATTCCTTCTAGGATCAATCACTTCTGCTCTTTAGATTTCTGGGCTTTTGGAAGGCCCAGCATGGAACCAATTGAAGGAAAGGAATATAAAGAGCTATGGGAACAGGGTGGGCACATGGGATTATGGTTACTGCTCGTGTGGAGGATAAACACCGACATAGGCTGGTTGAATCAAACAGCCTGTTTTCATGTAATTCTATGTAAAGGACACCAGGAGAATTCTACTGCTGTTCTTGGAATAGTGCCATGGGGATCGTTCAATCCACCTGAGAAGGCAGACCGGACCGAGATTTAACATCTCATCTGAAACGCACATCCAACTATGTCAGCCTAGATTGTGCCCAAGTCCCGGGAATGTGGCTTGAATCCAAGACCTCCTGTCTCAGAGGTAAGAGTGCTACTACCACTGAGCCAAGGCTGACCCCTCAGAATATTTTAATAATATGCCAGCACTTCCCATGGAGTTGCACTCCGTGGGGGTCATTTTGATTTTGTGTAATAGTGTAAAACAGATGACACCTTCCCACTCCCGCCCACTGCCAATTTAACTGTTGAGTTTCGGGAGGCGTGAGAGGTGCTCGCCCTTCGGACCCCGATGTGATTTTTGACTTGGCTGTGTGTGACTCGCACAATGTCGAACGTGTTGCTGGCAGATAGAGAAAGGGCCAGAATAGATCCAGCGGTAAGTTTTTTTTTTAAAGTTTCGCTGGTTTACATGTGGGCCAGAAGGGGCAGGATTGCTCCTCTGGCTCCCACAAGGATAGCCCCCCACCCACAACTGCGATCGCCTCCTGATGACTTGTGTTAGTGTCAAGGGCCGGTACCTTGGGTCCCTGGCAGTGGCCTCCTGCTGCCCAAAATCCCACTCCCATTCGTTGGCCTCCTTGTCGTTTCCATCAGATTTGGGTGGGAGTGTCGGACACTGCCCGTTTGTGCTACCACCCGAGACAAATTTCTAGGCCCAATCTGCAAAGTAAAGGTTTAAACAAACAAATTTAAAAAAAAACTTAAATTCAATCCTTATTGTGTTCTATCTACTGAGTTGTCTTCTGTGTCTTTTAATACCTTTATTCAATTATCAGGCGTTGCGTATAACGGGCAGCCGATCCCATACCGCCCCTTTTGCACCACTGCCCGAGAAAAATTCCTAGGCCTAGATGTTTCAAATTCTAAGGGGAAAAAAATGGCAATTGAAAAATTTTCTGTAAACATTTGTGGAGAAAAGCCAACCAGTGGCCTAATTGTGCAATTGCAGGCTGATTTATAATGTAAAAAAGTTGATCTGAAAGTGAGGCAAAAAGCATGACAACCGGAAGCAAGGCTTTAACAACAGGAAGTGCTCGCATATGTAGAATATTTAATAAAATGTAGATCTACCCACAATGGAATTCATGGAGGTGCTGTGTAACTGGCTGCTCAGAGGTGTGGAAAAGTAGCTCGCTGTGACCTACCTTATGATATTCCCCCTCTCCCTTCAGACCTCTCCCTGGAGAGCAAACCACGATTGTAATTTTATGGCTTCAGTTTTATTCTGACTGATTTTAAAGTCAAAGTTTAATGAAATTCAAATTTAATACGCGAATAATCAGATAAATGTTTCTCATTAACTGTCCCGCCTGTTAATACATATCAACCTCTTAGCCCACATCGTGAGTTTTCCCTTTAGATGTGTCTGTGTCTACAGGGATTCCTGTATTTTCTAAGAAAATTTGCCCTATTGGGTACTGAAGGAAACTAAGAAAATATTGGACCCCATCTTACCTGATTCCAAAATGGGTGCCTTGTGTGGACAGAATTCAAAGGGCCAATGAGAGTTGTGCACATTACTTCAGTGATTTCACAGCTTGAACAGTTGTTTCTCACAGAATTCTATTTTTTGGTGAATTTTTGTATTTGTCATGGTAAGTAATGGCAGTTCTGTGACTCGGAACATGTTTCTATTTTGTCACCCAGTGTCTCTCGGTCAGTTCAGGTACAACACGATCAGCTGTAGAGTGAAGCTGCTTTCACTGCATTCTAGGCGTGCACTGTAGCCACAACTTCAGAAGGATACACCCTTTTGTATCAGTATGAGTTTTTCCGCTTCCTTCACAAGTCATCCTTTTGGCCCCTCTGATGAGACGGCAAAATTTTTGTTGAATTATGAGCTGTTCTGTTATTTTGGAGCAGTCTATTATGAACTGTTGACATTGGCCAAACTCACATAAGACTCTCCCAGCCAAAAGAAAGCGAATTTCATCTCTAGCAGTTTGGGCTGGTTTCCCAGGGGTGAAAGCATAGCATTCTAACCCAATTTTTTATCCAGTCTCCAGGACATAATTAACAATATTTCTTCACTACTTAGCACAAGGATTTCATTGTTTCCATAATTTTCTTGCAGATACAGGAAAATAACTAGGGACCGAAGGCAAAACTAGATTGAAAATCTACACAGCACACACAAAAATGTTTTGCTGTTTGCTTTGTTTTGGTTAGCGGGTTCAATTTTTCATTTATGTACAGACAATGGGAGCAGTTTCCTTCAGACTCTCAGCACTGTGAAGGCACAAATGCAAACATTTGCCTTAGTTGCAATTGCTCGGCTCCACCCCATCCAGTATCAGGATAAGAACCTACCAACTCCACTCAGAAGGGGTGTGATTGTCAACACTAGTTAGCACATTAGTGGTTCATGTGACCTGCCATCTAATTTTTTTTGCACCCGCTGGCAATAGAAATATGTAAAAAGAAAGACTTGCATTTCTATAGCACCTTTCATGACCTCAGGATGTCCCAAAGTGCTTTACAGCCAATGAAGTACTTTTGAAGTGTAGTCACTGTTGTAATGTAGGAAACATGGCAGCCAATTTGCACACAGCAAGCTTCTGAAACAACAATATGATAATGACCAGATAATAAGAAGGGGCCATATATTCCGATCCCTACGGGTGTGTACGAGCTCCATTAATATATTTGACAGGTCTATTTGTCAAGTGTATGAAGGGAGATTCCCTTCTCCTATTGGCTCCCCATGGCCCACGTGATCCCAGGGATGCTTGCGAACCGCATGCACCTCTGGGATACATGGGCCCTGCGCATTTCGAGTTGGAGAGGCCCAGGAACGGAAGTATATGCAGCTCGGGAGCCCTCAGGTAAGTCCGTAGATTTTTTCCAGATCGGAGGCCTCCGCACGCAGGAAGCCTCCAATCGGAAAATACGGGCCCTGTTTTTTTAATGATGTTGCTTGAGGAATCAATATTGGCCAGGACACCAGGGATAACTCCCCTGCTCTTCTTCGAAATAGTGCCATGGGATCTTTTACATCCACCTGAGAGAGCAGACGGGGCCTCGGTTTAATGTCTCATCCAAAAGACTGCACGTCCGACAGTGCAGCACTCCCTCAGCACTGCACTGGAGTGTCAGCCTAGATTTTTGTGCTCAAGTCTCTGGAGTGGGGCTTGAACCCACAACCTTCGGACTCAGCGGCAGGAGTGCCACCCACTAAGCCATGGCTGACATGAAAGCTGGACTCTTCTCAATAAGCCAAAGGAGAAAAGATCAAAAGAACTCTTGTCAGTAGAGAGTCAAGAATACTCAACAATTTACCTCGGAAAACAAAAAACCCATGCACCTATCTAAAGAAAGAAGTTGCATTTAATTAGGGCCTTTTACCTCCAGAGCACTTCGTAACCAATGAATGACATCTGAATTATAGTCACTGTTGTTACATAAGTAAATACTATTCTATTCTATAATACGAGAGCCAATTTTCACACAGCAAGTACCACAAACAGCAAATAATGTAATAGCAAAATACTGCGGATGCTGGAAATCTGAAATAACAACAGAAAACGCTGGAAAAACTCAGCAGGCCAGGCAGCATCCGTGGAGAGAGAAACAGAGTTAACGTTTCAGGTCGAAGACCTTTCGTCAGAACTTTCGTCAGCAAATAATGTAATGTTGGTTGAGGAATGAATGTTGGCTTGGACACCAGGAGAACTCCCTGCTGGTCTTTAAATAATGCTATAGGATCTTTTACATTTACCTGAACAACAGATGAGGCTTTGGTTTCATATTTCATTCAAAAAATGGCACCTCAAACTACGCAGTACTCCTTCAATACTGCACTGAAATGCTGCAGTCCTGGAGCGGTTGTTTTGTGTGTGTCTACAAATACATGAGTTACAGCAACAGTGCTGAATGCTCCGTCTACAGCCAGATGATGTGTATTAGAAGACCTTTTCATTATAGTGATGGTCACTTTTCATTACCTTTTGGTATTTCTCAGTTACTCCATGAATCTGTTATTGTAACTTAAGCACTGACAATCTACGCTTTTACATTATAGAAAATCTTGTGTTCCTCTTTTCTCAGGAGATCCTTGCTACTGCTTGTTGTGTAAGTTATGGTTAACCATGATGAGGAGTGTCACTGGCTATATTAGCATCTGGTATCCATATCTGCTTTCATGTAATGATTGTGACAGACCCAGAGGACCATCCCTATTCAGATCAGAAGAATCACTATATTATATATTTTTCACAGGTCTGCGTAGCTATGCCAGTAATGTAATAATTTAAAAATGTCTCTTTATCTTCTTGTCTGGGAAGAATGCCCAAACCTGTCTCGAATGTAAATGCCTGCTTCAAGGGGCAGCGCTGGGGAGTGGTAGTGAATCACCTTCATTTATATTGATTGCTTAAAGAAGCAATTAGAAGACATTAAAGCCCACCCAGACCATCCTTGTGTCTTTGAAATCTACTTTCATTGACACCTTTGATTAATTCAGAAAGCACCTTTTTTATTTTCCTTTTTGCCAGTTTGGCCATCAAAGGGCAGGCAGAAGAAAATCTGTGCTGGGGTCACCTGTTCTGCAGTGGTTTCCTCCGTCACTGCTCTGCTATAAAGACCAGGGTCCAGCAGGGCACTCGAGGAGTGTTCAGTCCCACGTCAAACTTTTCATGTTCCAAATTTACTGAAGAGAACTGCAGATGGGTTTAAAAAGAAAATTGTGTTTGGATAAATGCTGCAAAATTAAGTTAAATATATTGTAATCTATCTAATAAAGTGACTTGCTCTTGCTTTTGTTTCATTTTCTTAATAAACAGAAATGAATCTTTTAGTCTGAGCTGATGATCTGTCAGCATGGTGTCAGCAGTGTACTATGCTGTACTATTTCCAGTCCATATTCTAATGATAAAATGGTTCACTGTTCAGCTGAGAGCCTGATATCCTAGATAATTTGCACATGACGTCAAGTTTCAGTTCACAGGAAGTTTGACTATGGACTCTGATTATGTTGAGCACAAATAAAAAGTACCGGGTGAGTGCCTGAATTATGACCGTGCTGGAAAGGGGGCTGGGGCCACCAACTCATGGCTTTTGCTTTGTTGCCAGCAACCCCGGTAACACTCGCTAAGGCCAACTATTGAGGAGACAGACAGGAAATAACAACAACTTGCATTTATACACTGGCTGCCCAATCTTCAGGCAAGACACAGGCAGCTGGCAGTTGAAATTCGCAATGTGTCTTCAGGAGAGGAGAAGGGAATGGGAGGAAAATGTAAATATAAAAAAAATACGCAGCACAAACTATTTTGTATTTTTTTTTAAAGTCTGCACCTTTACTGTTTTGAAAACACTCGCTGTTCCTTGGGGATTTTTTTTAATTTCACGCTTGGCTGAATTATTCCATTTAAATTCTTGTAAATTGATGCACCTTCAGCATTCAGAATGTGCCAACTTGGAAAGGTTTTTTTTTAAATTGTAAATTTTCAAATGGTAGCTGTGGTTAGGCCAGGTAACCACTAAGGAGAAATGAAGTTATTTATGGTTTTGCGCTTTTTTATCCCAAACTGAGAAAATTGATAGGAATTCTGCACACGCCTTAATGTCCTCATAATTGTAGCCTGACAACACATTGCGCTGGGGCAGTGACCACCAGATCTGTCCCTCCCAGTCAATGTGGATTGCGGCACTATGGAAAATTGCTTAGTCTGAAAAAGAATGCACTCACTGAGGTGGAACCAGGCGAAATTCTTTCAAATCTGGTTCTCATTTTTGGCCTACTGACAACAGCTGGCCAGCTCATTGACAACATCGCATATATAGCTCAGGTGCCACGTGAGGAGGGCATAGGCTGACTCACCAGCCTGCAAAAGTTCAGAATGCAGCCAGACAGATTGTAAAGTAGTTACCGTTACTGTAACGAACATCCACAGCAGTGGGCCTAATGCAGAACTATACCATTCACCAGAACCATTCACTGAGCCTTCCATAAACCAACTCACCCCTTCACACTGCCCTATGTACACTGTATTACGTACACTGACCCATGCTTTCTATATACTATGCAAGCAAAGTAGAAGTGCATGACCATATGTTGCAACTGAAACTGGTTGCAAAATACATAAAGCAATTCAGTGTTTGTCTATGATGTCTCTCAAAGCCAAATAGCTTGTTGATATTCACTGTTTGGTGAGGTACTGGAAAGCTGCCGGCACCTGCGGAGCCATACCCCAACTTAAGCCATCAGCTTCAGGAGATGGGGGAGATAAATAAAACTCCATGCTGTACTTTGGATGCTCAGAGGTCGCAACGGGAACATACTTACGAGTTTGCTGTAAAAGAGTCTCCTTGTAGAATAGGGGCAGTAACTAAAACCACAGTGTTGAACATTGGAATGTACACAAAGTTCAGTCAACAAACAGGCAGAAATCCTGGCTACGAGCTACAGCCGCAAACACTACATGATTCCAGCTATTCATACAAAATAGGATATGTATTGATATGGTTGGGTGAGCAGACTGAGTACTGAGCACTGAATCGAGATCTGGATTCGGGCATTTGCTCAGAACCTTTCACTTTGTGTTTATTGCTACAGCTGAAAAATGGTGGGTTTATTTGGAAATACAATTAATAAAATGGCAGTTAATATATTTTTTCACTTCACAAATCTTTCAGTCACTCAAGTTGTTTGGGATTCACAAATACTGGACTCCGGTAGGTGTATTTTCATTGGTGAGTGACAGTTTAGTAATGTAATTTTGACCTTCCAACTCTTTTGTGATTTAGAACTTGAGAGAATCAGTTATGTGTATTTGTCCAATCAGGTCATTAATTTTATTTAACGAAGAAATGTCACTTTTGTGCTGGATGATGAATAATGGGCATTCCACTCAATGAATAAATTAAACTGATATATAGAGCCACGAGGAAAAGAGAAAGCTGAAACCCGTTGAACTGGAGCAACACTATCTGAAAGAAAACACTTCAGGGAACTTGAGCAGTGGGGCACCTGATGGCGCACAAGGCATGCTAGGAGAAGAGAAAGAAGCAATAAATATCTGTATAAAGCAGCTCCACAAGAATGGTCGACCTTAATACTGCTCAAAGTCAGACCTGATCTTGCATTGTTTTTAATACCAAAAATATTTTTGCTAATCAAAAGGACCAGAAAACTGATATATTCACTTCGATATCTTAACCAAACAAAGGACAGGTTTTCCCACAATCTTGCAGTTTAAAAATGTTATCCAGTTGTACGTCAGAGGTTTCTTATCAACACCACACTGACAAGGGGCTGGGGTATAGTTGGTTTATTATAAGAACAAACTGTAGCAGTTAAAAGTCAAAGATGGGGACAATCATATATGAACTTTGTTGAAATGCTGAAATTGATCTAATTCACTGACAATTTGTGATCCCAGTTCCAGCCTGTGTAAACCGTGATTTGGGTGCTGCTCCCATACTCTACATACACACGGAGTTTTTTGTACTTTTAAAGATTTTTCCTGCGCAAAAAATGAAGACATTAAGCAGGAAAATTTGGATTCGAAATGTCTTCTAACTCAAATAAAATTGATAAATATAATTCATCTTTAAATTGAGTTGCTTTAAAAGGTTTGGAATCATGCTTGATTTTGTGTATTTTTTAATTCTGGAGATGCTTTTGCTTTAGTCTGCAAACTGATAGGTTACAAGTTAGGGAGGTTGAGGGGCTGATTGTTAGCGATTTGTAAAATCAGATGCAAAGCAAAAATCTCCTCTTTAATAGTCACAATTTAATATTCAGTGCAGACACCCTCAATAAAAAGAACCAGTTCTCTCGAAGGAACAAGACCACGTTAGTGCAAAGGTCTGTCTTCAGAGGTGAAACACAGAAACCTTGCTTCATTCAGTTCGTCATTTTGCAATCACTGAAGATGGTGGAGTTTTCACACCAGTGAATCCCTTCTGCACCTTCTCCTTGACCTTGATATCCTGCCTAAAGTAAGGTGTTGAAAACTGGACACAATGGGGTAGAAATTGGTATGCGTTGCACCCATTTTGTGGGTGTAAGACGGGCGCAAAGCATACCAATTTAGCAATGGGATGGCCAGCACCCAATCTGGGTAGGCCCAACTGACAAATTCGTGGGGTCCATTTTTTAGGCATCCTTGGCACCATTGAATATGTAAGTTAGGGACCTAACACCTGTTAAATGACCCCTTTCACAAATTGGTCTCACGAGTGGAGCAGGTGTCGATCCTGCTCCGCTCAGGATTCTTCAGCAACGCCAGCAGTTGCCAACCAATGGTAAGTTTTTGAAAAACATTTTTTTATCAAGAACACCTTTCTAAGGAGCCAGGAGGAGCAGGAGTGCTCCACAGGGCTCGTGACCAACCCTCCCCACCCCACGTAGCCAGCACCAACTCCCCCTCCCAAGACTTACCCGAGGGCCACTGCTGGCCAAATTGGTATCTCCCGTGGAGGTGTGACCACTGCCAGGCAGCTCGCCCCGAGTATCCAGATGAGACCTCGTGGACTCATTTCTACAGATCCTCGACCTCTTGTTTCGGGCGCGCGCTGTCTCCACGGTGCCGGGACTGGGCCCGAAAGCAGACAAGGTGTAAAATGGGCAGTCGATCCCATCCCGTCAGTTATCGCCTGGCGGGTGAGGTTAGAATTTACCCCCCTTGTCTTTCTAGGTGAGTGTTATGGCCTCTAGAAGCTTATCCAGTATTGCTATTTGGCTGAGTAGTCTATAGTTACCTGATTTGTCCTCTGTCCCTTTTGAACAGAGTTGTTACATTGGCAAACCGCCAGTTCTCTGGCACAACTTCCATATCTACGAATGTTTGAAAGATTGTGGTCAGAGTTTCTGCGAGTGCCTCGCTGATTTCCTGCAGTATTCTAGGCTGCTAGATATCAGGGCCAAGTGCCTTTTCCACTTTAGAGTTTCTCCCATTTCTTCCAGTACTATTTACTTATCTACAGTTCTCCTATCTAATCGCTCCACCTTCTCGTCCCCTTGTACCCTTTCATTCCCATAACTACACTCTGTGCTGAGAGTGAGTGCTGTGGCCCACCTTTTGTCCCCACTGAGATCAGCGAACTCAGCACAGACCAGGAATCAAAACTGGGACTTTTTTTTAGCCTGAATGGTTTAACACTTCACTGGCCAATGCCTTTACCCACTAGGCTTTTGGGGAATTTGTCCCAGGCTGTGAATTGAGCCTTAGCTGAAAAGCTATCCAGCAAGAGGACAGCAACGCCTTACTCCACAAAACCAAAATACTGCGGATGTTGGAAATCCAAAATAAAAACAGAAACACTCAGCGGGTCAGGTAGCATCTGTGGAGAGAGAAGCAGAGTTAACGCTTCAGGTTGTTACTTCACCAAGAGTAAGCACCTCGAGGAAAGAGGGGAGAAAATTAGAGAGAAAAATGTTGGCCTCCTGAGTTTTGACATCCAACCTTGATGACAGTACTGTATTGTACATCCCTCCTCCTTATCTAATTATACAAGAAGCGCAGACAATACAAGTTTAAAGTAGGAATGATATCCTCAGCAGAGTCAGCACTGAAATGAGCTGAACCACCAAGACGTCAGACTTGTAAGTCAGAAAGACACTCCTGGCAACATAGCTCCTTTCAAAATGTGTTATCTTGTCACAGTGCATGCTACAATGTAGTAAAGATACTTAGTGCTTTAAAACGTTAGTCTACTTGTAAAACACTAAGAACTCAACTTAAGATCTGCATATCAGACCTCAGTGCAATGGATTCACATACCACTGATAAAACCCCGTGACATATTTCAATAACCAGCTCAAAACACTGCACAGCAGGCATCTCTGTTAAGACTGCATCTCTGACGGGCCCCTGGCACACTTTAATTTCAAAGCTTTAAGGCATTAAGCAACAGTCATCCCAGTGTGAGAATAGCTAGGACATTCTCCAGTATAAAAAGGCAAGCATTGTAAGTGAATGTGAGAGTGTGAACTTACCACTGACAAGGTTTTGACACCGTTCTCTCACAGCCAGAAGATATCCAGGTGATGTTGACAAGAATGTGATAGTGCCATTGCTGTCACTACGGCTGGAGATAGGAGCATGCCAGAGTGAAAGTTTTTGAATGAGGCTCAAAGTACAATGTGCATATTCAGCGCTTCTACATCCTTACAGTCTGAGCATAGCATAGTTTAAACATTTTAAACATATGGCCCTGAAAATCTGTGGAGGTTCTGCTGGTCTCCTGCCATAACTCTGGAAACCAATAGAACCCATCAGAAAATGGCAGCCATCCGGTTGCACTGAATCTCCCTCCAGGAGTTTCTGACATGCCTTGTAAAGGGTGGAACCGCTGCCGTTTCCTTATAAGGCAAAATATCACGGGAGGACTGAGCTGTGTTGCCATTGCAGGTGCATGGGCAGCTCGGACCTGTATCCTGACAATCTACATGTGGAGGCATCTGAGGGGCTGGATAGAAAGAGTCATGTGAGCTGTCATCAGTAGAGATGAAAGTGGACTCGAGCCATGCCATGTGCTGCACCCTGGATCTGAGTGCCTACTGATTGGCAAGAGAGCAGACCTGATGCTATCAGTGAGATCCTCCAGGCCCTGACAGATGCCGCCCCAAAGCTCTCAGAAGCCTTTTTCCATTGTGAAGCTGTTAAACTGCTCCCTGCATTGTAAAGGAGTCCTGGGGTTCAAGAAGGTGGCACTCACTGCCGCAACCACCTCCCTTCACAGCCTGTGTACCACATTCTTGGTGGGTCTCTGACCCCTGACCCCTAAACCAATCATCTCTCCTGTTCTATATCTCCATCAGGAGGACATGCACATCTGGATACCTAAACCTTATTGCTTGTTTCATTGGTCTCGCTGCTATTCCGTCACTCAGGTTCCCTGTTTCCGTCAGTGCCTCTATTGCTCCCATAAACAGCAGCATGTTTTATATGCACTGCTACACCAGGTCTCTGTATCTTCCCCAGGTATTCCATTCCCCAGCACTGACAATTCTTATCTTGAACACAGAAATTGCCGAAAAACTAAATTAAGATAGAGAATGCCCACTCAGTCCATCCCTCTTGAAGGCCAGGTTAACTAAATCTTTGGTCTTTGTGTATAGGACTTTAATAATACATCTGTGATTTATATCCAGGGTTTTATAGCCTCTTCCTTCCTCATAGAATAAATTGAGTATTCTACTGCTCTTTATATTCCCAGTGACTTTAGTTACTTATAATTAAAAATAGTTACGATCACTTGATTGCATAGTGGCTCTGAAGCCTAATTTTCTGTGTGTTGTGCAGGTTTTATCTACACTCGTTGCTGTCTTTAGTCACTGATAACTTTCTTGTAGACAAGATACAAAGCTCTTTCCTAGACAAACTGGATCCAGAACATGATAAGGATCAGTTTAGATGAGCATTTGCTGTCATAGCCTCATTCTGTCAAGGACAGGATTGGTTTCTCAGGTCAAAGGACATCCTTTACCATATTTTACCAACATTTCTGTCTTGTTTTCTGCCCAAGATATCACAACTGTTTGCTTTTGGTCTTTGATCATGCAAGTGCTCAGAATTGCAATCAGTGATATGGCGAGATACTTAAATCTAAAATAAACAGAGAATATCATAAATATCCTAGTCTCTTAACATTAGAGCTTCCATATCATCAAACTTTGAGGTTGTTATCCTGTCCAGTAATGTGCCACCAGAGTAGAACAATGTCAACTACAAAAGAATCTAAATGAAAAGCTGTAACTTTGTTTATTAAATACAGAATACAGTTCTACAGTTAGAAAGCCGTAAGTAAACTTATTTTAATTTTGAAATCACTGAAGGGAGTTTACACATCAGTGAATCTCTTCTGCACCTTATCCATGACCCTGATATCCTTCCTAAAGTAAGGTGTTCTGGACACAATGGGGTAGAAATTGGCATGCATTGCGCCTGTTCTGTGGGCATAAAACCGGTGCAAAGCATACCAATTTAGCAATGAGATGGTCTGCACCAAATCTGCATATTCGTCCCACTGCTAAATTTGTGGGTTTGAATTCGTAAGTAAACATAAGTAAGCAATTTTCCACCTAAAGGAAATCTATTTTGATATAATATGGGGAACCTAAATTTGTCACATGTCAGTGAATGATGACCCATAACATGCTCTGCCAATGTACTCCATGATGCGGAGATGCCGGTGTTGGACTGGGGTGGACAAAAATGAGAAGTCGCACAACACCAGGTTATAGTCCAACAGTTTTATTTGAAATCACGAGCTTTCGGAGCGCTGCTCCTTCATCAGGTAAAGTGAAGGAATACAAATCAGTAAAGCATATATAGACAGAAGTGAGAAGTCGCACAACACCAGGTTATAGTCCAACAGTTTTATTTGAAATCACAAGCTTTCGGAGCTGCTGCCCCTTCATCAGGTGAAGTAAAGGAATACGAATCGACAAAGCATATATAGACAGAGAACAATGCATGTATAGCGTACAATGTCAGACGACTACATTTAATCCTCCTGACTGCCTTTCGTCGAAAGGCAGTCAGGAGGATTAAATGTAGTCGTCTGACATTGTACGCTGCACATGCATTGTTCTCTATCTATATATGCTTTGTCGATTCGTATTCCTTTACTTCACCTGATGAAGGGGCAGCAGCTCCGAAAGCTTGTGATTTTAAATAAAACTGTTGGACTATAACCTGGTGTTGTGCGACTTCTCACTTTTGTCCACCCCAGTCCAACACCGGCATCTCCGCATCACGGCCTATATAGACAGAGAACAATGTGTAGCGTACAATGTCAGACGACTACAGTAAATCTTTCTTACTGCCCTCCATCACACCTCGGCAGAGATACAATCAGGTCAGTCAGGAAGGCATTACATCAAAGACACAGCAAAATACAGCTAAGACAATGAGGTGGGGTCACAGGGGGTCCAACGTGTCAAATGCTACAGTCTGTATGGTTAAGCTTCTTACTTTTTTTTAAAACTGGAAATCACATCTCTGAACAAGCCAACGACGACTCGAGTCTGGATGACTCTACGTCATGTAGCGTGACATGAAACCAAGATCCCGGTTGAGGCCGTCCTCATGGGTGCGGAACTTGGCTATCAGTTTTTGCTTGATGATTTTGTGTTGTCGTGTGTCTCGAAGGCCGCCTTGGAGAACGCTTACCCGCAGATCCGAGGCTGAATGTCCTTGACTGCTGAAGTGTTCCCTGATTGGGAGGTAACAATCCTGCCTGGCGATTGTTGCGTGGTGTCCGTTCATACGTTGTCGCAGTGTCTGCATGGTCTCGCCGATGTACCATGCTGCGGTGCATCCTTTCCTGCAACGTATGAGGTAGACAACGTTGGCCGAGTCACATGAGTATGTACCATGTACCTGGTGGGTAGTGTCCTCATGTGTGATGATGGTATCTGTGTTGATGATCTGGCATGTCTTGCAGAGGTTGCCGTGGCAGGGTTGTGTGGTGTCGTGGTCGCTGTTCTCCTGACAGCTGGGTAATTTGCTGCGAACGATGGTACTTTTGAGGTTAGGCGGCTGCTTGAAGGCGAGTAGTGGAGGCGTGGGGATGGCCTTAGCGAGGTGTTCGTCGTCATCGATGACATGTTGAAGGCTGCGAAGAACATGGCGTAGTTTCTCCGCTCCGGGGAAGTACTGGATGACGTAGGGTACTCTGTTGGTTGTGTCCCGTGTTCGCCTTCTGAGGAAGTCTATGCGATTTTTCGCTGTGGCCCGTCAGAACTGTCGATCGACGAGTCGAGCGTCATATCCCGTTCTTACGAGGGCGTCTTTCAGCATGTACTCCATGGCAGACTGCCTGTTATGCCAATGCTCTGAAGTCAGAAAATTATCACTATTTTCCATATTTTCTTTCAGTTTGTTACTTCTGCAGAAATCTGAGTCAGTGGGCCAGAGATAGCTGAGGTAAGCATAAAAGGAATCCATTATTTATTATAAATTATCATGTCAGTCCACCCATTCACTAGGACAGGCAAATCTTGTCGAAGTGTTGAGAGATGGCTTTGAACTTTAACTTTCAGCAATAATCTCACACTACAGACAGTCATTGTGTGGAAGAATCCATTCAAGGACAGAAGGGTGGAATATTTGAATAGCAATATAAAATGTCTATAGTAATATTTTTGTGATGGTATGCATTCTTTCCTCCACTTCCTCTGGTCTCCCTAGGTTAAGAGAGTGGTGAGTGACTTACTACCAGGCCTCCACCAAAATGCCAGGGAGACACATCGGAGCCACCCAGGGAATGACTCTCCCTCCAATTTTCCTTTCTTCCTGTAGTGTCACCATCATCACCTCTGCCAAACATAACTATGCATACCCTAGAGGATGTAAATAGCGGAGTTGATGAGGAATCACAATCATCAGTTACAGTGCACAGGTGAGGAGAAACAAGTAATTGGAGCAGGATCATCTACATAAGGCATTTGTGCCCATGCAAAATACACTGCAAGGTCTGAAGAGGAGTTTGGAGGACTCCACTACCTAGTTATAGGTGAAGAGTTGTCAGCACTGCAGTCTGCCATGTAATATATGGCAGCTCTTGTGACATCTGCAGTGAAGCCCTCAGTGGTACAGGTCATAGACAAAGTGTGAGCCTTTGAGCTCAAACCTTGCAGATGTTCTCTGTAAAGTCAAAAAGCAACAACCTGAGTCAGCAATTCACAAACTTCGAAGCTAACCAAAGTTCTGATTCCACACAGATCAGTGAACACGTTAAGGGAGTACCCAGTATAACTGACATGGCTGAAGCATACACAGATCAGCCAGCTGACTCTCAAGCCAATGCAATATATGTTCCATTTAGCATCATTGCACAAGTGACAGTAGAGGTACCAGAAAGGAGGCAGGACCAGCAGCCACCACAGCACCAGATGTGGCTGACTAAGATGCAGGACCCTTGAAATTCAGATTAGAGGGCACCAGAAATCCAGCAGGCTGTCTGGGGAATCACTTAGAAGTAGGTTAGGTGACAGATGGCACACGCAATCCACCAACACCATGGAAAGCACCTTCCCAAGACACACTAACCACAGTCAGACACTGCACAATGGATGAAATAAATGCACTGCATTTGATTTGAACCTAATGTTGAGTTGTTATGTGTCCTTGCAGGAGCACAGCAAAGGATGGAATAGATGGTATTTCAGGAGTTGCACAGGGAAGTGAAGGAGAAAGTGGTTTGGGGAAGGTTACTTGCAGATGTGAATTACACCTTTAAGAACTGCGGCAGCTCTGGCACTGATCTAGAATGAATGCTTGCTGCACCAGTCTTCTTGGCTGCCTTGGTAGTTCAGCAGCCAGTTCCTTGATGTCACTTAAAAAACATAGAAAGAAAGTAATGGTTTGAGTAGGAGAAGGCCATTTGTCCATCCAGCCCACCTTTCCAAAGTCCCATTAGTTTCCTGATTCACCCTCTTGCTCTACCATTGCTTTATCATCCTGTTTCTTGGCCTCCTTGGCGAGGTATCTTTGCCAGGGAAAGTTATGGACCTTGCATCAGATGAAATTATTGTGAGACCTTAGGGAGGTTTTACTGGAAGGGCTCCGCAATCAGTCGAGACAGCTGAAGTGCTGCTTTACGATCCCAGTGATACGTTTGATAACCATTCTGGTTGCGATATGAGCTTTATTGTACAGGAACTCTGAATCTGTCTATGATTGGTGCAAGGGTGTTATCATCCATGAAGAAAGAAAGAGCTTGCATTCATATAGCAGCTTTCATGATCTCAACCAATGAATCATTTTTGAAGTGCAGTCACCGTTGTAATGTTGGGAAATGCGGCAACCAATTTTCACACAACAAGGTCCCACAAACAGTAATAAGATAAATAACCAAATAATCTGCTTTAGTTATATTGGTTGAGGGATAAATGTTGGTCAGGACACCAGAGAGAACTCCCCTGTTTTTCAAATAGCACCATGGGATTTTTTGCATTTGTTGGCGAGGACAGACAGGGGCTCTGTGTAACGCCTCATTGAAAATATGGCACCTCCGACAGTGCGGCACTCCCTCAGTACTGCTATGAAGTGTCAGCTTAGATTATGTGCTCAAGTCTCTGGAATGAAGCTTGAACCCAAATCTTCGAACGCAGAAGTGAGACTGCTGTCACTGAGCCAAAGCTGACACCTATGGCTACAGTAGGTAGCCTTGGTTTCCCAGGAGCCAAGACGTTTTACTACGTTAAAGGCACTATATAAATGGAAGTTGTTGTTGTTTCAAAAAGGGTGAAACAGGTGGAGGCATTCAAATACAGTGCCAGGAAGGCAGGAGTGATGACAAAACACTCTCTTCACCTCATCTTCCTGGGTTCCTGCCTGATGGATGTCAAGAAAGTAGTTTGCCATTGAAAATGGGCTGTAGAATTGCGCCCAGCCCCTTTAGATTGGAGGATCTGAAAAGAGCTGCCAGCAACCTCCATTGGGAGGGACAGCAGCTGGAACGGATGTGTGCTGTTTCATTGCAATAACATCACACACTCTCAAGTAACAAAATTACATTTTTGCGCAATGATGTGTTTTGACATGAATTGCATTTTCACGTAATGTTTTATGGCAAACACAGTAAAAAGGTTCATTAAACAGTTTTCAAAAGAAAAAAAATGGTTCTTTAATAAAGGGCACATCTTTTCAAACTCTGAGTCAAAAGAGGTTTCTCTGACTGCTAGAATGCTTGTGCTCTGAAACCTTTCCAAAGTAAACCATGTGATTTACAAATGGTGCTGTAATACTAAAATGCAAGAGATTCTGATGTTTCATAGCTAGGTGCAGAGTCTGTATTTTCAGGGACCAATTACAGCCTGGTGAGTTTCTGTTTGTTTGATACTAAAAGACTTGGCTTTGATGCCTCACGTTTGACTAACCTGCTAACACTCACTCAGGTCATTTGAACTATTGATGATATTTTAAAATGGGTGATATCGACTTGGTCGCTATTTATACACCACGGCCGATATTCACTTCCATTGGCTCCCATGGAAAGGAAAATCGGCTGTGGTGTATAACGGGCGGCCGATTCAATATCACCCATTTTACACCATTGCCCAAAGTTAAAATGACCCCCCACTGTCTGGGCTCACACGCAGGGGGTGAATTTGCAAGGCTTTTCTACTGCTGCAGAGTCTTGCTGGCAATGAGGAGGTAATGGAGATAGGCCTTGATGTTACCATCCATACTCGGCACTGGTGAGACTCCTTTGCCGGGAGATGAGCCTTGTAAAATTGCCACCATAAAGAACAGCCACTTGGATGAGGTGCCAGAGGGTAACGGGTGTCTATTATAAATGCAAGTTTTTTCTAACTTTTCATTGAATTGTCTTACAGCATGACTGAACATGAGATGAGAAAGAAAGAACTGAATTTATATAGTAGCAAAATACTGCGGATGCTGGAAATCTGAAATAACAACAGAAAGTGCTGGAAACACTCAGCAGGTCAGGCAGCATCGAGGGGAGAGAAACAAAGTCAACGTTTCGGGTCGAACCCTTCGTCAAAACCTTCGTTAGCAGGTTCTGACGAAGGGTTTGACCCGAAACGTTGACTCTGTTTCTCTCTCCTCGATGCTGCCTGACCTGCTGAGTGTTTCCAGCACGTCCTGTTGTTATTTTTGAATTTATATCGTGCCTTTATCATGTTCTCCGGATGTCCCAAAGTGCTTTGTAACCAATGAATTAACTTGCAGTCACTGTTGTTATGTAGGCAAAAGTGACAGCTGATTTGTGCACAGCAAGATCCCATAAACAGCAAATGAGATGAATGAGCAGTCAATTTGTTTTTGGTAATGTTGGTCAAGGGATGAATCTTGGCCAGGACACTGGGAGAACTCCATTCTCTTCTTCAAATAGTGCCTTCTATGAGACGTTCAACTGAGGTGTTGTTGCTCAAATGAGACATTTAATAATACATCCCAAAGACTCCACCTCTGACAATGCACTATTCCCTCATTGCTGCACAGGAATGGAGCTTCAACTCACAATCTTCTGACTCAGAGGCAAGAGTACTATCAACTGGGCCAAGTTGAAAGGAAGAGTGAAGTAAAACAAAGTTCTAAAGATTTGTCCATTCAAAACTTGTAGCTCATTCAAAGTCAAAGCTTGATTCAGAAGGGACATGAAGAACTCGGATTTCAATCATGACAAGTGGCAATGATATACACCTCTTGAAACTGCCTATTATTGCATATAAATCTGTTACTAAACGAAACACCATCAGCAACTGCAAATTGCGCTAAACATCAATGGATTCTGTTATCTGAGCACAGAGACAGTGTGTATCAGCAACTGAGAAACATAAACAACGTGACTTTACAATGATCTTTAATATACATGTGAGCAGGCTACCTTTGACTTTTTATCAAATGATAACGAGATGGAAAAATTAGTTTTTAAACTCCTGGAATATTTTGTTCATAGTGTTGATCATTAACATTTCCTTTCTACTTCTGCATCCGTGGTGGAGCATAAATCTCCTCATTTATATACCTTTTACACATATACCAGCACACATAATATTATCTGTTAGATTACTGTGTATCATGGCTGATAAGCCCTTTTGTGGACTGACTGATAACCCTGTCAGACTCACCCTGATATCTCCATCCACATTACTATGGCTTATTGTTATGTAGCCATTTTCTGTGCAGAGTAAGGTCAATAGTTAATGCTTCTCAAACCTGTTAATTTGCAGCTTTTCAACTGAAACTTCAGTTAAAAATATCTGTAAATAAACCCACTCTTATTATAGCAAAGACCCTCAGAGCTAAGTTTTTTTAGTGCATTATTATAATGTATGAATGAATGTATTGTAACACAGCATAAAAGCTGGGAGCAAAGGTTCAGTAACTTTACGATAGCTAGGCTTCTTATAATGCTGGTTGAGTGTGATCTTCAGAAGTGTTATATGATTTGTACGAGAGACATTAAGCATTAACCATACGCCACACAGAAACCCGTGATTACAATTGAGAAGATTGCTTCTTTAAGTAGTTGTCCCATTTTAAATGGTGATTTTTTTTAACAAGTTAGATTTTATTTTTACATGATCTCAAGGACAGACATAAAAGTGCATTACTAATTCAGTTCAAAAAGTATTAGAACAGTAAATCTAAATCAGTGCAGCTGAAATAAAAGCAGAAAATTCTGAGGAAGGTCACATTTGAAACTTTAACCCCTCTTTTCTCTTTCAGATGCTGACTGTTCTGATGTATCTCCAGCATATTTTGTTCTTATGTCATATATCTAGCTTTCACAGACTTTTTTTTAAATCTCCAATACAGCTAAAAGCATTTGCTCAAGTCTATCCAATTCCAACTCTGTTAATCTGTTGTAATGCAACTTTAACTCCATTACAACAGTGACTACACTTCAAAAGTATTTAATTGGCTGTTAAGTGCTTTGGGATGTCCTGAGGTCATGAAAGACGTTATATAAATACAAGTTCTTTCTTCTTTCTTTCTAACTATACTAATGCCCCAATTTTAACTCTGTGGCGGGCTGGGAGAAGGTGCAATTTCCTAACCAGCACCCGGACTCAGTGGGAAGACCCGGGCGGGGAGCCAGCCCCATCTGAGTTTTTTCTTCCCTTCACCCAAATGACCATTTATGTTATGTGGTAAATAGCTAAATTAGCCTAGAAATATCTTGGACCATGACCTTTATTGGTATCTGTAAGGATCAATATTGTCCCGAGATCCACTGATGCTTAAATGCTTGCCACATAGGTGCCTTATGTTTTATGACAGGTGTGTTCAGTAGGCTTTCTAACATTCTTTGGCAGTATTCTGGGTTTTACATCACCCAAGAACACAATGCAAAATCATATTGTGAAATTGCGGCTGCGTTTTTAAGTATGACCAGACAAATCAGCAGCATCTGCAACTTTCAAAAATTCTCATGGAACAAACAAGCCAAGTCACTGCTTCAGCAGATTTCAGACCACACATAATAGCATTATCTCTGGGACTTTTTTTCCTATTTCATTCATATGTAGCAACTCAGAGATAAAATGGGTCACAGTTACACCACCAGATCCAATCCATTGCACACCGTGATATAGTAGCCATTTAAAATCAACCTACTTTCATCTAATTCTTATTTTCATTTTTGATTACTTACCCAATATGTGGTATGTGTGGTAGAGACAGATATGTGATAAAATCATATGCATCATTAACTGTGACTCGCCAGTGACTTCAGAGCAGTCCACTTGTGAGACTTAACCCAGAGGCCCTCTCCTGCAGCAAAACGTTTGAGTTGGTTGCTTCGTTTACATAATAACCAGAGTATGTTTTGATAAAAGGATCAAATTGGTTTGTTTTCTTGATTTTTTTAAGCAGAATGTACCTTCGAACACAAACAACTGCTTTCAGAAGATTTATATATTTGATACAGTTGTGGGATGTGTTCATATCTTTCGTTAATGTATTTGTGATATTTGTTCCTTCTTCTTAATTGGATATGTTTACAAAGCATTGTTGAGTTTGACTGGAAATCTTTATATGAGAAGTTAACATAAATCTAGATTTTGATACGCAAGGGTTAACAGCTGGGAGCCTGAAACAGTACACATGTTCTTTTCTGATATTGCGGACAATTGTTTTGGCCATTCACTGCCAGATCTGGCTGGACCACATAAAGCATTATCGGGTCCTGCTCTCGTCTGCCAAAATTGCTCACTACTCCAGAATCATTCTGGAATGCAAAGATAAACCCCGGCTTCTATTCTCCACTGCTAACCGTCTTCTTAAACCCTCTCCCCTGTCTCCTCCACCCTTACCTCCGACAACAAGTTTGAGGAGCTCACGGACTTCTTTGTCTCTAAGATTGAGACCATCCATTCAGCTGCCTCTGCCACTTCCCTTCCTTCCCCTAGGCCACTGGGCCAAACTTCCTCTAAGGATCCCCCGTGCCCTAGCCCTGAACTCACATCTTTCTCCAGTTTCTCTCCGATCTCCCCTCATGACCTCTTCACGCACATCTTGTCCATGAGACCCACTTCCTGCTCCCTCAACCCTATTCCTACCAAACTGCTGACCACCCAACTTCCTTTTCTGGCTCCCATGATAGCTGACATTGTTAATGGTTCTCTCTCCTCAGGTACTGTCCCCCTCTCCCTCAAATCTGCCATCATCACCCCTCTCCTCAAAAAAACAAACTTCGACCCCTCCGTCCTTGCAAACTACTGCCCCATCTCCAACCTCCCTTTCCTCTCCAAAGTCCTTGAACGTGTTGTCGCCTCCCAAATCCGTGCCCATCTTCCCCGCAACTCCATGTTTGAATCCCTCCAATCAGGTTTCCGCCCCTGCCACAGGACTGAAACAGCTCTCATCAAAGTCACAAATTACACCTTTGTGACTGTGACAAAGGTAAACTAACCCTCCTCGTCCTTCTTGACTTGTCTGCAGCCTTTGACATGATTGACCACTCTACCTCTAGTGTCCCCCAAGGATCTATCCTTGGCCCCCTCCTATTTCTCATCTACATGCTGTCCCTTGGCAACATTATCCAAAAACACAGCGTCAGTTTCCACATGTATGCGGATGACACCCAGCTCTACCTCACCACCTCTTCTCTCGACCCCTCCATGGTCTCTAAATTGTCAGACTGCTTGTGCGACATCCAGTTGTGGATGAGCAGAAATCTTCTCCAGTTAAATATTGGGATGACCGAAGCCATTGTTTTTGGTCCCTGTCACAAACTCCGTTCCCTAGCCACTGACTCCATCCCTCTCCCTAGCATTTGTCTGAGGCTGAACCACACTGTTCGCAAACTTGCTGTCATATTTGACCCTGAAATGAGCTTCCGACCACATATCCACGGCATAACTAAGACCGCCTATTTCCACCTCCGTAACATCGCCCGTCTCTACCCCTGCCTCAGCTCATCCGCTGCTGAAACTGTCATTACCTTTGTTACCTCTAGACTTGACTATTCCAACGCACTCGTGGCTGGCCTCCCACATTCTACCCTACGTAAACTTGAGGTCATCCAAAACTCGGCTGACCGTGTCCTAACTTGCACCAAATCCCGTTCATCCATCACCCCTGCGCTCGCTGACCTACATTGGCTCCCGGTTAAGCAACACCTTGATTTCAAAATTCTCATCCTTGTTTTCAAATCCCTCCATGGCCTTGCTCCTCCCTGTCGCTGTAATCTCCTCTAGCCCAACAACCCCCGAGATATCTGCCCTCCTCCAATTCTGCCCTCTTGAGCATCCCTGATTATAATCGCTCAACCATCGGTGGCCGTGCCTTCAGCTGCCTAGGCCCTAAGCTCTGGAATTCCCTCCCAAACCTCTCCGCCTCTCTACCTCTTTCTCCTCCTTTAAGATGCTCCTTAAAACCTACCTCTTTGACCAAGCTTTTGGTCACCTGCCCTAATTTCTCCTTATGTGGCTCGGTGTCAATTTTTTTTTCTTATAATATTCCTGTGAAGCGCCTTGGGACGTTTTACTACGTTAAAGGCGCTATATAAATACAAGTTGTTGTTGTTGTTGTTGTTGTTGATATGTATCTCGGTGTGGGCAGAGTACAGGAAGGTACAACTCCTGGATCACTGGAGTAAAGTCCATTAACAGGAACTGCAGTTAGACTATTCAGAGAGAACACAGCACTGAAACACCCTGAAATTGTAGCAAAAAATCAGATGTAGATATACGGTCAGCATTAATATTCAGTATGTTCTTCTTAATTTTGTCCTGCCAGTTATCCTGCTTTATTTAAACGTATTTAGAATTATGGGCTCTTTAAACCTCAGTGTTATTAAGACACGGTTCAACCGGCCCTGGAATTCCTCAGGATGTGATCCTGGTGGTTATATTGTGATTGTGTCTGTTGGTGCCCGCCAGCACTGACACCATCAACAACAACAGCTTACATTTATATAGCACCTTTAACGTAGTGAAACGTCCCAAGGCACTTCACAGGAGCAATTTCAAACAAAATTTTACACCGAGCACAAGGAGATATTAGGACAGATGACCAAAAGCTTGGTCAAAGAGGTAGGTTTTAAGGTGCGTCTTAAAGGAGGAGAGAGAGGTAGAGACTGAGGCCGTGATTTTTCCTATCATTGCGCCTTGGGGGCAGGACAGCTGCCTTCCGGGTTCCAGTCCCGCCCCCAACGACATCAGATGCACAGACGCGATTTTGCGTCAATTGGCCTTGTTAAGCCCGCCCTGCGGGCTTGCTGGCCAATTAAGAGGAAGCCGGTGTCAGATGATGTTAGTTGATGATGCGTCATCTGCCGGTTTTCTTAAAGGGGCCACACACAATTTTTTTTGACAGCTGATTTTTCAGTGTTTGACAGCATTGAGGTGCTGAAAACACTGATAATCACTGTACAAAGGTGAGCCCTTGCATCCAGGCTCTCCAGTGACTCCCTCCTTAGGCTAGAACAGATGGCAGCTGCAGGTGAGGTTACAGAAGTGATCTGTCACTGGTGAGAGAGGTTCTCCCAATGAGGTGGGACTACACACACAATCCAAAACTTGTTACCTACATAAAAGTGTAAATGCATTAAAAATGATTTTCCCAACATTTTCTTACCTCTGAAACTCACCAGTGTACCATTGGATCCTTCACACCACTTCTGCAGCTGTCAACAATATAGAAACATTACAGCAGACCTACAGCACACCACACTTACCTGGCGTGGTGTCCGGACATCGGGAAGCCTGCCGTACATCTGTCAAAATTGCAAAAAGCCTCTTAACTGCATGTTAACAACCTGTTAACAAATAGTTAAGTGCCTATAATCCTCTTCCCGCTGCTAGGTGTCGGGTCCATGCTCAAATCGGGGACCCGACACCTGGGAAGATTGATTGGAGGCGGGATGACGGCGGATTTCCAACCCGCTGTCAATCTTTGCGATTTTGCCGGATGTCCCGCCTCCAAACCCGCCCCCTGAGCGCCGGCAAAATTCCAGCCTGAGAGGCGCAGAGACTTAGGGAGGGAATTCCAAAGCTTAGGGCCTAGCCAGCTGAAGGCACGGCCGTCAATGGTGGAACGATTAAAATAATCGGGGACGCGCAAGAGGCCGGAATTGGAGGAGTGCAGAGATCTCGGAGGGTTGTAGGGCTGGAGGAGGTTACAGAGATAGGGAGGGGCGAGGCCATGGAGGGATTTGAAAACAAGAATGAGAATTTTAAAATCAAAGTGTTGCTTAACTGGCAGCCAATGTAGGTCAGCGAGCACAGGGGTTCTGGGTGAACGGGATTGGTGTGAGTTAGGATACGGGCAGCCAAGTTTGTCGGTGGGTGGGTACCTAATTTACATGAGCAGCTTAGCACAAGCGATAATGTTGCCATATCTTCAGTACCCACACCTGCCCCATTTGGCCAGAATCTCTCATGTCCACCTGCTATGGTAGAGATTGCCCAGGCACCTCACTCCAGACTTTGGCCAATGTCCTCTTTGGCCCTCAGTGTAAGGAGCTAATCTACTTTAAAAAAAAATCAAATTGGGACTTTCTTTGGGGATCCAGAGCACGTCCCTGGCTGGAACCTCACCAAGGGGCCAACCTACAAACATAGGGGTCGGTCTGCCTCAACTCACTCAGCGTGCAAGCCTGCATTGATACACCAGTCCCAACTCAGCCAGTGAAGTATGTGGCTCTACTCGAACAATGACATTTACCTTGTAAGGGGTGAGCAGAGGTTCTGAAACTTTCGGAAACAGCGGAGTCCCAGTGAAATCAGGTATCCGCCATTTTTCAAGGTGGTCTGCTCGTCTCCCGAGATATTGTGGGAGGTTGGGGGAACCCACCCCGCCCACCCCCCCCCCCCCTCACATCCCATTTAGGAGGCCTGGCAGTAAGTTTCCTGCTTGCTTTCTGGCCTAAAAATAATGCATGCGGTGACACCAAAAAGAGGGAGGAATGATTGGCCGAAAACAGAAAGTGATTTGCTACGGTAAAAGAGTAAAGGAACATTGACAGTGGATTAAGTTGTTTTTGTAGGTTAGATGACTGAGCCAGCCCTGAATAGCCACTTTTCGTTATCCCCCTGAGAGCTCCCAATATTGATGATTATGGTAATATTGTGCCTCAGAAAATTATTTGTCTGTGCAACGCCTACTTTGGAAATTTGCTTTTTTTCATGTAGTTTAATTGATTTGTTTTCTATTTACTTTCACTGCATCTGTCTGATCTTTAGCTGTCCTTTACTTTTGTAATTATTAAGACCAACCAGCAACCCCTATTAGAGAGGGCCATCACGCATTGCAAATGTTCAATTTGATCATGGCAGTTGAATAGTTGAATCCTTTTATTTAATTATTATTTTTTACAAATGGTGCCCAGATTAGTGATGCTGTGAGCTGAAATTTCCACATGGATTGTATTTATTTCACCTCTGCTCTATTGATCTCCCCTGCTGGCCTTTATATCTAGAGGACTAGAGTACAAGAGGGTAGAAGTTATGCTGCAGCTATACAAAACCCTGGTTAGACCACACCCGGAGTACAGTGAGCAGTTCTGGGCACCACACCTTAGGAAGGATATATTGGCCTTGGAGGGAGTGCAGCGTATATTTACCAGAATGATACCCGGACTTCAAGGGTTAAGTTACGAGGAGAGATTACACAAATTAGGGTTGTATTCCCTAGAATTTAGAAGGTTAAGGGGTGATCTGATTGAAGTTTTCTAGATATTAAGGGGAACAGATAGGGTAGATAGAGAGAAACTATTTCCGTTGGTTGGGGAGTCTAGGACTCGGGGGCATAGTCTAAAAATTAGAGCCAGACCTTTCAGGAGTGAAATTAGGAAACACTTCTACACACAAAGGGTGGTAGAAGTTTGGAACTATCTTCGCAAACGGCAACTGATGCTAGATCAATTGTTAATTTTAAATCTGAGATTGATAGCTTTTGGTTAACCAAAGGTATTAAGGGATATGGGCCAAAGGCGGGTATAAGGTGTTGGACTGCAGATCAGCCATGATCTCATTGAATGGCGGAACAGGCTCGAGGGGCTGAATGGCCTGGTCCTGTTCCTGTGTTCCTATGGATATGATGTGGAGATGCCAGTGTTGGACTGGGGTGGACAAATGTGAGAAGTCGCACAACACCAGGTTATAGTCCAAGGGGTAGAAATTAGGTCGCGCCCCATTTGGGGCGCAAATATCGTCTGGACGCAAATATTAGCGCCTGGCGCTAATTATCGGCACTGACTGGAAACTTCACTTTTACCGCCCTAGGAGGTGAGTGGAGCGCTAAAGCAGGCGCTGCACACCTGTCTTAAGGCGCAAAGGCCAAGGAGTGAGGCGCTAACTCAGAGCGCTGGCGAAGCTCATGTAATGTCAGTCAGCAATGGAACACACACACAATGGCACGGGCCAGTTCTTAAAGGGGATGGTTAATCTTGCTTTCCACCCACATCCTGTTCATTGCAGCCTTGAATCTCGGCCTGGAGAGACTTGCACATCAAATGTGCTGGAAAGAACAATGGAGAGTACCAGGCAAAGAGCTCAGAGTGCAGCTCCCAAAGTCTCTGCTAAATCGATACAAGGAATGGCAAATCAAAATGAACCTGCAAAGTGCTGCTCAGTACCCAAAACTCCTTCCCACAACGTTGAATCTCTCCAGAAGTCTCTCCCTCTCTCTCTCAGAATGCGTAGTTCAAAAATGCCACCAACAATAAAAGACAGGAAGAGGCCCCCTTTAAATAGCGCCCCCCCCAGCCCCACAGCGATTGATAGCGTTCCAGTCTTCTGGTCGTTGGATGCGCCAGGCGGTAAGGCAGGGGGCGCCACTCAATTTCCGCTCCGGGGCGCCACAAGGGCGTTGCACCATGGAATGACGTCACAATCTGCGCGCGCAGGTGGTCGCAGCGGTAAGTTTTAGCGCCGCCGCACAATCTCAAGTTAAGTTCTCGAGCGGCGCAAACATCGCTGCGCCCGGGCGTTAGCGGCTTTGCGCCCCATTAGCGCCCTCTTAAGGCGCTAACGGGAGGCGCAACCAACTGAATTTTTACCCCCAACAGTTTTATTTGAAATCACAAGCTTTCGGAGCGCTGCTCCTTCGTCAGGTGAAGTGAAGAGATACATATAGGCACAGCATATATAGTCAGAGAACACAGCCAGATGATTACAGTTAATCTTTCCAACTGCCCTTTATCACACCTCGGCAGAGAGATAATCATGGCAATCAAAGGTGTGGATGGTGTCCAAACAGGTCAGTCAGAAAAACATTACATCAAAGACAATGTGGCAGATGCTGGAGTCTGTATGGAAAACAAAAAACTTTTTTTGCTGGAAATCACAGCAGGTCCGGCCGCATCTGTGTAGAGAGAACAAGCCAACGACGACTCGAGTCTAGATGACTCTATGTCAGGTGGGGTTACATGTAGCGTGACATGAACCCAAGTTCCCGGTTGAGGCCGTCCTCATGGGTGCGGAACTTGGCTATCAGTTTCTGCTCGACGATTTTGCGTTGTCGTGTGTCTCGAAGGCCACCTTGGAGAACGCTTATCTCTTCACTTCACCTGACGAAGGAGCAGCGCTCCGAAAGCTTGTGATTTCAAATAAAACTGTTGACTATAACCTGGTGTTGTGCGACTTCCTATGGATAGATTGAGGCCACTGATACTTTTGAGATTGATGAGTGTATGCTGCATGTTCAAGAGTTCCTTGCTGTATGAAAATTATGTGAATGATGTGCTCTGATAATGGTTCAGCTATCAGCATTTACAATAACTACAACTGAAGATTAATTCATGTTCTGGTAAAACAATCAAAGACAGCACCCAATGAGAACTTCTCCAGAATGCCAACATTCCCAGTATTTCTATCTGTTTAAAAGAAACATGAACTCAGGTAAACAATGCCGTGGAGGGTATATTTTCCAAAATTCCGCCGGCAGTGCGGAATTTGGGGTAAAAATCGGGCAGGTTCTATAAAGGCCGTACAATCCACCCGCCAGATCGCCGCCCCCGGAGGTGAAGACGAAAATCAAGCCCAGTCTTTTAAAAGCTTCTACCTCGCTGAACTTTTCAATTCCAGACAGGCGTGCCACAGTCCAAGCTCACTGTGCAAGCTTTTCTTGTGCCTGTTACTCATCCAAATTATCGAGGAGGTACTCCCAATGGATGATTTGACCAGGCCCCTCTGTGCTGCAGATGTGGGTAAGCTTGTGCATTAGGCCAGCTCAACCCCATTTTTTCCATTATCAGAAAATTGGGCTTTACATACGGATGTGCAGCCAATCCACCTATAAATAATAAAATGGTGGTTTTGACAGCACTGAGCTGCTTTATATCTTTGGGCTGAAACATTTAAACCTCTGACTTTATTTTTAACACAACCACAGTGTTTGCTATACAAGTAATCTGCTGGGATATCAAATTCTGTATAATTAGCACTTGTGTGCAGCCACTTTTGAATAGAAAGCGAGTAATGGTTTAATATTATGACTATAAAGAAGGAACAACCCTTTTTGTGGGTCTTGGTGGCTCCAGCATCATGTACACTGCCTCTAAAAAGGCTGTTTCTGGAGGCAGTGCTGTAATATAATTGGGGGATAGATGTGAATCTATCACATTCCTGCAGACGAATGCTTCTCTTGTTCTCTTGTATCAGAAGTGTAGCATGTACAAGGGAAACTGAAGATGAACATAGTGTGGAACAGATAACACAGTCTCTGCAATCAGTACATCCTTTTAAGTCCAGTTGACAGTGATACACAGCAGGCTCTGTTTCTAGGCTAAGGCAGTCATTAGTAGGGATCTCACCTTGCCAAGCCTAAAAGACCTTTGGAAAATGCCTCCAAATCCTGGAGTTGTAAGCCGTGTGTCAGAAGGAATAATTTACTGTGCGTAGGCTCCAGGGTCAGTTCTCTGGAGCCTGGAGTTGAAGTGATAACGTGACATTATCACTGTTTGTAAATGTGCTTTGTCAGTAGTCTCTGATTATCTGTCATTAAGCGTTGCTGTGAGGCTTCTTTCGTTGTTGGTCAGTGGCCTAATAGTAATTTTAAGGTTTAAAGTCACAATTGGTGCAATTGCAAATAAGAACTTATTATTGCAGTTAACCCAAGGTTGGTGGCGGCCAGTCATTATCTACCCCGCCTTTTAACCTTTGCTGTTTATAGTACAAGACAGCATTGACTATTACCACATAATTACATGGTATTTATATACGGAAGCAGGTCGAGGACCCATTTTTGTGGAAACAAATTAGTTGTAGCTGTGTTCACCCTGGAAGCTGCAAACTGCTGTAACCTTAAATATGTCTGCATTGAAAGTGTTTTGCAATCAGAAAAGTAAGGGCTAGTGGTGGGCTTTGGGCAAAAGCTGATGATTTATTTATATTTGTTAATGTATGGCCAGTGTGTGTGCCCATATCAATTCTTGAGCATGTATGCAGTAAACTGAGTAAATTAAATGGAAGAGTGGATCTTGAAGAGCAGGATAGGTCCGATATGCATTTAGTAAATGAGCCCTGGGTTGTTCACCCGCTCCTGCCCTGCTGTAATCAGCTCTATGTAGCAGCTCCCTCCCTCCCTACCTTAGCTGCTGCACAGGGAGCAGCTGACGAAATAGTAACTAAAATAGGTTAAAAAAAAGAAAAGAAAAAACTGCACATGTGGAAGCTTGATGCATATTTGTGGACATGATATTAAGGCTCCCACTATCAGAGCTTCAATGCCTTCCAGCTCTTCAGCATCTTCAGTGTGCCTCTTTGTGCATTGTCCATTATAAAAATAGAACGCTTATTTCAGCATTATTTACTTAGCACATATACTTCAGTTAAAAGGGTAATTTTCTGCTTAGCAGCTTCTTTCATAGATATACTGGCGAAGGACTCATCTTTGGGTTAAGTAGCATTCCTATCCGAAACGTACTGCCACAAGCTGGAAGCAAATCTCAAGCATAATACACTCAGCAGTGTCAGCATTACTGAAGGAATGGGATATTAGTAACAGCATTTACACAAGAGCTGCTCAGCTTTACATCAGCAGTTAGAATGGAAAACTGTCTTTAAGCTGATTCCTACTTACTTGCTGCGTAAGTTTAGAAAAAAATTCACTCAACTTTTCTCTTGGCAAAAATACTTTAAAAAGAAATTCTCTTATATTTTCCCTATTTATGGGAGAGAATTTCTGTGGGGTTCTCCTGAAGATTGGCCGAAGATTGGCGAAAACCCGGTAGAAACATTTTTAGCCATTTACACTGTTTCTTTGGGGGATCTGCCACTTTTCCACCTAATGAAGCCGACGATCTGAAGGGGTCTCATCCCGATGTAAATGATATGACTACCTGGGACCTCTGCCACTGACGTAAGGTTTGTGGGGTATGGGGAGGTTCCTTCATTTGAATGCCAGTGGTGGGTGCCGCGCCACTAGGGGCACATTTGGGCCACCCACATACTGCGGCAGAAGTGGCCGGCTGGAGGAGGGGTTCAGAGCCCTCACCCCGGAAAGAATGGCAAGGTTCCTCCATTGATCACTGTTTTGTCAGTGGGCCAAATTTTTAAAAATATCAATTTTTCTTTTCTCTTTGGGGGTCGAGGGCATGATCTTCAGCCTGAACCCCCAGGTGGGGCTCATTTCTACCTATTCATTGTCTTGTACATTTGGTCCTACCACCAAGTCCCTCTGATATGCCAAGTCCCTCTGAGAGGGATATGCAGGAACTCCCAATGTGGGGAATCCCCGCACCCTTCTCTGTTGACGGAAGGTCTTCGACCTGAAATGTTAACTCTGTTTCTCTCTCCACGGATGCTGCCTGGCCTGCTGAGTTTTTCCAGCGTTTTCTGTTGTTATTTCGGATTTCCAGCATCCGCAGTATTTTGCTATCGTATCTCTGTTGACAGTCTTGCTTGGGGTGGGCAAAGGCCCCTCTTCTGCCACCATCATCTACTCGTGCATCTTTTATGTGCCAGCAAGCCATCCAGGAAATTCCTGGGAAGGCCAAGAATTGGCCTGACCAGGTCCTGGTCTAATTTGAAGGCCTTCCAGCGCATTTATGCCAGAGTTATGGCAGGAGTGTGCCAGAAGGACTGCAGACTTTCGGCCCTTATATCTTTTACATTATGTTTTCTTATTTAATTGCTTTTTTTATTTGCACTTTGTGTAATGCTAATTTTGCAATTTGCATTCTTTGTTTGTTGCTGACTGAAGTATGTAGATTTTCTGATCAGACAGAAGTCAATGGTGTGTATACTGAGCATGCACCTAACAAATAATGTGGTGATCCTGCTTGTATTTCCAGAGTGAACCAATTAACATTCTGTGGGCAAGCTCCCTGCCTGAAGAATGCTTCTTGTTGGGAGCTTGCTTGTTTGTGGTGGAAAATCATGTCCTGCTGTGGGAACTTAAGAGGCATTTTAAAGGGTCAGCCTGTTTTTGTTGGCATACTGGGAAGAGGAAGAAAGAGAATAGTTTCACGATGCTTGCTTCTAGTCAAGCATCCCTTGAAAGTGTTTTTTTTTACCTCACATCCTTAAACATATTTACCCCAAATAATTATTACCATCTACTGTAGCTGCATGATGCATTTACATGTAACCACATCCAATATTGGCTGCATGATGACACATGGGTATCCTATTTGTCCACCTAACAATTTGAATTTTTCACCTCTTCCACTTTGTTTGCAGAAGACAGCACATAACAAGAGGGATAGAACCTACATGGGAGTAGGGCCCCCAATCTAGATCCTCTTATTATGTTTGAGGAAGCAGCCCTTAGTATTCTAGGTGAAGAAAGCATTAAAGAAGCACGGAACAGGGAAGCAGGAAGCCTGGCCCTAACGCACAGTCCACAATAGTCTTCTCCTGTTCGTTCTTCCCATCCTATTTATTCACTTACTTCCTGGCACCAGAACATACACTGAAGCACAATAGAATGTCACATTCTGCTGAAAACTGGATCTAAGGGGGTCTCAGAAGGACAGCATTGTAACATATGTTCAACTTCCTTTTCTTGGTTGGAGAAAGCAGATTAAAGATACGGTGACACCAAGCAAGTCAGCAACACACATCATGCAGTGTTGCTCACTTTAATCATGCCAAGCACTAGGCTCAGGAGATTGTGATTTTGAGGTAGATGAGAGTACAGCAGGTGATACATCAGAGCACAAGTGAACAGGAGCAGAAGTTGGTGGCAGAGGAGAAGCAGGAACCTACTGTCTGGAGTGCCAACTAAAGCCCATCTTCAGCTGATGAGGTTGTGGATCCATACCTCAGGGGACCGGTTTTCCTGTGCATAAAACATTGCTGCAGTCACTGGACTATACTAAGCAACTTTCAACAGATGAAGAGCCATGTGGAGCAGCCTACTAACCACATCTGCACTGTATTAGTGATCAAAATCACAACACAGCAGTCCACGTTAGAGTGTGTGGCAGCTCCGGGGATATGTGTAGCACTGTCCACATGGCAGAAGCTATAAGGCCAGTCATGCCATCTCTAATGAATGTTCAGACTGCTGCCACAGAGGGTTTGGGCTCCATTGTGCAACATGCCTTCTGCTCTGGCCTCGATAGGATTAGGGATCAGGTAGAGAGAGTTGTTGATTCGGAATAGCAATCTCATTGTTGAACAACACCAGGTTATAGTCCAACAGCTTTATTTGAAATCACAAGCTTTCGGAGCGCTGCTCCTTCGTCAGAATGTCACAAATCACTTCACCTGACGAAGGAGCAGCGCTCCGAAAGCTTGTGATTTCAAATAAAGCTGTCGGACTATAACCTGGTGTTGTGCGACTTCTCACATTTGTCCACCCCAGTCCAACACCGGCATCTCCGCATCACAATCTCATTGTTGCCATCAGGTCAGCTAGCATGTGGATCAGTGTGCATGGTGGGATAATGCTCAATAGGACCATAGGAGTTCTGCAGAAGCCTGTTAGTGCCCCCACATCAAAATCTACAGCAAGAGGCATACATACCTCTCTTTCTTATCTTGGAATATGCCCAATACAATAACAGTCCTGTCTCCATCTTTGCTATACCTTGCACAAATATATCGTCAGCTATAGTGTCTTCCCTTTTCAACACAGTTTACACATATCCCAGTTATGCCACCTGATAAAACCTTTGCAAGAACAATCTTGCAGACTGCTTTTACCCAAATCTTGCTGCTTCCTGAATTTCACAAATCACACTACCTGCCCAGTTAAGTCGCTGCAGGATTTTAAATCCTGCAGCACATCACATTTCCCAACTACTGAATGCCAAGCTCCCATTCATAGCTTTCCACACCTGGAGCTCATCCACAATATAAAAATTAACTTGACCTCGGAAATTCATGCAGTGTCAGCACACTATGGGTGACATAGAATGAACACCTCAGAAACAGGCCATTTGGCCCAACTGGTCCAGATAAGGTGGGTGGATGGGAGTTGTGCTCTGCCCTACTTCAGGTCATGCTTACACCTAATCAGAAGCTATCGTGTCAGAAGATTTAGTGTACTGTTCCTTGGACAAGTCCAGCTAAGTTCGTCCCTGACTGTGTATATGGTGGTGCGTGCAGTCCTCTTGGCACCCATGCATTCCTCCTCCTCTTCTTCCTGCACATAGCATAAGTAGAGACAAAATCCCATAAAGAGACTGATTCGCTGGGAATTTTTTGGGTGGTTCTCCCGATTGGCCACAGTAACTCGGGCGGCGGATTGGTGGAAAGCCCGTTTATGCGTCTACCCGGGATTTCGGCTGATCTTCTGCCGACGTTATGGAAATCGATCTGGAGAAACCCCCTCAGGAAATTCCTGGCGATTGTCTCAATTTGTAGGCAACAAACAAAAAATGTTTGTGGTAAACACTACGGCACAAACATTTGCTGCGGAAATCAGCTGCTGAACTGATCAAAAATGAATCTTGTGGAAAAAGACTTGAAACAATCAAACAGTATTCACGTAACTTGTTGGCTGTCCCTTTAAATTTCTTTCCATTTAAAGGATTGGTCTTGCAACCCTTGACACCCAACGTATATGAGCTAAATTATGAAGCAGTATACTTATGGCGTTCACAAGAGGAAATAGTGTGGTTGTCGAAACGATGTGACATTTGGCCAGTTCAAATGTGCACCAGAAATGTGCATTATAGGCAGATTTTCCTCCCGAGTTATGCCAGCTCCCCTGCTGTAACTGATCTCTGCCCATACTTCTGGGCTGTTACACTCCTATTATGCACATTGATGGAGTGTGTGGAGCCAAAAATAGACCCTAACGTGTCCTAAATTGTGCGTGATGGTAAGGAGATAGTGCTTCATGATATTCCCAAGTAATTAAATGAAACCTAGTGTGATTTTCCATCTGCTTAGGATGGGGTCACACTGGTTCTCCCTTCACCATCCTGAGGGAGCCTAAAGGAAGTTCTATGAATGATAGAGCTCTTAAAGGATCAGGTTTTTTTGGTCTGCAACTGGTGTTCAGCATGAAAGCTGCCTAGAAGTTACTGTCATTTGCTTTAGTTTCTGAGCCTATCTAATATGACAGGACAGTGTTGTGCAAAGCTTGCTTGGTGTGGTAGTTTGTGGAAATATCAGTATCCAGGCTAATCCCGGTTATGGACTCCTCCACATTCACCTCTGTGTGGTGAAAGCTGCTGGCATACTCGCCAATGACTCCAGCAATCTCTGATGTTCAGAAAGCATTTGTCTTTTAAAAGCAGGCCCCTGAGGTCTAGATCCCTGTCCTCATCAACTGAGGATAGATGTGAGCTGGCCCTTAGAGCATAGATTCCTGCTGCTCCTCGGCCACTGCCCCCTGCTCCTAGTGCTCTGTCTATCACCCAGTGCTTGAACCTCAATCTGGGCTGGATGCACTTGTACTAGTGCTTTGTGGGTTTAGATTGAGGGACACACACAGCATGCTGTGAGGTGCAAGCTTCCTGCAGGCCGCTGGCCCCCCCGAAAGCTTCATGCGGCACACTTATACAAAGAAAAGAGGAACATGCGTTATAACGGTGCCTTGGGGTGAAAATTTCCACTTTTGTGCGCTTGGTGCATGCAATGAGTGCGTGGTGCAAAATTACACATGGCCATAATGGATGGAAGCTCATGGGTGTAGAATGTGCAATTTTGTGATATGTGCTCCCGAAATGCACCAGGAGCACAGAAGTGGAATATTTGCCCCTTATTGTCAACTTCATGAGATGGACTCCACTGAATGAGTGAAAGGGAACTGGTCGACACGGTTTGCGTCAGTTTTAGTGAGTGAATGAATATGATGGGGGGGGGAGTGGATGTGTTTGGGACTAATCCTGAACTGGGGTTAGGCCAGCAACTTCTCTATTGCCTGCTTCCTCAAGACTCTGTGTCCTGGATGTGCCTAAAAAGAATAAAAGGGTGGGTTCTCTCCCAATGTGATTTCTTTCCTTCTTGTTAAATGCAACCTTATCTCCAAAAATAGTAGAAGGGATTGACTAAATGGCAGGAGGACATACATGGATACGGATGTATCAGAGTGCTGCCCACAGGGGTATGAAGACTGGAACATGCATCATGTAGGTTCAGTAGATAGAAGGATTTGCCAGAGGGAACCACAGTTGAGAATCCTGGAAGAGGAGCTGTTAGTTTCTCGGAAATTCAATGTGAATTTTCTCTGTTTCCGGAATTTCAAACTGATCAATTCTTTTCAAACTGATCCCTATGAGATTTTCAAACAAACTCTTTTGATGTGAACAGAACAGTTCCTTTTTATATCCTAGAAAATAATTTGCGGGAATTCCTGGATGAAAATAAGCTTTGTACAGGGATCTGAACTAGACTCATACTGCTTATGTATTGTGATTGGATTTAACAGAACAGCCAATAACCAAAGCTCGACAAAAATATATTTTGTCAGTGGGAAAGGGAGCTGTTGCAGTGTGTATCCTAGTAGATTTTTAAAAATTCGTTTATGGGATGTGGGCGTCGCTGGCAAGGCCAGCATTTATTGCCCATCCCTAGTTGCCCTTGAGAAGGTGGTGGTGAGCTGCCTTCTTGAACCGCTGCAGTCCGTGTGGTGAAGGTACTCCCACAGTGCTGTTAGGTAGGGAGTTCCAGGATTTTGACCCAGCGACGATGAAGGAACAGCGATCTACTTCCAAATCAGGATGGTGTGTGACTTGGAGGGGAACTTGGAGGTGGTGGTGTTCCCATGCGCCTGCTGCCCTTGTCCTTCTAGGTGGAAGAGGTCGTGGGTTTGGGAGGTACTGCCGAAGAAGCCTTGGCGAGTTGCTGCAGTGCATCTTGTAGATGGTACACACTGCAGCCACGGTATGCCGGTGGTGGAGACAGTGAATGTTTAAGGTGTTGGATAGGGTGCCGATCAAGCGGGCTGCTTTGTCCTGGATGGTGTCGAGCTTCTTGAGTGTTGTTGCAGCTGCACTCATCCAGGCAAGTGGAGAGTATTCCATCACACTCCTGACTTGTGCCTTGTAGACGGTGGAAAGGCTTTGGGGAGTCAGGAGGTGAGACATAATGGGTAATCACTATGAAAATACTCATGGAATGCATATTTCATATTTCATTAATTAACAGCTACAGGGAGATCTCCTACCTTGGTACACCTGGTGAGGTCATTGAACTTCTTGTAGCACTGCAGACAGGACCATTGCACAGTGCGTTTTGCAATAACGCCACTACCTCCTGTCAAACATCCCGATCCATTCTTCTGGCCATTTGATAACCATCTGGGGAAATAGTAGCTCCCTCCTCCTGGCACACTTGGTCTAATAAAATGTCTGCAACCCCATCTGAACAACAGAGTGCTGTGCTACTGCCATGACTGTTGCTTGACCTGCCTGATGGGTTTACAATCACACTTTATTCCTCTTTCGCAATTACTACTGCAGTGCCACTTTAAACTGCTGTGGGCCTTTATAGAAGGGAATCTTATATACCAGACTAGAATCATTACTAAAGATTAGCTTCAAAATACTCACTGAAGATTTTGTTCAATAGATGGAACCAATCATGCACAACCTCCAGAAACATGGGCCCTGAATGTCCATGGGGGTTCTACCAGTCTCCTGCTGGGACTCCAGTGGGAGACAATCAAAAAACACATGGAAATGGCATAAACAGCTGAGAACTACTGTATTGTTGTTTCTCTGCGGGTTCTGCCAGAGTTACGGCAGGAAAATGGTAGAATACCTGCAAGATTGCAGGGCCATGTGCTCTAGTTTAGGTTCTTCCCTGCTGTTTTCCCATCTGGATAATTGAGATCCTCTATGTTTAACATTCTGTCCTTTTTTTGCATGCCTTTCTGCAAAACAGATTTCCATTTCCTCCTCTCCCGGAGATCTGCAACGAGTACCAAAAATGTCTTTCTTTTACTGTCCTTGACCTTAATCCAGACTGTCTTAGCTGTATCAGCCAAAGCACTTACATCATTTCCTTTCTATGGATGCAATGTCCTCTCTTACCCATACTGTCACTCCTCTGCCAGCTTTATTGTGCTATGTCTTCTGTAGGTTATATACCCTGACATTTTAATCTGTCAGCTAATGTTCTGATTTAACCAGGTCACCCTACTTTGCCTTCAACAATTGGCAGGTGGAAGTGTTTTCGATTCCAAAACAGGCTTCATATGTTTATAGCATTAACATAAAAATACTTAACTTTTATAATTTCTCCTAACTCTTTCTTGTTTTTATTCCCCACAGCATTTATTTATGTACACTTCCCCTTGTGGTCCAGAAAATGGGAATCTGTTAAATTGCTTGTCTATCTGAAATGCAGATAAGGAGTGGATTTTATAGTGAAAAATGCAACACTTTCCACTTTGGACACCCAGGGGGGAATTTTAACCCCAACAAACGGGTGGGTTGGGGGTCAGGTGGGAGGTTAAAGAGTTAAAAAACTGAATCACGACCCCAACCCGCCTCCAACCCACCCACTTCTGGTTTTAACGGAGGCGGGACAGGGGGCGGGCAGCCAACCCGCTCGCAGGAGGTGGGTCATCCATTTAAATATTATAATGAGGCTGGCGTGCCTCATGGTGATCCACCGTTACAAATTCAACTCTGGCAGGCTGGGTTTCCCGGGTCTCGGGGAACTTGCCAACTAAAGGAAGGCGAGGACTGCTGGATCCAGGAGCTGAGTGCCTTTCCACTTACCTCCCCGACCGTCCTCTGGCTCCCGACCAACCCCGCCCACCCCCCCGCCACCCCCACGATGCTCTTCCGGCCCCGGTCTTCCGGCCCCGATCGTCCTGCAGCCTCCGAGCACCCTTTCCCGATCCCTCCCTCCTCCTCTCTGCGGCCTTGTGCTGCAGGCCTACCCGCCCACAGCCTCTCCTTCTGGCCAGCTGTGTGCGGGAAACAGAGCTTTCAAATGCTAATCAGACCCTGCTGTTAAATTCGGCAGGGCCTGTGGGATTTCGACTGCTTTCTAGCCCCCACCCCCCCGCTCCCGACCCACCTCCAGGTTCAAATTTCAGCCTCAGTGTCAGATCCCAATCAGGAATAGCAGAGTTCAAGTGTAGAACAAACCTCCAACAACCACATAAAAGCAACTCTAACGACACAACTGGCATTTTCATTTCTCATGGCAGCTGTTAAGTTATCTCTGACAGAGGCTGCCAATTTAATATTATTTCTGTTAAATTATGGGTAGTCATTCTGTGGACCTGTACCCACAAGGAACTGGATTTAGTCACCCAAATGAAATGAAATTACATTGTGCAGTCTTAACATATTTCTCAGTGGACGGCACAAATTACCCTCAGTGTGGCTCAACTGATCATAATTCATCAGTCCCACACAGAGGCCATCAGGCAAGACACTGATGGAACTGGTAATGTCACCAAGTACAATAAGGGCAGTTCTGCTGAGGTTGGCCTTTTGGCACATTATCAAAATAATATAGGAGGAGTGTTACACTGACTCTTGCCTGTGCTATATGTGTGACCAGGGAAGCCTGGATGAGATCACTGGACTTAAGTCTCTAAACATTCCTTTAACCCAACGATGTTAACCCTCAGATTGATGAAGACAAAAATACCCCCTCCAAAGATGAATGAAGACATTGATGTGTGCTTTTATGTTGCTATTACTGGCAACCTTGTTACGAAATCATAATCTTGGTTTTACTTTAACTTTTCCATTATTCCTATTATTTATTATTCCAAATCTTATCAGAAAAAAGTAGCATTACTTCAACAATATACTGCACTTGCCAAATTTTTTAATAATATTTTGCTGTTTCCTTTGGAAGATGCTGACTTGTACTGTTCCATAGGCAGCCCTCCAGATAGCCAATCATTATTGGGATAATTTTTAGACTTTGGGCTTCTGGTGGGGAGCACATATCGGAAATACAGAGGCCTAGAAATCCGATAAAGCCCATAAACGTGTGGTGCCACCACGGGGCGAGGTTTGCTCGCACCTGTAAAAGATTGCACTGGAACTTGGTGCTGCCTGCTCATTATCATTATTGTGGCGTTCAGCTGAACGCCCAGAAAGGGCTCTGAGGGAGGTCGGGACCTGGGGCCAGGATCGGGGGGGACTCTGGGCCAGGATCGAGGGGGGAAGGTCGGGGCCAGGATCGAGGGGGGAGGTCAGGGCCAGGATCGAAGGGGGAAGGGGGGAAGGGGGAAGGGGGGAAGGGGGAAGGGGGGAAGGGGGAAGGAGGGAAGGGGTCGGGGCCGGGATTGGGGGGCGTGGGGAAGGTCGAGGCAGCATCGGGGGGACCTAGAGGTCAGAGCCAGGATCGCGGGGAGATCGGAGAGGGCCTGGAGGTCTTAGTCGGGAGTAAGGTCGGAGATGATAATGGTAAGTACTTACCTTTTTGTCATTCAGTGCTGTTTAATGTTTGTTTTCCCGGGAGTAAACATCGCTGGCGCTGGCTGCCTTAAACACAAGCCAAATTTGCAAGAGGGAGCAGAGGCAGGCGTTAGGCCCCTTATTTGAATATGGCGTCCAGCGCGGCCCATGCCAGAAGTGGGTGGAAACGAGGTGAACGCCATTTATCCCACAGCCGGCGCTAAACCCGCAAATTTCTCGGCCAGAGGGTTTCAGATAATTCTAGCCTATTCAGTTGCTAATTGCTGCGGCTGTCCAGAGCCACAAAGTCGCGGAAGTCCTTCAACCATTCACACTCTAGTAATGTGTTGGAACAAACAAATAGTGAAGGAACGTGGAAAAAACACATTTTAGAGGCTGACCAACATAGATGGTCCTAGCAGTAAAACAAACAAGTAGGATGTAATTATTAATGGATAACTGTAATTTGTCTGTCAGCATTGATTTACTGTGCTGGAAATCCAATTTAGAGAATGCACACCAGACAGCATTTATATGGATTCCTTGTATTTTAGCTGTTGGACTTCAAAATGTTATAGAAAGGATCAGTTCGCACATGATCTAACTAAAGCTTTATTTTAGTTTTAAATAGTCTTTTTACTAACGACAAATGGGTATTTAATTTGGTGCTCTTTTTCCAAACATCTATGCAAGTTAATTTGTGTCAAATGTCTTGGCAGCGACGCCCACATCCCAGGAACGAATATAAAAAATGCTCAGCAAATTCACAGCATGCAAAATAACAGGCTCAGACCCTGCACAGCCGACAGTCTGCGTTGTCACTTTAGTCAACGCCAGGGAGGATATCCGTTATTATATACTTATATTGTTTTCTTCAGAAGATCATGTAGGCTGTTTGGCAATATGATAGTCTAATATAGTATATTATAGGACACATAATACAGTGTAATAGTATCATGCTGTATAGCACTCTATAATATAGCTCTATAAAAGTACCAAACAGTATAATGCAGTATAATAGTTTAGTAGGGTTATAGTATTGTATAATACAGTATAATAGTATAGTATCATATGCAAGAATGTTAGTATGATATACTACAGTTAGACCACAATTAGGTCTGTATTAGAACCCATTAATGGTTTTTATCTTTGATCCCTAACCATACTGACTCTGCCTGAAACTATTTTTTGTGTGCATCAGTCCTCTCTATTCCCTCCTTCATCTATATTGCCACTCCTCCTCCTTTCTTTCCTATTCTGACCCTGCTAAAAATATTTCTTTTCCATTCCTGCCCAGTTTGCGGTCAAGTTTCTGTTCGAGGTGAATCCTGGACCAGTTCTCCGGGGCTGCACAATCCGGTGCTGATTTGTGCACCTTCCTGTCCCACTTCCATTTCCTCCCTGGTGTATGAAGAGCAGAAAGGACATATCAGGCTGATATGTCTGAGCTGGCACCTGGGCAGGTAGGAATGAGTGACATTGGCTGCAGTGAAGTCCTTGGGAGGTTTGGGCAGAGCACAGATGATATTGCTCCTGTTCTACACCTAGAGAAAGCAAACAAGAAGGTATATTGCAATGGCTGAATCAGATGAAAAATTAGTTCCATAGGAATTTGTCACACAATCTTGTAACCGAGTGAATGCATTGGTGGCAGTGAGTGGGTGAGTGTTTATATCGAGTGACAATAAAGAGGATAACAAAAATGATATTAGTCCTCAGCTTAGGGAGGCATCCAACTTCAGAATCTCAAACCCCATCTACAGCCTCCATACCAAGTTATCAAAGTAACCCTCTTCAAAAGAACTGAGGAACAAGTAATTGTTCAGCTCCCCCCTCCCTCTGTATTGGTCTGTTCTCAGCAGTTATGTATCCTCTTGTCCTGGAAGCAGAGAAGCAGAGTTTAGAAGTTTACATTGTTAGGAGGAAATACAAGAATAAGTGAGGGCAAATGTGCAGGCAACAGTAGATGTGATTGTATGAACATACGTCATGCAGCTGCACTGGTAAGAGTGAATAGCAGAGCAGAGTTTCCTCAGATGGTTGTGAGTAAAGCCAGGTTTAGAATAACTGTTGAGGATGTCAAAGGTGACCCTTGCAAAATGGCCATGCAAGGAAAGCAATTAAAGGAGTGAAAGATAGTGCGAGAGGAGTGAAAGAGTACAATGTGCCATACATACCTTGGGGTCCTATTTAAGAAAATGTTGTGGTGCTTGGGCCAACCTCAACGGAGACTAACTGAGGCCTCTGAACTTCTTGTACACAGAAGCTCTTGTCCTTTGGGAGTTGCTGTGCACATTTACATCGGTTGCCACCTTCTCCCATGCACTTTGTACCACTCTTCCATGGGGGCTGTAGCCTTGGGTGCCAAAGATAATTGCCGTTATGAGACATATTTCCTCCAACAGGACCTCAATGTCTCACATCTGAGAACCTTGGGGTTCTTGGTGTTGTTCCTTTAAACTATTCCATCTTCTGTTTTATCGTAATGTAAATTGTGCCTTCACAAACCCTTCTCCCCTTAAAAACATAAGAACATAAGAAATAAGAGCAGGAGTAGGCCATTTGGCCCTTTGAGCCTGCTCCGCCATTCAATAAGATCATGGCTGATCTTCTACCTCAACTCCACTTTCCTGCACTATCCCCATATCCCTTGATTCCCTTAATATCCAAAAATCTATCAATCTCTGTCTTGAATATACTCAATGACTGAGCCTCCACAGCCCTCTGGGGTAGAGAATTCCAAAGATTCCAGTGTAAAACCTAGCTGAAGGCTTTTAAAGCCTGCAACGTGCCAAATCTCTCACCCACAGTCTTGAGCTCTCAGTACAGGGGTTACACAAGCTGAGCGCATGCTTGCTTAACCTTGTAAATTTGCCGATGACACCAAACTTGGAGGTGTGGCAAATAGTGAGGATGATACCAATCGACTGCAACAGGACATAGAAAGGCTAGCAGAATGGGCAGACAAGTGGCAGATGGAATTTAATACAGAGAAGTGTGATGCATTTTGGCAGAAGGAACAGGGAGAAGCAATATACACTTAATGGCACAGTTTTACAGAGCGGGCAGGGACAGAGGGACCTGGGAGTTAATGTGCATAGGTCCCTGAAGGTGGCAGGACATATTGAGAGAGTGGTTAGCAAAGCATATGGGATCTTGGGCTTCATAAATAGAGGTATTGAGTACAAAAGTAGAGAAGTTATGCTGAACCTTTATAAAGCGCTGATTAGGCCACAACTGGAGTATTGCGTCCAGTTCTGGTCACCACACTTTAGGAAGGATGTGAAGGCCCTTGAGAGGGTGCAGAGGAGATTTACCAGAATGGTTCCGGGGATGGGGGATCTTAGCTACAAGGACAGGTTGGAAAAGCTGGATTTGTTTTTATTAGAGCAAAGGAGGTTGAGGGGTGATTTGATAGAGGTGTACAAGATTATGATGGGTTTGGATAGGCTAGACGGGGAAAGGCTGTTCCCACTAGTTGATGGTACAAGGACTAGGGGACACAGATTTAAGGTTTTGGGCAAGAGATACAGGGGGGAGGTGAAGAAAAACTTTTTTACACAGTGAGTGGTGATGACCTGGAATTCGCTGCCGACGGAAGTGGTGGAGGCGGAGACACTCAATGTTTTCAAGGGGAGACTGGATAGGCACTTGAGGGAAATAAACTTGCAGGGCTACGGGGATAGAGCGGGGGAATGGGACTGACTGAATTGCTCTACAGAGAGCCGGCACGGACTCGATGGGCCGAATGGCCTCCTTCTGTGCCGTTATGACTATGACTTTATGACCATAATGAGGCAGAAATCTGAACATGGCCCACATCCAACCAGATTGGCAGGCGTGAAGCACAATGCACCTGCTTCTCTCCAAGTCTTCACCTGGATCGGAACATTTACCCCATTAAGTCAAAGATTTAGCTTTGTAATTATGCTGTGGAATTCTAATGTGCATACACTTAGTGCATTCATATGAAATTCATTTCTCTGATATTTTAACAGTGGGGTTAACCTGCTTAAATAGGTTAATGCTTTTCATAAAATAACAGACAAAGCATTTGCATAGGAACATGTTAAACATTCATACTGTAATACCCCTCATTTCAAAATTTGTGAGTTTTGCTGTGTGCTTTGATAATCATAAAATGGGACCACAAGCTGTCTAATAATAATGGGTAGAGGACCTCTAAGTTGATCACTGCTGGGTGTTGTCAGCTTACATGTGGAAACTGAAGCTATGTTTTCAGATGATGTCGCTGAGGGGCAGCATGTAGAAGAGAAATAGGAGGGGGCCAAGGATAGATCCTTGGCGGATAACAAAGGTAACGATGCGGGAGCGGGAAGAGAAGGTGATTCTCTGGTTACGATTAGATAGATAAGAATGGAACCAGACGGGTGCAGTCCCACCCAGCTGGACAACGGTGGAGAGGCGTTGGAGGAGTGGTCAACCATGTCAAAAGCTGCAGACGGGTCGAGAAGGACGAGGAGGGATAGTTTACCTTTGTTACAGTCACATACAATGTCATTTGTGAAGACATTGAATGTTGAAAGTGTTTTAAGAGTTAAATCATTGCTTGTATCAGTAACTGTGAATGTTCCCGTTGGACCTGCCAAAGAGGAACACCTTTTTTCAATAGTTGAGACTAATCTGCTGATTTGGCAGGTTTATGAAAATAAGTCAGAATGCTCTGATGGCACACGAGTCATGTTTAGGCAGCTGTTTCTTAAGTCTAACTACTGATAAACATTTGCGAACAAATCAGACGGATTTAGTGGAGAAACTGAGAGGTAGAGGAGTGATTTACCATTTCAAAATGCACATTTTCAGTAATGGGCAAATTCTAAAACCTTTTTGCAGGATTAGGAACAATGGGGTAATTTTCACCCTCACCACTTGGGCGGTAAAGGTACAGCAGTATCACTATCCTGACAACAGAGAAATCTGTGACCACTCCATGCATCTTAATGTTAGTGGGCATGGGCTCATTTGAGCTAATGGTCGGTGTGAATAAATCTTGATAATGGTTATGGATGAACATAAGTACTGCAGTACAAAGGGATCTGGGGGTCCTAGTGCAAGAAAATCAAAAAGTTAGTATGCAGGTGCAGCAGGTGATCAAGAAGGCCAACGGAATGTTGGCTTTTATTGCTAGGGGGATAGATTATAAAAACAGGGAGGTATTGCTTCAGTTATATAAGGTATTGGTGAGACCGCATCTGGAATACTGCATACAGTTTTGGTGTCCATACTTAAGAAAAGACATACTTGCTCTCGAGGCAGTACAAAGAAGGTTCACTCAGTTAATCCCCGGGATGAGGGGGTGGACATACGAGGAGAGGTTGAGTAGATTGGGACTCTACTCATTGGAGTTCAGAAGAATGAGAGGCGATCTTATTGAAACATATAAGATTGTGAAGGGGCTTGATCGGGTGGATGCGGTAAGGATGTTCCCAAGGATGGGTGAAACTAGAACTAGGGGGCATAACCTTAGAATAAGGGGCTGCTCTTTCAAAATTGAGATGAGGAGAAACTTCTTCACTCAGAGGGTAGTAGGTCTGTGGAATTTGCTGCCCCAGGAAGCTGTGGAAGCTACATCATTAAATAAATATAAAACAGAAATAGACAGTTTCCTAGAAGTAAAGGGAATTAGGGGTTACGGGGAGCGGGCAGGAAATTGGACATGAGGCTGAGTTCGGATCGGTCGAGGCCCTGTGGGTGGCATAGCGGGCCCAGGGGCTGAGTGGCCGGGTCCTGCTCCTACTTCTTGTGTTCTTTAGATTTGAGGTGAGGATCAGATCAGCCATGATCTTATTGAATGGCGGAGCAGGCTCAAAGGGCCGATTGGCCTACTCCTGCTCCTATTTCTTATGTTCTTATAAGTAGCATATTACATTGATGCTACCATTGCCATCAATACAGCCTTCCTATGCCTGACATTTTTCTTCTTTGCCACTAGTGAAGCTTCACAAAATGGAAGCTATGATGTAATTTCTAAGTTTTGACGTTGCTCTTGATTGATCTAGAGCAATGGTTGTCAGGGAAGGACGCAGGTTTTAAACCACTGACATGCATCAGAATCTATAATGTTGGCCAAAGAGATGTGGCTGAGAAATCTGTTGCTTAACAATCCATAGATGCTGAGGCAGATTTTCTTCTCCATTATGGACTGAAAAATGGCACAGACTGGGCAAGACGGAGTGCTAAATTGGGCAGAAAGTTCGTCCTGATTTCTGAATATTTGGCTCTACTCAAGTTTCTGGCCGGGTCTGGAGTGGATGGTAGAAGCTCCTTTCCAAAGCAGGAAACATTCCAAAATGCGCCTGGTAGTTCTGTGTCTTCTTTTCCAGCCAGTGGACAAGCTAGATGCCAAGTCCCACCAATGCCCAGGAAACCTGGCATCCAATCCAGGATTTCTAGTGGCAACCCTTTTAGGCAAAATATCATTTAAAGAACACAGTACTGTAAGTCATGTTCGGCCATTTCCAGACTGTTTTTGTTCCTATTGGCAATTTGTTGCAGTTAGCCTCCAGCACCATTACTGGCACCAATGGATTTCCAAATGACATTTCTCTGAGTTAGCATGTTTGGAAGAAGTGGACAACCTATGGATACATGTCAGGCTGCCTGAGGGATATTCTATGTCCACCTGCCAGCACCTACACTTGAGGCCTGTACTCTGATGCTCTTTCCTTTCATTGTTGCCTATTGACACCACTGTGTCAGCCAATGAGTTGGAGGCAGATTGGGACTTATGGCAGGACTAATCCACTGCCCCTTCAGCCTTGACAAAAATTACTAATGGGTTAAGATGGCATCTGAGGCTCTCCATAGGCTATCAGAATGTTTGTCCCCTGTTGTAACCATCCCTTTAAACTTGACTTAAGTGGAATTTTACTTTTTCACCATGAGTGTCCTGTCTAATTCCATCTGATTCTGTATCTAGTGCTGTGAATAATAATGCAAATGAGTTTACACTGGAGAAGGAAGTGTTATTTGCATGTGACCTTTTTGGATTAGCACCAATTATTACCCATCTAGAATAGACTTGGCCCTAAAGATGATAATTAGCCCTACTAATTCAAACATCTGCCAGTTAAAACTGGCTGCTTTTTAAAAATAAAATCTAGGTTAACGTTAGTGAGATGATTTATATATTTAAATCACTGGACTAGTATTGATTTATTAAAATGCTACGCTCTTGATGATGTTATTTGAGAATGTACCTTCATCACTCTGTCACCTGTTGCAGAACTGGCCGCCCGAATCCTCACAGCTCGATAGCATGTGAGGGAGTCTCCAGGAGTCATTATCAAATAGCAGAGAACTTTTCCCCTCCCATCAAAAGTAATCAAATTCTGGAAGACATTGAACCAGTTATTGGGCGATCACACAATATTAATACAGAAATTAATAAGTAGGGGTCAAAAAATAGCAGATGTAGCGATACAGCAGGTTATGGGAGTGGAATGAAAGCTGCACCAAGCACTGAAGCTGATATTATCTCATCTTCAGCGATACTGTAAAGTTCCTATCCAGTCGCATCATGAATTGAGAGTGCTGCTTACAGCATTCATATTGTAACTGGACAACAGATGATATGAAAATGTCTGCTTTCAAGTGACCAGTACAAAAGCACAAGAGAAACATTATCAAATGTACAAGCATATCCTTCTATATCATTTAATATTATGTGGCATAATTGCAGTGAAAAGAATGCAAAATCACACTTGCTCTTAATCAGGATTTGTTCTTAATCAGGATTATTCGTTGGAGTAGCCTATATGTGGACTTTCCATCATTGAAAGACTCACAACCAACACATTAGGGTCATAATATGTCAGAGAATTACAGCATTGTGTGTATAATATATAATGTTTCAATTTCCCAGGATGCTTGTCTGTATTGCATTGACACGGAACCAATATATAATCTCAAGAATTTTACATAATTTGTCATCAACATTGCTTTTGATTTACTTACATATGGAATCAAAGGGCCTGTTCATAATCCAGGGTTCAGATTCAAGTAGTACTGGATATTCAGGGAGGTTTCCCAATAGTTGCTTTAGTTTTATTTTACATCCCAGGAGCTACGCTACAAGACATTACTGTGTAATGAAATGCTTATGAAAACATTGATTCATGCAGAACCAATGCAGCCATACAAATGAACACCAACAATGCCAACTGGGGTGGATTATTCCTTTTGAACATGATGCCTTGCCCCAGTGATGAAGTACATGACAGTCTAGTCATTGATTAAATAGTTTTCATGTTAGAAAATGGTCAAAGAAAGCAAATGTCACTGACATTTGATATCCTGTACCCTGGTCCTGCTGGATATACTGGCACATAAGCAGTGGCCTTTGTTTTAATGGCTATGGGGCAGTGTTCAAGATATTTTGTTTCCTAAGTGATGAAAACCTGCACGTTTATTTGGATCAGTTCACTGGGGAAAACTGGTAGGCAGTCGTGAAAATATACAGTACAAAGCTCACTGGCGTCTGGCCTTAAACACAGACAAAAAAATAAAGTTTAAGTTAAGATAACAAAGTACTAATATTGACTCTGTCCTTGTCCAACAATTTTTTCCACTGCACATTGATCTCATTAAGTGAATGATTTACTGGAATTTCCTCCCGTTGATAGGATTTGATTGTCTTTTCTTTTAACCTCAGGCACCCTGGCCTGGATATTTTCAGGTAGGCCTTGACACTAAACTGATATTTAAAAATGTCACTTGTTTATGTCACTTCAAGCTACTCATTTTTCTGCTCTTTAACCCGGGTGACTGCTTCCTTTTCTTCACTTTTAATGGAAGTTAGAAATAGTACTCCGGCATGGTGTGCTAATGGCGAATGCACAGGGCAATTATTCTTATCTTGTAAGAATTTTCATTGTTGCCCACCCAGATTGTTCAGTGCCTGGAGTTTACTCACCTTTCATCATCAGCAGCCCGATGCACACAGGTCACTGGCACTTTTGTGCCTTAGAAATGAATCTTTGAAATGATTTAAAGAAAGATCCCTTTGTTGCTGTGTTGTGACATGAAAGAGGTTTTGTTTGAATGACTGCATCGTGTCTGGCACCAGCAATCAAACAAATTGCCCAATACCAGTATTTGTCCAGTCTTTAATGCTATAATATTTTTGGATGATAAAACCACCACAGTGAGCATTTGTAAGGTAAATATTCTCACCTACTTTAGAATCAGCCCCCTTACACTCTTTATTGTCTTGCATATTATCTTAACGTTTCTGAACAGTCACTCCTATTACTTCATTTTAATGCATTTTGTTATTTATGACTGAACAAGTCTGAAACTTCATTATAATAAATTAATGAATATCAATTATCAGCTATTTGTACTTAACACCAAATGTCTTTATCCTCTTTCAACAACAAAACAGATCAAATTTCATAACTTGTGGTGCATGAAAAATATGGGTGTAGAAAATACAAATTACATTATTTAAATAAAATGGCCCAGATTTTCCTGGCGATGTAAGTATAGCGTGATACTGATTTTCAGTGTAAAAAGATCAAGAAAATTTGGGCATGAGTGAATCGTGGCCATCTTTACGCTACGCCCAAATTCCCTCCATCGTTTGCGTCCTTCCGGGATAATTCCGTCAAAAACCTCTGCTGCTCATTACTATAGCCCCACCCCATGCAAAAGTCCAGAGAATATGATTTTTGTGCATTTACACTAATTCTGAATGGGCTATAATTGCAGCATTAATTATTAATCTCTTTGCTGTTTGTGGGAACTTGCTGTGTGCAAATTGACTGCCGCGCTTCCCTACATTATAACAGTAGCTATGCTTTAAAATTGCTTCATTGGTATAAAGCGCTTTGGGATGTCCTGAGATTGTGCAAGGTGCAATACAAATGCAAATTCTTGCTTTCTTTATCTGGAGGGCCAATACAGGAGCTCTTTCAGAACCCAGGGATTAAGAGTTCACAGGGCCTGCCGATAAAGTTTGATATTTGTGCGTCTACATTTAATGGAGACATTTGAGAGTGTGCCAAGCAGCATGAAAAGTTTACGGATAAGTACGAAGGAATCCACGAACTGCATCTGAACAGTGATGCATGATCATCTAACCAAAGTGTACACCACCATGGTGACCCTGGCCACTGCAGGACCCATTGCAATGAGGCGTTTTTGGTCCTAAGAGCAAACATAATTTCCCTATGGAATGCTTTGAATAGAACTCGAGACCTTGAGCTCCAATATATAGCAGTCTTGTCAGGATTCAGTATGGTGCGTAATCAGATTAAGACAGCCATAATGCAGGCTTCAATAACCTCACAGCTGCTCAGAGGCCTATTTTCACAGATGATGCATTTGGAACAGATGATGGAGTTGTCTCTGGGGGCAACACCACATCTGTACCATCCAGCCACTCTGCTCAAGTGATCCCAGATGTAGCAGATAGTGTGCAGATTCAGGCAACCACTGCAGCACTACATATGGCACAGCAGTTGTAGGGCCACTTACTGACCCAGAAAAAAGAAGCTACTAAACCACCTCCATCCCAAGAGACACACATTGACACCCAGCAAACAGCCAGCACACTTCCTCCTCCCACTGGAGCAGGCACACGGTTAGGGAGGAGAAGACATGCATCATACTTCATGACAGGGAAGTACTGGGATAAGAAACACTGGACATGCTTGCACCACACTGTAGGGAAGGTAATATTTGGTTAACTGTCATTCAAATGGATCCCAACGGTTCATTTGGGATGAGGCAATTAACATAGTAGTGGAGGAATGAAGCGTACTTGAGGTAAGACTGGAGCATAGGTGGGGATATTGTATTGTTCCATTTCATTTTGTGGAGATGACTACACATTGTTTGGCACAGCCACTTAAGTGAAGGTGTTGTCAATGAGAGCCTGCTCAAAGAGTCTTCCTATCTACAGGTGAGATTCTGTACATATTTCTTCAGGATCCAGGTTGTGGTCCTCTGCTGCCACTGGTTGTGACTGGGTCTCTTCTACTATCTGCTCCATGGCAATCTTTTTTTTGGATGGTGAAGTTGTGTAAGAAGCAACAGTAGTAATCTTGGAGACCTTTACCAGGCTATACTGTAACAAGTGCCCCTCCCAATCGATCAAGGCATCAGAACCTTTTGCTTCAACATTCTGATTGTCTATTCCGCCTTGCTCCTTGTGTTAGTGTGTGCTTCATTATATCCCTCTTCAAATCTTGTTCAAGGGAGTCATGAGCTAGGGTTGAAGAGGATAAATGCCATAAGATAAATGAATCATGCCTGCTTCCTAGGCAGTGGGTTCTTATGTGCAATCTTCTGTACCTATGGTTACCGATGCACATTAATCAAGTGGAACTCATTTCTGTGTATGAAGTGGATGGGTTTGGGAGTAGGCGCCTGAATTGTCACATGTGTGCCATCAATAATGCTGTACACATTGGGGAAACCACACACTAAAAGAGCAGTGCTTTCTCTGGATGTTGGATGGTTTCCATGGGGAAATTAATGAAAGAGTTTGCTCAGGGAAATAAGGCATTTGTCACCTGTTTGATGTTTTGGTGCACTGCTAGTTGTGAGATATGGCAGTTATCCTCTGGTGGCATAATAGTTCAAGGCACTGGCTACCTTGACAACCACTGTCCTGGACTGACAAGAATATCTGATTCTAGGAGACTACATGGCCTCAATATGAACACCCCCCATGAAAGGTGGGAGAGGGTCGGGGAGGGTTAAAGACTTAAATACGAGGAACACGTCAGCAACAAGCTGCGCACGTGCCCGCCGCCTTTATTACAGGGGTTCTGAGTGTCTTGTGGAGAGGTGGGACACTTCATTAACATATTTACATTGGGCTCCCACTGTGCAATTGGGAGCCCAATTTAAGATTTTCTGCTGCACTGGTTTCCCAGGGGTCTGGAAACCCGGCAGCGAAAGGAAGGCAGGAGCTGCCAGCTCCCCCATGGTAAGTGCCTTTTTCAGCATTCCTTGTGGGCCAGGAGGAGCAGGACTGCTTCCCCCCACCCCTGGCCCCTCAAGGAAGCCTTCGGCCTCTCTCTGCCCCCTGCAGATTGCAGCCTCTCTCTGTTCCCCACCCACCCACCTGCCGATTGCCAGGGATCATCCCCAAGGGCCCCCGCCTGCGGCCTCCTGCCGCCTGTTTCCCTCCCGGCCGCCGGCCAGGCTGTCAGTTTGGCCAACTGCCGGGTGGGAAAAGAACGAAAACAAAAAAATGTTAATAAGGTCCTGCCGTTACCTTCGGCAGGATCTTCGCGTCTCCGTCCTTGCCGGGTTCTTCAGCCATTTTCGGCCTCACCCATACCCGCCACACCTCCCCGTAAATAGCGGGGCCAATGTTTCTGTAATGCAGATTCAACAGTTCAAAGAAGGATATTGTAGGTGGAGTAGCTGTAATATTAAGTATTCTATGTTGTAAGAAAAATTGTGTAATATCTCTTTTCTAGTAGGAAATATCCTTAATTTCAGTGTTATTCCTTTCCTGCTTCCCAGTAGAGGCCCATCGTTTTGGATCTCCTGTCATTCCTGAAACCTAAAAGAGCAAAAAGCTACTTGAAGTAGCTGCAATAGGTGTGTTGTATGTAAGAAACCTCAGCCAGGATTCTCATCCCTATAGTGGTGTTCCGCCGGGATGGGACTTCCACTTGCTGCAATGACTCCACTGTAACCCCGACCCAGTTTCTTTGAAAGGAGGGCGGGCACCAGGCAAGATCGCTGCCAGCCAAGAGGGAGCCCACCCTGCAGAAGAGGGAAATTCTGCTGACTTGCGCAGCAAGATCACTGTTGCAGCACCAGGAAGAGATTGGAAGAAATATCCCACTGAAGTCCTTGGCTGAAACTGGGGCCTTTAACAGGTAAGGCGGAATGGAGGGAGAGGATGCCGCTACAAAGCCCTTTTCCTATTTGGGAGAGTTCAGAGCTGTTACAACAGCTTCCCGGGGCCTACTGCCACCTGTCCCCTGGTAGGCAGGGACGGAACAGCCAGTGGCGATCCTGGTGAGGGTCGAAGGAGGGAAAAGCAGGTTGGGCAGTAGGCCTCACCACACAAATTTTCCCTCATTCCTCCGCTTTCCCCCCTGATTTCAGGTGGGGTCACAGGGGAGATTCCAGCCCCTCAAGTCCCAAGCACTAAACCTGCAGCAGATTATCTAAAGCTCCCAAATGCTCAAAACATGTTCGCTGGTGAATTTTGCTGACTTACTGACAGGTTTGAGCATTATCAGGTTTTGTCGCCCTACTGCTTGGAATATCTTTGCTAATGGGTCATTTTACGGACAAGCATACTCATTGTAACTTCTGCAATTAAAGAATTACAAACTATAGTGGAATTCTCTGCTGTGTGATAGGTCAGAATGGACACAGGATTTGAATTGTTTCATTCATACTCAGGATGTGGGTGTTGCTGGCAAGGCCAGCATTTAGTGCCCATCCCTAATTGCACTGAGAAGGTGTTCTCATCCTCGTTCTCAAATCCCTCTATGGCCTCGCCCCTCCCTATCTCTGTAACCTCCCCCAGCCCTACAACTCTCTGGGAACTCTGTGTTCCTCCACTCTGGCCTTTTATGCATCTCCCGTATCCTTCGCCCCACCATTGGTGACAGTACTTTCAGCTATCTAGGCCCTATGGTCTGGAATATCCCCCCTGGAACCTCTCCACCTCTCTCTCCTCCTTTAAGACGCTCTTAAAACCTACCTCTTTGACCAAACTCTTGGACATCTGTCCCAATGTCTCCTTCTTTGGCTTGGTGTCAATTTTTGTCTGATTACGCTCCTGTGAAGCATCTTGGGACATTTTACTACATTAAAGACTCCATATAAATGCAAGTTGGTGTTGTTGCTGTGACTAACAATGACAATGGGAGATATGTAACTGGCCTATCACAGCATGTACATAATATAAAGTTTGCATTTGAAAGCCATATATATTTTAGCAATCTGCTGAATGCTAGTAAACGAATAGGAAGGTACCTTACATCCCGAGTGTGAGAACCATGATTGGTTTGTTTATGTATTTATTTAACTTCCGACAATTGTTGTAACATTTCAGCAGGTTTCCATTTTCTGGTTTATTAGTTGGGTAGATCATTACATTCCAACACCTCTTTTGTTCCATCCCACTGCTCAAAGAAGTGTCGAATACAACTCAGGAAGGGATGCACTCCAGCTGTTAATCACTTGAGGACATGGTCGCGCTTCAGTACATGAGAATGGTGAGAGGCCCGACAGGTGTGTTAGAATAACCAATTACTTCCTAATTACTTCTGAAATCTCTCCCCTATCTCTAACCGTGAGAACCCTGTCGAACAACACCTGAGCTGTGTGCACTCAGAAGCTCTCTTTGCACGACCGTTGTTGGATTGTGTTGAAATGTAATCAGTGGTGGATCACTACTTCATTGATGTGGAGAGCTGGCACCATATTCTGAGCTCCGTCATTGAATCAGTATGAGTAGATTAGTGGAGCTGACCTATTTATCCTGGTGAGCAGCACCCCTAAAGAAGCACTGCTAAGTACTTGTAATGTTTCTTTAAATTCAATGGCCCGTAATTTCCGATAGGAGGCTTCCTGCGTGCGGATGCCTCCTATCGGAAAAAAATCTACGAACTTACCTGAGGGCTCCCGAGGTCCGGACACTTCCGCTCCTGGGCCTCTCCAAACTCGAAATGCGCAGGGCCCACGTATCCCAGGGGCGCAGGCAGTTCGCAAGCGTCCATGGGATCACGTGGGCCAGGCCAGCCAATAGCAGAAGGGAATCTCCCTTCATACTTTTGACAGGTAGACCTGTCAAATATATGAATGGAGATCACCCCAAAAACACAGTAAAACATTAAATAAATTTTTTAAAAAACCATCACGTTTTTAAAATGAGTTAAAATTACAATAAATTAAATATTTTAAACAAAAATTTAATTTTTTGAAAAAAATAATTAAAGATTTTTACGGGGCTAAAAATAAACTTACCTTTTTTAAAAGTATTTTTAAGTTATAAATGAGTGAATTTTTTTTTTTTTTAACTTTTTTTCAACTCTTATGCGTAAGATTTGTAAGGGTTTTCTGCGGGTGGAGGTTCTCCAGAAAGCAGAACTATCCGCCCGCAGAGGCTATTCTCTAGGGCAGGGGTCCGATCTGTCAAGAGCAGATCGGATATACCGGTTTTCAGCGCATGCGCTTCGCATGCCTGAAACCAGCATTTCCAATGTCTCTACGGGTGTGTACACAGCCCGTACACACCCATAGGCATCGGAATATCCAGGCCTATATATTTGTATGTAGGCACATACAGTGATCGAACATTTGTGCACATGAACTCATATGTATGTACACACGTTACAGCTGCCATATTTGTCTGTCCAAAACTGGATGGGCTTCAGAATAGGAGCAAAGCAGGAGATGGAACCATGACTTAAGCCCACGGTGATGATGGAAATGCAGCAAAACTTTAATAGCTAATGTCTCCATACCATGAGACCGAGAAGTAAACAAAAAATGAGGTTCATTTAAAAAAAAAAGGAAAAATAGTCTTTGGTCTCTGGTTTATATTTCAGAATTTCTGTAACAGCGTCCAGTCTGCATGCTATCCTTTGAGTAACATACTCCAGCCTGTATGTTGTACCAAATTGAAGACACTTCAGTCTGTTATACCATAGGACGGATTTTTTTGAATGCACTCCCCTGGAAAATTGTGGGGAGTGTATCTGAAACTTCTTGATATGCACGCTCCACACCTCCTGTCCGCACTTTTTCATAAGAACATAAGAAATAAGAGCAGGAGTAGGCCATACGGCCCCTCGAGCCTGCTCCGCCATTCAATAAGATCATGGCTGATCTTCGACCTCAACTCCACTTTCCCACCCGATCTCCATATCGCTTGATTCCCCTAGAGTCCAAAAATCTATCGATCTCAACCTTGAATATACTCAAAGACACAGCATCCACAGCCCCCTGGGGCAGAGAATTCCAAAGATTCATAACCCTCTGAGTGAAGAAATTCCTCCTCATCTCGGTCTTCAATGGCCTACCCCTTATCCTGAGACTATGCCCCCTAGTTCTAGACACTCCAGCCAGGGGAAACAACCTCTCAGCATCTACCCTGTCAATCCCCTTCAGAATCTTGTATGTTTCAATGAGATCACCTCTCATTCTTCTAAACTCCAGAGAGTATAGGCCCATTCTACACAATCTCTCATCTCGTGCATGATTGAATTTCTAGCCCAATGTGTTTTGACATACAAATATATAGAAAAGCAATTAAGGAGTTACTTGGAAAAAAGTGGAAAAATTGCATTGCGTACAACAAAGTTTCTCATCATGATCTGGAAACAGGTGTTGGGAAAAGCTAGATGTTAAAACTGATAGACAAGCTTGGGCATAGTCAGTGAAATATTATACCTTCTGGAAAAAAATAAAGGTGATCAAACATATATTCTTCCATCAGTGAGTCAGGTGACAGCTTTCATTTAGGCTACTGGATCTTAAGTTATAATTGTGCTGTGTTAGTCAGCATGTCAAAAATTTGTTTACCTTGCTCTAATCAGTTGGATTATTATGTCAGCAATTCAAAATATTGCATACCGAGTGTATTCCGAAGAAGCAAGACATTTAATTAATGCTTTAAGCCCTGCTTTATCTTCAAGGCTGATTGCAACTCCAGGTAGGCTATCAAATCTGATAAGTCTTTCCTCTGGATACCTCCCTTGTAGAAAACACCTTTCAGATTTCTGTTACAACTTGTACATACTCCCTGGTTGGTGCACAGCTCAGAGACTGAAATCACTTGAGATCTTTTCAAACAAGCTGGCTTGCTTAAGATGGTCTTTTATTTTCAACAATTTTCTTATTTTAACTCATTTCTTAGGCTTTGTTTAATTATTAAAATTGCCCGGTTGTATGTAGATTAGCTGACAGTGTGGGAGAGAGACTACAATGTACACATATCTTGAGTTGGTTTCAGCCATTTTCGACAAAGCAAAAAGCAACAAAGATCAACTGATTGATTTTAGACCCTTTTTTACATCAAATCAATAGTTTAAATTATCTTAAACTTCTAAATGTTGCTTTTATGAATAATTATTTGATTAAAAAAATTGCTTCTCGCACTGTCTATTCAACATTTACGCTTGTTTAATGATTGAGTTTATTAAGATGTATGAAGCAAATAGAAGGAGTAAAATGACCCAGCATATCCCAGTGGACAAATGCACATAATTTCTGCAGACATTGACCTGAATTTGCCTCTGAATTACTGCCCGTTTGGGCCAGAAAACTGGGTGAGTAACAGGGATTTTCAAAGGCTACAACCTCAAATGTGAAACAAAAAATCTTCACATGAATTATCCTCCCAGAAATGCCTCAGTCCCCTTTTAATAACCATTGGGTTCCTGATCTGCCTCATGTAAATGAGGTTGAGGGGATATGGCCAACATTCCCGCTAATTATTTTTTTGGGTACACGGCCCCTTCAAATTTCCGCACATGCGCGGTTTTTCCATTGTGAAGCCACTGAGTGACCTGTGCGGGACCTCCAGAACGCTGCGCAGCTGTGGGAACATTGGATGTGGCTAAACATTAAGGGGGAAAAATTCAGTTGGTTGCGCCTCCCGTTAGCGCCTTAAGAGGGCGCTAATGGGGCGTTAAGCCGCTAACGCCCGGGCGCAGTGCTGTTTGCGCCGCTCGAGAACTTAACTTGAGATTGTGCGGCGGCGCTAAAACTTACCGCTGCGACCACCTGCGCGCGCAGATTGTGACGTCATTCCATGGTGCAACGCCCTTGGGGCGCCCCGGAGCGGAAATTGAGTGGCGCCCCCTGCCTTACCGCCTGGCGCTTCCAACGACCGGAAGACTGGAACGTTATCAATCGGTGTGGGGCTGGGGGGGGCGCTATTTAAAGGGGGCCTCTTCCTGTCTTTTTCTGTGGTCGACATTTATGCACCACTCGTTCTGAGAGAGAGAGAGAGATTCGGAGAGAGAGAGAGAGAGAGAGACTTCTACATTGACTCAACGCTTTGTGAGGTAGTTTGGCCTAGTTCATCCTAACTTTGCTGCTACTTTAGTTGCTGTACCTCATTACTTTTCTGGCAAAGAGAATATGGGGGCTGCAATGATTGGGGCCGTCGTCCTGCTCCAGCTCAATCGGAGGATAGTGAGACGCAGACAGAGAGTGGCAATGATGGCCAGACGGAGGAGGGCCATCAGGCGCATGTACAGGAGAGCTTACCCTCCCAGGGTATATCGTGAACAGCTCTCCTACATCCATATGTCCGAGGAGCTGTGTTTGCGAAGGCTGCGATTCAGCAAGGAGGTGGTCACTGAGCTCTGCCACCTGCTGCAGCCAGATCTGCAGCCTCAGCTGAGGTCCAGGACGTCTCTGTCGGTGGCAGTGAAGGTCACAGTGGCTTTGAACTTCTACGCCACTGGCTCATTCCAAGCTGCTGTTGGGGACCTCGCCAATATCTCCCAGTTTGCGGTGCATCGCTGCATCCGGCAGGTCACCAATGCCCTCTTCAGAAGGAGACGAGACTTCATCTCCTTCCCTATGACCCCAGACAAGCAGCATGACCGTGCTATGGGCTTTGCGAGGGTAGCGGGCTTCCCCATGGTGCAGGGCGCCATTGACTGCACGCATGTGGCTTTGCGTGCTCCGCGAGAGAATGCAGAGGAGTTCCGGAACAGAAAGGGGTTCCATTCCTTGAATGTGCAGTTGGTCTGTGACCACAGACAGGTGATTCTCGCTGTCAATGCCCACTATCCGGGCAGCTGCCACGATGCTTTCATCCTGCGCCAGAGTACTGTGGCAGAAATTTTCGAGGCACCGCATCAGCCAGTTGGTTGGCTTCTGGGGGACAAGGGGTACGCATTGAGCACCTGGCTGATGACACCGCTCCGTGCGCCAAACACCCCTGCTGAGCTGCGGTACCAGGAAAGCCATCAAGCAACCAGGAACATTATTGAGCGCACAATCGGCGTGCTGAAACAACGATTCCGCTGTCTGGACCATTCCGGAGGAGCCCTGCAGTACTCGCCTGAGCAAGTTTCGAACTTCGTAGTCGTGTGCTGCATGTTGCACAACATGGCAATCCTCAGGACGCAGCCAATGCCACCAGGCCTTGCAGCACCACAAGAGGAGGAGGAGGAAGAGGAGGAACAGGACGAGGACGATGATCAGCAGCAGCACCAAGGCAGGAGGGCGGCCCACAATGGTCAAACTGCAAGGGCCGTCCGTCAACGACTAATAGCAAGCCGCTTCTAGGGCCCCTGCCATTGCTACAAACACGAATCAACCCAGCACGCAACCCCTAAGCCGGCCAAGGCACCAATAATTCCAACCACCAGCCATGTATATTTTGAATACAGAAACTTATTTATTGTACAAACTCTGTGTGTGTCAATTCCTCATGACAAACTCATAGAAATAAACACAAAAAAACAGTCAATAACATAACTGGTTCTCACAACCTGGAGATAATGTCCAAAACACTAAACAAAAGTTGGGCCATGAACCTCGGCCTTTAATAAAAAAATGACCAGCATTTTGGCACACCTCCTACTTTTTGCCCTTCGAGGGTGATCTCCTTCCCTTGCGCACTTCCCCCCTTCTAACCCTACTGCTCCTCCGTAATGGGACCTCAGTGGCTGCAGCAAGGCTGGTGGAAGGCTGCTGCTCGTCAGACCCTGACACTGCAGATGCCCCTGAAGGACGGCCTCGACCACTTCTGGGCCTGGAGGGCCCGGCTGCAGACTGCACCAACTCTGCATGGGCGGCAGCAGTCTGTCCTACAGGCGGTGGCAAGTGCAATGGAGAAGTGACAGTGTTGGCAGCAGGAATGCTGTCATCGTGAGAGAGGACAGCAACTCCCTGCTCGCCCGACACACTGGCACTCCCACGGGGCAGCACTTCAGCATCCGGAGCAATTTGCCGGAGAACAGATTGCTGGCCTGCTGCGGCGCGGTGACAGCCCCGGGGACATGTGCACGAACCATCGAGGATGGCAGCAGTCAGTGCTCGCGTGGCCTCAATCTGAGTCTGCATGAGAGCAGTCTCAGATGGGTTCCTGGCAGCCAGTGACTGAATTGCAGCACTAAGCTTTAGTGTGGCATCCGCCTGTGCTACAGCGAAGTGCTCCACACTCCTTGCCAGTGCCTCAATGCATTCGGGCACCCTTCCCACTGCACCCATGAGCTCAGTGTGCATGCCCACCGCCTGGCTGTTCATTTCTGCAATCAGCCACTCCTCCTCTGCGTCCATTGCAGTAGGAGTGTCTGGCATACTCTCCCTCTGGGGAGAAGGCTCCCGTTCTTCCCTCCCCCCCCCATGGCGTTGCTGCAGCCCGCTGGGTCCTGGAGCTTCACCATCATCAGCCCCTTCCCCCCTGCTCCCCTCCGGGGAAGGCGTGTTCCCAGTGTGGCCATGGGCTTCCTCGGGAGAGGGTTGCACTGATGCTCCGGCTTCCTCTTCCTCCTCAGCTGCAGCATCACTCCCAGTGGCAGCTTCAGGGACCATCTCCTCAGCTGGTGAATCACCATCTGAAAGCAGGGAGGTACAAGAGTGGCTTTAGCGTGAGGACAGGGTGGCAGTAAGGGAGGAATAAGTGCAGCGAGTTAGCAAGTTGGATTGAAAGTGTCAAAGGCTGGTATTGTGAGGGACAAGTGGAAGGACAGAGGACAAAAAGGTGATGACCTTACCATTGCTGTCCACAACGGGGTCGGCGTCCCCAGTGGCGACGGGACCGATCACCCGGCTTGCCACAATCCTGTGGACGCGCTCCTCCAGATCGCTGAGGGGTTGCAGCTGAAGCCGCCCTCCACCCGTCCGTTGCTGCTGTCTCCGATTATGAGCCAGCTTAGCCTGCAAGAAAAAGGACAGCATCTGAGTAAATATACAGCCATGGTCTTGCCTGATGTGCCTCCCATAGGTGAATAGCCCTTACAATATGCAGCCATGGTCTTGCCTGATGTGCCTCCCATAGGTGAATAGCCCTTACTGTATGCAAAGTGTGGAATGTGTGTGTGTGTTTGATGAAAGGGCCATAGGTGTTGCATGAGTGTTGTGCATTGGGGTTTTAAGACCCTCTGGCCATATAGTGAGGTTGAGATGGAGGGATGGAGAGGTATTGAGAAAAAGCCACTCACCCTGACGATCCGAGTGAGGTCGTTGAATTTTTTGCGGCACTGAACATGGGTCCTGGGCACCATGCTCCTAGAGGAGACGCTCTGAGCCACCTCCCTCCACACTCTTCTGAACTCGCGTGGCAAAGGCCTCCTGCCACTCTCCGGGAACAGCATGCATCGTCTGCGCTCCACTGCGCCAACCAGAGCATCCAAGGCCCGCTCGGTGAAGCGATGAGCACGTTCTCTCACCCTCTCCATGCTTGGCAGCAAAATGGATTACAGGTCTCTCCAGGCTGAGATTCAAGGCTGCAATGAGCAGGGTGTGGCTGGGGAGCAAGTGGCCCCCCCCGCTTTAAGAAGTGTCCGGCGCCAGTGTGTCTGTGTTCCCTCGCTAACTGGCAGCAGCTGTGCTGCGCTCGTGCGCTGAGGTAGCGCCTCACTCCTAGGCCTTTGCGCCTTAAGAGAGGTGTGCAGCGCCTAATTTAGCGCTCCACTCACCTCCCGGGGCGGTAAAAGTGAAGTTTCCTGTCAGTGCCGATAATTAGCGCCAGGCGCTAATATTTGCGCTCGGACGATATTTGCGCCCCAAATGGGGCGCGACCTAATTTCTACCCCTAAGAACATAAGAAATAGGAGCAGGAGCAGGCCATTCGGTCCTTCGAACCTGCTCCGCCATTCAGTAAGATCATGGCTGATCTTCTACCTCATCTCCACTTTCCTGCATTATCCCCATATCTCCGTATTCCCTCAGTATCCAAAAGTCTATCAATCTCTGTCTTGAATATACTCAACGACTGACCATCCACAGCCCTCTGGGGTAGAGAATTCCAAAGGTTCACAACCCTTGAGTAAAGAAATTTCTCCTCATCTCAGTCCTAAATGGCCAACCCCTTATTTTGAGACTGTGACCCCTGGTTCTAGACTCCCCAGCCATGGGAATCGTCCTCCCTGCATCTAACCTGTCAAGCCCCTTAAGAATTTTCTATTGGCTGAATTTTGCTGGCGCTCAGAGGGCGGGTTCGGAGGCGGGTCCACTGTCAAAATAGCAAAGATTGACAGCGGGTAGGGAACCTGCTGTCAACCCGCCTCCACATGAGTCTCCCGGGTGTTGGGTCTGTCGGCGCTGAACAGACCCGACACCAAGCGGCGGGAGAGGCAATTCACATCATTAAATGGGTTGTTAACATCCAATTAACTGTTATTTTAAACCTACATTTCAATTTTACGTGCTCCCCCATAGATTACCCGCTGCTCGGGGAACACGTCAGCTCAGCATGTCGTGAGTGGATTCAGCATTGAATTATCTCATGACCTGACTGCTGTCATAGTTGTATAAGAGATCCCATGTTACAGCTGTTCACTCTCAAAGCTCAGAAACTGTTGGTTACTGCATTTGGAAAACATATTGAACTTTCTGCAGTTTGCAAGTGTTTGGAGCCAACTCTCTATCCAGTGCCACCTCATTGGAACAACCTCTCTCACCATTGACAGATCGCTTCTGTCATCTCAACCTCACCTGCCATCTAATCCATCAGCATCGTTGCCCTTGAAAATATCTCACCTTGGTCCTCAGAATCCCACCAAGATCAGCCCCAACACCAGCATCACCAGGCACACCAGCAGCAACAACAACACCACCAGCCTTCTCCGCAATCAACTGATGCTGCACAGGACACAGGGCATCAGCACCCGACCACATTGCTGCCCGGGACATCAGGGATGGCCTCACCATGGCCAGATTTACTTCACTTGACGCTGTACACCCTGGATGCCAAATGATGTGCCAGGTTGGCACCACCCCACACAAACACCATAAAGCATCCCTACAATGTCCAAGCCATTCCTTTCACACTCGACACCATTGGAGGGGGAAGGTGGGGTTACCCTTTTGTCTCACCATTCACTACAACTCACTAAGCCACTTCCAAAGGTGCACACAAATCTGTCCAAGAACGCAAAGTGCTGAAAATAAAGGTTTCAATGTTTGACATTCACATGAACATTGGCAAAACCACCCAAGTGCCTACCCTTGTGTGTTGTTAGTTGGTATGCTTGCAGTAGGATGAGGGTGAGTGTGAGGGGTGACTAGTCAAATGGGGAAGTGATAATGTAGATAGATAGAGAGAGGGATGGGTGGAGGTGAAAGGTATGTTGTTGTGAGTAAAGATGTGCAGGAGTAGGGTAGGGGAGGCAGAGTGATGGGGATGTGATGAGTGGCACAGCAGGATAAGGTTGAGTGTGGCTTGGCAGTAACGTTTCATGATCTACTGGGATCATTTAAAGGCTTGCGCCACTGCAGCCTGGTCCTCCTGACGACATCCCTGCTTGTGCCCTCCTGTGCAATGTGCAACCAGGTGCATAGATCTCCTGGGGAGGTCTCTTCTGCCCATGGGAAGGGAAGAGAACCTCCCTGCGTGCTGTGACTCCCTGCATAAGCATATGGAGGGAGTCATGGGAGAGCCTGGGTGCAGCCGTGCACCTTTATGCAGTGCTTGTCAGTGTTTGCAACACCTCAATGCTGTAGAACACTGACAACAGAACTGTCAAAATCAATGTGGACACGGCCCCTTTAAGGAAACCGGCTGATGATGTGTCATCAAATTACATCATCAAAAACGCTTCCTTTTAATTGTCCGGGAACCTCGCAGGGCGGGCTTAACAAAGGTAAAATCACTTGGAGAGTGCGGGCTGTAGTAGGCAGCGGGCTGGGACCGCGACACCGACCCGGGCCCCCCAGGACCCGCCTCGGTCGACGAAATCACGGCCTATATTTCAAGAAGATCACCTCTCATTCTTCTAAACTCAAGAGAATATAGGTCTACCAACCTTCCAACCCATTTCCCTCAACTTCTGTCTCAAACCCCCTCAAGTAATTGGCACCACTATATAAGTAGCAATAGGAGCTGTAGGAAGGTATCCCTGTGGCAGGAAGCACATAGAGAAGGCCATTTTGTGTACTGGTACCGAAGGATCTCTTTAGTACTTTGGAGGTTCAGTCAGGACTTTGCTGTTAGATTCACTCAGCTTTACAGTTTTGTACTGAGGACATGGATTTCCCAATGGGAATGCCTCTATTTTTATGCTATGAAGAGGAAGAGGAGGAGGAGGAAATGGAAGAGGTTAGATTGTAGGGTCTTAGAGACATGCTTCACAGAAAGCTTCTCTTCGCTGCACACCTGTCAGTTGCGAACCATCCTAGGAGATCGCTTCAGAGCATCCATGTAGGTGTAGTGTTCCTCCAACATTTGCTTCTCAGGCCAGTACCCATGTGTTCTGAGTCCCATGACTCTAAACTCATGGGCAGTCTTCTCTTCAACCTCCACTGGGATGGTGGCACATCCTCATCCACTTACATTACATAGTATTACATTACATAGGGCCAGAAATTCGGCTCTCCGGCTTCCCGCGGGTGAAAGAATCGCGCACGTACTTACATACCGCGCCTGCCGTTGTGCTTCGGGCCCGCGTGGAATTCGGGTCCTGGGCCTCCTGCAGCTGCCGGCGCGCAGTGCTTGCGTATCCCAGGGGCGCAGTTAGTTCGAAGCGTCCCCTGGGATCACATGGGCCATGGAGAGCCAATCGGAGCAGGGAATCTTCATTCATAGATTTTGACAGGAAGACCTGTCAAATCTATGAATAGAGATCGGCCCCAAAACCTCACTAAAACTTCAAATAAATAAAAATAAAAAAATCACATTTTTTAAATAACTATAAATTACATAAATTAACTACTTTAAACAAAAATTTAAATTTTTGAAAAAATTAATTACACTTTTTAACGGTGCTAAAAATAAACTTACCTTTCTTTAGAGTATGTAAAAAAGATAAACCTGTTGAAAAAAATGTTTAAATTGTACTTAATTCACCACTTACCTTGTTAAAAGCAGGCCTTGCGCCTCCTTTTTCCCCGCGCAGCTTCTCCGTACTTACCCTCACGGAGAAACCTGAAAAAAAAAACGAAGTTCGCTGCGTGCGCGCTGCCTCTCCGGCGCACGCGTTCGACCTCAACCCCTTCCTTCAGGGGAACGGAAGTTCCGGTTTCCAGCGCATGCGCAGTGCATGCGCAAAACCGGCACTTTCGTTTGGTCTACGGGTGAGTACCCAGCGCGTACTCACCCGTGGAGACCCGAATTTCTGGCCCATATTTACAGCACAGAAATAGGCCATTTGGCCCAACAGGTCTGTGCTGGTGTTTATGCTCCACACGAGCCTCCTCCCACCCTTCTTCAGCTAACCCCACAAACATATTCTTCTATTCCTTTCTCCTGTTTATCTCGCTTCCCCTTAAATTCATCTATGCTAGTCGCCTCAGCTACTCCTTGTGGTAGCGAGTTCCACATTCTAACCACCCTCTGGATAAAGAAGTTTCTCCTGAATTCCCTGTTGAATTTATTAGTAACTATCTTTATATTTATGGCTCCTAGTTCTGGTCTCACCCGCAAGTGGAAACATCTTCTCTACGTCTACCCTATCAAACCCATTCATAATCTTAAAGACCTCCATCAGGTCACCCCTCAGTCATCTTATTTCTCGAGAAAAGAGCCTCAGCCTGTTCAATCTTTCCTGATAGGTACAACCTCTCAGTTCTGGTATCATTCTAGTAAATCTTTTTTGCACCTTCTCCAGTGCCTCACTATCATTTTTATACTATGGAGACCAGAGCTGTTCACAATACGCCAAGTGTGGTCTAACCAAGGTTCAGTACAAGTTTAACATAACTTCTCTGCTCCTCTGGCTCTCTCGTGCTCTGAGAATCACCGCTACATCCTCTCTAATGTTATCTAATTTCACCTAGATGAAAATAACTGAGCTGGTGCATAGGAGTGAAAAAGCAAGTGTTGTGAGGGTGAGATTGAGAAAGTTGTGACAGAGGAACATGGACCAGTATCTAGGTCCAAGGACACATGGATGGGCTTAACCGTCGCATCCCTTCCCTCATCATCATCATCATCTTCCTTGCTGTCATCATAATTATAGCCCATGAAGATAACTTCCCTGCTCTATTGCTCCTTCTCCTCCTCATCATGTTCATCTTCCTCCTCTTCCCCATCCTCTGTCCCCATGCTGTGATGGATATGTAGGAAAGGAGGATACAAACTAAAAATAGATGAGCATAACCCTCTTGGTATTAAAGTGACAGTTTGTGACTGGATGCTGCTTCAGAGAGAGACAGACTGACAATGTACATGTGCAACCAGTAGCTTGGTGCCAGCACTGTGCCCCTGACCTCACCACACCCATGGCTAGGACAGAGTGTCTCCTCAGCAGCTCAATGGCCTGCTGCTAATAGAGGTTGAGCTCTCTGATGTCTGACAAATCATCTCCTGTGCCTGCCTCTCTCAGGGATTGTGTACACGATCTCCAAGCATTGTGAGGAAGATCGTCTTCTGCAATAAGATTGAGTAAATTACGTCAAGGATTGCATTTGAGGGATCTCTCCCAGGTGGCATCAGACAGCTGATGTAAGAGATCCAGTGGTATCACCCTGTTCAAGTGGAGAAAGGAGTTTTAAGGTTCTTCATGCAAGTAATTGCTGTTAGGGGAACTGATGACATATACTGTAAGATCCTGCATGAGTAGCCCCAGTCAACAGAGTGCAGTGTGAAGGGTTAGTTGTGCAGCTATTCATTTTTAGAGAGTGAAGAGAGTGTTGGTTCCCAAGGAAGAAACGGAAGTATAGCCCGTGTTTTACCTTGCCTGCCCTCATCAGGTCATTCAACGTCTTGCAGCACTGGTCTGTAATTCTGGGGAAAGAGAGCTGGCACTCAGAGCCAGTGCCACCTCCCATCCATATGGCAAGTGAGACATTATTTTAAGGCTTCATCCCATGAAGACCCAGCAGTCTCTATTTTTTGCTGAATCACCTTGAGGCGGGTTTAGAGGTCGATCTCTCTGAAATTGTGTGCTCTTCATTTGTACCTCTTTGCCCTTTTCCCTTTTCCCTTTTTTGGCTATCTTTGCCAGATCCTCCACTGCCTTCAGATCTTTTGCACTGTATTCTGCTGTTTAATAGCTCAGCTGCATTGCGTGCTTCTGTAATGAATTGGATTTGTAAGTAAATCTGATAAGTAGATTAGCCTGTTATGAAAAGTGCCTTGCATAGCTGATATTATCCATTTTGTGAAAATATGCTTGACGTAGTGGAATCCTATCTAGTTGCAATTTTATCACAATAGTCTGAATTATTCACTGCATGTTTTAATTCTAGGTTTCGGTTCACAGGGAACACGGGTTCACCTATGGAAACTATTTTAAATGGGTTACTGCCAACGTTAAATAACATTGATTGAAAACTGTAAGCTCCTAAGTCTCTGGGCAGTAATATCAGCATTAGAGCTGAGCACAAAATGGAAAATGATGCAAAAAAGATCAAAGAAGTAAGAGGTGAGCCTTGTAGTGTAGCAGGCAATGGGAAGAATGATCAGTACTCTTGGAATGCAATCAATCCACCCCTGCTTATATGAGAAAGGGCCTGAGGCTGGTTTCTTGGCTGTTGGATCATGCCCCAATTTTAACTCGGGGTGTGAATTGAAAGAGTGGGGCAAGCAGGAAGTCCCATGATATTGAGAGCATGAGGTCCAGGCGATTTTAACTCCCAGGCCCAATATTATTGATAGGCTGACCATCCAATCGCGTCAGGAATTTAAAAAATTCATTAAAGGGATGTGGGCGTCGCTGGCAAGGCCAGCATTTATTACCCATCCCTAATTGCCCTTGAGAAGGTGGTGGTGAGCCGCCGCCTTGAACCGCTGCAGTCCGTGTAGTGAAGGTACTGCCACAGTGCTGCTGATAGGGAGTTCCAGGATTTTGACCCAGTGATGATGAAGGAACGGCGATATATTTCCAAGTCAGGATGATGTGTAACTTGGTGGGGAACTTGGAGGTGGTGGGGTTCCCATGTGCCTGCTGCCCTTGTCCTTCTAGGTGGTAGAGGTCGCGGGTTTGGGAGGTGCTGCCGAAGAAGCCTTGGCGAGTTGCTGCAGTGCATCTTGTAGATGGTACACACTGCAGCCACTTTGCGCTGGTGGTGGAGGAAGTGAATGTGTAAGGTGGTGGATGGGGTGCCAATCAAGTGGGCTGCTTTGTTCTGGATGGTGTTGAGCTTCTAGGGTGTTGTTGGAGCTGCACTCATCCAGGCAAGTGGAGAGTATTCCATCACACTCCTAACTTGTGCCTTGTAGATGGTGGAAAGGCTCCGGGGAGTCAGGAGGTGAGTCACTTGCCGCAGAATAGCACAGTATTTATATGGCTGGTCCAGTTAAGTTTATGGTCAATGGTGACCCCCAGGATGTTGATGACACACCCATGTGACAGGGACAATTTCCCCCCTGGCCTCCCGAAGCTTATTTAAAGCGGGAATGCATGTCTTAAAGGGCAGTTGCATTCCCTGCTTCAATTTTATGTTGAACAATGCTGGAAACTCTAGTGGCAGCAGAGATGAGTCGGAGGGCTCATTTGTCTGGTTGTACCTGTGTTCTGCTGTTGTTTGGGGGTAATTTGCAAGATCCACATACCAGGGTCTCAAACCGTAGCCGTGGTCTTCTCAAAGCTAGTTCTGTAGCTGGTCATTCTATTCAAGCAAACAAGGCACACAAGCCTGGTTAAGGAAGAAGCAGCCATGTGTCGATTCCAGATATTTCATAGCAACCAGAAGGGTAACTTTCTGGACATCACTAATCACTTGCATATTGAAGAAATGGAAGCCCCTATGGTTACCTTGTATAGCACTGTTCTGGAAAGCCTTTAATGCATAAAACCTCTGGTGTGTGACTAATTGTTTCATTGTAAGTTTCGAGAAATAAATTATTTGTCAGCCATCTGGAACAGTCCCCTTGCAAGTGGGCTTGATATCCTGACTAACAGCCATTTCCTCAGGCATAAATAAACATCGCAGCAAAAAAAATCAATATCTGCTGTGAGTTTTACAGTCATGGATTGAGCAACTGGGACACACTCCAAATCTAAAAGTGACATTTTGCACGCCTCGGTCGTTATCATTCTCTTGAGCCAAAACCTTCAGAAAGGGCCAACCAATTCAGTGGTGGTCTAAACAGCCCTTTATAGGGTTAGGGGCTTCTCTTGAGAGCTGACATTTCCTTTTCTCACTAGTGACTCAAAGCAGTGGTGGTGTAAGGGCTTTAAAATACTTGAATATTTAGCCAATTATTTTAATTTCATGTGATGGGTAATGAGAGCTGTGCGGGTCTCTGTTGATCGTATGCCATAGTATAAATGCCCTAATGTTCAGGGAACTGATCGCATCATAGACCCATCGAAATGTAGGTTTACTAATGGTCCATCAGGCTAAGGGGAGTTGAGCTCTTCCACTCTATTAAGCAATTTGGTTTCCACATTACACAGCTGAATCTGATGCAACTGGCACTTGAATTAAATAAAAAGGAGAGCAGCACTCTTCCGAAACAGGAATAGTGAAAAATTGGCAATGTAAAACCTCCTTCTGATGATTGGTTAAACTGCAGAATCAGAGGGGCCCCTATGGAATTTATCAATTTATCTTAAAGTCAATGTAAAACACCATAAAATTCATTGGGCAGTTTCAGAAGGTCCCCCTGATTTTACAGACTCAGTGCATTAAGTAGAGCTGTACTAATACTGACAGGAGTATTTAAATACATAAACCTCTTATCTTCAACGATGCCATGTTTAATCTGGAAGGAAGTTCAGTTTACCGTCACACTATTATCAGGAAATGTTGCCATCGATTCAAAATGTATATCTTGTTCACTGAGCAACTGCAATGTTTTGTAAAGCTGGCTCGAATGTCACTGCGCTAGTACCTATCTGAAGCTTTTAATTTCTTAAACTACATGAATCTTAGCACGCATTTATGCTGAGACTGTTAGCTGCCAGCCAGACATTGAAGTCAATAGAAAGGAAAGTTGGACGGAGTGTATAATGGGTGGTTGATCTGCTACCGCCCGTTTTGTGCTCTGCTGAAGTTGAATTTTACCCCCACTGTGTTTCACCAATATCTTTGCATTTATATAGCGTCCTTAATGTAATAAAACCTCCCAAGGCGCTTCACTGGAGCGATTATCAGACAAAACCTGACACCGAGGCACATAAGGAGATATTAGGACAGGTGACCAAAAAGCTTGGTCAAAGAGGTAGGTTTTAAGGAACATCTTAAACGAGGAGAGAGAGGTGGAGAGGTTTAGGGAGGGAATTCCAGAGCTTAGCGCCTAGATAGCTGAATACATAACCGCCAATGGTGGAGCGATGAAAATCGGGGATGCGCATGAGGCCAGAATTCGGGAAGCGCAGCGATCTCATAGGGCTGGAGGACTGGAGGTGGTTACAGAGATAGGGAGGGGTGAGGATTTGAAAACAAGGATGAGAATTTTAAAATCGAAGGGTTGCCAGACCGGGAGCCAACGTAGGTCAGTCAGCAAGCACAGGGTCATGGAACCTTTTGATCAGCAAGTGTAAAAATCAACTGCTGTAGCTTTCTCTTTGCTCCTGCTCCTGCTCACCAGCCAATGAGCTCGTGCAGATTCTCAGTGAGCACAGGATTGGCCTCGGCTATTGAGGGCTGACGGATATGAAATGGTGACATGGGGGAAGGTGCTGCAGTGTGGCTGACACGGGCGGAACTGTTACCCCGATGAGAATTGAGACCTACAGGAGAAGCGAGGAGTAAACGGAAAATAAAATAACAAGGCGACGCTAAAGTTAATAAATTCCGAGTGTGTCGGTAGCCCCTGAAACCGGCGCACCGTGGCTGCAGTGTGTACTTGTGACAGATGCACTGCAGCAACTCGCCAAAGCTTCTTCGACAGCACCTCCCAAACCCGTAGCCTCCACCACCTAGAAGGACAAGGGCAGCAGGTGCATGGGAACACCATCATCTCCAAGTCACACACCATCCTGACTTGGACATATCCTTCCTGGTTGCTGGTTCAAAACGCTGAGCTCCCTCCCTAACGGCACTGTGGGATGCCCTTCACCACAAGCACTGCAGCGGTTCAAGAAGGAGGCTCACCATCACCTTCTTAAGGGCAATTCGGGATGGGCAATAAATGCTGGCTTTGCCAGCGACGCCCACATCACGAGAATGAATTTAAAAACATTGAAAATTGAAAAACTCCTTTTTTAAAATCATACAGCTTAGTGATAGCAGAACTTAGCCCTGTGTTAGTTGTTCTTCAATACTCCTGCATTTTGATTTCATCTGCACTTTGCATCTGTAGCCGTCTGATGATCCCTGGAAATACGTGGAGCAATTTACCCCTTTTTTTTTACCCCCTGTTGTGAGTGCACAAAAAGTTGCTCTTCTCGGGGGTTGCCTGGGTGAGATGGCAGAGTATTAAATAAGGATCGGTTTTACTCGATCAGTTAGTCAGGTCTTGCTGGGCGAGTGGTTCCCCATTAAAGGGAAAGACCATGAAAGTAAAAGGGGGAGGAGGGGTTTTACACGAGACAGCAGGGTTTCTAACGATGCCCTGCAAAGCCTGAAGACACTTAGAAGCACTCGATATTGGGACAATGATGCCAAACCAACCTCTGCAAGTTGCTACCCTGCATTTGTTTTACTATCCTGGTTGGGGCGAGTAGCATAGACGCATTTAAAGTGAAGCTAGATAAGTACATGAGGGAGAAAGGAATACGTTGATGGGGTGAAATGAAGTAAATGGGGCGGGAGGAGGTTCGTTGTGGCGCATAAACGCCGGCATGGACCTTTTGGGCTGAATGGCCTGTTTCTGTGCTGTAAATTTGATGTAATTCTCCACTCGCGATATCCCCTCGCTCTACTTCTTTTATTCCTTTCCTAATAAAGATGGCCATTTTGCTCCCTACCAATCCTTTCCTTTCTTAACAATGTATATTGAGATAGGTGAAATTTTGATGCATCCTCAAAGTCCAGCCATGTTTCTGTGGGGGCTACCAGCTTGGGGTTTTCAGTTGCAGCTTACAGCTGTAGTTCTGTCAGTTTATTCCTAATGCTTCCTGTGGTTGTATAGAAGTAGTTGATAATGTTAGACATTATACAGAGGAACTCTATTTTGTCTGCTTCTGGAATAATTTGTTATTACAAAGAAATCCTTATAATTGCATCATCAGTTTGCCAAGATAGTTTAAATGTCATTCGGGAATTTTAATCATGTGCCTATGAAAACACGGATGATTTGTAATATTTCTACCTCAGGCCATTCAGTCAGTCATGCTGCAACTCAGTTTAACTTCAAAGGCTTCGCATTATAAGAATTGATGTTATTTTCTGAATTAGTGTGCGTAAACTGATGCACCAGATTTGCAGTATAGTGTACTGAGCCCCGAATATATGACTATCTAGCGAAGATTTATACATTGATCAGGATTACACAATTAAATGCTATGTTTAGATCAGCAAATCGTTTGAATGGAAATTAATTGGCACATGGCAGTTCTGTGTTAAATCAGTCTTATGCCTGAATCCACTCTCTGGCTATTTAATACAAGGCCTGATATTTGAATACCAGCAAAGACTGCATTTGGAATACCTGCGGGCTTGCCCAAGCTAGCCCATAATTCCCTGAGGTGACTGTATCCAATTTGTGGACTTAGCTTATTTGAGTAATTAGCATAAACTCGCAGCTTTGTGTTGGTGCAACAAGTGAAACTTTGGCCGGAATTTTCCCGTTGCCATGCGTGCGGGCTTGGAGGCGGGTCGGCTGTAAAAATAGCGGAAATAGGCAGCGCATCGGAAACCCGCCGTCTTCCCGCCACCTTGCGCCCTTAACTCGGGCACGTTTCCCAGCGTGCCACGGACCCGATCGGCAGAGACGGGCGACCTAATTCAACTCAGTAACTGCTTGTTATCAGACCCTTAAGAGGGTTTTTAACAGCATCTTCGGAATCTAACGGCATGAGCACGGGAAGCACGCAGCTCGGGAACCTCGCCTGTGACGGGGAGGCTGAAGCTCAGTGGCCATTGTGCGAGGGCATTAATTTACAGCTGGGAATACCAGATAAATACACACACCTTACACCTCATTAGTTGCCTAAGGGGAAGGCTCTTTCTGACTCTATTTTGTGCACAGATTTAGGCTTCTGGAGTTTGCAGGCCATTTCTGCAACCTGGGAAACCACTCTCAGCACACTGCTAGTCAGTATTAGGACATTGAGGGATTGGCCCTCTGATCGCGACTTGACCTGCCATCTATGACATCAGCATGGGTGCCACTTATACTGTCTCACCTTGGTCCACAGAATCAGACCAAGATGAGCACCAGCAGCAGCAGCAGCCACACCAGTAGCAGCAGCAACCACAACACCAGCCTTCTCCTCAATGACCTGATGCTGCACAGGAGAGAGGGGACCAGCGCAGGGCCACAGCGCGCCGGAGGCGATACCCCCAACACAGGGTTTACAGGCAGAGGATGACCTTCCTCAACATGACTGAGCAGCAGTGCCAAAGGAGGCTCAGGCTATCGCGCCAGGTCGTCGCAGACATTTGCACGTTGCTGGAACCAGACCTGCAGCCCAGAGGACCTGGTGGACAAGCCTTACCAGTGGCTGTCAAGGTCACCACCGCCCTCAACTTCTTCGCCTCAGGCTCCTTCCAGCAGACATTTGCAGCATCTCGCAGTCGGCCACCCACAGATGCATCACCCAGGTCACCGATGCCATGTTTCACAAGTCAGCCAATTATGTGAACTTTGCCACTGATGACGCCAGTGTTACTGAGTGGGCGCTCGGCTTTGCAGCTCTGGCTGGCTTCCCACAGGTGCAGGGCATCATCAACTGCACACATGTGGCCATCAGGGCACCCCATCATCAACCAGGAGTGTTTCTGAACTGCAAGGACTTCCACTCCCTCAATGTGCAGCTCATCTGCAACCATAGGAAGATGATCCAGCATGTGTGTGCCAGATTCTCTGGCAGCTGTCATGACTCTTTCGTGCTGCACCAGTCCTCCCTCCCTCAGCTCCTCGCACCTCCAAAAACACTTACCAGATGGCTGCTTGGAGACAAAGGCTATCCACTGAAGACGTGGCTCATGATACCCTTGAGGAGGCCAAGGAGTGTCACAATGAGAGCCACATGTCCACCAGATGTGTCATAGAGCAAACAATAGGCATGCTGAAGATGCGCTTCAGATGCCTTGACAGATTTGGAGGAGCCCTTCAGTACACACCAGCCAGGGTCTCCAGAATCATTGTCATTTGCTGCGTACTGCACAACATAGCACAGCAGCGAGGATTGGAGCTGCATGAGGAGCAACGCACACAGCCTCTTTGGTGGAGGAGGAGGAGGAGGAGGAGGAGGAGCAACAGCTGGAAGACAAGGAGGAGGAGGTGGAGCAGTATCCTGAGCTGGAGATGGCACCGGCAGGGGCACCATTCCTGGACAGGAGGCCAGGGATGGCCTCATCATGGCCAGATTTACTTAACTTGCTGCAATCCATCCATATGGCTGCGACATGCTGTGCTAAGTCCAGCACCGCCCCCCCACCCCAACAACACCATAAAGCATCCCTACAATGACGAACCCATTTCATTCACCCAAAGCCCCATTGCTTGAGTTCACGTAATGTCTCACCATTCACTCCAAGTCACAAAGCCACTTCCAAGGTAGCAGGCAAAAATGGCCAAACCGGAAAGTAGTGAAAATAAAGACATTTATATGTGTCACAACAATAATGGAACCTTTACAGTAACATTGCTTTAGACACCCATGTACATACCCTTGTGCATCTAGGATTGTGTCATTTTTTGTTTCAGAGTGCTTCTACAAGGTGCAACCCCTGTGGCTTCAGCAGAGGTAGAGGCAGGCTGCTCACTTCCCTGCTGTGACTGCTTAGCCACTTTTGGCGAACGTCCTCTGGGTTTTGGAGCCTGTGTGGGCCCCGTGGATGACTGCTCCTCCTGCGACTATGCAGGGGCAGACTCGGCCATCGGGATTCGAGGAAGCATGTGGGGCTCTGACTGAGGAGAGGCAATGGGGAGAAGTGTGAGCGCTTTGAGAAAAGCCCCCAATTCCATGTCCCCTCTTACCATCATCTTTCTCATGGGCCACCTGCACTTCCCTGCTAACAAGGAGCTGGCAAGCACCTTGCTGCACAGCAGTGGGGCCATGAGGGCCCAAGTCTACGTTTAGATTCCTCCTATAGAGGAGGTCTATGAGCCTCTTCCATCTGTTCTCCATAGAAAGCATACCTTCTCCAGTGTCCTCGCTCAGGCCAACATCCCCAGCATCGAAGCTTTGACCACGCTCGATCAGCTCCGATGGACGGGTCACATTGTCCGCATAACTGATACGAGACTCCCAAAACAAGCGCTCTACCCAGAGCTCCAGCACGGCAAGAGAGCCCCAGGTGGGCAGAGGAAACGCTTCAAGGACACCCTCAAAGCCTCCTTGAAAAAGTGTAACATCCCCACCGACACCTGGGAATCCCTGGCCCAAGACCGCTCAAAGTGGAGGAGAAGCATCTGGGAAGGCGGCGAACACCTCAAGTCTCTTCGCCGGGAGCAAGCGGAAGCCAAGCGCAGGCAGCGCAAGGAGCGCACGTCAACCTAAGCACCCCACCCACCCGCCCCTTCAACCACTGTCTGCCCCACCTGTGACAGAGACTGTAGGTCCCGTATTGGACTCATCAGTCACCTGCGAACTCATTTTTAATGTGGAAGCAAGTCATCCTCGGTTCCGAGGGACTGCCTAAGAGGAAGAAGACTCCATGCAGATGGCCATCTTTTGCATGGAACAGCACATCGTCACCATCGCCTGCGACATGGTGGTGCTCATGTTGGAGATGGACTCCTCCATTCTCTGCACATTTGCAGACATCGTGGCTGGGCTCTTTTCTCCTGCAAGGAGGGAAAGAAGAGAAGTTTGAGTGAGAGTGATGGAATGAGTGTAAGTAATGGATGGGTTACATCTGTAGAGGGTGACTATGAGGGAGTGGGGTGTCAATGCCAAATGGCCTCCTTCTGTAGTGTTACTTGCTATGATTGCATTAAGATGAGGTGAGTGTGAGGTGTGGTTTGTCAGATGGGGATGTGAGTATATGCATAGAGAGAGTGGGATAGGTGGACCTGGAAGGTATGTTGGTGTGAGGAATGATGTACAGGAGCAGGCTTGGGAAGACAGAGTGATGGGGATGTGGTGACAGGCACATCAGGATGAAGGTGAGGGTGGCTTTGCACTCACCTTTCCTGACCTCATCAGATCATTGAATCACTTCCTGTACTGGATCCAGGTCCTCCTCACGACCTCCCTGCTGCTGACCTCATCCGCTATTTCCAGCCAGGCCCTTTTGGTCTCTTGGGGAGGTCTCTTGCTCCCATCTGCTGGGAAAAGGACCTCCCTACGTGCTTGTACTGCCTCTACCAGAATATGCAGCAAGGCATCTGTGAACCGGGGTGTAGCCCTCTGCCTTTGGGGATTCATGTTTTTATGTTTGCAAAATAATTCCAACCTTTACAATGATGCTTACACACTCCTTTACCAACCTTCAAATGACTTGTGTGCAAGGCTGCTTTAAATATGGGCACTGGAAATGAGTCACCGATGACTTCATCAGACCCGTACCCTTTAATAGGGCTGGGAAACATGCATGGTTGGCTTAATGGGGCCATTACGCTAAAGTCGCACCGAGGAGCGGGTTGATCAACACATCGCGTTCCCGACCCACTATGTGGCCCGCATGCACCCGACCCAACTCTGAAGTGAAAATTCCGGCCTTTATATTTGAAATATTCCATTGCTTCTTTATTTTGTAATACGTTCTGCGTAATTGGGGAGTTGAATCTCTATGATTTATGTGTATCTAAGAAAGAATACAAAAATAAGAACAGCAAAGAGAGGGTTAACTCATCGGAGGGCAATTTTAGAGGAACTGCACCACTAAACATAGAAACATAGAAACATAGAAGATAGGAGCAGGAGTAGGCCATTCGGCCCCTCGAGCCTGCTCCGCTATTCAATGAGATCATGGCTGATCATCCAAACTCAGTACCCTGTACCTGCCTTCTCCCCATATCCCTTGATACCTTTAGCTTTAAGAAATATATCTAACTCATTCTTGAATATATTTAATGACTTGGCCTCAACTACCTTCTGTGGTAGAGAATTCAACATGTTCACCACTCTCTGGGTGAAGAAATTCTTCCTCATTTCTGCCCTAAATGGCTTACCCCTTATCCTTAGATTATGACCCCTGGTTCTGGACTCTTCGACCATCGGGAACATTCTTCCTGCATCTAGTTTGTCCAGACCTGTCAGAATTTTATATGTTTCAATGAGATCCCCTCTCATTCTTCTATACTCCAGCGAGTATAAGCCCAATCGACCCAATCTCTCCTTATATGTCATTCCTGCCATCCCAGGTATCAGCCTTGTGAATCTTCGCTGAACTCCTTCCATGGCAAGAACATCCTTCCTCAGATAAGGCGACCAAAACTGCACGCAGTACTCAAGGTGTGGTCTCACCAAGGCCCTGTACAACTGCAGCAGGACATCCCTGTTCCTATACTCAAACCCTTTCGCTATGAAGGCCAACATACCATTTGCCTTCTTCACCGCCTGCTGCACCTGCATGCTTACCTTCAGCGACTGGTGCACAAGGACACCCAGGTCTCGTTGCACTTCCCCTTCTCCCAATCTATTGCCATTCAGATAATAGTCTGCCTTTCTGTTTTTGACACCAAAGTGGATAACCTCGCATTTATCCACGTTATATTGCATCTGCCACGCTTCTGCCCACTCACCCAACCTGTCCAAATCATCCTGGAGTTTCTCGGTATCCTCCTCGCAGCACACACTCCCACCCAGCTTTGTGTCATCTGCAAACTTGGAGATATTACATTTAGTTCCCTTATCTAGATCATTAATGTATATTGTGAATAGCTGGGGTCCAAGGACCGATCCCTGCGGTACCCCACTAGTCACTGCTTGCCACTCGGAAAAAGACCCATTAATTCCTACTCTCTGCTTTCTGTCCGCCAACCAGTTCTCTATCCAAGTCAATACCTTGCCCCCAATCCCATGTGCCTTAACTTTACGTGCTAATCTCTTATGCAGGACCTTATCGAAAGCCTTTTGAAAGTCCAAATACACCACATCTACTGGTTCTCCCTTATCTATTTTCCCAGTTACATCCTCAAAAATTTCCAGTAGATTAGTCAAGCACGATTTACCTTTTGTAAATCCATGTTGACTTTGTCCGATCCTGTCACTGTTTTTCAAGTGCTCAGCTATTACATCCTTTATAATGGACTCTAGCATTTTCCCCACTACCGATGTCAGGCTTACCGGTCTGTAATTCCCCGCTTTCTCTCTACCACCCTTTTTGAATAGTGGGGTAACATTAGCTACCCTCCAATCCATGGGTACAGTTCCAGATTCCATCGAATGTTGGAAGATGATCAGCAATGCATCTACTATTTCTAGGGCCACTTCCTTAAGTACCCTAGGATGTAGATTATCAGGCCCTGGGGATTTATCGGCCTTCAATCCCGTCAATTTCCCTAACACCATTTCCCTGCAAATACTGATTTCTTTCAGTTCCTCCCTTTCATCAGACCGTATGTTCTCCAACATCTCTGGGAGGTTATTTGTGTCCTCCTTTGTGAAGACAGAACCAAAATATGCATTTAATTGATCTGCCATTTCTTTGTTCCCCATTATAACTTCCCCCGCTTCTGACTGCAAGGGACCTACACTTGATTTCACTAATCTTTTTCTCTTCACATATCTATAAAAGCTCTTACAGTCAGTTTTTATGTTCCCTGCAAGCTTACTTTCATATTCTATTTTCCCCTTCTTAATTAATCCCTTTGTCCTCCTTTGTTGAATCCTAAACTGCTCCCAATCCTCAGGGTTACCGCTTTTTCTGGCCAATTTATATGCCCTCTCCTTGGATCTTATGCTATCCCTAATTTCCCTTGTTAGCCACGGTTGAGTCACCCTTTTTGTTTTATTCTTATGCCACACTGGGATGAACAAATTCTGTAGTTCATCCATGCAGTCTTTGAATGTTTGCCATCCTACCCAATTCGCGCCTCATACCATCGTAGTTTCATTTATTTAAATTCAGGACCCTAGTCTCTGATTCAACTACTTCACTCTCCATCCTAATGAAGAATTCTATCATATTATGATCACTCTGACCCAAGGGGCCTCGTACAACAAGATTGCTAATTAATCCTTTCTCGTTACATAATACCCAGTCTAAGATGGCCTGATCTCTGGTTGGTTCCTTGACATATTGTTCCAGAAAACCATCCCGTAAACATTCTAGGAATTCCTCCTCCACAGTATTTTTACTAATTTGGTTAGCCCAATCTATATGTAAATTAAAGTCACCCATGATGACTGCTGTGCCCTTACTGCATGTTTCTCTAACTTCCCTTTTCATGCCGTCCCCAACCTCCGTATTACTGTTTGGAGGTCTGTATACCACTCCCACTAACGTTTTCTGCCCCTTGTTATTACTCAGTTCTACCCATACAGATTCCACATCATCAGAGCTAATATCCTTCCTTTCAATTGTGTTAATCCCCTCTTTAACCAGCAATGCTACCCCATCTCCCTTTCTTTTTTGCCTATCTTTCCTAAATATTGAATACCCCTGTATGTTGAGTTCCCAGCCTTGGCCACCCTGGAGCCATGTTTCTGTAATCCCAATCAAATCATATTCATTTACCTCTATTTGCGCAGCTAATTCATCCACCTTGTTCCGAATGCTCCTTGTATTAAGACACAAAGCCTTCAGGCTTGTTTTTTTAATGCTCTCAGACCTATATGAATTATTATTTACTGTGACCATGTTTGATTTAAACCGTTGAGTTCTTTGCCTTCTACTTTTGTTTTTCTCCTTCCTGTCTTTTGCATTTATCCTTGTTTCCCTTTCCTCCGTCTCCCTGCTCAGGTTCCCAACCCCCTGCCACTTTAGTTTAAACCCTCCCCAACAGCACTAGCAAACACTCCCCCTAGGACATCGGTCCCGGCCATGCACAGGTGCAAACCGTCCCGTTTGTACTGGTCCCACCTCCCCCAGAACCGGTTCCAATGTTTCCCTTTCCTCCGTCTCCCTGCTCAGGTTCCCAACCTCCTGCCACTTTAGTTTAAACCCTCCCCAACAGCACTAGCAAACACTCCCCCTAGGACATCGGTCCCGGCCATGCACAGGTGCAAACCGTCCCGTTTGTACTGGTCCCACCTCCCCCAGAACCAGTTCCAATGTCCAAGGAATTTGAATCCCTCCCCCTTGCACCATTCCTCTAGCCACGTATTCATTTGAAATATCTTCCTATTTCTACTCTGACTAGCACGTGGCACTGGTAGCAATCCTGAGATTACTACCTTTGAGGTCCTATTTTTTAATTTACCTCCTAACTTCCTATATTCTGCTTTTAGGACCTCATCCCGTTTTTTACCTATATCGTTGATGCCTATGTGCACCACGACAACTGGCTGTTCGCCCTCCCCCTCCAAAATGTTCTGTAGCCGCTCCGAGACGTCCTTGACCCTTGCACCAGGGAGGCAACACACCATCCTGGAGTCTCGTTTGCGGCCGCAGAAACGCCTATCTATTCCCCTTACAATTGAATCCCCTATCACTATAGCTCTTCCACACTTTTTCCTTCCAGCCTGTGCAGCAGAGCCACCCATGGTGCCAGGAAGTTGGCTGCTGCTGCCTTCCCCTGATAAGTCATCCCCCCCAACAGCATCCAAAGTGGTATATCTGTTTGAGAGGGGGATGGCCACAGGGGACCCCTGCACTACCTGCCTGCACCTCTTACTCTGCCTGGTGGTCACCCATTCACTTCCTGCCTGTACACCCTTTACCTGCGGTGTGACCAATTTGCTAAACGTGCTATCCACGACGTTCTCAGCGTCGCGAATGCTCCAATATGCATCCATCCACAGCTCCAGCACCACAATGCGATCCATCAGTAGCTGCAGCTGGATACACTTCCCACACACATGGTTGTCAGGGACACAGGAAGCGTCCCTGATTCCCACATATAGCAGGAGGAGCATATCACGGGGCGGAGCTCTCCTGCCATGACTTACCCTTTAATTAATTATAACATTAAATTAAATGAATCCTACCAATTTCACTTCAATTAAATGATATACTCAAGGGCCCTTGTTTAACAGCAGTCCCCGCTACACCACAGAGACTCTAGAAACTATAAACCACAGAATTTAAGTATGGAAAAAAGGAGAAAGAGAGAAATACTCACCAACCAATCACTTACCTGCTTTCTGGTGACGTCACTCTTCGATTACTTTTTACTTCTGTCTCCCGCTCTGAGATTGGTAAATCTACCTGATCCTCCGGCTCCCTTTTGTACTCTGCCGCCGCCGCTCCTCCTAGGTCCGCACCGCCGCTGCTACTTGCCTAGACAGAAGTTAGTTATGAATGGTAGCAGCTGTGTGTGGGGACCGGTCAATAGTGGAGTCCTGCAGGCATCTGTGTTAGGACCATTGCTCTTCACCATCTTTATTAATGATCTGGATGAAGGCATCAATGGAATGGTCCACATGTTTGCAGATGACACAAAGATATGTGTGGGAGTTAGGATTTTAGATGAAAACAATAAGCTGCAGGTGCAATGGGGGAATGGACCCATATCTGGCAGATGTCTTTCAATATAGGCAAGTGCAGTGTGATGCATTTGGGGAGTGGCAATTCCAAGCACGCATACACCATGCAGTGTTGTCTTCTCAAGGTTGCTGAGTGGTGTTTGTTGTTCATGAAACATTGAAGGCCCATGACCAGTGTGATAAAGCTGTTGTGAAAACGAATAGGGTGTTAGGATGTATAGCTAAGACAATTAAATATAAAACTAGAGGTACAACCTTGCCTTGTCGAAGGCCTTGGTCCAGCTGTACCTGGAATGCTGTGTACAATTTTGGCTCCCTCACAGGATGGGTGATGTCGAGGCCCTGGAAAAGGTCACTTGATTGATACCTAGTTTAAGGGCCTTTAAAGAGCTGGGAATGTTTATTTGGTGGTACAAAACTGCATCTGTGTGCGTGGCAGACCCACGCCCATTGGATAGTTGGCAAAGTGGTTGTGCTGCTGCATGAGATGGTATTGAGGAAGGTTGCCCTGTTTGGCACTTCAGGACATCTGGCCCTGATGACACCAGCGCACCTTGCCTGCCAGTAGGTGGCTGCTATGCTGAATGTTGGGTACAATACATGGGTGTCATCTAGCACACTCTGGGAAGCCTTGCCATCCTGAAACTGTTCTGTGTCCTGTCCAGCTGATGCCTCCTTTCCACAAGAAAAGTGATGAATGTGTTTCCCCTTCTCTGCCACATGCTTGATCCATCTATGGCTAGCCAATTGATTTACTTGGCATATGTCACCAGTGATAGTTTGGAAGGATCCGGTGGTGTGCAGTAATGACCATCAAGCCCACGTAAAGAGCTATGCTTGTGGTACAATTGTTTACAGGTTGGCCTCCAAGAGACGACATAGCTATGTAACAGCCTCCATTGTGAATCAGAGGTGCCAAAGCCAGGTCTCCTTTGAACTCTCCAGGAATGACAATCTGGGTCAGTAAATGCAGATCCTGGAATAAGGGCGGGTGCAAACTTAACTCGTGAGGTACGGGTGCACCTGCTTTTCTGGTACCCTCCAGAACTGCTCTTCTTCCTCCAAATCTAGGAGTGCCAATGGAACACCAAAGGAATTCCCACCCTGCTCACCTTGGTTGATGCAAATGAAATGCAAGACTTGTAAGAAATGTAGTTGGAAATAAAAGTATTGCAATCAGCCTCCTTTCATCAAGATCTGAATACAGCTGCCACAGCTAGCACAGCCTGTTACAGTCAAGGTCACTACAGCCCTCAGCTTCTTTGCCTCAGCTCCTTCCAAGCTGTAACAGGAGATATCAGCAACATCAGTCAATCTGCAATTCATGCTTGCATTAAGCAGGTGACTGATGCCTTGTTTACTAGATCGCCTAATATCGCCTTACGTGGCTCGGTGTGAAATTTTGTCTGATATCGCTCCTGTGGTGATGGTGATGTACTTTCATCACTTTCCCCGTGGACATGCGGATGCAGCAGGAATAGGGCTCTGGGGTTTGCACAGATTGCAGGTCCAGGACCTCATTGAGGGCACACACGTCGCTCTGTGAGCTCCTTCAGATGATCGCGTTGCCTTCATGAAATGCAAGGGCTTCCACTCCATTAATGTGTAACTGGTGTGTGATCACCAGCAGCGCATCATGCAGGTCTGTTCCTGCTTTGCTGGCAGCTGCCATGACACTTTATATTGCGCTAATCCCCCAATCCCCCCACTCTTTGCCTCGGCACAACAAGGGAGAGGCTGGCTGCCTGGTGACCAGGGTCTCTCCCCTGTACACGTGGCTTGTGATTTCTCTCCGGAAACCACAAAAGGATTCATGCCTTATACAAATGCTTAGCCCCTATTCCTTGTCTTGTGCTCTCGTACCTAATCTAGTGCTCCTACGAAGTGCTCCCTCAGTGGATTCAGTATGGGATTTGGAAGGCTGCTGTTGTTCAGTCAAGGGCTCTTGAGATGCTCATGGTCAGCAACCTCTAGGAGCTTGGGCAGAGAGGACCCAGCTGCATACTGCAGCAACATAGCGGCTACCAGGGCAGTCTGGTCCAGCTGTCGTTTTGGTACCAGGATGAGTTTTAGTTGAGGCTGTTGTGAGGTCCCAGACTCACTGTCATCCTGAGAGATTGTTACATGTTCCATTCCCATTGCGTGACTTCCCCTGCTATCGGGCTGTGGCTCAGCACTTGCACTGATCTGCAGGAGAATAGACATTAGGAGATCCATGATCCAACTGAAGCCTCTATCCCATTCGGTCTCTCAGCCTGTCAAAAGCGGAGGAGATGGTTGAACCAGAGCCTGCATAGCCCCAGCATGAACATCTCTGAAAGGTGTTAGTCATGGTGCTACAGGCTCCCGCAAGGAGGGCTCAGCTGCACTGAGATGACCATTTGCTCCATGGTTGACTGCGAGTGTCGATGTCATGTGCCAGAACCCCACACAAGTTGGTAACGAAAGAAAGATGTGCATTTATCTAGCGCCTTTCATGACCACCGGACGTCCCAAAGCGCTTTACAGCAATGAAGTACTTTTTGAAGTGTAGTCACTGTTGTAATGTAGGAAACGTGGCAGCCAATTTGCGCATAGCAAGCTCCCACAAACAGCAATGTGATAATGACCAGATTATCTGTTTTAGTGATGTTGATTGAGGGATACAAATTGGCCAGGACACCGGGGATAACTCCCCTGTTCTTCTTCGAAATAGTGCCATGTGATCTTTTATGTCCACCTGAGAGAGCAGACAGGGCCTCGGTTTAACGTCTCATCTGAAAGACGGCACCTCCGACAGTGCAGCACTCCCTCAGCACTGCACTGGAGTGTCAGCCTAGATTTTTGTGCTTAAGTCTCTGGAGTGGGACTCGTTGCACACTCTCTGAGTGGCAGGCAGTTAAATACATTGAGGAATCTCTGGTGCACAGAAAGCACTTTTATTTTACAGGCTATGCACCTGAGTTGGCCTTTGTGTGAGCTGTTTCCTGGTCCGTCCATTCCAACTGCTCGCGTGCTCGGTGAATCCCCCTCAGTGACTCTCTTATGCCCACCTGAGCAGGAAGGCAAACTGGGCTTGGTTTAACATCTCATCCCGAATATAGCACCTCTGACAATGCAGAGCTCTCTCATATAGCCTAGATTGTGTGCTTAAGTTTGTAATGGGACTTAAACCTTCTGACTCAGGCTGGATTGTCATAAATTGAGCCAAGATGGCACTTAAGATTAAAGGAAATCTTCTGATATATTTAAAAGAATTCATAAGATAGATACAGAAGAGAGAGGCCATTTTAGCTCACCATCAGAATAAAAGACCTATATTACCTTATCAACAACAACAACAGCTTACATTTATATAGCGCCTTTAACGTAGTAAAACATGCAAATGCGTTTCACAGGAGCATTATCAAATAAAATTTGATAAGGAGATGTTAGGGCAGATGAGGTCAAGGAGGTAGGTTTTAAGGAGCATCTTAAAGGAGGAAAGAGAGGCAGAGATGTTTAGGGAGGGAATTCCAGAGCTTAGGGCCTCGGCAGCAGCGCGATTAAAATCGGGGATGCGCAAGAGGCCAGAATTGGAGGAGCGCAGATATCTCAGAGGGTTGTAGGGCTGGAGGATGTTACAGAAATAGTGAGGGGTGAGGCCATGGAGGGATTTGAAAACAAGGATGAGAATTTTAAAATCGAGGCGTTGCTCAACCGGAAGCCAATGTAGGTCAGCGAGCACAGGGGTGATGGGTATCACATCATCTAACTGACTTTTGAATGAGTCTAAGGTTATTGTCTCTACAACACTGCCCTTCAAATCATATTTTTGCATAAGGGTTATCTTCCTGACACCTTTCCTAAACTTTCCTTTCAGCAACTTTAATCTTGGTATACCTTGAAGTAGTCCTCAGGAGTAACATTACCATCCTCTATACTTCTACAAGGTGGCCTCTCGGGTGTCTACTTTCAAAGATAAAAAGCTGCAGTTTTTCTAGTCTTTCCTTATAACTCAACCTTTGCTGCTGTTAGAAATTGGGGTCTGACTTCCATGGAAAGTAAATCGAAGGAGGTGTAAAAGAGGGCTGATCCGATCCCACAGTTTCCCGCTGGGCAGGTTAGGTTAAAATTACCCCCAATTATCTGATCTCCACAATTAAATTACAGCCAGATCCTATACCCATTATTCTACATATATTGCAGTCTGTTAGAGGTTGCTTAATGTATGTATAAAATCACTTTAGGCATGTCGGTAAAGCTGGATAATCCGCTGTTTAAGGAAGGAGGGAGAGAGAAAACGGGGAACTACAGACCTGTTAGCCTCACATCAGTAGTTGGGAAAATGCTGGAATCTATTATAAAGGATGCAATAACTGGGCACTTAGAAACTAATAGTACGATTGGGCAGAGTCAACATGGATTTATGAAAGGGAAAACCTGTTTGACAAACCTATTGGAGTTCTTTGAGGATGTAACTAGTGGAGTAGACAAAGGGGAACCGGTAGATGTGGTGTATTTGGATTTTCAGAAGGCCTTCAATAAGGTCCCACACAAGAGGTTGGTGAACAAAATTAGGGCACATGGAATTGGGGGTAATATACTAGCATGGATTGAGAATTGGTTAACAGACAGAAAACAAAGAGTAGAGATAAATGGGTCTTTTTCAGGATGGCAGGCTGTGACTAATGGGGTACCGCAAGGATCGGTGCTTGGGCCCCAGCTATTCACAATCTATATCAATGATTTGGATGAGGGGACTAAATGTAACATTTCCAAATTTGCTGATGATACAAAGCTAGGTGGCAGTGTCAGTTGTGAAGAGGATGTGAAGAGGCTTCAAGGGGATCTCGACAAGCTCAGTGAGTGGGCGAGAACATGGCAGATGGAATATAATGTGGATAAATGTGAGGTTATCCACTTTGGTAGAAAAAACAGAAAGGCAGAGTATTTCTAAATGGTGAAAGATTGGGGAATGCAGATACTCAAAGGGACCTGGGTGTCCTTGTACATGAGTCACTAAAAGTGAATGTGCTGGTGCAGCAAGCCATTAGGAAGGCAAATGGTATGCTGGCCTCCATTACAAGAGGATTTGAGTACAGGAGTAAAGAAGTCTTACTTCAATTATATAGGGCCTTGGTGAGACCACACCTGGAGTACTGTGTACAATTTTGGTCTCCTTACCTAAGGAAGGATATACTTGCCATAGAGAGAGTGCAACGAAGGTTCATGAGATTGATTCCTGGGATGGCGGGACTGTCATATGAGAAGAGATTGAGTAAACTAGGCCTGTATTCTCTTGAATTCAGAAGAATGAGAGGGAATCTCATTGAAGCATACAAAATATTACAGGGCTTGATTGGGTGAGTGCTGGGAGAATGTTTCCCTTGGCTGGGGAGTCTAGAACTAGGGGCCACAGCCTCAGGATAAAGGGTAGGCCATTCAGGACTAAGATGAGAAGAAATTTCTTCACACAGAGGGTGGTGAATCTTTGGAATTCTCTACCCCAGAGGGCTGTGGAGGCTCAGTCATTGAATATATTCAAAACAGAAGTCGATAGATTTCTGACTAGTAAGGGCATCAAGGGATATGGCGATAGGGCCGGTGAATGGAGTTGAGACAGAAGATCAGCCATGATCTCATTGAATGGCGGAGCAGGCTCGAAGGGCCGAATGGCCTACTCCTGCTCCTATTTCTTATGTTCTTATCTTCTTATACACAATTGCTGCATCTTGTAAGTTATCTTATACTGTGGTATCTAATCTACCTCCAAACATAGCTGAGCTGTCTGTCCAAATAAATACCCAAAGAATGGACCCACGAGATTAAGCAGAAAATGAGACAATTTGATGAGTGCAAGAGACCATCACCATCACAACCAACAACAACAACAACTTACAATGTAGCACCTTTAGCAGAGAAAAATATCACAAGGAGCTTTACAGAGAACGGATTTTGAGCCATGGAGGGAGAACTAAAAGAGGTGACCGGAAGCTTGATCGACAAGATGGGTTTTATGGAAGGCTTTTAAAGGTGAAGTCAGAAAAGAGGCTGAGGGTTTTAGGGAGGGAGTTCCAGAGAGTGGAGTCGAGGCAGGTAAAGGCTTTGCCACCAATCCTGGGCCAAAGGGAGGGAAGGATGCACATAAAGTTACTTACCAATACGTTATTTGAGATGTGGAACGGAAGTATGTACCTGCTATAAGCACCGTGTGGCTTACTTGAGGTCATTGATAGTCACAAAGGCACTTTTGAATCTAAAGACTTGCCTGCTATTCAAAATGTACTTGTTACAATTTTTGCACAAATTCTGGAAATTCACATGCTAGTAGTCACATTTTTGGTTTGCACAATCTTCTTTGGTATCTCTCTGTTAGCTGAAAGGATTGTGATGATTAGTCAACATACTACAATGGCTACTTGTTTGAATGTACTTTGATGCACCACTCCTTGAGGCAGGAATCAATTACAGCCATTTTTTCTCTACACTGAATAAATATTTGGACACTGTCTGTAATGCTGATTCAACGCAGAGCCTCGCTAGAGGAGTCACATACAGTCAAGGCATTTTAACCTCCAGAAGCTGATGCATTTTATGTCTTGAGAGAATGTGGAGATGTTTATTCGAGCAGTCAGAATGAAAAAAGATCCTTTGGCAGTTGAGACTGCAGCGAGCAGACTTGTTATGACAAAACCAGGCAGACTTCATGGGCTGAAGTGGAGGAAACCAGTTTGCTATTTGTACCTCAGCTCGAATGGAATTTTTGTCAAGTGGCAAATGCATTAGCAAGACCTGAATCAAAAGACATTGGTTGCAGGATCCTAAGCCGCTGGGTTTCATCTGTGTACTGACTGCAAGAGGAGGCCTTGATAGGAAAATAAAATTGTTACCACAGATATAATCTGGAGAGGGGAATGCTGTAAACTGCTGCATTTTTCATTACTATTCAATAGAATTATGGATGTCCTTGGACTGGGCATCAATTGCAAAATATTTTCAGAGAATGCTAACAGGAAAGAATGTATGTTAAAACACATGAGGGTGAAACAGGTATAGAAGTGAGGGCCAAGTTTTGCCCCAATCAAGGAATATTATTATCACCCTTATCACCATAGTTTCCCAGTTATGTATTTGAATCTCCATAGTTTCATGAGTGTTATAACATCTCTGCAAGATGCTAAGCACACAACTGAATCCAAATTACACCAGTATTGCATATATTGGCACATATTATGGGATAAATTTTCACCTTCATTCTAATGAACAGAATATAATGAGCATGCGCATGCTGAAATTTTAGATGTATGTTCCCGCTGTGTGAAGCTGCGTCCTGCGATTTAAAAGATTAACATCAAGCGTGCACTTTTGATTTGTCACACTTCTTGTGTCATGATTTGGTCACACAACAGTGTAACGCCTAGACTTGCTTTAATTTAAATTGTTAGGCTTGTATTTTATAGGTTTTTATACTTACCATTACTACTTTATGTGTCTCCAGAGGCTGGCGTGTTAGGCCTCAGGCTGCCTTGCTGTGCCCAATACCAGCTGTCTTCCCAGTCCCTGCCTGCACCCGCTACTGCTCCTGCATTCTGCCTTCTATTCTCTTTTGGGCTTGGTACATTAGGTCTTGGCCTCTACTCTCTCATCTTTATGTATCTTTGTCCACCTATGCTCCTGGTGCCACTCCCACACATACCCTGCCATCTGCCTTGGTCCAATGTCCATGTCTCAGTCCCAGCACCTGTGGCTTTCTGATTCTTTGCCAGTTTCCCAAAACTAAGCTGAGAAAACAGAATTTTTTCCTTTTTTTAAGCGCTTATTTATAACTCTGGCCACCCTCCACCACAATTTCCAGCCAAAACTTCTCGCTCTTATTGTTTGCATTTCTTTTAGTCACACTTCCAGTGCGTGTGTTTATTAGTCCTGCTCTTGGGTGTTTGCATTTACTTGTAGCCCTGCTATTTGTATTTTTTTTAGTTTTGGCCAGTACTTGTGTGTTATTTTAGTTGCCCTCCCAGTGTTTGTGTTCCTAAAGTATAGCTTTGTTATCTCTTTCTTCTTCCGCTCCTGATGTTTCTGTTTCTTTTTATTCCTTCCCCCAGTGTTTCTTTTTCTTTCAGCCTCACTCCTACTGTGGTGGTTTAATTTACTCCCCGCTCAGGCCCCGGTTAAAATGCCATCGAGGTCCTATTGATGTAATATGATTTGAAGCAATTCATGAGGCTTTAGCTGGGCGCCACACGCATCTGCAGAACCCTGCAGGTTAATATCAGAGACAGTGTGAAAGGGTCGAGTTCTGAGCGGGTAAGTAATAAGCTCATTTTTAACTGCCCACCCACCTGCTGGCAGGTAAGGTGAAAATCAACCCCTTATATATTTAACATAAACACAATTTAATACGGTTTCACGTATTTCGCATTAATTTATTTTAAATCCCATTCATTTTATTCATAAACCTCTGCAATTAAGGAAGAGATTTACGGAGATGTTGCCTGGGCTGGGGAATTTTAGCTATGAGGAACGATTGGATAGGCTGGGGTTGTTTTCTTTGGTACAGAGGAGGCTGAGGGAAGACCTAATTGAGGTGTATAAAATTATGAGGGGCCTACATAGAGTGGATAGGAAGGATCTATTTCCCTTAGCAGAGGGGTCAATAACCAGGGGGCATAGATTTAAAGTAATTGGTCGGAAGTTTAGAGGGGATTTGAGGAGAAATGTTTTCACCCAGAGGGTGGTGGGGGTCTGGAACTCACTGCCTGAAAGGGTGGTAGAGGCAGAAACCCTCGTCACATTTAAAAAGTACTTGGATATGCACTTGAAGTGCCGTAACCTACAAGGCTACAGACCAAGTGCTGGAAACTGGGATTAGGGTGGATAGCTCTTTGTCAGCCGGCGCGGACAAGATGGGCCGAATGGCCTCCTTCTGTGCTGTAAATTTCTATGATTCTATTAAATAAAGCCTTCCAATTTTTTTTCTCGGTGAGTGCAATGCTGTCAAGATCACATTTATCGCCCATCCCTACTTGCCCTGAGAAGGTGTTGGTGAGCACTCTCCTTGAAACGCTTGCAATTGTTTACAACTGAGTAGCTTGCTAAACTGTTTCAGAGGACATTAAGAGTCAACCACATAATCTAGGACTAGAATCACATGTAGGCTGGGCTGGTTAGGGGTCGCACAACACCAGGTTATAGTCCAACAGCTTTATTTGAAATCACCAAGCTTTCGGAGCGCTGCTCCTTCGTCAGGTGAAGTCCTTCACCTGACGAAGGAGCAGCGCTCCGAAAGCTTGTGATTTCAAATAAAGCTGTTGGACTATAACCTGGTGTTGTGCGACTTCTCACATTTGTCCACCCCAGTCCAACACCGGCATCTCCACATCATGGTTAGGGGTGGCAAACTTCCCTTCCCAAAGGGCATTAGTGAATCAGTTTTACAATAATGCTTTTATAGTTATTGTGCTATCTTACAAATGACCAGATTTATTGAATTCAATTTCACAATTTGGGTGGGAGATGGCTGGTGGCATGGTCTGGCGTGGTAGGGAAAGGAGCCATCAATGGCTGCAGACTGTATTTGGGATGGTACTTGTCGGCAAAATGTAGTTCCCTTCCCTTCCCTCATTCCATCAGGTCAGTTACCTTCTCACTATCTATTCCCCATCCTAACACCCCCTTATTCCTATCACTGCCCCTACCTCCTTCCCTTTGAACTACAACTCACCCCTTCCACCTTGCTGTACTGTCACTCACTTCACCCTTAATTGTATAATAGAGGTTGTATTAATCATAGAAATCATAGAAATTTATGGCACAGAGGAGACCATTCGGCCTATTGTGTCTGTGCCGGCCGAAAAAGAGCTATCCAGCCTAATCCCACTTTCCAGTTCTTGGTCTGTCACCTTGCAGGTTACAACACTTCAAGTACCTATCCATTCTTATATTCTATGCCTCAGCTAATAAAGGAAAGTATCCCATATGGCTTCTTAACCATGTTATCTTCCTGTCCTGCTACCTTCAGGGATCTGTGGACATGCACTCCAAGGTCCCTCTGTTCCTCTACACTTCTCAGTATTCTACCATTTATTGTGTATTCCCTTGCCTTGTTAGCCCTCCCCAAATACATTACCTCACATTTCTCTGGATTGAATTGCATTTGTCACTTTTCTGCCCACCTGACCAGTCCATTGATATCTTCCTGTGGTCCACAGCTTTCTTCCTCACTATCAACCACACTGCCAATTTTTGTATCATCTGCAAACTTCTTAATCATGCCACCTACATTGAAGTCTAAATCATTGATACATCACAAAAAACAAGGGACCTAGTACTGAGCCCTGCGGAACCCCACTGGAAACAGTCTTCCAGTCACAAAAACACCCATCAACAATTACCCTTTGCTTCTTCCCACTGAGCCAATTTTGGATCCAACTTGCCACTTGGATCCCATGGGCTTTTACTTTTCTGACCAACCTGCCATGTGGGACCTTAATGTTGAAACAAAACAAACGTTGGTTAGAAGTAAATAGTTTAGGAAGAAATTATATAGAAATGTAAATTTAATTGAATAATAATCGGAAATTGTATACTGAGGTTTTTATATAATTATGCAGTTTGTCAGTTAAAATAAATTAATATAAAATGCTAGTTTATCTCCCATGGGGAATCGAGACCAAATGCATCATCAGACCAGCAGAGGAATAATTGGACCAAGGTGGGGGAAACGGGAAGGGAGGATAACACAGTGGCATAGTGGTTAGCACTGTTGGCTCACAGCGCCAGAGACCCGGGTTCGAAACCGGCCTCGGGTGACTGTCTGTGTGGAGTTTGCACATTCTCCCTGTGTCTGCGTGGGTTTCCTCCGGGTGCTCCGATTTCCTCCCAGAGTCCAAAGATGTGCGGGTTAGGTTATTTGGCTATGATAAATTGACCCTTAGTGTTAGGGGGATTAAATACGTGGGGTTATGGGGATATGTGTCGGTGCAGGCTCGATGGGCTGAAATGGCCTCTATCTGTGGGGATTCTGTGATAAGGAAGATGGGAAAGGGAGCAAGGATGGAAAGGAGCAGGGGGAGAGTGGGTGAGGGCAGACAGGGTAAGGGCAGAGGAGGGACAAAGGGCAGGGTGAGGGGGATGAGTAAGGGGGTCAGGGATGAAGGAGAGGGGAGATGAGTATCTCAACGTGCTGCGTAAAATAATTTCTCCTCATCTCACCCCTGGTTCTTTTGCCATTTTCCCCCCCCGAGCTTTCTACGTAAGGAAAGTGACCAGGATGGTCACAAATTTATTCTTCATTTATTTACTACTATTGGGTAAGGAGAGCCCTATTTAAGTATTGATTTAAAAAATATAGATTTATTGGCAATATGAGGAGATTGCCACATATATAATATTTAAGCAAAAAGTGCACATGCACCAAATGCTTTAGATGGCTGTATTCATGCAGCTGTAACCATTTTAAGCCATGCTTAATCAAACATTCTCTCTGGAAAGTAGAATTGATTTTAAGATCGCACTGTAAGAATATTTAATTATTTTGTTATGGGGTCAACAAAGGTCACTTGTTCACTTAAAGACATTACATTAGCAGCAACCAGCACTGATGTGGCTTTTGGTAATTCTGATAACTTTCCTCCTGCTGGTCTTTTTAGTAAATGTCAATAGAAAGCTCCTAGGTGCTGGCTAAAAAAATGGGCAGCCCAAAGGATTTTATTAGCTGAAGCTTATTATCTTGCATCTGATAAACCCTAATTACTCTTATTAACCGTTCTGTCTAGTTTCACACATAATGGTGAGAAAGTTGGCAGTAATTACTGTGAAATGCCTTTGCTTTTGTTATGGGTTCCCTACTCATCCAAGGCAAGACAATAAGCCCCCTTCCAGACCATTCAACTAACTTTTTTTTATATAATGTTTCACAGGTTAGCCTCATTTGCAATTCAGTCTTGACAATAAGGGACCCTTACTGGGGTCAAGCAGGTTCAATTGTCCTGCGGGATTACTGTAGGATTTCAAACTGTAAGGGTTCTGGATCACATGTCCAACTATTGATGCTTCATATCAAAAAGCTTCTTGGGGTTAAAAGGAAAAGATGGTTTCAGGCAGTGAGTAGAAGAAAGGCTGTGGGCAAGGTTCACCCCTAGGGATCCAGAGGCTTCTGCATGGTTTCTTTCAAACCCATTCATCCTTAATCACTTAAGGATTGCACTGGGGTTGTCTTTAGCAGTCGGTTCTGAAGGCTTCATGCAAACATTTGGCACATTTCGAATGCTTTTGAATTTAACTGTAAAATTGTCCCTTCCACGCACTGCTCTCCGCCTTCAGTCATGTGAATGCTTTCATGATGTGCTTAGTTCCACAAATGCCAGATTGTTTACTAAGGAGTCCAGCTGACAGCGGGGTAACCATGCATCTTCTATTAGTTGCAGTCCTGTAATATAAAATATTTTGGGCTAGAAATTGCGTAGCACCCCGTTTGGAGCGATAAACAATTGATTCCGACGGGAACTTCCGGTGTAGCGCACCAAGAGGGAAGTGGAGCGCTATATCAATTGCTACCACTTCTCTCAGAGCGCTAAAGGGAGCGAGAGGGGCAGTAGCGGCAGAGCGCTGCACAATGTTCCGTGCAGCGCTACCGGTTTTACAGGCTCCGTCCCTCCCTTAAAGAGAAGGGCCAATGCTGCGGTCATTGGGGGGCTAAGGCTGGGAATGATCATTGACGGCAGCTGCGATACGCGTATAGCAGCCCCAAGCACTCTACGAAAGTGCAGGGCTGATCAATCGCAGGCTGGATAAAAATCAAAATACAGCACACTGGGGACATTATTAAATTTTGTCCTACCTGACCACCACTGCCTTTAATTAGCAAGCGGCCTGCCGAGGTGACAACGCCTCCTGCAGCTGCCGCTGTTGACGCCTGGCGAGGCTGCAGGGGGTGGAAGCAAATTTTACATCCGGGGCGATAACGGGGTGCTGCGCACCGGATGACATCACGATCGCCGGGGTGCAGGAGATCGAGGCGGTAAGTTTTAGCACTAGCGCTAACCTGCCATGGATGTTTGCGGGCATGGTAATTTCGCCGCGCCCGGTCGGTAAGCCCTTAGCGCCCCGTTATCGCCCCCGGAGGCGCTAGCGAGAGGTGCAAAGGAGGCCAATTTCTCTCCCTTTATATTGGCTACAGGGAAGCGGCCCTCAAACGGAGACCTGCGATGTCGGTGCACTGCCCTCCCCTGTGCATGATACTTGGTGCCACAGCTTCTGAGGAAGACTTCTTGGAAGATGGAGATCTGAGATTCGCATTGCTACAAAAGAGGAAATCAGACTGTACTTTTAAATACGGAACCAATGCCAACTTGCAAGACCCACAACAAAAGTGGGTCTCCACTGCTGTTGGCATAAAGATGCTGACGGCGGGAGATCTGCTCATTTGCCATCAGCTGCACTCTTCTAATATAAAAGCACTTCGGCCTAGAAATTCGATTACGCCCGAATGCATGTGGTGCGACCGCGGGCCAAGATTTACAGCCGCCTGTAAAAAGAGCACAGGCAGCACCGGTATTTTGGTGCAACGCGTTCTTTCCAGTGGTAACATCAGCAGGAGGTCGAAGGTCGCCTCTAAAGGATCGGTGCGGCGTTCTCGGGCAGTCACCTATTAACAGTTGAATGTGCTGTTTGGGATAATTTGGTGGCGGTCTATGTTCCCTTTTTTGTTGGCCCTGCACGGCCCCTTTAAGGGGCTGCGCGGGCCATTCAAAATACTACACATGCGCAGTTTTTACATTGAAATGCCGGTAAGCCGGCTGCGCGGGTTCCCTGGAGCAATGTGTGGCCGCGCACTTACAGGGAACACTGGTGGCAGTTCCTGGGTTTTCCTGGGTCAGGAGGTATCGAGTCCGCTGATGGCCCTTGTAGGGTTGGAGCATTGTCCGCTATGGTACATTAGGAGGCATTTGTTTGTCCACGGCTCCCCTCTTACTTTCTCGGACATTTGTCTGGGTCTTGTGTGGGGTCCACAAAGGGGTACCACACTGCCTGGTACTTCCGCCTTTGCTGTCGGCCATAGGTCCACAGATGTTTTACCCAGATGGTTGCTGTGTGGAGGTTTGTGCTCCACCTTGGTGCTGGAGGGGGAGGGGGATGGGGATGCACGGTATTCCAGCTAGCAGTGACAGTGCACTAGCCTGCAGATCACATAGGGGATTCACTCCCTGGTGAGTGGGTCTTAAAGCACAGGCTCAGATCTGGAGGGACTGTAAACACCACATAAGACTGTGGCATAGATGTCGTTAAATTAAATTTTTAACAACAACAGACTTTTGAAGAACTCTTGGTGAGAATGTGATGTTAAATCTTTCTTAATTCTTGGCCTTTTAAAAACAGACTTCAAAACTTTGCATATTATTTTATCAGTTCCTAAACTAGAAAACCCAATGTATAAAATTTAAGGAAATGCAGCTTTGATTTTTTCCTGAGATTCTTACAACTGTAGTACAGGGTTGTTTATTTTAAAAATATTTACAACCTCTAATGTTTGACTGACAGGGGGGGGGAGATTTGATGCATCTCATTGGAAGCAGTTTTCACTCCAATTACATAGTTTGAGCTCTCCATAGTTACCGGTTAATCAGCAGCTGTTTACTGTATGGGTTATAGCTCACCGCCGCTTTCTCCCGGCTCTAAGCACTGTTAGCGGCTGCACGCATGGGCATGCTTTGGAGAGGGCGGTAAGAGGAGCGGTATCGTCCAAAATCTATGAGCGTATGGGCAACACGGTGGCATAGTGGTTAGCACTGGTGTCTCACAGCGCCAGGGACCCAGGTTCGAATCTGACCTCGGGTGACTGTCTGTGTGGAGTTTGCACATTCTCCCCGTGTCTGCGTGGGTTTCCTCCGGGTGCTCCGGTTTCCTCCCACAGTCCAAAAATGTGCGGGTTAGGTTGATTTGGCTATGATAAATTGACCCTTAGTGTTAGGGGGGGATTAAATATGTGGGGTTATGGGGATAGGATGGGATATGTTAGGGGGAATTAAATACGTGGGGTTATGGGGGTAGGGTGGGATATGTGTACTGTGGGGATTAAAGCAGGGACAGGGTACTGGATTTGGATGATCAGCCATGATCGTATTGAATGGTGGAGCAGGCTCGACGGGCCGAATGGCCTACTCCTGCTCCTAGATTCTATGTTTCTAATTTGGCGTTGCACGCTGATTGACGACATGCTCCTGGTAATTAGAATACTTGCGGAGAGTGCAGGCAACGGCAGCGCTGCAAACCTGCCCAATATGGCGGCTGTCGCATTCCGCGCCGGAAGTGGGTGGAAGCGAGGCGACCGCCATTTTTTCTTCAAAGCCGGCCTTAATGGCTGACGCTAAAGGTTCGAATTTCTAGGCCTTAGTGTTTGTGCTGGAACACTCTGATCCCACTTCACATTCAAAGCTTCTGTTTTACTCTCAGTATGGTATTGATCATGTGCAGTTTGGCTCAGGATTAAGTGGCAAGGGAGAGGACGAGCATGGGAGCCAAGGACAACAAAGTGAATAACCACAACTTTGGAAACGTCTGTAAGAGAGGAGTCTAGGCTGCGTTGAAACCCAAGTCCCAAAGATGAAAGATGGTATTCCAACCCAGCCCAGGGCCCTCTGACATTGTCCCCATCTTTTTCAAAACCATCATCATCATACTTCTTAGAAAGTTTACAATATTAAAAATTGGTTTCTGAAGCTCATGGAAAATAGCAATTAAGCCCATTAATTGTTGGGTGGATCCAATTAAATGTAGCCACATTGCAGTTTCCAATTATTTAGGGAGCTGCACATATGTTGGCCATAAGTTAATCTCAGAGCTGGCACTAATGGGACGAACACTTTGCCAACACCAGCAAGAGGACAGCAACGTGACATTTTCCCTTCTTGTAACTGCCATGATTTTTTTCCAAGAAGCAGGACAAATAGGAGATGAAGGCAAATAGTTGCAGGACTCTCCAGAAATAATCATATCTGAGGAAAACATTTTACAGGACCAGACTGGCATGTTGAATAACCTCATCGTTCAAAAAGTCTCCTGTCAGCTTGGCTCATTTGCTAGCAGTTTTGCCTCTGAGTCAGAAGGTTGTGAATTCAAACCCCATTCCAGAACTTGAGCATATAATCTTAGCTGATACTTTAATGTAATACTGACTGAATGTTGCATTATCAGAGGTGCCATCATTTTGATGAGAGAGTTTTTGAAGAAAAGCAGAGGGTTCTTCTGGTGTCCTGGCAAGCATTTCTCTTGCAACCAACGCCAGGGGGCGGGGGGGGAAACAGTTTAATTGGTAAGTCCTTTCATTGCTGCTTGTGGAATCTTACTGTCTGCATATGGCTGCTAGATTTACCCACATAACAGTAATTGCATTTCAAACTAACTCATTGCATGTGAAGTACTTTGGAACATTTCTGCGAAATGTGTTAAGGTGCCATATTACAGCAAGTTCTTGCTCTCGCTCTGATATAAGGAACACACATGGCCGTGGCTGGCAACGGCTTGCAGCCGGGGCTGAATTTTCCTCAGCTATGCCACTCCAAACGGGGTGGTATAGTGGCAGAAACGGTGGGAAAATTGAGCTGTGAGGCCTGTCACCGCGTTCCTGTTCCAGCTCTGTTTTCCTCCCCCCGCCTCTGCCGGGAAGGCCACCAGCTGCCCTTCCATACCAGCTGCATATAAATGCTGACAGGGAGCTGGGCCTGGCAAGCTTTCCGCATTTCCCTGCCTTCTACCGCTGATCCTGCTGGTTTTAGAGACTGCTAGAATAGTCTGATTGCCACTCATTTCAGTTAAAACAATTTCCCGTACAAAATTGAGACATGTTGTACACCAGTCTGGCTGACATACGGCCACACATAAAAAGACATCAAGTGACAAAAAGGCATTCAGCCCAACAAGCCCTTTCTTTCACAGATGCTGTAGAAACTACTCAACGCCAATGCCACCTAATTTCCCCGGGGTAATCAAGCAACACTCCAGAATATACAACTATCCCCACAAGTCCATTAGTCCTGGCCTGCTGCTTTCAGAAGTTATTCCTCTTCTTAACTACTAGATTATTTGATCATCTGCACCTGACCCTAGAACCACTAGATGTTTATCCAGCTCCTTTGTAAAAGAAGTCTGTTCCACACACTGCCGGTCTAGCATATCAACTCACATGAAACCTTTCACATATTTATATGCAATAACTGATCTGCCATATCATTCTCCTATTGCTCCAGGAGCAGACATTCCCATACCTGAATTTACTGTCCCAAAACACTTCACAGAAGCATAATCAGACAAAAATGGACGGCGAGCCAAAGAAGGAGATGTTAGGAGGGATAACCAAGAGGCTGGAGAAAGAGGTGGGTTTTAAGGAGTGTCTTAAAAGAGGCGGAGAGGTTTAGAGAGGGAATTCCAGAGCTTAGGGCCTAGACAGCTGAATGTTTGGCCGTCAATGGTGAGGTGAAGGAAGTGTGGGTAGCAGAAGAGGCCAGAGTTGGAGGAACTGAGTAGCTAACTCTGTGCCTAATTAAAATGAATGCAAAAGAAGGGAGAAAGGTAAACATGGTAATTTCAAAAAACATTTGTGCTCTTTGTATACTAATGGTTTTCCTCCTGTGGAACTAGATATTTTTTTCATCCTGTGATCAGGTATCCCTGAAGGTGCTCTCTGTGTTCCCCTTCTAGTAGCAGGACCAGTACTGGCTTGTACCAGTGATGGATTGTCCAACTCAGGAGTTTTACTTTGTTCTGAGGGTACGGTACCGATAATGTTTATCTGCCTGATTATCACCTCCCAGGCTTGGTTCCTTATATGCGGCTTGGAGGGTATGTTACAGTGAGCATATATTTTTTAAAAAGCACACTCGGCCCTATATCTTGCATAACAAATGACATTTTAGCATCTGTGAATTGGGCCTCTCTTGTGGTTTTGAGTCATAGCTCTCAACTTTCTAATCATTATTTCTGTATTACTGACCGGTTCATTTGCTATAGGGGTTAAGAGGCCCAGGTATTATAGAAAATTGCTGTCTTCCCACATATTTGTAAATTGAACAGTTTGTACAAACAGTTCCTCTCTTAAGGGCCCTAACAAATAATACCTGGAAACTGAGCCTCAGAGTGTTTTCACTGTAAAATACATGTGTCTCGACGTGCAAACTTTTGAAACCTCTAACCTTTCCTCACAGTCTATCGATTGTCATTTTGTCTGCCTATCAATGTTGTCTATGGATTGTTTTAGACTCTCGCTGCTAACTCGATGCAGTGCCACATTATAAATCGGATAGTATTGTACTCTACGTCAAACAGCTTTCCACTTCTGTTACTCTGTAAACCTCTGAGATTAATGTGTTCGGCCTGTGACTGTTTTGCCTCCCTAACTTGATTTACGAGGAACAACAGTTCAGGGTGGAAATTAGTCACATTACTATCAGCACCAAGGCAACTGTCTCAGTACTGTTGATAAAAGCAACAGCTGAAGTGAAATTCTGTTTCTTGAATACCATTCACACAACAAAATTGATTACATGAAGCAAGAGGAAAATGGGTTTGGTTGCTCAATAAAAATAGGTATCCAATCGTACTCCAGATGTGGTAATACAGTTACAGTTCATTAGATTATTTGTTGTGTGCATGAAATATGTTCAAACTAGAAAATCATATCATAAAAATGTAGCACATATCTGGAAGAGATGAGGTTTTAGAACTCTGCATGACCAAATGCCATTACTTTCAGCAGCCTCTCTCCTCTGCTTACCCTTGACACTAACGGTTCCTCTCTTCCATGTCAGGTCCAGAAGCTGCACAGGGCCCTGGGCGAGCAGTGGAAGAGGAGGACAGCACTATGGAAGAAGAATCTTCACTCGACCATACCCTTGCAATAACCAGCACAGCTACTGGGACCACGCATAGTTCAGAGGGTAGGTTAAATGGGTCGACACGGAGATGCACCCAGCACTAGTGCGCTGGAGCAAGGGCAGGTGGTGCAGACAACCCAGGAAACAGCGCGTTGGAAAGAGAGCTCACATACCAGCCCAGCTACAGAGGTGACAACTTTGATGGCGCAGACTATAGAAGAAGATTGATAGCTGTATACACCAACAACTTCAAGGTGCACTGGGTTGCTTGCCAGCGAGTCTCTACACAATGGCACAAAGTATGGAGAAGTCCAAGTCCAACCTGTGTGGGTTCCTTGCACCGGCCAACGGAACACTTGAATCAACCATGGAGCAAGTGGTTAGCTCTGTGAGCACTGCAGGAGGGGCCACAGCAATGGAGCCTCTCCTGACACCTTTGCTGGGACCTCACATTGCTGCAAGTGGCACCATCGGAGAGGCACATTCTGTTCTTTCTCAAGATGGCAACATGCCTGCTAGCCCACTATTCTCTCAATCAATGTCTTTGTTGGTATTTTTGTTTATATTAATTCTCGGGATATTTCTATAAGGGATAGCAGTCAGCAGCAGGAACCCTGGCTGAGTTTTCCTCTCCCTATTCTGGACGTATTCAGGCCAATTATAGTGTGTCCACCACCAGACTGGTTCAGATCAGCTAAGTCAGCATTGAGTAAGAATTGGACCTGGGAGCTTCCTGGTCCGTATTGCTTGGTATGATAGCCTCCGGTAGCTTAATCTACTGAGCCATTGGAAAAGTTGACTGGAGGCTTTTTTTTTAATAACCTTCAGTTGTATATTTTGTGCATGATATAATATTTCACTGTCTATTAAAATGATATAAGTCATGAGGGTATGCTGGGGAGCTGAAGATGAGTCAAACTATCATTGTCCTGCTGTGGTATTTATGCAGGTACGTTATCACTGTTCAATCATACCGTCAACATTATGAAGAAAATATGAAGAACATTATTTAGAAATGGTGGTGGTTTCACCTCAGGCTTGGAGCCATAACATGTGAGGTCCGACAGAATCACAGGAATATTCTTAATTTTATTGAAGCATATTCAAACGTGTCCAGAATCAGATGTGAAACGTTGGCCAGTGACCAAGTGGAATGCAGGATTGTACACAGTGATAACTGAATTCATGAAGCTCTGGAACTTGAAATGTGATGCATGTGCACTATTTTGAGCTGCTCCATAGGATTTGACATTTTCGTCACTGTCTTCAAGGTAATGCAAACAGGCAACCAGTTAAACAAAGGGGTCCAATGAGGCCGTAAATCAAAACTGGGACATGAGCCAATGAGCAAGGGGGAGCAAGGATATGGGAGAGGATACTACATTTAAGACCTAAATTGCAACAGCTGTTTTTTTACCAATTGTATATAGACTGTATCCAATAATGTGAACATACAGAACCTTGGAAACTAAACAAAACCTTTCCAAAAGACTTGGTACATTTCTGCTCCCACGGTATAGCTTAATAGAAGCGATCTAAGGAGCAGATTTCCACATGATGGAATTTTGGGCCTCTATCGGAACTACGGGCTACATTTTCGTGCCATCGATGGGGCTTCACATGCAGGAGATGGCTTATCTGAAAATCATGGGTGCACTGCTTGGCAATTTTCCATCCATTGATATCAATAGACTAAATAGTGCTGGCAGTGCACCCTACAACTTTTGGATAAACTACCATTTAGGTGCAACGCCCCATGGGTGGCACATGGTCTTGGAAATTTACCTCTATATGTTATTTAGTGAAGAATTGGAAACCCTAAAGTTTCCCCTTGGCATCCTTATGCTAGTTAACATTATAGAACAATTTTGAACTGATCAAGGAGATCACAGTTTAATGCCTCAGAATCATAGAATCATAGAATGGTTACAGCACAGAAGGAGGCCATTCGGTCCGTCGAGCCCGTGCCAGCTCTCTGCAAAAGCACTTCAGCTAGTCCCACTCCCCCACCCTTTCCCCGTAGCCCTACAATTTTTTTCCCTTCAGGTACTTATCCAATTCCCTTTTGAAATCTGCCTCCACCATCCTTTCAGGCAGTGCATTCCAGATCCTAACCACTCGCTGCATAAAAAAGTTTTTCCTCATGTCGCCTTTAGTTCTTTTGCCAATCACCTTAAATCTGTGTCCTCTAGTTTTCGACCCTTCCGCCAATGGGAACAGTTTCTCTCTATCTATTCGGTCTAGACCCCACATGATTTTGAACACCTCTATCAAATCTCCTCTCAACCTTCTCTGCTCTAAGGAGAATAACCCCAGCTTCACCAGTCTATCCACATAGCTGAAGTCCCCCATCCCTGGAATCATTCTCGCAAATCTTTTCTGTACCCTCTTTAAGGCCTTCACATCCTACCTAAAGTGCGGTGCCCAGAATTGGACACAACACTCCAGTTGAGGCGGAACCAGTGTTGTATAAAGGTTCATCATAACTTCCTTGCTTTTGTACTCTATGGGCTGGATTTTTCCAGGCCCAAGTAGGCGGGTTTGAAGGCAGGTCAGATGGGAAAGTTGAAAAAAATGGCAGCGGGCTCCGATCCCGCCTTCAACCCGCCTCTGCGCAACTTTCCCAAATGCAGGCTTGCAGACTCCGTTTCGGTCCCACCTCCAAGCGGCGGGATAGGCCCTTAAGGCACTTAACTGCTACTTAACGACCTCTATAATCCCATTTTGAGAGGCCTTTCAGAGTTTACCACATTTCCCACGTGCTGCGCATCTCTCCTGGAACGCGCCAGCTAATCCTGTCGGGTTCACAAGTGGTTGGCTTCCTAACAGCTGCAGCTCCACCATAAAAACGGAGTTTTCCACAATGATCATTTGCAGGTGGCAGAACTTTCTTTTCTCAGGTCTTGGAGAACGTTTTGCAAGTCTACTGATTTTGGAAGTGTTGAAACTGAGATCCATCTCCACTGTGACCTCCTGGGAAAACCCTCTCCCCACCTTGAGTGAGCGCTTCCTCAACTGAGGTATACACCAGCAGCATGGGAACCATTTATTTCCTTTCCTCCTGGACCTCAGATTCGGATGAAGACCAGCTGCGGCAGCAGCAGAACCCGGAACAACAGCAGCACCAACAGCAGCAGCAACAACAGGAGCGCCAACCTGCTGCTTACCCACCTGAAGCTGCACAGGCCAGAAGGCGCCAGCGCAGGGAAGCACGTCACCGCGGGAGATACCCCCAAAACAGGGTTTACAGACAGAGGATGAGCTACCTCAACATGAGTGAGCAGCAGTGCCAAAGGAGGCTGAGACTTTCGCGAGAGGTAGTGGGTAATATCTGCGCAATGCTGCACCAAGACCTGGAGCCCAGAGGAGCAGGTGGACACCCCTTACCAGTGGCTGTAAAAGTCACTACCACACTCAACCTCTTTGCTTCAGGCTCATTCCAGGGATCAACAGCAGATATCAGCGGCATCTCCCAGTCGGCCGCACACACTTGCATCACGCAGGTAACCGATGCCCTCTTTGCAAAGGCGCACAATTACATCAACTTCCGCAAGGATCACGCAAGTATAACCGCGCGTGTGGTTGGATTTGCTAATCTAGCAGGCTTGCCAAGGGTGCAGGGCGTCGTAGACTGCACGCATGTGCCCCTTAAGGCACCCCATCACAATCTAGCTCTTTTTGTCAACCGCAAGGGCTTCCACTCCCTCAACGTGCAGCTGGTGTGTAACCACAATAAGGAAATTTTGCATGTTTGCACCAAGTACCCTGGCAGTTGCCATGACTCGTTCATCCTGCAGCAGTCTAGTGTGTCTCCGCTCTTCAGTCCGCCAGACCAACTTTGCGGATGGCTACTTGAAGACAAGGGCTATCCCCTGAAGATGTGGCTAATGACACCGTTCAGGAGGCCATTCAACGAAGCTGAGGAGCACTATAACTCCAGCCACATTTCGACCAGATCCATTATCGAGCAAACCATCGGCTTGCTGAAGATGCGATTCAGATGCCTTGATAGATCAGGTGGAGCCCTGCAGTACTCAGCAGCCAGGGTCTCCAGAATCGTCATGGTCTGCTGTGCACTGCACAACATTGCACAGCATCATGGCTTGCAGCTGCCTGAGGGCCAAGTGGCTCAGCGCATAGCCTCCTCAGATGAGGATGAGGAGGATGAGGAGGAGAGCGAGAACGAAGACCTTGTGGAGGCGCATCAACCAGCGGCAGCAGCACACGAGAACATTGCTGCCCGGGATGCAAGGGATGTACTCATCTTGGCCAGATTTGCTTAGGCTGCCCAATCAAACACATTTGGCTCACATCTTCTTACCACATCATTGACAATGGACAAGAACCTACGGCTTCCTATCACTCTGACCACCATACTGACAAATCCAAACACCCTGAGCCCTCAATGTGGAAGTCCCTTTTTCGAAATGACACAGCCCAGAACTTCAACAGTTTGCCATCACTTCATTTTAAAACATTCAGTAAAGGATGGCATTTCACAATTAAACACAACAGAACACCCAAGTGACTACCCTTGTGACTACTTGTGCTTTACCTTCCTCTTACGCGTGCTCCTACGTGGTGCTCCCCCTGTGGCTTCAGCAGATGTGGAGGCCCCTTGCTCACTTTCATGCTGCTCCTGCTTTGACACCTTTGGTGAGCATCCTCTGGAGCTGTGAGCCTGTGAGGGCTCAGCAACAGTCTGCTGCTCCTGCGGCTGTGCAGGGGCTGAGACGCCCATCTCAGTTGGGTGAGGACTCTGGTGAGGCTCTGACCGAGGGCTACGCAGTGGCATGGGAGTGTGAGCGTTTGGAGAGGAGCCCCCACTTCCTTGTTGTCTGCCACCAACATCCCTCTCATGGGTCAGCCCCACTTCAGAGCTAGCTAGTGGCTTTACAGCACCTTGCTGCACTTCAGGGGGGCCATGAGGACCTGCTTCTGCATTGGCAGTCCTACTCCAGAGGACTTCCATGAAGGTCTGGTTTCTCTGCTCAATAGCTGCCCATCGCTCCTCCAGAGATGTCAGTCTATTCTGAACAATGACCGTGTTCTCAAGACCCTGGCGACTAAGCTCCTCCATGGCCGTAGCCATCCTCTCCTCTACCATAGCCATCCTCTCCTCTATGGTAGCCATCCTTATCACGGAGGTAGCCATCCTTTCCACGGAGGTTGCCATCCTTTCCGTGGTGATGCGTTCATGCGCCAATGCCTCCACAAACGCTCTGTTCATGTTAGCGATGGATTCCTCCATCCTCTCCACACTCGCAGTGACCCTGGAGACAAAACCTGCCAGAGACTCCTGCACCTGTTCCTGGAGTTCCATCAACGCTCTCCTTCTGGATGGACCCGGAGGCACAGGGTCGACATGCAGCTGAGCAGAGCTGGGAGCGCCCTGCGGCCTCCGACAAGGACTCTCCACTGCTGTCCCTGTCTCCACCATCTGCTGATGCTCACTTGTGAGCTGTGATACACCAGGTGACAACACTACTCTATCTCCTGAAGGTCCCACCGAGATGTGAGTGTCTGTGCTGGTGCTGGGTGCGCTTAATTCTGGTGACGCTGCTCCCTCAGTGGTTGCAGCTTCCTCTGAGGAGTCTTCTGGCTCAGGCTCTTTCTCCTGGACAGTGGGGAGGGGGGCTGTCGATGGTCCTGTGGGGGAGTAAAGAAGAGAGTTAGACATGTGATATAAATGTTGCATGCATGTGGAATTGTGCAGATGATCATAAGTCAATCTGTTAGAGCATCAGAATCAATATCAGTCACTCATGCAGTGTAAATGAGAGAGATGCAAAACTATTCTGTCACCAGCTTGCTCTGATGCGCCCGTCTGTCCGACCCCCACTTGCACATCCTCCTCGGCTCCCATGATCTCGAGGGCCGCCTCCTCAGCGCTGGTGAGCTGGGCTATTGAGGGTGACCCTCCTCCTGTCTTCGCCCTTTTCCTCTTATTGTGGGCTCTCTTTTCCTGCAATGAGGGACACAAGTGGAGTTTGAGTGATAATGATGGAGTGAGTGTAAGGAATCCATAGCATAGATGCTTAGAAGGACACAAAGATGGAGTGAGGTCCCAAGACCAAGGGCCCTCCCTGTGTGTTGTAAGTTGTTGTCATAGCATAACAGTGATAGGGAGTGTGAGGGCTGCATAGTCAAATAGTTAAGTGTATGTGTACGTAGAGAGAGAGGGAATGGTTAAGGGTGCAAGGGATGTAAGGGTAAAGTGGGATGTGGAGGAGGAGGTTGACAATGCAGAGTGCTGGTCATGAGAGGCGATGGGGAGCAGATTGAGGGTAATGGTGATGTCATACTCACTTTTCCTGTGCGGAGAAGGTCATTAAACCTCTTTCTGCACTGCAGCCAGGTTCTGCTGCACATTGATCTTGAACTGACCTCCTGTGCCACTTGCAGCCACACAACTTTGGTCTGCTGGGGAGGTTTTTTCCTCCCAGAGGAAGGAAACAACACCTCTTTCTGAGCTCTGGCTCCCTCCACCAGAGCATGGAGGGAGTCCTCATCAAAGCGGGGTGCGGCCTTGGACCTTGAGGTTGACATCTCCGCAGCACAGATCCCTTAGAAGAATCCCAAATAAAAGTTCTAAGGCAGAAAATGAACCAAGGCTGCTTGCAGCCCTTAAATGCAGCTGCATAAATGACGTCATCAGAGGCGAGTTTCAGGACCAAAAGACTCATTGGACCAGGGGTTCGCACACGCTGGGAATCAATTGCCCAATTAGGGCAAAATCGCTAAATTATCCCACCTGACATCGGAGGCGGGAACGGGAGCCGCCGACCACCTGACCCGCCCCCTATGGCAAAATCCAGCCCTTTATCTCTGTTTATGAAGCCCAGTATCCCGTATGCTTTTTTAACCACTTTCTCAACCTGCCCTGCCACCTTCAATGATTTGTGCACATACACCCCCCGGTCTCTCTCTTCATGCACCCACTTTAGGATTGTACCCTTTAGTTCATATTGCCTCTCCTCGTTCTTCCTAACAAAATGTATCACTTCGCACTTTTCTGCATTAAATTTCATCTGCCACGTGTCCGCCCATCTCACCAGCCTGTCTATGTCTTCTTGAAGTCTATCACTATCCTCCTCACTGTTCACTATACCTCCAAGTTTTATATCATCTGCAAATTTTGAAATTGTGCCCTGTACACACAAGTGTGGATTAATCAAGAAAAGCAGTGGTCCTAATACTGACCCCTGGGGAACACCACTGTATTCCTTCCGCCAGTCCGATAAACAACTGTTCACCACTACTCTCTGTTTCCTGTCACTTAGCCAATTTTTTATCCATACTGCCACTGTCCCTTTTATACAATGGGCTTCAACTTTGCTGGCAAGCCTATCATGTGGCACTTTATCAAACGCCTTTTGGAAGTCCATATACACCACGTCAACCGCATTGCCCTCATTGACCCTCTCTGTTACCTCATCAAAAAACTCAATCAAGTTAGTTAAACACGATTTGCCTTTAAGAAATCCGTGCTGGCTTTCCTTAATTAATCCACACTTGTCCAAGTGACTGTTAACTTTGTTCCTGATTATCGTTTCCAAAAGCTTCCCTACTACCCAGCCTGTAGTTGCTGGGTTTATCCTTACACCCTTTTTTGAACAAGGGTGTAACATTTGCAATTCTCCAGTCCTCTGGCACCACCCCCGTATCTAAGGAGGATTGGAAGATTATGGCCAGTACCTCTGCGATTTCCTCCTTAACCATCCCTCAGCATCCTAGGATGCATCCCTGAACTGATCAAGGAGATCACAGTTTAATGCCTTAAAGAGGAAATTAGCCTCTTGACCACGATAAGAAACAAAACTTTCACTATTGTAGAAGCTTTAGCCCTACGATGGAAAAATCAAATAGAATAACAAATTTCACCAACAAAGAGGTCGATTTGATTGTGCAAAAAATAAGGGAATATTGAACTTTGGCACACACCCCAATCTATCTGCATGAAAGCAAGCCTAAGAAAAGATTGGCAGCTGGGTTAATCAGATCCCAGCAAGGAGTCAACATCTTCAGGAGGGAAGAAAACCTACCAGGAATATGCATTGGAGGCAAATGTTACTCATGTAAGGCTGACATAGGGGCCTAAAATCTGAATCTGCAGCTGTATGGTGGACAGTTACCATGACTTCAAAAGTTTGCCAGAACAGCGGATAATTGGACCGAGACCCAGTTACACCAGGTCTTGTCCTGGCGGCAAAGTTTTCTGAGTGGAACAGACCCTCTACCTGCTCCAAACATGGCCATCAACGTAAGCGGATGGAGGTTCCAAGTGTCAGATTTCTGGTGCCCCGGACCTGGTGTATAGTTGGCACTGGTACTGGCTGATTACCTCAAGAAATAAGTCTCAGCTAGGAGTCCAGGCCAGGATTGCAGCTTGGACTCTCAAAGGTTAAAAAGCTAAAATTTGGCGGTCACAGGGGAAGCAGTTTTCTTCCGGGGGAGACGCAACAGTCCCCCAACCAGGATAACTATTGCTCTTCTGAAAGCTTCAGTCACCCATTCCCAATGTCATTGGAAACTTGTTGGGGCAGAATTTCCTGCTATTGCACTTGGGCATATTGGATCGCAGGGATGGGGTTTCCAACCTTCCAGGTTTGTCCTGGAGTCTCCAGGAATTACATTTTAATCTCTTGGACTCTGCTGCGAGCAATCCACGTGAACAATCATTCGGCCATAAAAAATGTGTTGTTTTTTTCATTTTCTTTGAACACTTTCATTTATTAGTTATAAAAAATACTGGAGATAGGAGAAAGGCTGTTTGACTGGGCGAAGCAGTTGGAGGTGGGATGTGATGAAACCTCCAGGAATATGTTCAGCTGGAACTGGCAGCCTTACACCAGCATACAGAGGAAAATTGGACGGGAGAATCGCACATCCACAGTGGGGCCCATCTGATTTTCCTCTGGCCACTGTGCCCAGATAATCTAATATGCTCAAGCACAGTATTAAGAAAATCTAGCCCATAATCTTCACGCCCAACAGGCAAATAGATTGACTAATTATGCACACCGATTTCCAGGTGTTGCTTACTTCCAGAAAAATTTCCAACGTGTAGCATTCCATTACCTTAGTGTAGTCACGTCACTGCATAATTGAAGTGGTCACATTAAAATGCTTTTATTGGCAGCAGGGATCGCTACCAAATCTTAATTGCTTTGCCTCTCCCTGAGTGACTCCATGCTAAACTATGACTGATTCTACCCATTCTCAAATTAGTAACAACCTAAGTAAACACCAACAAACAGGAATTATCTTGTTATAATTTTGGTCATTATGGAGATATTTCAAGACCGGAGGATAACAGACCACAGGTCTCAATTACAAATCACTATTTGTTCAAACCGCAGAAATCATTAAGACCAGTAAATCATTATTTTTACTTTCTTTAATAACCATGAATTAAGCAGTTACTGCTGAATAGCCCCATCAGCACTTGAGAAATGCGTGAAGCTTTGAAGCCACAGTGGTTTGACACCTCCTGTCAGGACTGAGCTTGTTCAAAGATTTATTGTGGCTTCGATTTTCTGTGGAATGGGGTTGGAAGTGAAGAATTTTTTTCTGCTGGGAGTCACCGAGGCTGCTCTACTCCCTGCCTTCAGCTAGAGAAACATGCAACACTTTCCTCAAAAATGCAGGGAAGGGATGAACGGCGCTGTTGGGTTTATAAAAAAAAACTTGCCTCTACAAACTTAAAAGCAGACTTCAATCAATAGTCTGACTTGAATTATTAGAGAGAGCTTTTTCTGTTTTGAAACTCCTTCATGTGAGAGGGGTAAACTAAAGAGTTCTACAGCGCTTGAGACAGTTGGGGGCTACGTTCTTAAAACAACGAGGTCCTGCGACTCGCTCTTACAAAAACTTTTTAAATGAATCACTGACATGATAAATAAATATGTAATGAATAAATATAAGAGCGATTTCCCCAATCAGGCATTCCCCGGTGAGGAACAATGCTTGCAGGGAGTACTGATTGTGAAATTCGGGCCTACGGTGCCTGATTTTCCATCCATTACATTAATCAGCAGAACATCAGGGGCTGCAGGCCCACAACTTCACAACTCTCTGAGTGCTATTTTTTGTGGAGAGCATCCAACCATGAAATCAGCCCTATATAGCATTGACTTAGAAACTGGGGACTGCAGATTCTAGTAAGTCCACGAGGAGATCTCAAGAGATCTGTAAGGTCATCAGATTTCTTTCAGAAATAGCATGAGAGAAGCCTAAAGAAAAATTGCTAGACCCAGAGCGAAGTGCTACCATCTGTAAAACACATCTTTTCCATTCAGCTTCTTTAACAGTTGGCAGCACTTCTCACTGGGCTTGGAATTCTGCAAAGAAATTATCCACCTTTCTGCTCAGCTTTTGGCAGCCACCGACTGCTGAAGCCCAGACTCGTGCTCAATCTGTGGCAAAGGAAATACGGGGATCATGGATGATTGGGTCCCATTCCCAGGCCCAAAGCTGCTCACACGCCAAACCTAAAGAAGCTGCCAGCAAAGCCCATAAAGTGGGATATGGAAGTGAAGTTTTTATGATACTGGATTAGCAACCCAGAGGTCATGAGTTCAAATCTTACCCTAGCAAGTTATGAAACCATATTTGATAAATCTGCTAATTTGTGGGCCAGCACCAAAAAAAATGGTTATTTTAAATCTATCAGATTGTTGTAAAAAGCCAACTGGATAATTGTCTTTCAGGGAAGCAAATCTGCCACCCCTATCTGATCTGGCCTACATGACTCGAGCTCACACTATGCAGTTAACTCTTAATGCTCCCTGACATGGATTAGTAAGTCAGTCAGCTGTACAAACAATCACTAGAAGAAGGCTTGCCACCAGATTCTGGGGGTAACTAGGGATGGGCAATAAATCTTGCCAGTGTCACCCATATTTACAGCCCAAGAGCAATTTTTTTAATAAGTCCAGCTCAGAGAATTACTGCTGACTGTAAAAAGTCTCCTTTACAGTTGACAGCGTTTCTCAGATGTGTCCAACAATAAATCTGCTCCATCTGTCTCCTCGTAGCAAAACCTGCTGCATTTAGCCACGGAGGAGGAAAAACAGAAGCAAAAAGCAGAGTAAGAGCCAGAGGAAAAAAGTACGGTAAATCCTACACTTTGACTGGGGACCTTCCCTGTAAAAGGGTATAGGTCGGAGATAGGGCTACAACACTATAGCACTAATTCTTCAGTCCACACTCCCAGTGATGTGGCTCCCTGCCGAGAGCCTGAGATTGTTGAATTTACCCTAGTGAGAGAAAATTAAGACCAAGCGTAAAAGAAAGAGGAGGAGAAAAAAATTGAATGTGAGAGAAAAAAAAATGAGAGAAACAAGAGATGGGGCTGCACTCCAATTGCTATTGCACTACGGGTGCTGGCTCATCCCAATATTTGGGCAGAAACCTGAGGCCTGATGTACTTGCATTGCGCACAGATCAGTAATATGTGGTTGGGAAGCACCTGTAGTGCTGAGGACTTTCGAGCCTGTTTAGAGCAAGCCTCATTAAGGCTCCAGAGTTCCTTAAAAAATATTTAAGAGTAAATAGCGCCATAATGCGCTGACTTTGCTCTTTCTTTCCTTCCGTGCCAATTTGGAATGGAGTTTAGAGACGTTACATGGGTGCAGGAGTTCTTAAAATGGCAAAAACGTTGTATTGTTTTGATGTTTATGTACATTTTTAGCACAATTTTGCTACTATTACAATTTTGTTCTTTTTTTGTGATCATTCAATTTTTAATACTTATTTCAGAATTTTTGTTCCACAGGGCTTTTAATGTTACTGCACTGCTGCATCTCCCAAAGTACAAGATGTTTGTCATATGTCCCGCCTGAAACTCATCCCGGGTTACAATGCTAAGTTGTGTGAATCATAGAATCATAGAGCACGGAAGAAGGCCATTCAGCCCATCGAGTCCATGCTGGCTCTCTGCAAGAGCACTTCAGCTAATCCCACTCCCCCGCCCTTTCCCCATAGCCCTGCAAATTTCTTTCCTTCAGATACTTATCCAGCTCCCTTTTGAAAGCCGTGATTGAGTCTGCCTCCACCACCCTTTCAGGCAGTGCATTCCAGATCTTAACCACTCGCTGCATAAAAAAGTTTTTTCTTACGTCGCCTTTGGTTCTTTTGCCAATCACCTTAAATCTGTGTCCTCTGGTTCTCGACCCTACTGCCAATTGGAACAGTTTCTTTCGATCTACTCTGTCCAGACCCCTCATGATTTTGAACACCTCTATCAAATCTCCTCTCAATCTTCTCTGCTCCAAGGAGAACAACCCCAGCTTCTCCAGTCTATCAGCGTAACCTCATTCCTGGAATCATTCTTGTAAATATTTTCTGCACCTTCTCTAAGACCTTCACATCCTTCCTAAAGTGTGGTGCCCAGAATTTGACACAGTACTCCAGTTGGGGCCGAATCAGTGTTTTATACAGGTTCATCATAATTTCCACACTTTTGTACTTTATACCTCTATTTATGAAGCCCAGGATCCCGTAAGCCTTTTTAACTGCTTTCTCAACCTGTCCTGCCACCTTCAACGATTTGTGCACACATACCCCCAGGTCTCTCTGTTCGTGCACCCACTTCAGGATTGTACCATTTAGTTTATATGTCCTCTCTTAATTCTTTCTACCAAAATGTATCACTTCACACTTTTCTGCGTTAAATTTCATCTGCCACGTGTCCACCCATTTCACCAGCCTGTCTATGTCTTCCTGAAGTCTATCACTCTCCTCCTCACTGTTCACTATACTTCCAAGTTTTGTGTCATCTGCAAATTTTGAAATTGTGCCCTGTACACCCAAGTCCAAGTCATTAATATATATCAAGAAAAGCAGTGGAGTTAAGATACAGATCAGCTATGATCTAATTGAATAGTGGAACAAGCTCTAGGGGCTGAATGGCCTACTGCTGCTCCTATGTTCCTGATCCTATATTCCTAAGTTCTTGGAAGATCTGAGTGCAGCAAGTCTTCCCATTGTAAGCTGCAGCTTGACTGTGCATTTTGCTGCAGTATGGGTACGCTCGAGATGTAAGAGCTATATGGTTGTGTGAGGGTTTGACGTGGAGAATTGGTGAATGTGGGATTGGTTCAAAGGCAACTTTTTGTGGCATGCAATCTTTCACCATCTACCTGGTACATAGTACTCTTCAATAGTCTAACCGTGCCAGGTTCCTAAAATGCTGCATCTGTTCCCAGGTCCTGCAGCTAATCGGCACAGCATTCAGCCAGCTCAACAGTTCTCACCTGCAGAAAGAGGAAAGGCAGGGTGTGTTTGCAGCTCAGACCTCTGGAGCCCACCATCTGGTGGCCCAGCTCCTCCATGATATGTCCCAGATACACCTTCTTGGGCATATAGGAAGTGACCTGCCTTCACTGACTACAATTGAGCAGGGACTCAGTCACCAAGTTGTGGCATGTATTAGAGCTGGACTTGCAGACTACATCCAGCACCAGGACGATCTTGCCTGTTCCATTTAAAATCACCAGCACTTTTAAGCTGGTGACATTATCCAGATCAGTCCACTGTCCATACATTGAGGCATAAAGCAGCCTTTTTCCCAGGGGCAACATGTTTGGGCTTTGGAGGAATCAGAACTACTTCTTGCTGCCAGGCTATTAACATCAATCAGGAACCCCTACACCAAGACAGAGCAAAATTACAATAAAACCCATGCCTCCACACGAATTCTGGTGGAAGAAATCATCGGGATCTTAAAGCAGTGCTTCCAATCTGTGGACAAATCAGGTGGAGACCTATTCTATGTCCCAAAGAAAGTGTCAAAAGTCATCTGCATCTGCTGTGTGCAGTACAACTTTGCCATTCAGAGAGGAGAGTCCATGAATCCAGAAGGGCTGGAAGGTGAACCTGCAGCCCTGTCGACAGAGGAGGTAGTGGAAGAAGGAGAAGTGGCTGAGTTGATACACAACCAACAGACTGGTGCGGTGGGGGATCATGGACAAGACTTTGTCTGAAAGACTCTCTCCATAAACAGTCATAAGGTCCTACCTGTAGTACACTGGCCTTGCAGCAACATGCCACATCCCCTCTGGCTTCATTATCCTCCTGACATATTTGCCTCCAACACCTTTCTGTGCAAACACAATTATCCTCAAACATTGCAAACCAGGTTTCTTTTTACTTTGTTATTGGGATGTTGGAGAGGCCACATTTATTTCCCATCCCTAGTTGCTTTGAAAAGATGGTGACGAGTGCTCTTCTTGAACCGAAAGGGTTTGCACACAAATGACGTTCAGGTAGTATCTGACCAAAGAAACATCATTATGGATGTCAGTGGCCATGATGCACAGAACAGCAAAAATGCATTCTTTATGGAGCAATCCGTAGTGCCCATATACTGTGAAGGAGGAGAAACACTGTGAAGGAGGGGGGATGGTTTTTGCGAGAACCAGGCTATCCTTTGCATTCATGGTTACTGGCCCCACTGATAAACCATCCAGCAACAGAAGAACACCTCAAACTAGGAACCCGAGCATCTGTTTGCTGTTCTTCAGCCACCATCTGCAAGAAGAATGTGCCATCCAGCTTTGGCACAATGAATGTGTGGAAAAGGACAATGGTTGTGTACAGTGCTTTAAATGGTACATTCAGAGAATCTGGAAATTCCCAGCTTAGGTTTGTGCCATGCTTAATGAGCCCCACAAGAAATGTGTGCAAAAGTGAGGATAACAATTACCCTTGCCTTCCTCTTGATACCAGCAAACTTCTTCATCATTTGAACCTGGGTACAAGAGATCTAGGTAATTACATTAACTCAGTCAACTTTCACCTGTGCCTTTATTGGAGGGTTTCCTTCAGCCCCAGATAGGGCCACCCTTCCTAGGTGCACCTCCTGCATTGGCACCTACAACTAAGCTGTGCTACCCACATGTCTCTTCTGTGCCATTGTGAACAATTAGTTCACCTTTCTGCCTCCACCACAACTTCCTCTTCAGCGGTGAGCTGTAGGTCATGAAGAGAGCTGCTGCCTTGATGGATTTGCTACTGTCCGACCAAGTGTGGTAGAGGTGACGCTCTCTTGGCAAGTTTTTCATGCGTCAGTTGCCTATTCAAATTCGGAAAGAAGAAGAGTCCTGTCACAAAATTCAGCAGAGCCCACCCTCTGAGCTGTCGGCCCACGTGGCTTTGAGCTCGACCCCATTTTTGCAATTTTCACAAAATCGTGACTGTAATATTTAATACCTACCATCTTGTCTCTCTTCCTTTTTCCATTCCGCTCTTCCTTGTTGTATGTCATTCATAATTTAGATGCTCGAAGCTTAGTCCCCCAAAAAAATCAATGAAAGGTAAACCAAAGGCATCATTAAGAAAATCAACGATAAATGCTATTTACATAATTCTGGATATGATTGACATACACAAAATATATAGCATCAATTATAGATACTTTGTGGTCAAGTCATTCCTACTGCTCTCACCAAACATCTTCAGTTTGCGTGTTGCTATGTTACGGAAGACTGTTGCTATGTCATTGCTCCAGCACAAAAAAATATATAGCTGCAGGGCAGAGGTCAAAGCCCCGAGGAATTTGCCAGCCACGGGTAGTAAATCAGCAGGCTAGTCTTGGTTGAATGCTCTCTGGACCTCCAGTTACTCATTGTGGTTGAAGGATAAATCAGGGGAGTCCATATGGATTATGTAATTTAGTACAAGACAGTGTACTAGTAAACAGACCCTGAGATCTGCTGCTTTTGCCCTGAGTGTTTATAAAGTTCCTTTGACAGTACAACCTTCCTCCTGCTTTTCTTTCACTTTTGATCCAATTATAGTCCCAAGCTTCTTCCACAATAAAGAATAGTCAAACCACTGGAAATACTCAGCAGCACTTCCCAGTAATATTTCCCTATGTACAATTAATAGAAAATTCAAAGATTTTACTCATTTTAGGACAGGTATAAGGTGTAAGTTAAAACAGAAATTCCAGAAAACAGGTACCAGGGCTCCTGGAAAAGAGGAGATTTATTTTTTATAAAGTGATGAATGCTGAAAATCGGAAAAGAAAAATACTTTAAAAGCACAGCAGATCAGTCAGCATGTAAAACAGAAAAACTATGGTCCTACCTGAAACTTTAAGCTATCTTTCGCTTTTAAATATCAACTGATCTGTGCACTGGTAGCTTTTGCTGCTTTTATTTAATAGAAGGGGGAGGCATGAATAAGTGGTGTGCATTATTCACATAATTGGAGCGTAAGAATGAGGGGTATTCTTGAGTCGAGCACGAGATTCAGGGAAGAGGCATCCTGGTTAGTCAAAGCAGTTTGAAGTATGTTTATAAGTGTCGATTTTAAAAGCTTTCCAGAAAGGCACAGCAGAAATATTGGCCCTGAATTTGCGGCCGACATCCGATCGAAATCCGCACTTACCTAGTGCGAACCCCACTTCGTGAAGTTGGTTTCAGATACTGTGGAGTTGTGCGCAGCGTAGTGGCCCACAGATCCCAGGGGCGCACCGTTGTGCGTATGCGAACCTGGGATCACGTGGGGCGGTGCTCCTTTCACTTCCTGACTCTTAGCCAATCAGGAAACATAGATATCTCCGATGGGACAGCATTAAGCTTTGCAGAAAGTCCATCTGAGCAGCTGGCCTGATTTTATTTTTACTGTTCACACAACACTTTCCAACAGGTTGCTGCAGCATTTTTCTTAGATTCGCATTTGTTTTGATAAACGATTTGATGTCAGGCTTCGGCTTTTAAATTGCTGACTATTACAAAAAAACTCATTTTAAATAAAAAGGTAAGATGAACAAGTCTGAAGTTTTACCTAACAGTAAATTGAAGTTATTTTTATTTGCACAGTTTAACCTAAATGCATAGATAGCAAAGTAATTATTAATACTTTATTGCACTTCAACAGATAGTCTGGCCTTTGGATAGGAACCATAAAACTTGATTAGGATGCTTTTTATGGGCTGTAGCAAAAACCTAGCTCAAGTTCAGGTGCACTGAAGACAAACCAATTTTTTCATCCCCCCCTCCCCTTACGCGGTGCAACAGGCTCCTGCGCCTGTTTGCACCAGCCGTAAACATTTTCAGGGTAATTAATGCGCAGTAGGTGGGCAATTAGCCCAACTTTTCATCAGTTTCACTGAGTAGGTGAAACGTGCAGCAAAGCCGATGCGGAGTCGGAACTTGACAGATCGCAAGTTCAGGATTTAGCGCATGCGCTGGAAATCCCGAACTTGCGGTCAATTTCAAAGGCGGTATGATGGCGTACTCTGAGAGTACGCCGTCATACCAACCGCGAATTCAGGGTCATTATAAAGTTGGGACTGTCGGTTTGCTGAGAGCACTAGCTTCCCTGATGACTCATTAACTAAAGTAGAAGTGTTACAATTGCCCTCAGTGCACCTGAACTTGAGGGGAAAATCAACCAAGGTGCCTGCTACCCATTGACCCCTGCTGGAAGAAGTGCATGTTGGGTAAGGACATAATTGGGTTTTGCTAGCATGGTAAAATAGCCCATCAACGCTCACTAGAGCCAATAATGCAACATCACATCGCTAGCATTTCATGTGCCTGGTCCCAAATGAGTTGACCTCGCCCAAATAATGTGAGTTCTGCTATGTATAAATTGTTCCCAGTGCGTTGCTCAGGAAGTGCTGGGAGAGCACCAGGTTAACAGGGAGGGGCTTTGTATGCCCGCGGCAGTTAAACGGCTGCTTGCACGTCAGGAAGAAACAACCTTTGGTGGGGGGGGGGGCGGGGAGCAGTGGAGGCAGTTGGCGAGGAGGATGTCACCCGATTAAAATAGGCCTTCAGACCCAAAGGTTTGCAACAGCCAAGGTGGCAGCCCTATTGAAAGATAGACCACCCATATAAAAGAATAACTTTTTTTTTCTGGACCTCCATTGCAGCACCCATTATTTACGGGCACTGAGCAGCTGGGGCATGGCTCAGGCGCTCCGGCCTCCATTGTGGCATCTTGGTGGGTGCAGCCAATAACGGTATGCTGGCCATTGTTCACCCTGACATGACTTCTTTCATACAGTAGAAGCACAATATGCTGTGCTTCGGGTGTATCTGAGAACGCATCCAGAATTACGGCTAGTCAGGCAGTCACATCTCGTAGTGGTGTCAGTGGGTGTATTGTTACAGTTTCCTTTTGGATAAAGAAATCTCCGGCAGCATTAATCATGAGAAAAGTGCGATATATTCACCTCTTTGGGTGTGAGGGTTCTGGTGGGTGGCTTGACCTGCCTGGCAATTATTCTCTTCTGCCAAACAGCTCAGTTAGGGGTAGTTCCCACTGGGAAACTAATTAGCGCCAGGAATGGTGTTGGGCGCAAAAGAAATAATAATTTACAACAGTGAGAACTGAAGTGCTAGTGAAAGAAACACAAAAATAAATGAAGAAAAATGGTAATGGGATGACTGAAGTGCACTTGGCTTTTTTGACTTTCCAGATTCTTTCCGCCACCTAGCGACACTGAACACACCTTTTCACACGACCATGATTTGCTTCTGACATTCTACATACTAGAAAGGCAGGACATCCCAAGTAACATTTAATGAAGCCCTCAGATGTTTGATACTGCTGGTCACAGCTCCCAGAAACTCTACTATGGTGCAAAGTGAGTGGAGGTACAATGGGATCGATCTTTCGGCCCAACTACATTGATAGAATGGATGGCTGGGAGCAGAAAATCCCGGCTACGAACTCCATGCTGGAAGAACACCCCAGCTGCCTGGGATCCAATCTGCATGTGGAATTTTGGGTTTTATTTGGCACCAATAGCGCAGTTTTCTGGAGCTTATCTTCTGCCTAATAGAAGTCTTTCACTAGTCACCCATGTTTATTGCAGAGTTCTCAACAGAACAGTTTAGTGCAGATGCAACGCACAAGATAAATGCTAAAGCACAATCAATCTGTCAGCTTACCAGCAGACCGAGAGAGAACTTGATGAGAAAGTTTCCTTGATGGGAAAGAGTGGTTACGTCGTTGACTTGTGTGATCGGTATGTTAATGAATTGTAGTATTGGTAAACTTAGCATCGCAATCAAATCACATGCTCAGCAAAACCATTGGCCTCAGTTTTCCTCTCTGCAGATGACAGCAGGTTCATTGTCACTATTGCTGGTGATGAAGCTGGACAACCTGATTCTTCCTCTTCCATTTCCTCCCCTTCTCTTGAAAGTGCTGACTTATGCTAGGATATGATTGAATAGTTGCAGCCAGCTGCTGATACCTTACCCAAATGGCATTCTTCATGGGTCAAACTAGACAGTTAATGTTGCCAGATTACTTAACCATGGGGGGCATCACAGCCGAACCTGATCATTTCCTCACCCAATGTCCATATACATTCAATTTTCAGCTGAAGTCACTGGATAGCAATCTGGAGAGGGATTCCTTATTTCTTCCTGCTCCAATTCCAGGGGCAGTAAGGCTAATTGTAGCACCTCTACAGCTGCCTCAGCTGAATCAGAAAACCTGGCACAGAACAGGGATTTCACTTGGGATCTTCCTAGTCTAAATGGTTTGCGTCCTCAACACTGAGGTGTCTCTACCGAGTTCAAGATAGCAAGTCAGAATGGAGCACAGTGTGTTACTAGGAGAAGATTGCCACATACAGGAAATAGAATCTTACAGAAGGATGCCATTTGGCCTATTGTGCCTGTGCCGGCCATGTTTGCCGTATAGCTGAAGATCAGTATCTTTAGAAGATGATAGTTCAATGAGGCTAAAACTGTGAAGGTAGGACTGTGCATCAGGAGATCTGAATGGAAGAGTGATAATGGCCAGACAGCAGTAGGAGCTGACAACAGTTAAAGCATATGGCGAGGTCTTGTGAGCAGCTTGCCTATGATAACTGATTGACTGCTGCATGATTTGCCCACCCAAGGGCTAAGTGGACATTTTGGTTTTAACTTATCTCTTTTTAAGAAAGACTTGCATTTATATATCGCCTTTCATGACCTCAGGATGTCCCAAAACACTTTACAGCCAATGAAGTACTTTTGAAGTGTAGTCGCTGTTGTAATGTAGGAAATGCGGCAGCCAATTGCGCAAGTTCCCACGCACAGTAATGTGATAATGATGAGATAATCTGGGTTTTTAGTGATGTTGATTGAGGGATAAATATTGGCCAAAACACCGGGGAGAACTCCCCTGCTCTTCTTCGAAATAGTGCCATGGGATCTTTTACGTCCACCTGAGAGAGCAGACAGGGCCTCGGTTTAATTTTTTTTTGTCTTTTAATATTCCTGTGAAGCGCTTGGGACGTTTTACTATGTTAAAAGTGCTATATAAATACAAGCTGTTGTTGTTGACTCATCCAAAAGACAGACAAAAGCAATAAACAGCTCTTGGAGTTGGTGCCCCATCCTACTGATGGGAGGCCATTCTTCCCATGCCTCATCTATATGGACAGTAGCAAGGGCAAACCAAGGGTAAAATTTGCTGGTGCGTCGGTTTGATCACTGGCTCATCCCCTTTCGGACTGACCCAACCCATTCCCACAGCGATAGCTACCTACTTCCAGCACTGGGAAGAGCTGGGAAAATATGGAGCTGCAGACAGCCCACTTTTACTGCTACACACAGGTTGGGATTCGTGGCTCAGTCAATGGCCGTGATACCACCCCGCACGCCCCCCCACAATTATCGTACTTCTGCTTATTTACAGGCCGGGTGAGTCTACTGCTTGCATTTCCTCTCCAATCAGCTTGAAGATATTGTAATCAGCACATTCTGGCAAGTGTAAAGGGAACCAGCAGCACAGCTAGTTCTTGTTTATACAAGGGAGAGACTGAAAATTGAGGCTTAGAAAAATCAGTAAATATGGTACTGTTTATGGAAAAGGGATATGACCAGATTACTGCTTGAATGCCTCATCATTAGACTATATTAGGAAATTAAAACTATTTTAGAAAACATTGTAAATGGGGTTAGAAGTTAAATATCAGATAGTGAATTTACTGAATTTTAGACATTGATTGTGTGGGTTTCTTTTTTGACCTTTAGCCCATGCTTTCAAACATTGGCAAACTGGATGATGCAGTGGGTTAGATATTGACCTTTCACCTCTGGGACATATCTCCAACAAGCGAGAGTCTAACCACCGCCCCTTGACATTCAACGGCATTACCATCGTCGAATCCCCCACCATCAACATCCTGGGGGTCATCATTGACCAGAAACTTAACTGGACCAGCCACATAAATACTGTGGCAACAAGAGCAGGTCAGAGGCTAGGTATTATGCAGTGAGTGTCTCACCTCCTGACACCCCAAAGCCTTTCCACCATCTACAAGGCACAAGTAAGGAGTGTGATGGAAGACTCTCCACTTGCCTGGATGAGTGCAGCTCCAACAACACTCAAGAAGCTCGACACCATCCAGGACAAAGCAGCCCGCTTGATTGGCACCCCATCCACCACCTTAAACATTCACTCCCTCCACCACCGGTGTACCGTGGCTGCAGTGTGTACCATCTACAAGATGCACCGCAGCAACTCGCCAAGGCTTCTTCGGCAGCACCTCCCAAACCCGCGACCTCTTCCACCTAGAAGGACAAGGGCAGCAGGCGCATTGGAACACCACCATCTCCAAGTTCCCCTCCAAGTCACACACCATCCTGACTTAGAAGTATATCGCCGATACTTCATCGTTGCTGGGTCAAAATCCTGGAACTCCCTACCTAACAGCACTGTGGGAGTACCTTCACCACACGGACTGCAGCGGTTCAAGAAGGCGGCTCACCACCACCTTCTCAAGGGCAATTAGGGATGGGCAATAAAAGCTGGCCTTGCCAGCGATGCCCACATCCCATAAACGAATAAAAAAAATAATTTCACCCTTGATAGATTGCTTCTGTCATCTCAACTTCACCTGCCATATGAAACATCAGAATGGGCACGATTTATGCTCTCTCACCTTGGTCCTCAGAATCTGATGATGATCATCTGCAGCAGCAGCAGAACCAGCCACACCAGCAGCAGCAACAACAAGTGCGCCAACCTTCTCCTCAATGACCTGATGCTCCACAGGACAGAGGGCATCAGTGCAGGGCTGCACCGCACCGGAGGCCATACCCCCAAAACAGGGTATACAGGCAGAGGATGAGCTTCCTCAACATGACTGAGCAGCAGTGCCAAAGGAGGCTCAGGCTATCGTGCCAGGTCATCGCTGATATTTGCGCTTTGCTGGACAAGACCTGCAGCCCAGAGGAAGGGGTGGACACCCCTTACCAGTGGCTGTCAAGGTCACCAGTGCCCTCATCTTCTTCGCCTCAGGCTCCTTCCAGGCATCTGCAGCAGACCTTTGCGGCACCTCACAGTTGGCCGCACACAGATGCATCACACAGGTAACCGATGCCCTCTTTAACAAGTCCACAAATTCTATCCATTTTGCCACTGATGAAGCCAGTGTCAATGAGCGTGCGCTTGGCTTTGCCGCTCTAGCTGGCTTCCCACAGGTGCAGGGAGTCATCGACTGCACACATGTGGCCATCAGGGCACCCCATCACAACCCAGTAGTATTTGTTACCCGCAAGGGCTTCCACTCCCTCAACATTCAGCTGGTCTGCAACCATAGGAAGATTAGCATCCATGTGTGCGCCAAGTTCCCTAGCAGCTGCCATGACTCGTACATCCTGCGCCAGTCCACCGTCCCTCAGCTCTTCGCACCAACAAACAGTCTTGCCGGCTGGCTGCTTGGAGACAAGGGCTATCCCCTGAAGACATGGCTCATGACACCTTTGAGGAGGCCAACAAACAAGCCTGAGGGATGTTATAATCAAAGCCACATCTCCACGAGAAGTGTCATTGAGCAGACAATAGGCTTGCTCAACATGCGCTTCAGATGCCTCGACAGATCTGGAGGAGCCCTTCAGTACGCACCAGCTAGGGTCTTGCGAATAGTCGTCGTCTGCTGCCCCTGCACAACATAGCACAGCAGCGAGGATTAGTACTGGATGAGGAAGACACCGCTGAGCGCAGAGCCTCATTGGAGGATGAGGAGGATGAGGACGAGGAGGAGCACCATGAGGTTGGTTATGAGGATGACGAACATCTGGAGGAGCCAGCGGTCCCATTGCGACCAGTATGCAAGCACGTTGCTGCCCGTCACGCCAAGGATACCCTAATCAATGGCAGATTTCAATAACTTCACGCAGCTCATACATGTGGCTGCCACACACGTACGCAGGTTGGGATCACCCGACACCAACATCATAGAGCAGTCAAACAATGATTACTCCCTTGTTTTGACTCTCACCACCATTGCTGGATGTGAAATGAGCCCTGACCCTTGACTCTGCCATTTCCATTTGGCAACGACCTCAAAGTGTGACAATTAGATGATTTATTAAAAAGAGTTCATAGAATATAAACATGACATTGATAATGAATAAGACACCCGAGTGACTACCCTTGTGACTATTTGTATGGGATCTTTTTTTTCCAGGTGCTTCTACGTCGTGCTACGCCTGTGGCTTCAGCAGAGGTAGAGGCAGCCTCCTCATCTCCGTGCTGTGCCTGCTTAGACACCTTTGGCGGTCGTCCTCTGGGAATTGGAGCCGCTGATGGCTCCGCCAAACTCTGCTCCTCCTGCGACTGTGCCGGCGCAGACTTGGCCATCACTTTCCGGGGAGGCAACTGGGACTCTGACCGAGGGGTTGGCAAGGGGGTGGAAGTCAGAGCGCTTGGAGCAGAGCCCCCACTTCCTTGTCCCTTCCCACCGTCATCCCTCTCATGGGCCACCTGCACTTCCCTGAAATGAAATAAGTTCCATTACCCATTGCTAACATCCTTCACTTTGCCCAAGTTTAAAAACAAAAAAAATACAGACAGTGATGGTTAACTTCTAACCATCACACCTTGGAGTGTTGCCAAATCCTTAGTCTGAAAAGAACCAAGTCCAAGTGCTTACGTAAAATATCATTAATGTGCAGTTATCATTCTAAAGATTTAAAGGAAGCAGAAGAGCATCAAAAGGTTTATTTCAGCTGAATTGATAAGACTGAACACTCAGAGGTAGGTAAGCCTGCAATTAGTAGGGATGTTATCCCCTAAAATGAGTGGTGTTTGATTCAGGCTCATGATTTTAAAGTGATGAATTGAAAAACGTAAGAGTATAGGGAGCTTTGTTCTACATATAACAACGCATACTTAACCTGTAAGTATTTATTGCTAACACTGAGTTGCTGAAAAGGAAAGTGTTCCATTCTCCAGATCTTCCATCTTGATGATAGCAAAATTCACAAACATTTTTTCTAAATTATCATTAGTGTAGATTGATCCCAACCCTTTCAAATATTGGATCCAGCATTCTTACAGTCTCAAAAACAGATCATAGAATTGAGGTCCCATCTCTTCCATGTTTACTTCACATGATATGTGTAATATATGTGGGTAGAACAAATGAAGGACAGAGACACCAGTTGCTAGTTCATGAGCTTACTTTACTAGGCCAGAGCGAACTGAGCATGCTCAGACTAAACCATCTGACAAACCATGTGATAATACATTACAATATGGAACATAAAACTCATTAAATTGCTCAATTCTCTGGAGCACCCTTTCATAAGGAAAATTAATAAATTCACCTTATTTCATTTCTTAGTATAAAACAAAAGATAAACAAATCAGATAAAAATGTAACCAAATTTTCTGTAATGGATCATGTGTGTGACAGAGTCGAAAACCCATAACTCACAAGTTATGTAAGTTATGCAGAGAGCTTAGTTTCAAGGCTTTTCTCATTGGAAAAGAATGCCCATAATGTACCCTTATTTGACTGGAGTGATATTTTGTTTGTTCTAGTGAGCACTGAGCATTGTTTGAGGCAGGTTTAAAACATCATGCACATGGTGTACTGCCGAGCATTAAGTGATAATTCACTTGACAATTGTTTCTATTTTTCACTTGGCTGAACGCTGAACACATTCTCTCATCAAATACAGAGGAACAAAAGCATTAAAAATGAGGCAAAGAACACTGAATTGTTTTGATTTTTTCTAAAACCTTTAATAGTTCACCCAACCATAAGCTTTTGTTTGTTTTGTTATGACAGTTACTATGACTTTGAGCAACCAATGTAACATATGTTTTGGAGTCTGCAATTTGTCTATCAACAGTTTTCCTACTGTCTCATCTGAAGGTAGGCTATGTTGGAGTAAATGGCTACAATCAGAAACATAAAATGGCAACATTAGGAGAGATAAGCAGCACAATAAAGAAATAATTCAACTTATATAGTGCCTTTCACGGCCACCTGACGTCCCAAACTGCTTTAAAGCCAATTAAATACTTTTTGAAGTGTAGTCTGTTGTAATGTCGGAAACGCAGCAGCCAATTTTCGCACAGCAAGCTCCCACAAACAGCAATGTGATAATGACAAGATAATCTGTTTTTAGTGGTATTGATTGAGGGATAAATATTGGCCAGGACACCGGGGATAACCCCCTGCTCGTCTCACAAGGTAGTGCCATGGGATCTTTTACATCCACCTGAGAGAGCAGGGGCCTCGCTTTAATGTCTCATCCAAAAGACAGCACCTCCAAGAGTGCAGCACTCCCTCAGTAATGCACTGGAGTGTCAGCATAGATTTTTGTGTTTAAGTCTCATGGAGTGGTACTATAAACCCATAATCTCCTACCTCAGAGGTGAGGGTGCTACCAACTGAGCCACAGCTGACACTGTTGTCAAATTTGAGGCAATATAAACTAAAGGATACAATTCTAAAGGGAGTGCATGAACAGAGAGATCTGGGGGTATATGTGCACAAATCGTTGAAGGTGGCAGGGCAGGTTGAGAAAGCGGTTAAAAAAGCATACGGGATCCTGGGCTTCATAAATAGAAATGAGAAGTCGCACAACACCAGGTTATAGTCCAACAGTTTTATTTAAAATTACGAGCTTTCGGAGCTGCTGCTCCTTCGTCAGGTAGAGGTACAGTGAGGGAATCTAATACACAGTATATATACGCAGAGAGCGACTTGTCTGCAGAGATACAATCTGTCATAAATAGAGGCATAGAGTACAAAAGCAAGGAAGTTATGATGAACCTTTATAAAACACTGGTTCGGCCTCAACTAGAGCATTGTGTCCAATTCTGGGCACCACACTTTAGGAAGGATGTGAAGGCCTTAGAGAGGTTGCAGAAGAGATTTACGAGAATGATTCCAGGGTTGAGGGACTTCAGTTATGTGGATAGACTGGAGAAGCTGGGGTTGTTCTCCTTCGAGCAGAGAAGGTTTGAGAGGAGATTTGATAGAGGTGTTCAAAATCATGATGGGTCTGGACAGAGCAGAAACTGTTCCCATTGGCAGAAGGGTCAAGAACCAGAGGACACAGATTTAAGGTGATTGGCAGAAGAACCAAAGGCGACATGAGGAAAAACTTTTTTACTCAGCGAGTGGTTAGGATCTGGAATGCACTGCCTGAAAGGGTGATGGAGGCAGACTCACTCATGGCTTTCATAAAAGGAATTGGATAAGTACCTGAAGGAAAAAATTTTGCAGGGCTACGGGGAAAGGGCAGGGGAGTGGGACTAGCTGAAGTGCTTTTGCAGAGAGCTGGCACGGGCTCGACGGGCCGAATGGCCTCCTTCTGTGCTGTAACCATTCTATGATTCTATGAAAAAATGATAGGACAGATTGTGCTTTCTCATCTCTCTTTATCTTATTGATCGTACTATGATCTGTTCTTCTGAGATTTCCTCTCTTGTTTCTCTTGATGAGTAATTCTTTCTCCCTTTATCTCATTCTGTTGAAATCAATGGGTATATTTTCTTCTGTTTGCTACTCACATCAGCTTTTTTTATTCACATATTAGTGATCAGAGGAAAATATACTGGCAAGTATCAGTCTCCTAATCTAACTCATTCGCTCTCAGGACTCAAAGACAGTGGAAGTCTTTCCTTATTCCTACAATCCACAGATTTTTTTTTTACAGCCATTCTTGCCATCACCTAATCACTACTTCCTAATTTACCTCTTTTCATCCTTGGTGGTGTCCTGCAGTATGTGTCTTGGTCTTTCACTTAGATTTCTACAAAAAAAGCATGTTCATCTAACTACTTGCATTCACTGAGGGTAATTTTGACTTTGGGGCGATAGTGTAAATGGTCGATATCAATTTAGCCGGCCATTATACATCTCTCTTGATTTTCATTTCCATATTTTTCAGGACAGATGTATAAGGTGCAGCTGAATCGATATCACCCGTTTTACACTCACGCAAAGTCAAAATTGCCCCCAGTATCACCAAACTGCTCTATTTTGGATGAAATCTCTCAATGCTTCCTCAGGTTTGATAACTCTACCCTGTTGACTTACCAATCTCAGCTTTCCTGTATAGAGGTGCCTGGTCTTCCCTTGGAGCATCCTCACAGAGAATAAGGATTGACGTTGCCCAGGTGCTGCCAACATTGATCCAGTTCCCAATTGAAATATTTCCATCAGTACCATGTTAGCTGTAAAATCCTGGCCTACGTGTGCAGTGCAGGCATTGTTAGGGACACTCATGCTGGACTGGCAGGGCCCTTTCGGAAATGAATATTCACATGAGCTATGACCTGAAAGTGTTATTGCTGCTACTGTTGACTGGCTGTGTGTGAGGGCAAGTTTTATATAACTGGAGATTTATGATCAGCAGTAAAACTCACAAAAAGCTAATCACTCGTGTTAAATGGCTGAAATCCTTTCAGGTTGCATTCCTAGCGAGGGAACGAGGGTGGAAACCCTGAATTATTCTCTTCCCCTGTATCATTGATTTGGTATTGATGCTAATTCGGGTCTATTTCATCACAATTCTACTTCCAGGCCAGTAGCGTTTGAACAAAATGTAATAAATTCCAGGTTTTAAAAATCTTCCCCCAATTAAAAAGCAAAGAAAGGACAATGTTTAGATCCATTTGTCATCCATAACAAGCTGCAGTGAATCGTTTAGTTTCTGTACAGACCTGTGCTGCAGCAGCAGGTTTCTTTATAACATTTGACCCCATTTTGTTCAGGTCAGGGAATACTCTGACCCATGCATCATCCTTCTGCTGGGAATGGGGTGGTGGGGGCCGAAGACTACTGGCCCATCCACAGGTGCCACCAAGGCTGACTGACCTATGCTCGGGCTAGTGGCTCATCTCTATTTGTACTTCTTTTCATCCCTTCCCTTCCCTCTAATAGAACACTCCAGTTTTCCAGTTCCACGGGCTACTTAAATTCAAGCTGCCCAGCCAGGAACTGACAAAACCCATCTCATCTGTGACAGTTAACTTAAGTGACAGGAAGACCTGGGGATGAACTTGTGATTATCTGATTAGGAAGCCAGATCTTTCCCATTTAAGTTTATATTTTTTTGAGCGTACATTTGTGTCTAATTTCACTATTGGCCTGACTGTAGGAAATCTGCACCACATCTTATAGCATATGTATTAGATAAAATCATTTATTGTCAAGTGGTAGAAACAATAGGCTGGGATCCATACCAGCAATGTTTAAATATCTGTGAGAAGACTCCTCCGTGCTGGCTTCATACTTAAATACAGAACACTTTCCATCATTAATAATGTACTGACTTGGTTTCTTCAATAGTATTTTACCTGGACTGACAGGTACTTAATAAACTCCAGGGGACGGGCGAACACCTGCTCTCAGGAGGCGGGTCGGTCACTAAAATCTTTCAAGGAGGCTGCGTGCCTCCATTTTAACTGCATTTTTATTTTTAACTCATGGAGGCCGGGTTTCACGGGGCTCGGGAATCCCAGCAGGAAAAAGCTGGCTGGGAATGTAAGTTGTGAGGAGGATGCAAGGAGGCTGCAAGGGGATATAGACAAGCTAAGTGAGTGGGCAAGAACATGGTAAATGGAATATAATGTGGAGAAATGTGAAGTTATCCACTTTGGTAGGAAAAATAGAAAAGCAGAGTATTTTTTAAATGGTGAGAGATTGGGAAATGTTGGTGTTCAGAGGGACCTGGGTGTCCTTGTACACGAATCACTGAAAGTTAACATGCAGGTACAGCAAGCAATTAGGAAAGTAAATGGTATGTTGGCCTTTATTACAAGAGGATTTGAGTATAAGAGTAAAGACGTCTTACTGCAATTATATAGGCCCTGGTGAGACCACACCTGGAGTATTGTCTACAGTTTTGGTCTCCTTACCTAAGGAAGGATATACTTGCCATAGAGGGAGTCCAACGAAGGTTCACCAGACTGATTCCTGGGATGGGGGGATTGTCCTGTGAGGAGAAATTGAGTAGACTAGCCCTATATTCTCTAGAGTTTAGAAGAATGAGAGGTGATCTCACTGAAACATACAAAATTCTTACATGACTTGACAGGGTAGATGCAGGGAGGATGTTTCCCCTGGCTGGGGAGTCTAGAACCAGGGGTCACAGTCTCAGAATAAGGGGTCGGCCATTTAGGACTGAGATGAGGAGAAATGTCTTCACTCAGAGGGTGGTGAATCTTTGGAATTCTCTACCCCAGAGGGCTGTGGAGGCTCAGTTATTGCGTATATTCAAGACAGAGATCGATAGATTTTTGAATATTAAGGGAATCAAGGGATATGGGGATAGTGCAGGAAAGTGGAGTTGAGGTCGATGATCAGCCATGATCTTATTGAATGGCGGAGCAGGCTCGATGGGCCAAATGGCCTACTCCTGCTCCTATTTCTTATGTTCTTATGTTCTTAAAAGGAGGTGAGAAGAGCTGGATCCATGAGGTAAGTGCCTTTATTGCATTCCTTGTGGGCCAAGAGGAGCAGGTCTGTTTCCTCCAGGCCCAACAAGCTAACCTGCACGCATATCAGACCTCCACGATCAGCTGACCCCCCACCACCCTCCAATGTCCGACACCCGCCCTCCCTCACCCCGTGATGTCAGACTTACCAGACATCCGCTCCCCGGCGGCTTTCCCACACAACAGGCAGCCAGCCTGCCAATCTGGCTGGCTATCAGCGGGCAACCTGTTGAAAAAAATGTAAACGACATCCTGCGGTTCATTTCTGCAGGACGTCCTGGAAGGCTATGCTTCCAGGCTTCTCATCTAAAAATCCTCCCACCCCCGCCCCACCCCCTCGCTCTCTTTTCGGCCCTGAGTAAATATCGGGGCACAGGCCTCTTTCAATAGTTACTTCTAACTTATATTTTAGAAAGAATTTGTTTCCAATTTCATAATTGGTCTGAATATGGAACATCGTGTATGTTTTTCCATTTATACGCATTTCTCACTTCCATGCTCACTATTACCTACAACATCTGAACTAACACAATGGGCTCGATTTTGCCAGTGTGGGCAGGCTGGGGCGTGTCAGGTTGCATTCGTGTCAGGACCCCGACTCTGAAGTGAAGTGGGGAAAAAGTGCGATTTTCCCCTAATTGGGCAATTGATTTCCAACGTGTGGAAACCCCTGGCCCAATGAGTCTTTTCATACAGAAAGTCGCCTCCGATGATGTCGATGTCATCAATGCTGCTGAATTTAAGGCCTGCAAGCAGCCTTGCTTCTTCTGGAGACTGCAAACTTTATGGTGATTGTAGTAAGGACTTCATTGATCGACTATGTCCACCAGCAGGCAAAAGTGTGCTCCACGCTTCGATGAGCCCTCCCTCCAAGCTCTGGTGGGGGGAACAAGATCGAATAAGGAGGTGCTCTTCCTTCCTCAGGGAGAAAAAAGCCACCCCAGCAGACTAAAGCTGTGTGGCTGCAAGTGGCCCAGGAGGTCAACTCCATATCGATGAGCCGCAGAACCTGGCTGCAAAGCAGGAAGAGGTTTCATGACCTTCTCCGCACAGGAAAAGTGAGTATGACTTTCCCATCACCCTCAATCTGATCCCCATCGCCTCTCCTCACCAGCACTCTGCTTTGCTAACCACTTCCTCCACATCCCACTTGACACTTACATCCCTGCACCCTTACCCATTGCCTCTCTCTCAATGGTCACATTCACTTAACTATTCGACCATGTAGCCCTCACACTCCCTATCACTGTGATGCTGCAACAACAACAACAACTTACAACACACAGGGAGAGCCCTTTGTCTCCTTCTAAGCATCTATGCTATGCATTCTCTACACTCACTCCTTCATTCTCACTCAAACTCCACTTGTGTCCCTCATTGCAGGAAAAGAGAGCCCACAATAAGAGGGAAAGAGCCATGACAGGAGGAGGGCCACCCTCAGTAGCCCAGCTCACCGCCTGGGAGGAGGCGGCCCTGGAAATCGCTGGGATCGAGGAGAATTCCCAAGTGGGGGACGGACAGACGGGCGCATCACAGCAAGCTGGTGACAGAATAGTTTGGCATCTCTCTCATTGACATTGCATGAGTCACTGATAATGATTCTGATGCTCTAACAGATTGAATTATGATCATCTGCACTATTCAATGTGCATGTAACTTTGACCTCATCTCTAACTCTTTCCTTTACTCCCCCACAGGACCATCGACAGCCCCCCTCCCCACTGTCCAGGAGGAAGAGCCTGAGCTTGCAGACTCCTCAGAGGAAGCTGCAACCTCTGAGAGCGTAGCGTCAGCAGAATTCAGCGCACCCAGCACCAGCGCAGACACTCACACTTCGGTGGGACCTTCGTGAGATAGAGTAGTGTTGGCACCTAGTGTATCACAGCTCACAAGTGAGCATCAGCAGATGGTGGAGACAGGGACAGCAGTGGAAAGTCCTCGTCGGAGGGCGCAGGACTCTGCCAGCTCGGCTCAGCTGCATGTCGACCCTGTGCCTCTGGGTTTCATCCAGAAGGAGAGTGGTGCTGGAACTCCAGGAACAGGTGCAGGGGTTTCTGGCAGGTTTTGTCTCCAGGGTTGCTGCGAGTGTGGAGAGGATGGAGGAGTCCATCGCGAACATGAGCAGAGCCTTTGTGGAGGTATTGGCGCATGAATGCATCACCGCGGAAAGGATGGCTAACTCTGTGGTGAGGCTGGCTACTGTAGAGGAGAGGATGGCTACGGCCATGGAGGAGCTTAGTCGCCAGAGTGTAGAAAACATGGTCATTGTTCAGAATAGAATGACATCTCTTGAGGAGCGATGGTCAGCTATTGAGCATAGAAACCAGACCTTCATGGAAGTCCTCTGAGTAGGACTTTCAGTGCAGAAACGGGTCCTCATGGCCCCCTTGAAGTGCAGCAAGGTGCTGTCAAGCCACTTGCTAGCTCTGAAGTGGGGCTGACCCATGAGAGGGATGTTGGTGGCAGACAACAAGGAAGTGGGGGCTCCTCTCCAAGTGCTCACACAACCATGCCACTGCAAAGCCCTCGGTCAGAGCCCCACCAGAGTCCTCACCCAACTGAGATGGGCATCTCAGCCCCTGCACAGTCGCAGGAGCAGCAAACTGTTGCTGAGCCCTCACAGGTTCGCAACCCCAGAGGACGCCCGCCAAAGGCGTCGAGACAGGAGCAGCAAGAAAGTGAGCAAAGGGCCTCCACATCTGCTGAAGTCACAGGGGAAGCACCACGTAGGAGCACGTGTAAGAGGAAGATAATGCACAAGTAGTCACAAGGGTAGTCACTTGGGTGCTGTGATGTATTGTATTTGGACCAGTCATCCTTGTCATGGTATCATAAACAGATTTGATGGCAAACTGTTGAAGTTGTGGCCTGTGTCATTTCGCAAATGGGACTTTCACATTGAGGGCTTAGGGCAACTTGTAATCGTCAGTATGGTGGTCAGAGTGATAGGAATCCGTAGCTTCTTGTCCATTGTCGATGCTCTGGTAAGAAGGTGTGAGACAAAAGTGTTTGATTGTGCAGGCTAAGCAAATCTGGCCAACATGAGTGCGTCCCTTTTCCTTGCATCCCGGGCAGCAATGTGGTCGCGCACTGGCACCTTTTGGCCTTTGCAGCTTCAGGTGGGTGAGCAGCAACTTGGCGCTCCTGTTGTTGCTCCTGCTGTTGGTGCTGCTGTTGTTCAGGGTTCTGCTGCCGCCGCGGCTGGTCTTCCTCCGAATCTGATGTCCAGGAGGAAAGGAAATAAATGGTTCCCATGCTTCTGTTATATACCTCAGTTGAGGAAGCGCTCAGTCAAGGTGGGGAGAGGGGTTTCCCAGGAGGTCACACTGGAGATGGGTCTGAGGCTCCAAACTTCCACAACAATGAGTAGGCCTGCTAAAAGTTCACCCAGACCTGAGACAACAAAGTTCTGCCACCTGCAAATGATGATTGCTGAAAACTCCTTTTTAATGGTGGAGCTGCAGCTGTTAGTAAGCAATCCACTTGTGAGGCCGCCAGAATTACCTGGCGTGTTCCAGAGGAGGCATGTAGGATGGGGGAAATGTCTAAAAATCAGAAAGGCCTCTCAAAATTGGATTATAGAGGCAATTAAGTGTTTGATAAGGGCCTTAAGGGCCTATCCCGCCTCTTGGAGGCGGGATGGAAACGGGGTCTGAAACCCCGATTTTGGGAAAATTGCTCGGAGGCGGGATGGAGGCGGGATCGGGCCCGCACATCATTTTTTGCAATTTTAACACCTCACACACCTCCAATCCCGTCTCCTCGGGCCTGGCAAAATCAAGCCCAATGTTCCCGCCATGATATCCTGCTCTGTTGCTGCTGCTTTACATTAAGTTTGAGATTTACAGTGTTGGGGCTCGATTTTGTCAATGGGGACGTGATGAAGGCGGGTCTCCCACTTTTTGGTTTGTAGTCCCGCCTCCATCGATTTGTGGCCAACCCACGCTACTTTCCTTTGATTGACCTTGTTAAGCCTGCCCAGCGGGCTCAGCAGGCTAATTAAGGGACACCTGGATACTGGTGACGTCAGCGATTGACATTTCATCTGTCAAGAGCTTTTGACAGATGAAATATCAGCGTTTGACAGCTCTGTGAAGCTGTCAAACACTGACAATCTGTCTTCTAACTTGCGTCCTGCTACTCAGACTCAGTTAGAGAGCTCTCCAGACCAGAAAGCAGAGGCTGCAGCTTTTGACAGCTCAGCGGCCATTCTGCTTTCTGTGCCGGTGAGCTGAGGGACTCCCGAGAACGGAAGGGAGGAAGCCTGGAGGAGAAAGTAAAGGTAAGTAAAACTTATTAAAACACTTTATACACACCAAACACACTTACCTCTGCACTCATGCACCCATCACTCACCTGTACACCGGACATCTCGACCCCTCCAAGCCCTGCAGACCGACAGGTCCGCCTTGTTAACTTGGTGTGGTTTGGAGCCGTCTGGCAGCCCACACTTCAGGGCTAAAAATAGGGATTAGCCAAAAAACTGCCTGTTAACTACCTGTTAACAGGCAGTTAATTGGCACTAATCCCCTTCCCGCCTCGGGGAGGCGGCTCCCAACACAGGTCGGGTACCCGCCTCCTGGGACATTGGCATGGAGGCGGGTTGGGGGCGGGATGGGTACGTGCCCCCCGAATCTGCAATTTTCCCACCACTCCCGCCTCCAAACCCTGTTTCCACGGGGCTTGGAAAATCGAGCCCTTGGTGTATGTTTAGAAGATGGGCTGACACCTCCAACCCTGTTTAGAAGGTATCACGAGAAGCAGGGCTATTCTGTACACAGTCTAAGCATGCGGATGGGGGAGAGGGGAAAGGAAGGCATAATCAATTGACATTATGTTGCTACTGTATTAATCAAACAAATAACAAATGGTTAAATCATGAACAACTGGGGTCAAAAAGGCCAGAACTAAACTTGACTTTTTTCTTCTTTCCAATTATCTTCTCTCCTCTCTTGAGGGAAATGACGCTTTACTGGGACACAGCACCATGGGCGCTGACTGACCTCTACCAACTTGCCCAAGTGACCCATTGTGAGCTGAGATAGTGGGTGTTCCCTGAATCATTAAGGTCTTCAGGCCAACTCATGGTAAACTATTTTGTTTGCTGACTAATGATGCACTTGTATAAATCGTGTTAAACGCATCAGTGCACCACTTACTTATGAGGCATTGTGATGAAAAACAGACACAGATCCTCAGCCTCGTCTCCCTCTCCAAACATAATTAGGTTAGCCAAGCATTTTTATCTTTCAAAAAAAATTACGCCAATTTTCTCCTGTCCTCCCTTGAAGGTGCTGACTAATTGGCCAAGATTCTTCTCTTCCCACCAAAGGATGATTGCCTGTCACCTGACCGCTGTGACCCCGACCCATGTTGCTGGGGTTGGGTCATTATGTATGCGAGACGGGCTCCCGGCAGGAACCCCACAAGCAAACAAGAGCCCGCTGCTGCGACCAAGAGAAGTTCGGACAGCGGTGCAGCGGGAAAGCCACAGCAACCCATGAAGCAGTGTTGAGGGCACAGTGCCCCAGTGATCAGAGGGACTCGGACTGAACTGAGGCCTAACAAGGGTAAGGGAACGCTGCCTAATGGGCGGGAGAGATGCCCTCTATAGGGCTCTCTCTCCCAAAAAAGGGGCATACGAAGGCCCTCCTCCGTTGCCCCAGTGATTGCAGCCGCACCCCACTAACGCCTGGGATGGTGGGAGCAGTCAGAAGGCAGGGAAATGGGGTGGCTTGCTAGGCCCGACATCCCAGCCACAATTTGCATGCGGCTGGCAGGGTAAGGATGCTTGGGGGCCATCCTGGAAAGGGTGGGTGGAAGAAAATCCATATTGGGGTGGGCGGGATAGAGGAGGAAAATCCAGGCCATTCTTTGGTGTGGTTGCATATATGTTGGAAGCTCTCCAGTACCAAGCAGTACCTTGTCCAAGCAGTCACATATGGGCCTAGATAGTGGGTTCCCTGAAAATCTGCAAGATATGATCCCAGCGATTATGCCAGGATTGTGCCTGTCGGTGCCCTTCAGTGTTGATGCCACTGCAGTTTGCAGGTTCAGTGGAAGGACACCTAATTCGCCTGGAGCAGGTGGGCGCATGTGCCACATCACTGGCACCCAATCCAGCTGTAAAATCCAGTGCCTATCTGCCATTGGAGGGTGGGTGTTTTGCCCAGACCCCATGTAAGATATTTCTATTTTTTTAATCTACTATTTTTGGGGGTTCCAAGCCCCCTCCCAGTCATCTGGAGGTCAGTATGCCTCATCTCACTGTCCATACCAGCCTCCAATACTATGCTGGGTCCATAAATGAGTTATGGGAGTGGGTCCTGTGTTTGACCCCCCACCCCCAACCCCCCCGATAACATTTGCTTTGTAAGCTTTGGGCTAAGTTTCAGCCCCTTAGAAGGCAGACTGGAAAGTGCCAGAAACGGTGGGCACACATCGCAACCAAGTTCTTGCCATTTACTAGTTGGTCTCCTGCTGGAGTTATGGCAGGAGTCCTGTAGAACCCTCGCAGATTTTCAGGGCTGGAGCGTCAGCATGCTATTTGACATGGAAGGCCTCACAGCCAATCTCGACCCTGCCTTCAGGATTACACATGCAAACTTTCCAGCATGGGTGACTGCGCAGCAATCAGAAATGAGAACCATGGCTATTTTAGCCTCCTGCTAGGTTAGGGACACTGAGATCTATCGTAGTACCTCCAGTATTGCTCCAACTGAGATTAGCTAACTTAGCACATCCTACAGATCAAACCTGGGGCCTTTCCGGCCTGTATGGCATAGTACATCAGATAGTGCATTCACTCACTGAGTAATTAGGGTAACTGCCAAACACATGTTCACAAAAGGTAATGACCCTTTAGCATACTATTTTCACAGTTGATTTCAAAGTTGTGTCATAAGGTTTCCAATTGATCGTTTTTTTAACATTCTGATACAGTTGAAGTCAGCCATTGCATCAAAGAGTTAACGTCTCCTGGACAATGCTGCTCATTTCTCTTCCAGTCACCTTTGACCAAAACATTTGCAAATACACTCTGGGATATTTTTATAGATCTTTCCAATGAAAGGGAAAATAATGGCGAGGGCACAATTTCATGGGATCAGTGACTCCTGTGACCTCCAGGACAAAATTACATCCCTCATGGGAACTGCAGAGGTCTTGAGCTCTGCTTTAAGAATGTGCCATTTGTCACTTTTGACAAAGCTCTTGCTCAAAGGCTTTGTGCAATATTTCAAAACTAGGTCACTCAGCACAACATCATTTGGAAAACTGTTTTATATCTTAATGCCTCACTACTCCTCCCCTCCCCCCAGAAAGAAAACTGTTGACCATTAAGACATGGTTAATCTTTTCACTTTTGTCTGGCAATAATTGTGTATAAAGCCAGCACTGGCTTGTAAATGGCTGGAAAAGAGGAAAATTGAGCAATGCATTCAATGGGAATACCATCATTTGGATAAACTGGTAGTTACTGTTGATTGTACAAATGATAAATTATCTTCAGCAGCACAAAATATTCCAATATAGGACCAGAGCCATCAACGAAGTTCAGTTTTCACATGGTTCTATGATCATTTTGCAGCTATTTATAGGTTTATTAGTTTTAATTTTCTAGGGAGGGGATGGTAGGACTTACAACCATTAAGAAAGTTGTTGCTAATAGTTGTTTTTTTTGATCCTGATGGTAATGATCCACATTAGAACATTTCAATTTGTTGCTGATGGTATTCATGTGTTTTAACACTTTGTACAAATCCTCTGGTGGCCAAGGCAGGAAGAAGTAGTTTGGGCTTTCTCACAGGCTGTTGTTTAGTGTTCATGGTAAAATGGCAGTTTCCATAAACAGACCAATTCTCCTGCTCCCTTACGCTTGCTGTCAGTGGGTCGGCATGCCCAGGATTAACAGCTACCCTTCAAATGTGTATCAACTTGCGGATCACTTGGGATGCCAACCACATCCTCCTGCCTCCTTGAAAAGGTGGAAAATACCAATGTGTACAGGCCAAAACTAACAGATTTATTTACAGGTAAAATAATACACTGAAACAGTGAGATGCTTAGAGCACAATATTTAGTAAATAAGAAAGATAGGATCCGCCAAAAGGGGTTAAAATAACATTTTTAGAACATATTTCTTACACAGCTTGGTAATCAATAGGATTTTTGGATGAATCAGCCTTTCATATACCTTCAAACTGCAATGTTGCACATGGCTGATGCAAAATTCCTAATCAACCTACAGAGTTCAGACTTCCAGGCAGAATTAAAGCCCACGGGAGTATTCTCCTAACTTAAATGGTCCAAAAGCCTCTAAAGGCAGACCAGCCAATCACCCTCGATTAGCAACACAATAGTACTGCAATAAACAAGTATTCACACATCATTCAAGTCTCACATACCTGTTAATGCTTTGACTGTATATAAATTAACTTGTACCTACAATGAGGTCCCTATATCTTGACAGATTTACAGAGCAAACAACCTGGCTTGCATTGTGCAGACACCCGGCTCCAGTCCATATTTTGAAATTTGGTAAGGAAAGACTCTTAGTGAAGTAAAATGTTTTGTTTTGGTATAGCTGTTGGTCGTCATCATCTTAGTGATGTAACAGGAACACCCATGAAGTTGTATATTTTGAGGGTATTGATATGGTGGGAGTGTTGGTGTCCTGGGAAGAGGAGGGATGGTTCGGGAGAATCTCTCCTTACTGCTGCCTTACAGCTCTGGCATCGCACAGTCCTGCTGGCCTGTCCTCTTCCTCTGCATCCAATGCAGTGCATGCCCTGATGTAGGGTTCCAATTTTTGCTGTAACAGGTGGCACAGGTAAATGACTGTCTCCCTGTTGAAATGCAGCCACCTTACACACTGGTCCTCTGTGAGGTTCAGGTATGACGATCGGTTTCTGGATACCCGCATGCTGTAATGCCTCCTGCGGCCTGGTCTCTTGCGCTCTCTTCTTGCCGCCTGTGCAGGTGTTTGCTGCCTTCATTGCCACTGCTCATCCTTCTGATTTGGGAGCCTTAAGGGTAAGCCCAGCAGCATTCCCATGTTCAACAATTGAGAATAAGCAAATTCTGAGAAAGCTTCACTCTGCAAAAGTACCTCACACTTGCCAAAACCATGGCCCAAAAGCAGCCTAGAAGCCTAAAAAGATGAACCTGGGACTTACCTTAATGAAGGTGAGGATCCCCTTAAATACCACTTATGAAAGCTCCTAGTCAACTGTTCCCACCATGATTTGCTGGGCGGGTTAAGGAAGTGGCTTTTCAGGCGGGCATGGAGACCAATTTCATAAAAGGTTCCTGATTCAGGTCCAGGTCGCTTATTAACATATTTAAATAATGTCTGTGTTTGTTTTAGGATGCCGACAGGGACTCCTATGAAACGGCCAAACCCAATATGGCGTCAGATGCATTTCCGGTGCCGTTCCAATGCAGAATGTCGCGCTGCAGATTAAGGACTAAAAATTGATAGCTCCTGAAAACAGGTGCAGGGATCGCGATGTACGATTAACCCACGCCCGTTCAATGTAATGCAGGCAGCATGCAACCTTCATGCTGCCTGCTAATTTTAATGATAGTGGCGTGCAGCCCAGCGCTAAACGTGCTGCTGAGTGGCTGCACGCTCAGCAGGGGGGCCAAATTTTGTGTGAGGCTAGCACCAATTAAAGCTAGCCTGCAGTTCTTAAAGGGGAGGTGCATTCTGGTTGCAGCAGGTAGAGGAGTGTGTGACCTACAGGAAGGTGCAACAAGGCAGAGAGAGGACTCCCCGATTTTTAGATGAAGCACTCGAGGCCCTGGTGCAGGAGGTGGACAGGAGGAGAGATATCCTGTATCCACAGGGGGCCAGGAGGCCCTCCAGATAGACACTAAGACGGGAATGGGAGCAGAGAGCCGACACTGTCATTGCAAGCAATGTAGCCCCGAGGACCTGGATGTAGTGCTGGAAGAAGTTTAATGACCTCGCACGAGTGGTCAAGGTCAGTGAATCATTTTCAAATTCCATATCCCAAAAACTGCACCACTAGCCTCACACACTGCTCAATTCACCACACTCCCATTACTCATCTACCAACAATCTCTATCAATCACAACTCATAGCTCACATTCATATGCTCCATCTCACCCTCACACACTTACCACTGCTGCAAGCCTCACACCCAGATCTCATAGCTTGCATACCCTACCAGCTATTCAACCATGACAGCCACATCAGCCAAACACAGTGAACCACACAAACACTTCTCTCTCTCTTGCAGGACAAGGTGACGCACAATGATAGGCAGCTGCAGTTAACTGGAGGGGGACGGGCGCACCTCCATATCCTGACCCTGCTCGAGGAGACGGTGCTCGCCATAATTGGAGTGGTTGTGACTGAGGCCGTGGCTAGCGGCGGCGCTGAAACCATTGAACATGACAGTATGCTCATACCTAATCCTCTCTACATCCCACTTCCCCCTCATCCCACTATCTCTTCTGACTTACAAGCTGCAGATAGTGTAAGTTTGCACCTCTTGCTTTCCCCCCCACCCTGCTCCGCTTCACCACAACCCTACCCTTGTGCCTTTCTCATTTCAGAGACCCAAGAAATCCAACCCGGCCAGGCAGTGATGTGAGAAAAAGAGGAGAGTGATGATGAAGTAGAAACACTGTCACTCGATCTGACAGTCACAGCCACCAGCTCAGATTCTGGCACTGTGCGGACTTTTGAGGGTAACTTAGAGGCGGGATCTGCACGTCACCGGGCACGAGTGGGTTGCAGCCAGGGCAAGGGGAAAGGGTAGCACAGGTGCCACTTCCCCGGAGGGCAAGGTTACACACGAGTTCTGCTGCACAGCACTCAAATGAGGACTTCAATGGGGCGGCCTACAGAAGAAGGCTAATGGGTGTGTACAATGAAATGCTTGGTGCATTGGCAGGCCTGCCAGAAAGCCTGAATGCAATGTCAAGGAACATGGAGGAGTCCGGCACCAACCTTGCACAGGGCTTTGCTCAGAGCATGGAGCCCATCCTTTCCAGCGTGGAAGGGGTGGGCAGATCCATTAACACACTTGTGGACCCAACCATCTTGCAGTGACTGATGGCTGATATCTCAGCTTCCATTGCAGCACAAGCAGAAGTCACCCAACATCTGAGTGCTGCAATGGAAGCTCAGACTGAAGTCATGTAAGCTCAGCTTGCTGCCACGCAAGCATGGACTGCTGATATCGTGGCTGGGTTTACCAGTGTTGAAAGGGGCTTGCAGGGTGCCACAGCGGTCCAGCAATCTGTCCTCCAACAGATTACTAGGATGCTGAGGTGTCGCCCCGGGGGAGTGGCAGTGGCTCCGTGGAGCACGAACCTGCTGTTCTCTCTCAGGATGACAGCATTTGTCCTCCCAGTACTGCTACTCCGCCAGTGCCCTTGCTGTTGCCTGTCAGCCAGCCAGCCCAGACTGCTGCTGTCCATGCTGAGGTGGTGCTATCCGAAGCCGGGCCTACTAGGCCTAGAGCTGCTTGAGGTCATCCTGCAAAGCACCAAACATTTTTACAAACTCAGCAACAGCTAGTGGAAATCAATCAACAACTAAGCTGTAACTAAGTAGGTGATGATCAATGTTCCCTCTAATTTTTCTTTTTGTGCGCAGTCCCTTGAAGTGGCTGCCCGGCCCATTCAAATTTTTACACATGTGTGGTTTCTTCCATTTGAAAGCCAGTGAGTGGCCTGCGCGGGACCCCCAGACTGCTGCGTGGCCACACGTTCGCGCGGACACACAGCTTAGCGGGAACGTTGGTGATGATCCCTTTAAACAGCACTGGTGTGGGGTCCTTCCTACTGCTGAATGCTTGTTCAGCTGTATGAGGTTAAGAGAGGGCACTAGCTCCAGCATTGAGGATGAAAATGGCAGCGCTGGCGTCAAATCCGCGTTTGACGTCACGATCTACCTGCTTTTTTTTAAAATTCGTTTATGGGATGTGGGGGTCGCTGGCAAGGCCAGCATTTATTGCCCATCCCTTGAGAAGGTGGTGGTGAGCCGTCTTCTTGAGCCGCTGCTGTCCGTGTGGTGAAGGTACTCCCACAGTGCTCTGCATACTTCTGGTGCACGCTCCCAGCTCCAATGCTAACGCCCTCGCCAAAATGGAGTCCAGCATGGCCCACACCATAAGTGTGCGCGCACTGCTCGGTGGCCATTTTCAAGTCAATTCGGCACCCGTAGCACCCAAGCAGCGGGCTATGCAACCGAATTTTAAGCCCGATGAGCTTGTGGTTCCCGCTTTGGACCTGGAAACGTATGAAACGCATTCCAATTTCTACCTGAAGTACTGGCACCAAAAAAATGCTTAGAAAATAAGAGTGAAACACTCCTCTCACTCCTGCATGCCTACAAACATAGAGATAAATAACTAAGATGACTGAATGCAACTTGATGGTTCCTGTGCTGCAGGGGCAGGACAGTGTCGTCTGTGGAAAGAAGGAATTCCAGTTGAATATTGAAGATGTGAAGATGGATGAATGCTCTGAAGTGTTGCTTTTGCGTTTGTAGATTAACAATGCTTGAGAGACCAGCTTGGAGCTATTGTCTCTGTGCCAGGAATTAAGATTCTAAATGCAGAGTCTTAATTTTACAGATTTTATTATAGGAAGTGATACTCACAAACAACACGCACAATACTGCAAAGGCTGCGGGAGACCTCACGTCACAGCTGCTGAGTTTGTTCACAGGGCCATTCATCCTCCAGGTCTTCCCAAACTTCCTTACAATGTTCTCTCCTTTTTAAATTCAGCTAAAAGGCCATTACATCATACCTCCTACATGACCTTCACTTTTGGTTTTATAGCGAACTTACATCAGCTCAGCATTCCAAAGAGTGGGTCTCATATTAAAAGCTGTCCTTACGAGCACAGAAAATGTAAACATATTGTTGCCAAGCAGATAAATGTATCTATTAGAAGATTAGAACTACACAAGGTTATTTTGTATGACGGCAATCATTACAGATTGGAGAATTGAGCTGATTTGCTGACATTCTATAGATATCGCCTGTTATAGAGTTCCTAACAGGGTTTATGTTGCTATTTACGTAAAACTTTCCCTCAGAAGATTAAATGGATGGGGAAGAGTCCAGTAGTGGGCAGATTGTAGATGGTTCATGGAAGGAACAGGCTTGATGGGCTAAATGGCTGTTTCCTGTTCCGTGCTTTCTTAAGTTCAGTATATTGTTTAATTGCAAATAATATTTTACAGATGCACCTGCCTCTTCTTCTTAGGCAGTCCCTCGGAACCGAGGATGACTTGCTTCCACACTAAAAATGAGCTCTCGGGTGACTGATGAGTCCAATGCGGGACCTACAGTCTCTGTCACAGGTGGGGCAGACGGTGGTTGAGGGGCGGGTGGGTGAGGTGCTTGGGTTGATGTGCGCACCTTCAGCTGTTTGCGTTTGGCTTCCGCTTGCTCCCGGCGAAGAGACTCGAGGTGTTTGGCGCCTTCCCGGATGCTTCTCCTCACTTTGTGTGGTCTTGGGCCAGGGATTCCCAGGTGTCGGTGGAGATGTTGCACTTTTTCAAGGAGGCTTTGAGGGTGTCCTTGAAGCGTTTCCTCTGCCCACCTGGGGCTCTCTTGCCGTATCGGAGCTCCGAGTAGAGCACTTGCTTTGGGAGTCTTGTATCGGGCATGCGGACGATGTGGCCCATCCATCGGAGCTGATCGAGCGTGGTCAAAGCTTCGATGCTGGGGATGTTGGCCTGAGAGAGAACACTGACGTTGGTACGCTTATCCTGCCAATGGATTTGCAGGATCTTGCGGAGGCAGCGTTGGTGGTAACTCTCCAGTGCTTTAAGGTGCCTGCCAATGCGGTGTAGAGGGACACCATGGGACAGATTTTGCTCTTTTGCACTAAAGCATAAATAATCAGACATGGAGAATTATGCAAAGGTTATTATGTAAAGGGCCCATCCACTTTTCTGCCCATTCATTTAAATGGAGAGTTGGGTGCGCTCTTTTCTGGGTCTCCCTGCTCGATTTCCCTTTATGTGCACAGCCCAGGTTTAGGGTCTAACTCAAAAGAGGAATATCCGCCCCATCACTTCTAATGGGGCAGATCCCAATACCAAAAACTGTTACTAAGGGAATGTGTTTGAAAGAAAGTGTCAGAAAAATATGTGTGACGTATTTAATTAATCAATGTTTCCATGTCGCAAACTGTTAATTATTTCTCAGCAACCCTTTCAGTAATGATGGTACCGTCATCAGTTCTCTTGTGTGAAAGTCATGCCAGGTTAAGGACATGGAACAGCAACTGTTGCTGTTTACCGTGACACCCACTGCTACTACAAAAGAAACAGGCTTAAAAGTGGAATAAAAGTCTTGTATATAATTGACGCAAACCAGGGAACAGCTTCAAGGCTGGAATTTAATCTCGGTATTTAGATGACGGTTTTAAATTACTTAACTTTTTGTACTGACGGTCAATGATGTTATTTGAATGCCTCAACTGGATTACAGCCTGGCAATTACCCCCAGATATCCATTATTGGATTTGGTAATTGTTCTGATGTAGATGTGTACGCAGATGGGCAAGAGCTTAGTTACTTTTTCTGGCATGCTTGAATTGTAATACCTGATTAAGGAGAATATCATAGTGCCGAAGAGAGAGGATGTCCTGGAGGGGTCAAGGAAAGAATCTATTTGTTTAGCGTTAAGAAATAATAGAGGTGCCATTACACTACTAGGTGTATTCTATAGGCCGCCAACTAGTGGGAAGGATATAGAGGAGCAAATTTGCAGGGAAATTACAGAGTGGTGTAACAACTATAGAGTAGCGATAATGGGGAACTTCAACTATCCTAATATAGACTGGGATAGTAATAGTGTAAAGGGCAGAGAGGGGGAAGAATTTCTGAAGAGTGTTCAGGAGAACTTTCCTGATCAGTACATTTCCGGCCCAACGAGGAAGGAGGCATTGCTGGATCTGGTTCTGGGGTATGAGGTGGGTCAAGTGGACCAAGTGTCAGTAGGGGAACATTTAGGGAACAGTGATCATAGTATCATAAGGTTTAGATTAGCTATGGAAAAGGACAGGGAGCAATCTAAAGTAAAAATAATTAATTGAAGGAAGGCCAATTTCAGTGGGTTGAGAACGGATCCGGCCCGGCTAAATTGGAATCAAAGATTGCCAGGCAAAACTGTAACCAAACAATGGGCTGCCTTTAAAGAGGAGATGGTTCGGGAACATTCGAGTTACATTCCCACGGCAGGGAAAGGTAGGGCAACCAAAGTCAGAGCTCCCTGGATGATGAAAGAGATAGAGAGTAAGATGAAGCAGAAAAAGAGCACGTATGACAGATGTCAATACAAGTGAGAACCAGGCTGAATATAGAAAGATCAGAGGGGAAGTGAAAAAGCAAATAAGAGGGGCAAAGAGAGAGTATCAGAATAGATTGGCAGCTAACATAAAAGGGAATTCAAATGTCTTCTATAGGCATATAAATAGTAAACGGGTAGTAATAGGAGGGGTGGGGCCAATTAGGGACCAAAAAGGAGACCTACGCATGGAGGCACAGGGCATGACTGAGGTACTAAATGAATACTTTGCATCTGTCTTCACCAAGGAAGAAGATGCTGCCAAAGTCATAGTGAAAGAGGAGGTAGTGGAGATATTGAATGGGATAAAAATTGATAAAGAGGAGGTACTAGAAAGGCTGGCTGTACTTAAAGTAGATAAGTCACCAGGACCGGATGGGATGCATCCTAGGATGCTGAGGGTAGTTAAGGTGGAAATCGCGGAGGTACTGGTCATAATCTTCCAATCCTCCTTAGATACAGGAGTGGTGCCAGAGGACTGGAGAATTGCAAATGTTACACCCTTGTTCAAAAAAGGATTTAAGGATAAACCCAGCAACTACAGGCCAGTCAGTTTAACCTCGGTAGTGGGGAAGCTTTTAGAAACGATAATCAGGGAAAAAATTAACAATCACTTGGACGAGTGTGGATTAAGTAAGGAAAGCCAGCATGGATTTGTTAAAGGCAAATCGTGTTTAACTAACTTGATTGAGTTTTTTGATGAGGTAACAGAGAGACATGGGGTATATGTGCACAAATCATTAAAGGTGGCAGGGCAGTTTGAGAAAGCAGTTTAAAAAGCATACGGGATCCTGAGCTATATAAATAGAGGCATAGAGTACAAAAGCACGGAAGTTATGATGAACCTTTATAAAACACTGGATTGGCCTCAATTGGAGTATTGTGTCCAATTCTGGGCACCGTACTTTAGGAAGGATGTGAAGGCATTAGAGAGGGTGCAGAAAAGGTTTACGAGAATGGTTCCAGGGATGAAGGACTACAGTTATATGGATAGACTGGAGAAGCTGGGGTTGTTCTCCTTAGAATAGAGAAGGTTGGAGAGGAGATTTGATAGAAGTGTTCAAAATCATGATGGGTCCAGATGGAGTAGATAGAGAGAAACTGTTCCCATTGGCGGAAGGGTCGAGAACCAGAGAACACAGATTTAAGGTGATTGGCAGAAGAACCAAAGGCGACATTAAGGAAAACTTTTTTACGCAGCGGGTGGTTAGGATCTGGAATGCACTGCCTGATAGTGTGGTGGAGGTAGGCTCAATCGTGGCTTTCAAAAGGGAATTGGATAAGTACCTGAAGGAAAATTTTTTGCAGGGCTACGGGGAAAGGGCAGGGGAATGGGACTAGCTAAAATGCTCTTGCAGAGAGCTGGCACGGGCTCGACGGGTCGAATGGCCTCCTGTTCTGTAACCCTTCTATGATTCTATGACTCTACTTGTACTGACCTCTACCTCTATGTAGTCCCTGCTCCTCCTCCAGCACTAGTGGGATCCAGGCTAGGCAAGCAGTATAGGCAAAAGGCAGAGCAATGCCGGAGTTCCTGTAGGCATAGGGCAGGCGGGCACCAGAGATGCACTCGAAGTGGCGCTTGTGCCTGCCTGTCCCATAGTAATGAGATGGCCTCCCACTGACCCCGCAAACTCTGGAAAGATCAGTGCTGGAAGATGTCATCGGGTGCAATCCCTGTGTAATCACCAGGATTGCAACCCGAGGAATTTTGAGGCCCCAGTATTTAATTTTCCCGTGGAATAGTCCATACTTCAGCAAGCAGAGGTGCAGTGGTAGTTGTGTAAGGTAGCTCCCACTCCCAACTGTTACCCAGTGACCCTTGCTGCAAACTGCGCATGTGTCGATGTGGTGTGAGGACAGGATTAGGCTTGGCAATGGGTTTTGTTTGACTAGTTTTAAGTTGCTGTTATATCGGTGTCAGTGGAGTATTGTGCCGAGAATTCCCAACGTGCAGGCCTCACTCATCTGGTTGTAATCCCAGTGTAAACCTGTCAGAGCTGCTAACGCTGCAATCCAGGAAGGCATTTTTCTTTTTTACCTTTAAAGAATTAACCTGAGTTTTACTTTTAAAATGTGCACCACATGGTGTGGCACTGAAACATAAGCTGCTTTAGTATTGGTCTTGAATTTGGATTCCAGGAACCTGACACCCATGAGCCGTAGATGGTAAATCAAATTTAACACCATAATCACCAAGAGCTGACTCACGGAAACTGGGCTCTTACAGTCTGAAGTCGAGGACAATTGATATAATAGATTAGGAAGGTCCCTGGCTCAACACCCAGTATTTGCTGAGTTAACAGATCTCAGCAAGGTCAATGACAATAGCATTGGATTTACCCTCCCATTATATTACAGGTCTGCCTATGACAGCAAGAGTGCAGTTGGTATAAACATCCCGACACTGATATTGTAGACAGAGGAACCCTACTGGAATGGGGTTTTCATTCGCTGTCTGGCCAAAAACACTGCTGATGGCAAATACAAACAGTACACAGTGGCAAATCGGGTCATCAAGATAGCTTTAGAATTGCTGGCCTTTCCAGACCTTCCCCCAAAATCAGAGAAGGTTCATGGTATATTAAAGCCACGACTGTGCATGAACTACACATTCACCAAATTTTGCACCTCCACAGTACCATTAAATTCATGTTTGCAGCTAAAGAGAAACCGCGCTCACTCAGTGATTCTCGTGCACATGCAGTTCCTTTATGCTGCTGAATCCAGCCACAGTGCAAACACAGCAGATTCATTAGGAACCAGCACAGTTACTGAGCCACTTCTGGTGGACTATCTGGTTGCTGTGGCGGCTATCTCTCTCAGACCTTTGTCCTGTGGAAGAAGGGGAAACTTGTCCTCTTCTGTGGAGGCATCTGTTGAGCTTCTCCATCATTGCGAATGTTCTTTGGAAATTTTTTTATTGAGCTGTGTGTGGCTGGAAAATAATAGGTTGAATTCAAATACAATTTGGGTGTAAGTGTACCTAACCTTATTCCCAATTTTGTGTCGGTGAGTGAAAAAGGTCAAATTTGACCACCTATATTTATGGACCAGAAATATCTAATGATGATATAAATTTAAAGGGAAATGTAGCAGACTATAAAGCTGTCTTTGAAAATCCTACAAGTATGTTTAAAAAGTGCTATGCCACTTATAATGAGAGTGTTTATGGGCTCTCAGCTGGTGAGAACACCATAAACAATCCATGTTATATCAAAGGCCATGGTATATTGAGACTGTTCTAGTGTACACTGGGGAAGTAATGACATTGTTGTGAAGTCAGCAGCCAAGTGGTTAAGGTGTAGTGTAAAAGTTCTGTTGTAAGTTATGAAGTCTGCAGCATAAACAGAAGTGATTTCAGTGATAGCTTGTTTATACTGAACTGGTCAGGTTTTCCAGCTCAGGAGCAGATTATGATGTGCTGACATGTTCTGCCTGAAGGGCTGATATTCCTCAGTCACAAACTGGGGATAATTAATGTGCATCTGGGTTCACATTATAAACAAACCCAATGTTTATAGAACAACCTAAACGGTCCTTTCAAGTAATGGCTGAGATCCAGAACAGTGTTTAACTGTTAAGACATTTATGCTAAAGGTTTACAAAAACATGTCTGCAAGCATGAATTATAACAGCATCACCTCAAAGACGACCGAAGAGATATTTTAACAGAAGGCACCAAAATCAGTGTTCAATTTGCTGTAATTATGATGCTACGGGATACTTTTTAGGAATGTGTTTATTTTTTCATTTTATGTTTCATCTCCTCTCTCCACCGCTTGTAATTTGCACTCAGTTAAACTGCATCCGCTGCTTTCACCATACCCAATGTGATACATTGGGCCCATAAATCATCGATTGCATGTAACTGGAGGCAGTTCTATTTATGTTTGTTGAATGCGCAGGCATTGATTGAACAGAATAGGAACTAGCAGAATGTTTACTCTTACATATCACTGCAATGATAAATATAGCCAAGCTGAAGGGGAGTGGCATGGTTGGCAAGGGCTTGTTAGAACACTGTCCTTTCACCTCTGAAACTGGGTTCAAACCCTATTGCCCAGAAAGGTGTCCCTTTCATCTTCATGGCTATTAAAGTTTCTGAGAGAAGTTGCTTTGGCTAGCACAGCGTGACATCTAATTCCCGGTGGATAGAAGTCATAAAATGCCCTCAAAATCTGCACCAAAATCTCATAGAAAATTAGCAAGTAAAGGTAATATTGTGACAGTTGTAGAGGAAGAAGATGCTTCAACGTTTCATTAAATGTAAAAAAGTTGTTTGTTTACTCTATAAATCAGTCCCAGCTGCACTCTTGCTTTCAGCACTAATGTGATACAAATAGGCAGTAGGCAGAATGCATGGTTAGAGCCTGTGGTATATGCAATTTATCGATCATGGAATGGTGGGCATCAATAGGTGTATCCAAATCTTCTATCCCTCTGAACCTATTTGCACCTAAGTGTCAGCCGTGGCTCAGTGGGCAGCACTCTCGCCTCTGAGTCACAAGTTGTGGGTTCAAGTCCCTTTCTTGAGATTTGACCATAAAATCTAGGCTGACACTCCAGTGCCATACTGAGGGAGTGCTGCATTGTCAGAGGTACTGTCTTTCAGATGAGATGTTAAACTGACACCCCTTCTGCTCTCTCAGGTGGATGTAAAAGATCCCATGGCGCTATTTCGAAGGAGACTTATCTCTGATGTCCTGGCTAATATTTATCACTAAAACAGATTATCTGATCATTATCACATTGCTGTTTGTGGGACCTTGCTGTGTGCAAATTAGCTGCCGCGTTTCCTACATTATAACAGTGACTACACCTCAAAAGTACTTCATTGGCTGTAAAGCGCGTTGGAATGTCCTTAAGTCGTAAAAGACTCGATATAAATACAAGTTTTTTTTCTTTCTCAACTGCATTCTGAATGTCTCCAATTACTGTGGTAACTGCTGCAAGTGCTTGATAAAGTGGACTGATTAGTCACCAGGGGTGGAAGGATGTCGGTGGAATTACTGACCACCGTGCAACATTTGTTTTATATTCCCCTCCACTTTTGCTTCATGCTCCAGCTGGCAGAGATAAGATACCATCTGCCAAGTTGTGCCAAACTGATGGTAGGTTTCTGCTGTAGCCTCATGCCCCCTAGCAGCTGATCTGAGACTGACCAAACACATTTTACATAGGACTCTAAAACCCAACAGAGAGAGTAAACTTTCATCCTATCAGTCTGGGATGAATTTGAACACAGGCCCAAGAGGTCAAAGGTTAGTGCTTTTGGCAGCACAAGGCAAAGCCAATGGAGGTTCATGCCTCAGAGGGAGCCTGGAACCTGGTCATATAAAGCTACAGCTGTGAACTATTATTTTATCTATGGTAGAAAAAAATAGAACTCCTCCCAAAGAAAAAAATACTTTGAGGAGGATTTTTCTCTCAATTCCCGCCCCCCCCAGAAACAGGAGATAAAGGGGGTGGAGAATCATGGAAAATGGGGCAAGGAGGTCTCCCGTCAAACCCCCGCCCCTAAAATTGACCACGCAGACTTTTCTCTCCCCTCCCGCACTGCCACCACTGTTGGCCACCCACCCGTTGCCCATCTGCTGCATGTAAATGATGGCGTGGAGGTGGGGCTTAGGATTCTGGGTAATTTCCCCCTCTGCACTGCCAATGAAGAGAAGGCCAGAAGAAAGGAGGCAGTAGGACAAACTGTGACGGCAGATGTCAGGAGGACTGGCTGCAAGGTAAAAGATGACCCCCTCTCCCTCCCTCCCAACCCCTTTGGCTGCTGGCTTTTTTCAGAGCCAATTCAAAATTTAGTGCTGGTTCATTGAAGGGGCCTCTGTCCCTTTAACATTAGCCCTGCCCTTTCTGGTACTGCAGTGACTACCCTGTTGCAGCACCATCGTTTTTTCTCCCCTGGCACCGGTAGCCTCCCAGTGTAGAGTGGAGATATCGCCGGGAGTCCGCCCTGTATATGAAATATATGAACCTCTCTGAGCTGGAGCAGCAAGAGTGGAAATCAGTGGCTCTGCCGGAGCTGTCAAAATAGGACATTTTGAGGCTGGGGGCTTCTCAGGACAGGGTCTTTGACTGTTACTTTGCGGGTGGGGGTGACGTCACAGAGTGGGGGGAAATTTCAAACTAGCAGCAGTGTCCAGGAGGTCCATGCCCCATTCCGAGAGACTGGGGGGCAATCCGGGAGGGTTGGCAACCCTACGTCCACGGTGAAGGTAATGTACTGGTTTGCTCTGGCATGGAGGAATTGGTGACCTGTTTGATGCGGCTGTGCACTGCAGACTGGGAGATGCGGGGGGCGTCCCCTGTAGCAACCCGGAAGGAGCAAGTGGTGGCTTTAACAGCCGCTGGCAAAGCATGGACCCCTGTTCCGGCAAGCAGCAGGTCTTGCTGCAACAACAGCATAGGTCAGCGACAGCCTGCCTGGTGAAGCACAGCCTGCTCATGCACTGTTCCTCCAGAGATATCCAAGAAAGTAAGTCTTGGCACATAGACCCTGTGGGCTGGGTAAGGCCATCTACGAGCAGCCCCCTTCACCTGCTGTCTTCTAACAGGCCCACTTGCTGCATGTCCTGGTTGTTCAGGCTGCTGCTGCTCCTCTTCCTCCAACTGTCCGTCCATCCAAAGCAATGAAGCAAATACAGCGGCCATAATACACAGTGAGTGCTTAATGAGGGTAGGAAAGTGTGGAGGTCGGTGGGGGAGGTGGGAAATCAGAACGAAGTAAACTTCAAGCTCAGAACTGGCTTGCAAATGCACTACTCACAACAGCACACAGATCCTAATAACCTGAATGCCTGCAGGCGAGTGCCCCTTTAAATGTAGCTTCAGGTCACGGTCAATCAGTTTCTGAAGCCGGTCCTGGTTTCGCCACTAGTTGGACTTCTGACCGGATCAGTCAAAATCACCTCGGGGTCCAAATGACATCGTAGGGCCGCGATTTAAATTATTCATGAGGTGCCCGCCTGTTTCTGGTGGTTGCATTTGTGACCTGAGTCAGCTTCGGAGTTAAAATGGCGGTTGGTGGATTTTGGGTGGGAACGGGGCGGCAAGTTGATTTCCGCTCACCCATCCCGTTCCCGCCGGACAGGTTGGGTTAAAACTGGGGCCCTAGTTTCAGAATCCCAGATGTAATACAAAGGCCGCGATTTTGCCGGCGCTCAGAGGGCGGGTTTGGAGGCGGGTCAGAGGTTAAAGTCGTTTTGATTGACGGCGGGTTTCGCACCCGCCGTCAACTCGCCTCCAAACAACCTTCCCAAGTGTCGGGTCCCCGATTTGCAAATGGACCCGACACCTAGCGGCGGGAAACGGATTTTTCCGCTTCTGGGTCGAGTTTCACGATGTCCGGACACCACGCCAGGTAAGTGTGGCGTGTTGTGAGTCTGCTCTGATGTTTGTGAAAAATGACAGCTGCAGAAGTGGTGTGAAGGATGCAATGTTGCACATGGTGAGTTTCAGAGCAAAGAAAATGTTGGTTACTGCATTTTTAATACATTTACAGATTTCTTTAGCTTACAAGTTTTTAAATCCAACTGTATGTCCAGTGCCACCTCATTGGGCCAACCTCTCTCACCAGTGACAGATCGCTTCTGTCATCTCACCTGCAGCTGCCATCTATTCCAGCATATGGAGGGAGGCATTGGAGAGCTTGGGTGCAAGAGTTCACTTTTGTGTAGTGATTGTCAGTGTTTTCAGCGCCTCAATGCTGTCAAACACTGAAAAATCAACTGTCAAAATAAAATTGTGCATGGTCCCTTTAAGGAAACCGGCAGATGACGCGTCATCAAATGACGTCATCAGACCTGCTTCCTGTTAATTGGCCGGTAAGCCTGTAGAAAATCGCGGTCTAAAGGTCTATATGCCTTCCATTCAGCTGGACAAAAATAAATGCTGATCTTAATGGCATACCTCCTTTAATTCAGGCACAGTCGCAGTTTCGTTTTAGCTAGCCTTTTAAAAAAAAATTGCAGACAACTTCTTGAAAATGCTCGCTACGGTTCCTGTGATATTGCGTTGCAACTTCTGTTTTCCATTAGTTTAAGTACAATAGCAGTGTGCCACATCCCACACTGCAGCAAGGTTGGCAGACCTCAAACTCGTATTAAGTAACAAAGGAAGCATTCGTTTAATGTAATATTCTTGGCTCTGCTTATCAATGTATCTGACAGCAGCCAAGTTTTACATTGTGACGTGGCTCTGAATATTTTTTAAGCAGGCATTTGCGAGGAAATGATTGTCTTTGTATTTTATTACATTCTTGGACGTATCTCCCCATCATTTGTTACGTGGAACGTTTGGCTGCCTCTGGCCCACCCGCTGCCATAAACATCACATAAATGGAGCAAACATGCAGCTGATCACCATGCTGTTCCTTTCTGAGAAATGAATAAACACATTGATGCTGTCCAAATATTGGAACAGTAGACAGCTGCCGTCCGCTGGGACAGATCACTGCTTCTGCTGCGTTGCCCATCCTGAAAAGCAGCCTTTCTGGGAATTGCCTGGTGCTAGTCAATTGTTAATCACCTCGAAAGGCTCTTTGATGACATTATTCATGGGTGGATTACTGGGTCATCACTTTATCTCGTCCTCGTTTTACTGATCTTGCTAATCACTGCTGTATCTCATTGAACTTTTTTTTTGAGAACTGCTGGATTTGAATCTGGTAAATATAGAGCAGAGCCGTAGGCCCAGCCTGTTGCCTTCAGTGACGACCTTTTTTCTTTGATATTTTCCCCTATTTCTTCCCTGCTGAGTCAGCTTGGTTCAGTTGGTAGCACTCTTTCCTTTTGCGTTAGAAGGTTCAGGGTTCAACTTCCACATCAGGATTTGAACACATGAGGTAGGCTGACCCTCAGTGCAGTACTGAGAAAGTGCGACATTGCCAAAAGAGCTGTCAATCTGAGACCCTGACTGCTTTTAACCCTGGTTTAGCTGGATGTTAAAGACCCACTTGGCACTATTCAAAAAAAGAGCAGGATGCTCTCCTAGTTTCTCCCTCAGCCAACACCACCACAAGCAGATTAACTGGTCATTTATTTTACTGTGTTTGTGTGATCTTGCTATCGGTAAATTGCCTGCCATGTCTGCTTACAAAGTGGTCATTGCACTCTCACTGTGTTGCATTTTTGGATGTTTCTGAGATAGAGCATTAAATAAATGCAAATCTTTCTTTCTCTCTGGAAGGTGTTGACTCTTTTTGGGTTATTTTTTTGATGTCTAGGAAGTGCTGACTCATTTTGGTACCTTGTCAAAATGGTTACTCTTCATTATTGAGCTTAATAGTGAGTCTCAGCCTGATTGTCTCCTTATCTATCATCCACTTTCCAACACAGGCCACAGGCTAGCAATTAGGAGCATTAAACCTAGCTGTTTTAAAAAAAAATCTCTCATGCCGTCAGGCTAATCATAGCACCACTAGTGCTGCCCTGGCTGAAATCCACCAACTTAATACAGACCCGGCATTGAACCTGAGACCTTCCTGGTCCACCACACACAGGGTGATGCATTTAACCCTTGGGCGATCAAGGGAGCTCCAGCAGCTTAACTTCAAAAACTAATGGTGACAAAGTCCTGAGTGTGTCTTACGGTGACTGTCGGGAGGTGGAATCGAAATCCAATGTAACACTGCTCTTTGAGGTTTCCTTTTTAGAAAATTGCCACAATCTTGAAAATATTGTCATTGAGAGCGATTCTGAAGAAATAGAGACAAATTCTGTTCAGAGAAGAATACATGTATTTTCAGTTTAAGTCACATTTTAACATACATTCTGCTTCAAGTCAGGCAGCGTGCACCAGGATTTCTTTAAGAAAGAACTTGCATTTATGTGGCACCTTTCATGACTTAAAGCACTTCACAGCCAACAAGGTGCTTTTGAAGTGTAGTCATTGTTGGAATGTAGGGAAACACAGCAACACAGCAAGGCCCCACGAACAGCAGAGGTAAGTGACCAGGTGGTGTTGGTTGAGGGATACATTTTGGCCAGGATAACTTCCCTGCACTTGTTTGAATAGTTCCATGGGACCATTTGTATCCACCTGAGAGGGTAGACAGGGCCTAAGTTTAACATCTTATCCAAAAGAAATGTCAGCCTAGATTATGTGCTCAAGTCTCTGAAGCAACGACCTACTGACTGCGAGGCAAGAATGTTACCATTGAACCATGGCTGACACGTTTATGACAGAAAACCTATTTAGGCTTGAAAGGGGGAAAGAAAACCCTGAACTATCCCAGTAGCACTTAAACATTAAAGGATCAGTAATGTTGGGTGATGTCAATCACACAAGCACAAGTCTAACTGATTTGACAGAAGAGGATGATTTATGAATCATCTTTGATGTCATTAAGAATGATTATTAAGCTACCATTTATCTTCTTTCCCTTGCACAGACATCTTACTAATCACTTTCGTATCTCCTTGAAATAAATATTATTTGAAAACTGTTGTATTTGAATCTGGTAAATTTTCAGACGAGACAACAGCTCAGCTTTGTCTCTCAAAGGACACCTTGGGGTAGAAATTGGACCTCATTGTGCCTGTTTTAAGAGAGTAAAACAGGTGCAACAATGGCCAATTTCGGGCCACCAATGTCCCGTACTCAGAGGACGCCTGAAAGATGTCTGATGTGATATTGGGCGGTGCGATTTTTCAGGTGCCTAATATAGGCACAAGATGCCTTATCTCAAAGTTTAAGGCCTTTTTTAGACCCCTTGCTATAATTTGATATCCAGATTGGACCAGGAGACAGGCCTGCCACTCTTGGGATTCTTCGGCAGCCGATGGGTGACTGCCAACAAAAGGTAAGTGTTTTAAAGAAAAAATACATTGCTATGGAGCCAGGGGGAGCAAACATGCTCCCTTAACTCCATAGTACACCGATCGCCCCTCCCATTGTGGCTCTACGATCCCCTCCCGCGAGTTACCTTTAGGCTGCTGCCGAAATTCATTTCTTCAAATGGACGTGCTGCCTGTGGAGGTGTGACAGGTACCAGCAGCTCAGCCAGTTAATACTAACGAGGCCTGAGGCCTGAGGCCCAGCTTTGGGCCGGCCTTGGGCCTTCCGGTTCAGGCTTGCATTGCGGCCACATCACCGCCTTCGTGCTTGAAACCAGCCTCCAACAAATTTATACCCCCTTCTCTTTTTGTTCCACTTGTCCCACCTTTCTTTCTGATAGTGTATGATTACTACCCCACAGTGAGGTTGTGGGCTTAATCCTGATTAACCTAAAATTTTAAGTTAAGTAGCCTCTCACTGTAGCACTCTCTGATATACCACAACCAGGGACGTAACTGAGAAATATGTCATATTCTCTCTCTTTCATATATTCTTTGTCATAACTTTTCTTTTCCTTCTGTCTTCTCTTAACTGCTACTGCTAATTGAATTCCTCAACAAGGGAATATGCCCTGGAATATGCCGGATAGGAAGTAACAATTCCTAGTTTCCCCAGGAGTCATAGCTAGCTCCTCTCCCAGCAACCCACGGCACTGACTGCTTCCTCCACAGTGCCATGACACAATGGAGTGATGCTCAATGCTTTCAACTGTGCTGAGAGAGTTCAATGAGAAAGACAGCAAGACAAAAATATTTCTCGGCAAAGTTCCAGCGTCTTGGCAGGTGTGGGGCCTGTGGCCTCCTGAGTAGTTCATGTTGCTGCTTTGCCTGCAGGCTCAAGATCTGAACTTTGCCCCAACTGTTCAAACTCCAAAGTCCTCACTGCCTCTCCCAACATGCTTTTCAGACGGCTTCCAAAGAGTGTTTAGAAAGAGGGCACTTACACTACTTTCCTTTCAATGCTCCATGTTTAACTTTCAGCAGGGTGTTAAATTTCACAGCGCTACTTTTTTAGAGCAGGAAAAAAATGAAAGAAATAATACAGAAGCCAAAGGTGAAATTTGGACATACTTCCTGCTACACATCATCATTTTCTTTGAGATAGTCCCAGCACAAGATGCGTACAGATGAAAGAAAAAAAATCTTTTTATTAATATGCAAGTAAAACTGAGCATGTATATTTATACCTTGCATTTACATAGGTACGCATATTTATAAAGGTATCTCTAATATATAAATACCTTTATAAGTACCTATATAGTATTTATATAGGTACTTATATCTATATAAATATCAGGGCTTATTTTTTCACATGTTTTTCTCACAAATCATATATTCTGTTAATATCTAACATTTGCCATTTTTTATAATGACAAATACAACTTTCTTATCAAAGAAAATACACCTGCACCAGTAAGCTCGTAAATGGATTAGAATAATAGTAGGACTTTGGTATGCAGATCACAGGTGGCAGTTCAAGTAGATTAGGCCATAAAAAGGCAAATAGAATCCTTGGGGGGAAAAATTAGGTCGCGCCCCATTTGGGGCGCAAATATCGTCTGGACGCAAATATTAGCGCCTGGCGCTAATTATGGGCACTGACTGGAAACTTCACTTTTACCGCCCCGGGAGGTGAGTGGAGCGCTAAATCAGGCGCTGCACACCTGTCTTAAGGCGCAAAGGCCAAGGAGTGAGGCGCTAACTCAGAGCGCTGGCGAAGCTCATGTAATGTCAGTCAGCAATGGAACACACACACAATGGCACGGGCCAGTTCTTAAAGGGGATGGTTAATCTTGCTTTCCATCCACATCCTGTTCATTGCAGCCTTGAATCTCGGCCTGGAGAGACTTGCACATCAAATGTGCTGGAAAGAACAATGGAGCGTACCAGGCAAAGAGCTCAGAGTGCAGCTCCCACAGTCTCTGCTAAATCGATACAAGGAATGGCAAATCAAAATGAACCTGCAAAGTGCTGCTCAGTACCCAAAACTCCTTCACACAACGTTGAATCTCTCCAGAAGTCTCTCCCTCTCTCTCTCAGAATGCGTAGTTCAAAAATGCCACCAACAATAAAAGACAGGAAGAGGCCCCCTTTAAATAGCGCCCCCCCCCAGCCCCACAGCGATTGATAGCGTTCCAGTCTTCTGGTCGTTGGATGCGCCAGGCGATAAGGCAGGGGGCGCCACTCAATTTCCGCTCCGGGGCGCCACAAGGGCGTTGCACCATGGAATGACGTCACAATCTGCGCGCGCAGGTGGTCGCAGCGGTAAAGTTTAGCGCCGCCGCACAATCTCAAGTTAAGTTCCTGAGCGGCGCAAACATCGCTGCGCCCGGGCGTTAGCGGCTTTGCGCCCCATTAGCGCCCTCTTAAGGCGCTAACGGGAGGCGCAACCAACTGAATTTTTACCCCTTGGTTTTGTATCTGGAGGCATAGGGATGGAAATTGGTCATCGTTTTAGATGGAAAACGGGAGCAAAAATAACCAATTTCGCAGGGTTATGCCCTGCGCCCCAAAGACACCTAAAAACCATTCAATGCCATATTGGGCATCCGGAATAGAAAAGTAAAGAAGTAGATGAACTTGTATGAGCCCTTAGTTAGGCCACAGTTGGAGTATTGTGTACAGTTTTGGGAACCTCATTGTCAGAACCATATAACAGCAGTGGAAAAATTGCAGTGCGGATTGACTGGGATGTTAGCAGGGATGAGGGATTACAGTTATGAAGAGACTTGAGGAGTCAGGTCTTTTTTCACTTGGGCTGAGAAGGTTAAGTTATGACCTAGTAGAGGTCTACAGGATTATAAAAGGTTATGATAAGGGAAATAACGATAGATGGTTTCCACAGGTTGGCGAGACAGTAATGAGGCGGCACAAATTTAAGATAATAACAAAAAGAAATAAAGGCGAGGTGAGAAAACAAATCTTTATATGGAGGGTGGTTAGAATGTGAAATTTCCTGTGGCAAACTGTTGAAGCAAAGTCCATAAATTCTTCAAATGGGAATTAGTTGCATGAAAACATGGCTTGTATTCTCTTGAGTTTAGAAGGTTGAGGGTGATTTCGTTGAGGTGTTTAAAATGATAAAAGGATTTGATAGAGTAGATACACCACTCTGGAGGAAACCAGAAGAGGGCACAATCTTAAAATTAGAGCTAGGCCATTCAGTCGTGAATTCAAGAAGCACTTTTTCACACAGAGAATAGTGGAAATATGGAATTCTTTCTCTCAAAAGTCTGTGGGTGCGGGGACAATTGAAATTTTTAACAACTGGCATCAACAGATTTTTATTAGGTAAGGAATTAAAGAGATATGGATCAAAAGCGGGTAAATGGAGTTGAGGTACAGATTAGCCATGATCTAACTGAATGGTGGAAGAGGCTCGAGGGGCTAAATAGCCTACTCCTGTTCCTATGAAAATGAATATTAAAAGTGTGTGTCAATGTGTGTGCGTATGCAGGAGAATAGGATTCGATTAGGTGGTATGTGGGAAAAAACAGCGACATTGATTTTGATGAGCCAAATGGCCGATTTCTGTGATGTAACATTATATGATTCTATGATTACATTGTTATTTGTGGTACATACAGCAGTATATTGCATCATTACTTGTGGTATATACGACTGTTATACAGAGCCTGATGGGGTTACTGTACCTTATATAAAAGTTGGGGTGCAAATAGAGAGAGTACAACAGCAACATGTTCCCGTAAAGGTCAAGGATGGGACCAACAAGCCCAGGGAACCCTGGATGTCAAGGGATATACGAGAATGGATTAGGAAAAAAAGGGAGGCTTTTGGCAGATACAAAGGACTAAAAACAGTGGAAGCCCTAGAGGAGTATAGAAAGTGCAGGGGGGGTACTTAAAAAATAAATTAGGAGAGCGAAGAGGGGGCATGAAATAACACTGGCAGGCAAAATAGAGGAAAATCCCAAGGTGTTTTATAAGTATATTAAGGGCAAGAGGATAACCAGGGAAAGAGTAGGGCCCATTAGGGACCAAAGTGGCAATCTGTGTGTAGAGCCAGAAGATGTAGGTGGGGTTTTAAATGAATATTTTGCATCTGTGTTCACTATGGAGAAGGACGATGTAGGCATAGAAATCAGGCAGGGGGATTGTGATATACTTGAACAAATTAGTATTGAGAGGGAGGAGGTACTAGCGGTTTTAGCAGGCTTAAAAGTGGATAAATCCCCAGACCCAGACGAGATGTATCCCAGGCTGCTGTGTGAGGCAAAGGAGGAGATTGCAGGGGCTCTGACACAAATTTTCAGAACCTCTCTGGCCACAGGGGAAGTGCCAGAGGACTGGAGAACAGCTAACGTAGTACCATTATTCAAGAAGGGTAGTAGGGATAAACCAGGGAATTACAGGCCAGTGAGCCTAACATCAGTGGTAAGGAAATTATTGGAAAAAATTCTGAGGGACAGAATTAGTCTCCACTTGGAGAGGCAAGAATAGTCAGCATGGCTTTGTCAGGGTGAGATCATGTCTGACCAATTTGATTGAATTTTTTGAGGGGGTGACTCGGTGTGTGGATGAGGGTAGTGCAGTTGATGTGGTCTACATGGACTTCAGTAAGGCTTTTGACAAAGTCCCGCATGGGAGACTGGTCAAGAAGGTAAAAGCCCATGGGATCCAGGGCAACTTGGCACATTGGATCCAAAATTGGCTTAGTGGCAGGAGGCAGAGGGTGATGGTCAAAGGTTGTTTTTGTGACTGGAAGCCTGTGTCCAGTGGTGTACTGCAGGGATCGGTGCTGGAGTCTTTGCTGTTTGTAGTGTACATTAATGATTTAGATATGAATGTAGGAGGTATGATCAGTAAGTTTGGCAGATGACACGAAAATTGGTGGGGTGGTAAATAGCGAGGAGGGAAGCCTCAGGCTACAGGACAATATAGACAGGTTGGTCAGATGGGCAGAACAGTGGCAAATGGAATTTAACCCTGAAAAGTGTGAGGTGATGCATTTTGGGAGGACTAACAAGGCAAGGGAATACACAATGAATGGTAGGACCCTAGGAAGGACAGAGGATCAGAGGGACCTTGGCATGCATGTACATAGATCCCTGAAGGCAGCAGGACAGGTAGATAAGGTGGTTAAAAAGGCATATGGGATACTTGCCTTCATTAGCCGAGGCATAGAATATAAGAGCAGGGAGGTTATGATGGAGCTGTACAAAACGTTAGTTAGGCCACAGCTGGAATACTGTGTGCAGTTCTGGTCGCCACACTATAGGAAGGATGTGATTGCAGTGGAGAGGATGCAGAGGAGATTCACCAGGATGTTACCTGGGCTGGAGCGCTTCAGCTATGAAGAGAGACTGGACAGGCTGGGGTTGTTTTCCTTAGAGCAGAGAAGGCTGACGGGGGACCTGATTGAGGTGTACAAAATTATGAGGGGCATAGATAGGGTAGATAGAAAGGAACTTTTCCCTTTAGTAGAGGGGTCAGTAACCAGGGGGCATAGTTTCAAGGTAAGGGGCAGGAGGTTTAGAGGGGTTTTGAGGAAAAACTTTTTCACCCAGAGGGTGGTTGGAATCTGGAACTCACTGCCTGAAAGGGTGGTAGAGGCAGGAACCCTCACAACATTCAAGAAGCATTTAGATGAGCACTTGAAACGCCATAGCAAAGAAGGCTACGGACCAAGTGCTGGAAAATGGGATTAAAATAGATAGGGCTTGATGGCTGGCGTGGACACGATGGGCCGAAGGGCCTCTTTCTGTGCTGTATAAATCTATGACTCTATGATTCTATGCACTTATTCTGCAAATGTTTGAAATTCTTGGCTGTTTGGCACTTATACTTGGTTATCACAGCTGGGTGACCTTCCTCAGTTCTTGCCTGGACAGCTAGCTGGAGCTCCACACAAAGATGGAGGGGTCCATCTTGGAGGGGAGGGAAATGAGAAACTGGCGTCATCTGGCTGTTTTCCTTGAATTGTGATTCCTTCCAGCTGGTCAAGAATAGTCCCCACAAGAACATGCAAAAGGAGAGACTGAGAAAAGGTTGTTCAGTTCATTGAACCTACGGTTTCCAACAGACCATGTGGCCACGTGCAGTCTGCACTGTCAGGTATTCTCTGTGATTTATTTACTCTACTGAGAGAGGTGAATGACTGAGGATAAACATTCCAAAAAGGCGGAACTCTGAAATTTCCTCTACCCACTTCAATCTGCTTTTATAAAACACTTAGGATAATGTTGGCTTTCAATGGATCAGACTTTCCTTTTGAGAAGAACCACCACAAGGGTTGGGGGGGGGAAATAATATTGGAACCTCATTCACCTACACAGTTTCAGTGTCTCTGAATTGCCTTCTTTTTTATTGTGAGGGTTGAAGAGGAGACAAACCTTTGTGAATTTATCACTGATAGTGTAGAGATGAGACAGGTACTACATGGTAAACAACATACATGAGGACATAATAACTAATGTGCATCAGGATTCTTCACAGTGGTGTTGATGGATTATTACCACCTATATATATATATATATATAGAGAGAGAGAGAGAGAGAGATAGAGATAGAGATGCCAGGATGGGGAGGAGGGTGGGGGAGTGCTGAATGGGGTGCCCCAAGGCTTAGTATTGGGACCACTGCTGTTCCTAATTTACTTCAATGACTTCATTTCAGAAACTCAATTCAAACTGGTCAAACTCGGAGAGGGCAGTGGAATCAAATGGAAGGAGGCAGCCTAGAAATGACAGCGTGAGCTAAAGAAAATACATGGGTGGGCCAAACAATGGTAAATAAAGTTTAACGCAGACAAATGTAAAGTATTGCACAGAGGAAGGAAGGAAAAAGGGGCAGCGCATGTACTCCATCAATGATGTTGAATTTGCTAAGGATGAGGTGAAAAGATACCATGGAGCGTTAGCAGACTGGCTGCTCAACATGACCAGCCAATACAGAGTACAATTAACAAAGCCAACAGAATGTTGAACGACATAGCCAAAACAGTCAGAGGAAGTCATGATCAAACTGTACAGTGCTCTGGTCAGTCTGCACATTGAGCACTGTGTCCAATTCTGCTCGATGAGAAACAAGAGAGACATTCAAGCGCTGGAGGCTTTTTCTGTACTTTCTGCTCGATAATTTTACAATAGCATTGGCAAAAAAATTGGGGTGTAGCAGTGGGGTGATAATTGTGAAATGGAAGGGATAGTAACGTATTCAAAACTTGCGTGAGCCTCGTTCTGTAAATCAGTCAGTGTTGCTTAAAGTTCAGGTACGTGGGCTTAAGGCTCTGCTGTCTTCGAAAATCAGCCAGGATCCCTGGTCAGCTATTTTCTACTTAGGACAACAAAGCTTTGATTATTCAGATGTTTATTGCACTGACATAATATCTGTACTTTGACATTCAGCACAAAACATGAACAGGAAGCAATTTTTAAAGTGTCACATAGTGACCTCCTTGTTTCACCTATCTAACGAGCAGAGTTGTCAACACTGAATAATTCCTAGGCGTTAGATTTTCCATTGCGCTCCCACAACATAAACATGACTAAAAGTGACAAAATGCAGCTGTCACATGGAGCATGGAGCTGGATTTGGGGTGGGCGGGGGGGGGAGCGGATGGTCAAGTGGCATTAACATATTCTTCTTTCTTTTCTCATCCTATTCTCCCTGCCTTTCTCTTTCCCTCAAGTTTCTGGAGCCCTCTGTAAACTTCAGCTCATCCAAAGCTCTGCTGCCCGTATCTGTATAAATCTGGCACAAAGTGGTAGTATAATACCACGAGCAAACGGACTTCTTTTTAAAATCAATGCCCTGCAGTGCCTCAAGGGGAGAAGGTGCTTGCTCGTTAATATTGGTTCTACTTCATTATAACAGCGGAAGCCAACACAATGACCTAAAAACTTGTTGCACTTTTGCATTATATAAAGTGGTCTCAGGGAAGAAGCACTCAAGTGGAATTTTGCAACCGCTGTGCACCATTCTCCCCATTTACTTTTCTTCCTGCCACCACTCCAAATCAAGGCTAGAGACTGATAATTCTCACAGCTAAAAGGGAGGGAATTTGACTGTGTCCTTCATTTTTCTGTAGCCTTGATGGCAGCTTTGGAGACCCACATAAATGTAGGTCTCCAATGCTCTCAGGTCTCCGGAGATTGGGTCATTTAGATTGAAGTGCGGTTTCTTCAGCAAAGTTCTGTGGATCTGCTGTCAATGGCACTCAATCAATGTAAGTCTATCGAATTACCAGTGTGTGTCTACCCCTTGGGCTGGTAGACTTATGTTGGTAATTACATTTCAGTATGTGTGGCTAAGCAAAGCAGAGCTCTCACAATGAGCCCTTAGCTTCTTCGAACTTGGAGTGCCACTGCACATGTCCAGGCACGTATCTGGCACAGTGCAACTCCAAATATCGGAGGAAATCACAGCACCCCTGACTACAGGCAAGTGTAACCTTCCAGGTGCAAATGAAAGTGCATTGTTTAATGCTTCATTCGCACTGTCTTGCTGTTAAATATATGCTGGCTACAAACACGAAAGCAGCATAAGTTAATGGCCCCCACACTCACCCACTAATTGTACTGTGTTTAGAAAATAAACTGAGTTACAATAGATTATGTGAAGCAGAAGGGGTTTGGATTTTATAAATAGAAAACAGCAGGAATTTCCATTAGTTTCCACAGAACTCTATTTTTCTATTACAATGTATGGTTGCTTTGAATATTTTCATTGTCATTTCTTTTGGTTTAAATACTCTTTTGCATTACTTCGTCAAATATTACATAAAATGACAGGGTGGACAGGAACTAACACAGCCTCCTTTTAAAGAGGAAAAAAAATAATGTTCTTTCTGATAAGCATCTTACCACCCACGTTAAGCAGAAAACTATGCAGTGTTTGTGTTTGCACAATTTGTTTATCACTGGGATTTGTACTATGTTGGCAAGCTTTGCAGACTTGGTATCAGATCCCTGTGGATTCGCCAGGATTCAATTAAGGCAAGAAAACGTGTTCCCAAGGAAACCTAATTAGGAAGCAGTTTCTTATCAAACTCAAAATATGTCTCAATCATTTTGACTGAGTGCACGATGGGCTGGATTTTACAGAGCAGTGTTACATATTATACGGGTCAAGATTTCAGTTCTAGTTTTCTGATTTGCATACCCCCTAAAGGGTGCCCGCATTGTGATTTTACAGTCAGGCAGTTTGGCTCAGACAGCTTGCTGCAGAAATGCAAGAAATGCAGAAAATGCATCCTCACAAAACATTCCTGAGACTGCAGATTTGAACCCTGCAGGAACCTATGCCAGACCTAAAGTCTACTTGATTTGGTTTCAATACAGAATCCATAATAGCTTTTAAAATGAAGTGGATAAATATTTGAAAAAGAAAAAATTAAGACTATGGGGAAAAGTGCATGGGAATGGGACAAAGTGGGTAGTTCTTTCAAACCACAATGGGCTGAATGCCCTTCTTCTGTCTGTAAAATGCTATGATTCTACAGCTTGGCTCATCCCTACTGTCACATCTTCCCCCTATTCCCTCCACCGTTAGTGTTTTGCTGGACTTTCCAGTGGTATGACCTTTCTTCTAATTAATCAGCAATGGAGACACGCAGATTGATTTGAATTGTTAACCTTCCCCACTAGGGCAGGGGGAGGAAAATCATGGTTGCGCATGGGGACAGAGTAATGGGCCTCTTGACCACCCCCCACTTTCCCTTGATTTCGGAGTAATAATGGAACAAAATCCAGCCCGATGTGGCTACCTTCTTGGTTATTAAATGTTGGGTAGCTTGGGAATTTTAAAGCCATGAAATCCAGTAAAGAGCATGAGTTGGTTTAAAAAATAGGAAGTAGAGAGTCATCATTAGAGGTGTGATGTCAGAATGCTCGTTCTTAAACTACATTAATGAGATAAGGAGATAGAAACTAATAGTAAGATTATCAAATATCCTGATGACAGTACATTACATATACATATACCTATGCATGGCTATCATATTTTCCTAAAGAGGTTGACATAACTAGGCCTAAATTAGTGCAGATTTATTTTGGAGCAAGTAAGTCAAAAATGGCCCATTTGGATCCCTTCCAGTTTGTAATTTGGCAGTGCTCACCTCCCTGCGAAAAGAAAATTCGACAGGGCAGAATGAGAATCAATAATTAAGGGAACCAATTCAAAATATAGTGAACTTCACATTTATTAAAAATAAATAAACCATAACAGAAGATAATTTAAATAAAGGAGTTTATAAATTGCAGGACTTCACTCAGAGGCAGGAGTTACTGGAGAGAGTTAGAAGTGAAAGTTGCTGTTGATCCTGCGCTCTGGAATGGTTAGGATGACTGATAACTGAAGAATTGCTGACCTTATTGGTGGTTAATGGAGCCACACAGCGTTATGTGTCAAAATAACATTTCTTACTGGTTTTTGAGACTAAACTATAAAAGACAGGAGATGACTAGATGGAACACAACATTCCAGACTGTAGCTCTGCTGTTTGGATGCACCTTTCTGGTACTTTTTAAACTAAATGCTTGATATTATCAGACAAATGAGTTCAATTTTACAAATACATGTTATTAAAAACTGTTACAAATGAATGATTTTATGAATTTTCAGTAAATTAAGCCAATAACTTCAACATAACAATGAATTGAAGCCAAGAATGACATAGCTGTTCTAATTAGAAGCAGACCATCGTAGATATCAGCAGCACAACAGAGCGCTATTTGGCCCATCATTCCTGTGCTGGCTCTCTCGAAGTGCTTTCCATTCCCCTGCCCTTTCCCACACCCTTTTAAGCCTTTCTTTTTCAAATGTTTATCAAATTGGGAAACTGGAGGTGAAAGTTAAAATGATTTGGGGTTTTCAAATCACAAAGGGGCTTTCTCTCTGTACTAAGCTATGTAGACCAGAAGGGTCAATCCCTGATCTGTGATCAGTTTGTTGATTTTGGTCAGGGCGGTGGTAAAGGCATTAGAGTTGACCAGGTTAGGAAGCATAAACATTAGCCACGATTTTTGCTCTTGATCATTATTCAGTTTCTGAAAAAAGTGCTAGTGTGTTTCTTGGATGAGGACTGGAATAGCCCTATCCCTATGGTCAGATATTTGACTGCTGGGGGGTAGCACAACAGAGCCCAATCCTATTCTCACCCAGTATGCACACAAGTGCATTTCCCAGTCAGACTTACTAGATTGTGGTCAGCAGTGGTTAATTTTCTCCTCCCTCATCCAGTGGTATTAAGTTTAGCTGTTAGCTGTGGTGCGGTGGTAGCACTCTTGCCTGTGAGTCAGAAGGTTGTGGGTTCAAGTCCCATTCCAGAGACTTAAGCACAAAATCTAGGCTGACACACCAGTGCAGTACTGAGGGTGGTATTTTGAAGAAAAGCAGGGGAGTTCTCCCCAGTGTCCTGGCCAATATTTATCCCTCAACCAACATCAATAAAACAGATTATCTGGTCATTATCACACTGCTGTTTGTGGGACCTTGCTGTGCGCAAATTGGCTGCTGTGTTTCCTACATTACAACAGTGACTACACTTCAATGGCTGTAAAGTGTTTTGGGATGTCCTGAAGTCATGAAAGATGCTAAATAAATGCAAGTCTTTCTTTTACGTCAGCTGGGATCACTTAGCTCAACAACGAGCAGGAATTGAACCTAGGACCTTCCTGGTCTGCACATCTTGATCCTACACTGAGCAATGTATTCAGCTATAAAGGAGCATGTATTTAAATATATTTTTTCATTCTCTTCATTCTGTTTGCTGTTGCCGTGACTATTACATTGTACAGTAGAAAGACAAGAACTTTTTTTTCTGATTATGCCAGAAGAAAATAAATTCCTCTAGCACTTTTTTGCTTTAAAATGTGATCAAGGGAAATATCTCTGAAGACAGCAGGGGCAATTGGGGGAGGCGAGGGGAGGGGGTGAATTTCCGCAGGGGGTTCTTCGACTCATCTGCCATAAATGCAGGGAAGAGCCACGGAAACCCTGGAAAAATAGCGTAAATGATGTAACGCCATTTTCCCAGGATTTCCATGGCTGTTCTACCGAAGTGACAGCAGGCGAGTGAGAGAAGTCCCACGGAAGTTCACTTCCAAAGAATTTGATATCATTGTTAAGGAACCGAACTGTATTGTTTGTAGGGACAAGGAGCAGAAATAGATCTTCAGGACATTCCCCGTGGATCCGCTCATGTTCTGTACAGGCACCATTTCGTCTTCAAATGTTCAGTGACTTGCACGGCGTGGCAAACAGCAGCAGACTTTTCAAGACACTTGCAAAAACCAGTGAAGAAAACTCTCCTTTGTGTGAGCTAACATGTAAATACTTGAGCCTGTTTTTGTAGGGCGAAAAGGAAGCAAGATCATCAGAGCGAATACATGTAAAGATGCTAATCGCATGATGGCAATCTTCACTGCTGCTCAGTGTACCACACTTGAGTTTTGTTTGCCTATCTCCTTATCTGCCTTGACTGCCGACTTCTGCGAGCTCACGGAGATGTGGCTGGCCTCTAAGAGTGCAGCGGATTAGCTGTCATGGTAGCTAACTAGAAGGTACAAAAATGCCAGAAGGAGCACTCCAGCCCTGCTTGCCAAAGCTGCAATTCTTGTAGGGCAGAATGTACCTGAACATATCATTTGTACTAGGCATACAGTGAAGATGCCAATGGTGGAATAATCTGCGGCCCGAGTGTGGCAATGAGAACATAAGAGGGTAGATTTCCCTGTTTTTATGCTTGGCATAAATGATCACCTGCAGCGCATAGAATAAAATCAGACAAGGAGGATCGCCCATGACAGAGCCCGCCGATTTTTTGTTTATTTCAATTAATGGATGAAAAATCAGATTGTACGATGCCACCCATCCAGCTTTTCCTCTATGCCTGCACCTAGGCAATCTTTTACTCCATGACAGGAAAATCTGCCCCATAATATTTTTGGGATTGGAAAATACCATTGGGCCCAACAAGCTTATCCTTTTTTAGCAGAATCCATGCATTTTTAATGCTTCTGCCTATAACGGGACCCTTATTTGGCCTGTAGCCCTACTTTTGACACAGTGAATTAAACAAAGTTACAACTGATTACTCCGCTTTCACGAAAACAATAATTAGGGAGTGTAAAAGGAGACCAGCCGGTGCCATAAGTTACAACCGTGCCATTTCACCTCTGCGACCTGGATTCAAATCTAGTCCGGACTGGTGTTACGAAAGTCTCTGCCAGCTGCCCTAGATGAAAGTAGCTGATGGCAAACTCCAGGGTCCCTGTACAGCACAAAACTGCCCCTAACTTACACTAACTGGCACCAAATTGCCAGTCTCATCAAGAGAGGCCATAAGGATAAGAAAGGATTTCTTTATTTTTAAATGATACTGTGCAGCAAATGGTGATTTGCTGAAGTTGGAGAGGACATTGTTGGTGTGGGGAATTGAGAACTTTACTTTGGACCTGAGAGTGCTTGATGCTGACACTGGATTTTCTGCTCCCAGCCACCCATTGCACTGCTGGAAATCAGACAGTCAGGAACAGAAATTCTGGTCTCTCAGAATACCACCCACTTTAGTGCCCACCTCACTTTCTTCATGAAAACGATTTCCAGACCTTCCCAAAAATAATGTCTGCATGCACAACAACTTTAGTGCCATCATAAATGTGGTTCAGTCGACCTTTCACCTCCGTGGCCTGACGAAGGGTCCTCGACCTGAAACGTTGACTTTGTTTCTCTCTCCTCGATGCTGCCTGACCTGCTGAGTGTTTCCAGCATTTTCTGTTGTTATTCTATATGAAAGGAGTTTGGGCAAAAATATCACTGCTTCAATCCAGTTCCTAGTGGGCATGGGTTTACAGCAAAAAAAAATCCCTAATCCAGCACTAATTGGAATTGTCGCTCAGAGAGGCCACAGGATGGCTGGTGTGGGAAATGGGAAAATGTTCACACTGGTACGGTGTTTTTCTGAGATTAGAGCTCAGGCATATTGCTGGGATAAAGTAACGGGCACTTTACTGTGCATCTAGCTGTGCTATAGTGAACCGAGGAGTGCCTGATACTAACACTGAGTGCCAGAGTAGAAAGAGAAACCATTTCATGGTACTAACTGCCCTCACTCTGGCCAGCACAAAAGTTAGAAATTAAATAATCTAACTGGTTATATAAGATCTCACGACAATATTTAAAGAAGAGCAGAGAAGTTCTCTTGGTGTCCTGGCCAATATTTATCCCTCAACCAACCAAACAAATTAACTGGTCTTTCATCTCCTTTGTTGTTTGTGGAATCTTGTTGTGCAGAAATTGGCTGCCATGTTTTGCTTGCATAATAATAGTATTTCAAAAATAATTCATTAATTGTCAAGCACTTTGGGATGTCCTGAGGGCTCAATAAAGTGCTATTTAAATGTATTCTCTTTCTAGACCAGAGGGAGTTTGGGCTGCTCATGTCTTTCTCAAGCAGTGCTAGGAATGCAAGTATCAAACTTGTCTAAAATTACAAATACATTCTTGTAGAGTACGCTGCATACCAAATGTTCTTTAGAAATTTAGTTGTATATGACTTTTTAGGACAGATAATGGTCTCTACTAGGCTACCTATCCTTTACTTCACATATTTCCCTTACATAAATATCACTGAACATGATACTTTGTGCACTTATTATCATGAAGGTTGTAAGAAGGATGAAAGCAGTGCAGCACTAAGAGCAGCTTTATATTAATGGGTTCCTGCTCACAAGCATGCTGACCTCACTATATTTAGTTACTTGGGACAAAGCTACTATTATGGATTTGCTAAAGTATAGTAAAATGGAAGGCACAGTCTCTGAAGTTCTGAACAAAGAATCCAGTGTTCAGAACAAATGTTTTATGTAAATGTAATATGTGCAGGATAGTGAACATCCTGGAAAAACAGGATGCATTATTCTTGAGTGAAACCCTCCTTCCTGCCAGGTGAGGTGATCGACCATCTAGTTTTCTGATAGACTTTTGTCTCCATGTCATGTGATGTTCAGATTTTCACTGATAGAAAAAAGTGGAAGACTGTGCAATTATATATTTTTAACTCCATATTATTCTTCCTACTACCTTTTTAGGTTTTTCCAATGCTACATAACCAGGGTGTCCATCTTGTGACCCTAGGGCCATATGTGGCCATCAAACCCTTGCAAATTGACCCTTAAAGCTCAAGCAACTAAGTTTCCTTTATGTTTATATTTTTTATTTGCTGGTTTTTGTGAATTTTTTGGGCTTGTTGGTTCGGAAAGGGCAGTATTCAGCTCTGTTGTCTCATTGGTGGATAACTCTTCAATTAGAACAACAAGATCTGTTTAGTATCAGCAACTGAAATCTATGCAGCTAAATAGGATTATGGATTTAAACTTTACATGTGGCCCCAAAGTCAAGAGCTTGAACACTCTTGCCATACATTGAGGGCAGGCAGGTTCCAAGGCTCCTTTTGACCATTGCTCTATAACCGCTGTCAGAGTTGTGATCGTGTGGCCCAAATTGACTCCCTTCTCAGTCTTCTCTTTCTTCCTACAGGGAAGCACTTGGCCTCCACTTAGAGTCGCTTGCTGAGATCAGGAACCTAGCGTATGACAATGTGTGAGTATGACTGTTTCCTACAATCTGCGGCATGGCGTGTTGCAGCTGCTTTGCCACCAAGTAGTTAGGGCTTCACATATTTGTATAAATGTCAAATTGGTCAGAGCCTGCACCAGAATTTGATCATAATTGCACAGACTCATCATAACTCTTCAACTGTGATCCAGCCTTGTTACCTTCGATGAATTCTTCAGCCTATGTTTATCACTTTAATATATGATGGGATTCTAAAGTGTCACACTTAGCAGTTGCTCCTTTATTGGCCATGTAAAGGAATACCACCATCCAATTATACAAGTGCTGTTTATAGATAAGCAAGCAACTGATGATAAGCAGAGAATATACAAGAAATTGTTAACAAACCGAAAATTCTACTTTGTGATGTTCCTTTTCAAACAAACATTTCTAGATAGAGTGTGATGTGTGTCTTTTTATCCCCAGTGCATTCTCCCAGCTATATTTATCTGGCAAAATAGTGACAACAGTATAGTTGGAGCTTAGGAGGAACAAGAGAAAACAGTTCCAAGGAGCATTCACCACAAAAGCTTTAATAAGAGAGGATGAGATGAGAAAGATTGTGATGGAGAGAAACAGGTTGGAGGTTGGAAGTGAGAAACAAATTGCCTATCAAATATTAACTTTTTTCTTGTATCCTATCCAGGAATGTGAGCGAGGTGCTAGAAGAACCTCACCACCTATGGAAGCAGCATTACATATTGAACGGTCTTGTGTTTTATACAGAATTAAAAGTTGTTGAGGAAAAAGAATCGTTTTACACGAAAGAGGAAACCAAGCATCTTGGAGGCTGCAATAAAGAGAGGTGAAGTTCCATTTGAGATCAGAGAACATAGTTTGGTCAAGAATTTTGATAAATGAAGATGGACAAATACAAGGTATCGCCCATGTATCTAGGAGAAAGCCTTTACTACAATTGAAATACAGTAATGTTCTTTTAATAATCAAGAAGCTGCAATACATTATTATTTTAATGTGGCAAGATATTCTACTGAGAGCTCAAAGGATTATCTTGTACTGAAAATTAAAATAACTAAAAACTTCTTTAGACATCTTCTAGTTTTAATAAAACAACCTATGATCTAACTCCTTTATTATGGTTTGTAATAATATTCCACTGGTGAACCCACATGTGCTGTATTCAAAAATTACTACAAGTTTCATCTGCACAATACCCTCTTTCATGAACCACACACATCTGGCAAGTTTCCTGGTAATATTTACAAATATTTTCGATTAGTATTATGGTAACTATGCAAAGAGTTGATGCAATGTGTTTCAAGGGGGAAAGTAAAACATTTTCCTTTATACAACATCAATGGAATTTGGGGAGAAAGAGAAACTAGACTGTATTAAGATGTCCTATTTCAACCTATACAGGTTGTGGAAGTAGTGGGGAGATTACACACACCATTTTGAATGGATGGCTCAATGCAAAGTGAAGGAGAGGTCCACAGAAGTCATGGTTTGATAGCATCAAGTATTGGTCTGGCGAGATTTCAACTTGCAGTCTCTACAGATAGACGAGACTGGTGCAACTTTGTGCTACAGCTTCCACCTCTTGATGGAGATTAATGGACTGAGGCTGCATTAAAGGGAAACTCTGTTCTTCAAAACTGCCCTGAGGTACACATTCAGTGTAAATAATGTCCATCGATGGGAGTAATCTTTTCACTGCCTATAGGATTGAAATCTCACGTATGTGAATCAGTGCCACTAGTACAGTCTGCATTTAGAATTAATATAGAAGTCTTGTGCTCTTGTTCCTGCTTCCACAAAATGTCTTTATTAGCTAAGAAGCTAACTGTAAATGCAATTATACCAGTTGCATCACTCCTGCCCCACCTTCTGATCTTGCTTCCTACCCCTGGGGATCCTGTGGCCTCCTCCCCTCATTTTGGCTGGTGCTGGCTTCTGTTGGTTGCCTGGTTCCTGATGATGTCTGGCTGGCTGTGGGCTGGCTTTCTGGCTGCAGGCTAGCTATGGGCTGATCGGCTGTCTACTCTAGGTCTCTGTTCCTCACTCTACTGTTGAGTTCCCTTGTTCCGCTGCCCCAGCTCCTGGCCTGCTGCTGCAGTCTTCTCATCTCACCTCCTCCTCATCAGGTACTGTAAGTTTATAATTTAGTTGCCTCTCTCTAAACTTAAGCTGTGTATTAATATAAAAGTTGCTGCTATTATACTTTCTTAAAGACATATAAATATGAGTAAAAGAATGACATTATATAGCTCCTTTCACAACTTCAGGACGTCCCAAAGCATCTTACATCCAATTAAGTACTTTTGAAGTGTTGGAATGCAGTGAAACACAGCAGTCAATTTGTATACAACAAGGTCCTATAAACAGCAATGCCACAAATGACCAGATAATCTGTTTTTGGTGGTGTTGGTTGAGGGATAACTGTTGCCAGGACACCAAGAGAACTCTCCTGCTTGTTTTCAAATAGTGTCATGAAATTCTTTTGACAGGACAGACAGGGTCTTGGTTTAATGTCTCATCTGAAATACGGCTTCTCCAACAATGCTGCACTCCCTCAATACTGCATTGAAGTGCCAACCAAGATTATGGGCTGGATTTTCATGGGGAAGGCGGGTTGGGGGCAGGGGGGCTCCAATACGGGCGGGAAACCCGGGAGAATGGGCTTCCCGCAGGCCCTGCTGACTTTAATGCAGGTCCTGATTTGCATTTGAAGCCTCTGTTTCCCACTCGTATTGGAGCGATGGAGAGATTGGCTGGCTGTGGGCGGGTAGGCCTGCAGCACTAGGCGGCACAGAGGAGGGAGGGAGGGAATGGGTGGGGGCTGGTGCTGGCCTCCGGGGGACCGGGGTGGGGGTGGGGGTGGGGGGGTTGGTGGTGGGAGGTGAGGACGATCACGGTCAACGGGGGAGGGAGGGGGAGGTGAGGACGATCGCGGCCAGTCACCAGAGGATCATGGCCGGCCATCATCAGGGGCAGGGGGGAGGGGGGGGCGGGGAGGAGGCGGATCAGACTGGCAGCAGTCCTCACCTTGCTGTAACTGCCGGGTTTTACGAAGTGTGTAAAACCCAACCAGGTGCAGCTAAAAACAAAATGGAGGTTAAAGAAGAGGCTTCCAGCATCATTGTAATATTTAAATTGACATCCCGCCTCCTGGCAGCGGGGTGGCTGCCCACCCCCGTTAAAACCAGAAGTAGGCGGGTTGAGATCGGGATTCTGATATTTAACAATTTAACTGCCCCTCGCTCCAAACCCACCCATTTTTTCAGGTAAAAATTCCACTTGATTTGCTTATGTCCCTGGAGCGGGCTTGAACCTACAGCTGCTGGTTTAAGAGGCAAGAGTACTACCACTGAGCCACAGCTGACACTTAATAGCGTGCCCCTGAAATTTGATAGACTTGTCAGAAAATCTAATTTCACAGATTTCTAGGGACCCTGGCTGTAAGTGACATGATAATAATTTATGATGACACTGGAGAAGCATTTCATTCCCAGGCACCAGCATCCTTCAAGAAAGGGCCGATGATTTCCAGTTAAAGTGACCACCACATCACTCAGAACAATGTGAAACCAGTATTTATATTAAGCTGCAGCAGAAAACATACAAGAAGTCAGCTGAGAAATTAATACAAGAGGAAAACAAATTTAATTCCAATAGTTTTTTAAATGAAGTTTGATTAATTTTTAGTTCTTGTTAATTTTACCTATCATTATTTGACTGACGACAAATATCAGAGTATTTTTTTAATATTAGTTTAATTTGTTGAAGTATCATCATTTCCCGTCTAGTGCAACAAAACAACGGCTATGGCCCAGCAGGCTGTATTCTGTCAAATGATTTCAAATAGATACCATACAAGCCATAAGTCCAATTTCAACAACTCAAGTCACCTCTGCTTGCATGAGCTTCTCCTGTAATTTGAATTTTTTAAATATAGATTGCATGTTAAACAATTATTTTCCCCATTTGCGATGAAATTCCACACCAAAACATTAGCCTATTTTTCTCTACAGATTTCTCTACGTGTATTTCTAGGATTTTCTTTATCATTTACCCCATTTCTGTGTCTTGGGTGTGACAGTTGCCTCTCATTTTAATGTTCTGGATTGGTCTCCTTGTACATGTATACAATAACCTCTTAACAGAACTGGACTGGAAATAGTTTCTCCTTATTTAGTCTATCAAAAACGTTTGTGATTTTGAACACCTCTATCAAATCTCCTCTTAACCTTCTCTGCTCTAAGGAGTTCTTGACTGTAATCAGAACAGAGGAGCAAAGTACCTTTCATGCTGCAGCAAGGCAAAAATGTTGAACAGGTGAGTCATTCCAGAGCAGTTTCAGATGATGCACTCAGATGGGCTAAATGACCTTCATCGTCTGTAACTATCTTGATCTTGTGCACAGATTTACAAGGATGATACCAGAACTCAGAGGTTTTAACTATCAGGAAAGACTGAACAGACTGGTGCTCTTTTCTCTGGAAAAGAGAAGGCTGACGGGTGACCTATTAGAGGTCTTTAAGGTTATGAAAGGGTTTGATTGGGTAGATGTAGAGAACGTGTTTCTACTTGTGGGGGAGTCAAAAACTAGAGGTCATAAAAATAAGCTTGTCACTAATAAATCCAATAGGAAGTTCAGGAGAAACTTCTTTACCCAGAGAGTGGTTAGAATGTGGAACTCACTACCACAAGGAATAGTTGAGGCAAATAGTATAGATGGATTTACGGAGAAGCTAGACAAACATATGAGGGGGAAAGGAATAGAAGAATATTCTGATCGGGTTAGATGAAGAGGGGTGGGTGGAGGCTCATGTGGAGCATTAACACCGACATAGACCAGTTGGGGCAAATGGCCTGTTCCTGTGCTGTAGACTCTATGGGCTAAAAATTCAACAACGCTAAAAACCTGTCCGTGCCAACGCGGGAAGCCGCCGAAAATGGTGGCGCTGGCAGGACCGAAAAATTGGCGCTGGGGAATAATTAACATTCGCCCAGCGCTAAACTCACTGTTCAATGGCGTCCTGGTGGCGCTCGTCCCGTCAGGAGGCCCCAATGTTGCGTGGCCATAGCGTCATTGCAGCAAGAACAGCCTGCTCTGAAAGTGAGGCTGTCATTTCAGAAAGCAGTTCAGTCTCTTAAAGGGGAACTGCCTCTGAAATGAAAAAAATAAATATCATGTTAAAATAGACAGTTTTTAGCCCTTACAGGTCAACTGCCTTCTGGAAAAAAAATTAACATTAAAACGAATTCCCAAATGGAAGTCATCAGCTCTTAAAGCTGAATTCCCTTCCGCACCTAAAAAAAATGGGAAAAGTGCCTCAGCACTAACACAAATGGTTCAGCAATCAAGGAAGGGCACCCAGGGTCTCGCACGCAGCACTCCAGCTTTGTGCAGGGGGTCAACACTGCAAGAGAGGTCCTCTGCCCACAGGGGCCAGGGGACCCTCCAGAAAGAAGGGAGCAGATCACCGAGGCCGTCACTGGCAGCAGTGTCGCCCCCACGACCTGGCTCCAGTGCCCAAAGAAGCTTCATGACCTCAGACCAGTGGTCAAGGCCGTCTCGTACCAACTGCACCACTAGCCTCACACACTGCTCAATGCCCCCTACCAACAATCTGTACAAAACATGAGGCACACCTCCCATTCCTAGCTTCACCTCACCCCCTTGGAGGAGACAGTGCTGGCCATTCTTGGTAGGGGCATGGCTGAGCCCTTGGCCAGCGGCGGAACTGAAAGGATACAAAATGCTGGTATCCTCATACGTTATCCTCCTTCTCGCATGCACCTCTTGCTTTCCCGCCCTTCGCTCACCACAACTCCACCCTTGTGCCTTCCTCATTTCACATACCCAAGAAATGCAGCCTGCCCAGCCAGTGGGTAACCAAGAAGAGGTAGAGGAGAGTGAAGATGAAGAAGAAGAAACACCATCACTCGATTTCACATTCCCAGCCACCAGCTTCTCGAGGTCATCCTGCAAGGCCATCTGCAGGCTTCCTCTCTGAAAGTCGGCAGCCTTCCACCAGCCATGCTGCAGCCACTGGGGTAGCACTGCGTGACATCAATAGGATAGGCTAAAGCACACACAAGACAGTCACTAAGGGAATGCATAAGGGTGATGAGTTGATTTCTTGATGTCATATTGGATGGATAGATGTATAAAGTTGGATTGGAGAGTTTGCTTTGCGGTGGCTTTTATTTCAGCATTGTGGCCAAGAGGGTGCTGTGATGGTCAGTAATAGAGGGAAGGGAAGGTGTGGGACAAATGTTGAAAGGGGATTGGGGTTGTGGTCACTGGTACCGCAGGTGGATGATTCCATCCCGGATATTCCGGCCACAAAAGGGCTGTCTGGGATGCATCCTTCCTTCTGCTTCCTCCTCTTCTGCTTCCTCCTCTTCTGCTTCTTCCTTTTCTGTGTCTTCCTCTTCTGCTTCTTCCCCTTCCCTCTGTGAGCAGATGCTGTAAATCTGAAATAAAAGCATAAAATGCTGGAAATACTCAGCAGGTCAGGCAATATCTCAACCTGAGACGTGAAATCTGTTTCTCTCTTCATGAATGTTGCCTGACCTGCTGAGTATTTTCTGCATTTTCTGTCTTCTCGAGGCCTTCCTTTACCATTCAAGGCCTTGCAAGCATCCAGCAGCACTCCCTGCACTGTCTGCACACTTAAAAAACTTTTAACATGTATTGCAACAAGCCATTACTTCAATAAAGCTGACTGACGTCACGCTTTCTTCATTTACATCTCCAGGGCCAGCGCTGCTATCTGCGCTGGAGTGGCGGCCACCATTTTTTGCCAGGAGAGTGGTGCAAACGGGTGGTGGTAAGTAGCCCAATTTCTGGGCCTATGTAATTCTATATCACTATTTTCCATTTTAATTTTCCTTATTCTGAAAAAGATGTCATGACTTTTCTGCACTTTACAAATCCCTGCACTGGTCAAAGGGCTATGTTCCCAAGCACTAACTCAAATGTACTTTATTGTTAGTAGCCATTTAGTGCCTCAGTACTCTGTAAATGTGATCATTTCCATCAATATAATTTGGGCATCTTCATCTTTGAAACACATTTTTTGCAGTTTTGAAACTGTAAACATTTTCTGTCATGCCATTTCCTTCATAACCGTTTGCTGCTAAATTCTCGCCCATAACTTAGTAGAAGCACAGAATTGCAACAAAACATTAAATGATTCTTTGTTCACTGTGGTTTGGAGTAAATACAACATTCTCCCATTCAGTGCAGCTCTAAGTGAAAACCCATGAAAAACAGCTGACAGCTGCCCTGTACAGTGGAATGGGAGAAACATGTGATTCTGTGAACTGGGGCAAAGATTTCCTAGTATTTAAGAAGCCATTTCTCTCTGCTCAATGTTCAGAAATGAGTGGCTCTTCCCAGTGAGGGTTCTGCAGTGCCAGATGGAGCCAGTTAAAAAAAATTCTGATGGGAAAATTAGTTACAATATTATAAATAAGTAGACTATTCACATACAGTGATTGGATTCGTTCAGGAGATAAAAGGCGCAAGTTATATGTGAGACTGCCTCAGGCATCAATGCTATAAAAATGCTGTTTGTGTAATGTGGGAAACTAAAGGCATAAGAGCATGGGGCATAAGAATTGTTAGGAACATGAAAAGGTTATAAGAGCAAATCACTTTTTGACAGATTTTAACCCCAACACCCCACTTTCTCAACATATCTCTCTTACCCTTCTCACTCCCGAAAAACATCCAGCTGTCTTTTGAAGCCATTTATACTATTTGCTTCAATGGCCTTCTGTGGTAATATTCCATAAGTCATGAAGCACTCCATGTGATTTCCCTTCTTCCCTTCATACTCCTAACTTTCTAATTTTTAACTTGTAACTTAACTTGGAGCTTGAATGATTTGCCATACTTAACAATTGCCTGGGCACATTTTGAAATGCAAATAATTTTTATTACTTTTTAAATGAGGGCCTCAGATCCATTTAATAATTGTGATAATGATATTGTGACATTGCTTCATCCGAACCAAACGTTCTCCAGAAAAATCCTGCAGACTCATTATAAATCAGGATTATGTGTGTCCATAAAGATATTCTATAATATACAAGAATTTCTGTAGAAATGGGAGCTCTGACATTATCCATTCATTCACCATTCCTCTATTGCAATACTTAAATGTTAAAAAGATTAGTTAAGGTAGATACAGAGAAACTATTTCCTCTGGTGGGGGAATCAAGAACGAGGGGATATCTTCTTCTTCTTGGGCAGTCCCTCGGAACCGAGGATGACTTGCTTCCACATTAAAAATGAGTTCTCAGGTGACTGATGAGTCCAATGCGGGACCTACAGTCTCTGTCACAGGTGGGGCAGATGGTGGTTGAAGGGGCAGGTGGGTGGGGTGCTTGGGTTGTCGTGCGGTCCTTGCGCTGCTTGCCCTTGGCTTCTGCTTGCTCCCAGCGAAGAGACTCGAGGTGTTCGGCGCCTTGCCGGATGCTTCTCCTCCACTTTGTGCGGTCTTTGGCTAGGGATTCCCAGGTGTCGGTGGGGATTTTGCACTTTTTCAAGGAGGTTTTGAGGGTGTCCTTGAAGCGTTTCCTCTGCCCACTTGGGGCTCTCTTGCCTTGTCGGAGCTCCGAGTAGAGCGCTTGTTTTGGGAGTCTCGTATCAGGCATGCGGACGATGTGACCCGTCCATCGTAGCTGATTGAGTGTGGTCAAAGCTTTGATGCTGGGGATGTTGGCCTGAGCGAGAACACTGACGTTGGTGCGCCTATCCTGCCAATGGAATTGCAGGATCTTGCGGAGGCAGCGTTGGTGGTACCACTCCAGTGCTTTGAGGTGCCTGCTGTACATGGTCCATGTCTCTGAGGCATACAGGAGGACGGGTATCACTACTGCTCTGTGGACCATGAGCTTGGTGCTGGGTTTGAGGTCCTGGCCTTCAAGCACTCTCTTCCTCAGGCATAAGACAAAGTCATAGTCTTAAAATTGAAGTTAGACTATTTAGGAGGGAAATCAGCAAGCACTTTTTCACAATACCTGAACACTCATAGCACTGTTATGTTATAGACCACATTATACACCACACAACCCTGCCATGGCAAACTCTGCAAAACATGCCAGATCATCAACACAGATACCACCATCACACGTGAGGACACTACCCACCAGGTACATGGTACATACTCATGTGACTCGGCCAACGTTGTCTACCTCATACGTTGCAGGAAAGAATGCACCGCGGCATGGTACATCGGCGAGACCATGCAGACACTGAGACAACGTATGAACGAGCACCGCGCAACAATCGCCAGGCAGGATTGTTACCTCCCAGTCGGGGAACACTTCAGCAGTCAAGGACATTCAGCCTCGGATCTGCGGGTAAGCGTTCTCCAAGGCAACCTTAGAAACACACGACAACGCAAAATCATCGAGCAGAAACTGATAGCCAAGTTCCGCACTCATGAAGACGGTCTCAATCGGGATCTTGGGTTTATGTCACGATACATGACGTGATCCGGACTCGAGTCGTCGTTAGCTTGTTCACAGATGTGATTCCCAGTAAAAAAGTAAAAATTTTCCCAGTAAAAAAGTAAATTTTTTTTTAAAGCTTTTCGTTTTACATACAGACGGCAGCTTTTGACATGTTAGAACCCCTGCGACTACACCTCATTGTCTCAGTTGTATCTTGCTATGTCTTTTGATGTGGTACCTTCCTGGCTGACTTAATTAACTTTATCACACCTCGGCAGATAGTCAGGATGATTTAATTTATTGGTCTGCAATTGTAAAGTACACATGCTTTGTTTTCCATCTATATATGCTCTGGCGATTCTGTATCCAATTTACTTCACCTGAGGAAGGAGCAATCGATAGCTCCGAAAGCTTGTGATTTCAAATAAAACTGTTGGACTATAACCTGGTGTTGTGCGACCTCTCAATGTTATAGTTACCCATTTGAGACTAGTAGCTGCTTGGAGGGATTGAAAACTGATGCAAGTGCTGGCGCTGTGCCACTCTGTGCCAGTCAAGCAAAACAGCTCTGCAAATACACACAAGATGCATGCAGAGAGCTGCGCTCACTAGCCTCTAAATGCTGGTTAAATTAGAATGCTGATTAAGACTAATGGGACAACTGGCTCTTCCCAACATTTAAAAAGATCAAAAATAACATTTGAAAAATTTTATTTGCCCTGGTTGTAGTTTTACTGAGCCCAGTGTGAAGTTAAAACAAGATAAAACTAACTCCTTGAGGTCTGACATCTTTTGCCTCCATTTGATCGGGCTAACTTTACACCAGAGTTACACTACACACTGTACCTCAATGCAAAACTGAGGTGTGTGGTAGTATAGCTCACACCTTCAGCTTTTTATATTGTAATTGTTTCTCAATGGCATCAGACAGCTGGTGGGCTGATAAAATGTTTACATTCCCTATTTAGGGCAATTTAACCTGCACATTCCTGTGGCAGGCGCGTGTCACAAACCAGTAATGTACTGCGGATACAGGGAGATTTGAAGGATTACAGTTGGAGTCTCTGCCAGTTCAGATGAGATTAGAGAGACTGATGTTCTGCTAGCAGAATGGACCACACCAAAAGAGAAGGTAATGGGTGAGCACAGTTTAAAAAAAAAAGTCTAGTGCTTACTTTTATTTTGGGACTGCTCAGATTAACAGTAGATAAAATAGGTAAATGATGGAATGAAACAATGCTGCTGAGGAATTCTCACACAGCCTTTTTTTCAACTGGAGCTAATACCCCTGAGGTTCCAAGAAGTAATGGTGTGGTAAACTATTTGGAACTTCTTTTTTTAAAGAGGGAGGAAAGTCTAGAAGTGGAATACATTTTGTTCATAAGAACATAAGAAATAGGAGCAGGTGTGGGCCATTCGGCCCTTCGAGCCTGTTCCGCCATTCAGTAAGATCGTGGCTGATCTTTTTCAATTCCACTTTCCTGCACTATCCCCATATCCCTTCATTCCCTTAATGTCCAAAAATCTATTGATCTCTGTCTTGAATATCTCCACATCTTGAATATACTCAACAACTGAGCCTCCACAGCCCTCTGGGGTAGAGAATTCCAAAGATTCCCCACCCTCTGAGTGAAGAAATTTCTCCTCATCTCAGTCCTAAATGGCTGACCCCTTATTCTGAGACTGTGACCCCTGGTTCTAGACTCCCCAGCCAGGGGAAACATCCTCCCTGCATCTACCCTGTCAAGCCCTGTAAGAATTTTGTATGTTTCAATGAGATCACCTCTCATTCTTCTAAATTCTAGGGACTATAGGTCTCGTCTCCTCAATCTATCCTCATAGGACAATCCCCATCCCAGGAATCAGTCTGGTGAACCTTTGTGTAGTACTCTGCAATGTCTATCTGAAAAACAAAGTAACATACAGACATATTATTGTTATTAGATTGATGTTGGTTTTTATTGCTTCACACAGACCTGCTATTTCAGGCCTTCTTCCCTACATGGGTGTTCAGGTGAGACTGCTGATGGGGAGGAGCCGCCTACACCTTGGAATAGCTCCAACCACTTTAAGGGGAGGGAACACCTTTTGAGCCTGCCTGAGAATGCCTGACCCCTGGTAAAACACGCTACATGTTGGGTAAGTTGCATACTTTACTGGTAGCATATTTTGGGTGGATCAGGTTTGGATCCAGACTGGCCTAATATTGCAGCCCCCATTAAATTGAAGGAGACACTCAGAGAAAAGCAGACGGTTCCTCCCTGTCAATGTATTTTATAATGAGCGTTGAGATAACATCATTAGTGGCTAGGAGGAGTCACTGGGCCAGACAGTGCAAAGAAGCTGAGTTAGCAGGAATACTTGAAATGACAATGCCTAAATCATCCCTGTGTTAAAGGCTGGGATCGGTACTGACATTAAATTAACTCCCTCACACTCAGTACGGATCCGAGTCGGTAACTGCTTCAGGCCAATTCCCTTGATAATATCATCAGCACTCACTGTTTAGATAAAAGTAAATTCTTTTTAAATTGACTGAAATAATCAGGGAGAAACAAAAGGATCTTCATAACCGTTAGTCTTGATAGCGAGACTTGTTCTTAATTAGCAGTTCTCAGTGAATTTTTAATTTTAGAAAGAGACATTGTGAAGAGATTACAGACACCTAACCCTCAATTTTCTGAGTCTGGGAAAATCAAGGCGAGGCAAAACCTCCCCCATCCCACACCACCAAACATGCCCACAGCACCAACGGCAGGCTGTCACCACAGTTGCTCTTGCTACTCGTAAAGCACTCCAACAGTCTTAAAATGAGGCATAGGATGAGCACAATTTATAGGAACACCAAGGGGAAGCACAGCCATAGGGATTACAGCACATGTGAGCATTAAATAACACCGAATAACCAGAAACTTGTTATTTCTCCTTTGTATCATAGAATCATAGAATGATACAGCACAGAAGGAGGCCATTCGGCCCATCGTGCCTGTGCCAGCTCTTTGGTAGAGCTATTCAATTATCATGGAATCATAGAATGATACAGCACAGAAGGAGGCCATTCAACCCATCGAGCCCGTGCCGGCTCTCTGCAAGAGAACTTCAGCTAGTCCCACTCCCCCACCCTTACCCCGTAGCCCTGTAATTTTCTTTTCCTTCAGGTACTTATCCAATTTCCTTTTGAAAGCCACAATTGAATCTGCCTCCACCACCCTTTCAGGCAGTGCATTCCAGATCATAACCACTCACTGCGTAAAAAAGTTTTTCCTCATGTCGCCTTTAGTTCTTCTGCCAATCACCTTAAATCTGCGTCCTCTGGTTCTCGACCCTTTCACCAATGGGAACAGTTTCTCTCTTTCCACTCTGTCTTAGACCCCTTATGATTTTGAACACCTCTAACAAATCTCCTCTCAACCTTCTCTGCTCTAAGGAGAACAACCCCAGCTTCTCCAATCTATCCACGCAACTGAAGTCCCTCATCCCTGAAAGGTAATGTCAGAAGTGAGATTTAGGCCCACTCCCCTGCTCTTTCCCCAGAGCCCAGCAATTTTTTCCTTTTCAAGCATTTATCCAATTGCCTCTTGAAAATTATTAAATCTGCTTCCACCACCCTTTCAGGCAGTACATTCCAGATCATAACAACTCGCTGCATAACATTTTTCTTCCTCGTGTTGTCTCTGGTTCTTCTGCCAATTACCTTAAATCTGTGTGGCTTGAAAGGATCCTGTGGCATAGAAGCTTAGCGCCATAGTGATGTTCACAGCTCCAGGAAGAGCTGTCTCAGTCCTTGACATTATCTATAGATCAGCTTACAGAAGATGACGTAGTTCAGTGACTTCCTCTCATGTGAAGTGAAGGTACCAACGACAGGTCTCCTTTGACATACCCATTCAGCAGTGGCATGGTTTGTAAACATAGGTCCTTGGGCATGACGGGACCGAAAACCCATTGAGGTATATTTGGACCTGAAGCTGTTGGGTCCTTATGAATGGTTTCTGTTCATTCCAATTCATGCAGCGCCATGTAAATACCCAAATGGATTTCCAGCCTGCCAACTAAGTTAGCTGCAACATGTACTGAAGCAGTAATTGCCTAGACTCCAAGAAAATATATCTTAGCAAAACAAAGGCTTAAACATAAGGTCAAAAATATGGAGGAAACAGAAAATATGTAAGATGTTGAATGCACAAGCAGAGAATGTTCACTGCAAAAAAAAAATCATACTTCAATATTCAATCAAACAACAACAGCAAACTAGCTTTAAAAACACTCCAAAGCAAGACAGGCTGTTACCCCTGTTGTACCCATTTTATATGGGTGAGCCACATGCTAGGGGTGTTCCCACCAAGGGTCATGATGTTAAAAACAGAATACTCTCCCTCCCCTCCAAAAAAGCTACTTCCACAAATAGCCGACTGGTCATGGTGTTTGCAATGCAGAAAAGCACGGCTGCATTGTATACTGTTTGTCCAGCTATGTTCCTTTCCCCCTTCCCAAAAAGGAACAATTTTCTTATAAAAGAAATAACTGCAAGAAGAGACCCAGAGAAAGGTCTCACTATAACAATACTTATGGTACTGGACCAGTAACCCAGAAGTCATGAGCTTAAATCCCACCATGCCAAGTTGTAAAATTGATTTCAATAACCCTTATAAGTTATGAGCTAACACAGGAGAAATGATCATCTAAGGATGCTGGATTGTTGTAGAAATTCAAATGGTTCAATAATGCCCTCAGGGGAGGAAACCTGCAACATTTGTCTGGTCTGGCTTACACATGACCTTAGTCCCATAATATCTGGTTGACTATTAATGCTCTTTAAAGTGGCCTATGGTCTGGATTTTAACTGGCAGCGAGTTTCCGAAACTGTGCCGGCGAGTTAATTTCTCGCGCACCTACCCGAGGCAGAATAAGACCTGGCCGATTTTGACAGATGAACCACATTTAATTCCCACCAGGCAGCTTTCTACCCATTCTATCTGTTTTAGTCATGTTGATTGAGGAATAAATATTGGCCAGGACACCAGGGCTAACTCCCCTGCTCTTCTTCAAAATAATGCCATGGGATCTTTTACGCCCATGTGAGAGAGCAGACGGGGCTTCGGTTTAATGTCTCATTTGAAAGACAGCACCTCCGACAGTGCAGCACTCCCTCAGTACTGCACTGGAATGTCAGCCTAGATTTTTGTGCTCAAGTCTCTGGAGTGGGACTTGGGTCTTGGGACTTGAACCCACAACCTCCCGACTCAGAGGCGAGGGTGCTACCAACTGAGCCACAGACACACATGCTACCCAACCGAATCATGAGAGAAATATCGGACAGACCAATTAGCATTGACCCAGGTATTGGATCAGGACAAGACTCGGGCAATCACAGCACAGGTGATCCTGCAATGTCCTCCTCACGAACATCTGGGAACTAACATCCAAGTTGAGAGAGCTGTTCCACACACTAGTCAAACAACAGCCTGACATAATCATACTCACAGAGTCATATCAATCAGCCAGCATCCTCCATCATCATCATCCTTGGGTATGTCCTGTTCTACCAGCAGGATATACACACCAGAGGTGGGCGCACGGTTGTATACAGTCAGGTGATCATGGACATGGGAGTCCTCAACATTGACTCCAGACCCCATGAAGTCTCATGGCTTCAGGTCAAACAATAGTAAGGAAATAACAACAGAAAATTCTGGAAACACTCAGCAGTTCAGGCAGGATCGAGGAGAGAGAATCAGAGTTAACGTTTCGGGTCGATGACCCTTCGTCAGAACTGGAAAAGATTAGAGAAGAGAGATTTTTAAGCAAGTGCAAGGGCAGGGACAGGGAGGAGGGGAGGAAAGAACAAAGGGAGGGACTGTGATAGGCTGGAAGGCAGGAGAGATTGACTGACAAAAGGGATGATGGTGCAAGGCAAAAAGAGAAGGTGATGGGACAAGTTAAGAAACAAAAGATGACTCTAGATGAGATGAAAATGACAATGGCAGAATCATCAACAGCTGCCATGTGAGAAAAAATATATTGGGGCCGAGGTTATGGTCTGAAATAATTGGACTCGATGTTGAGTCCAGAAGGCTGTAAAGTGCCTAATCGAAAGATGAGGTGCTGTTCCTCGAGCTTACGTTGAGCTTCGTTGGAACAGTGTAAGAGGCCGAAGACGGAGAGGTCAGAGTGGGAGTGGAGTGGAGAATTAAAGTGACAGGCGACTGGAAGCTCGGGGTCAAGCTTACGGACTGAATGGAGATGTTCTGCAAAGCGGTCACCCTTGTCCAATTACCTTCTCTTTTTGCCTTGCACCATCATCCCTTTTGTCAGTCAATCTCTCCTGCCTTCCAGCCTATCACAGTCCCTCCCTTTGTTCTTTCCTCCCCTCCTCCCTGTCCCTGCCCCTGCACTTGCTTAAAAATCTCTCTTCTCTAACCTTTTCCAGTTCTGATGAAGGGCCCTCGACCCGAAACGTTAACTCTGTTTCTCTCTCCTCGATCCTGCCTGACCTGCTGAGTGTTTCCAGCATTTTCTGTTGTTATTTCAGATTTCCAGCATCCGCAGTATTTTGCTATTGTAATAGTAAGGAAGCCTCCTGCTGACTGACAACTGCTGAACTCCCTCAATTGACGAATCAGTACTTCTCCATATTGAACAAAACTTGGAGGATACACTGAGGGAAGCGAAGGCAGAGAATGTACCCTGGGTGAGGGATTTCAATGTCTACCACAAGAAGTGCTTTGGTAGAATATAAGAACATAAGAAACAGGAGCAGGAGTAGGCCAATCGGCCCCTCGAGCCTGCTCCGCCATTCAATAAGATCATGGCTGATCCAATCTTGTCCTCAACACCACTTTCCCGCTCTCTCCCCATACCCCTTCCCTCCCTTGTAGTATCATTACTGATTGAACTGGTCGAGTTCTGAAAGGCATAGCTGGCAGATAGAGCCTGCATCATTTGGTGACGGAACCAACACAAGGAAGCTACCTACTTCATTTTTGTCCTCACTGATGGACCGATTGTAGACATGTATGTCCATGATAACATTGGCAGGAGTGACCACTGCACAGTCCTTGTGAAGACAAAGTCTAATTTTCACATTAAGATGCCCTTCATCATGTAGTGTGGCAGTACACCATGGTAATGGGACAGACTGAACATGGAGCTAGCAGGCCAAAACTAGACATCCATATGGCACTGTGGGCCATCAGCAGAATTGTATACCACCACAATCTGTAACCTCACTGCCTGACACGTCCCTCACTTCTCCATTACCATCAAGCTGGAAGATCAACCATTGTTCAATGGAGTATAGCAGAATGGTGGTGGACAATCACCAATTGAAGGGAGGAGGAGACTCTATGAACATACCTATTCTCAACTATCGTGGAGCCCAGTGCATGAGTGCAAGGGGCAAGGTTGAAAGGTTGCAAGCATCTTCAGCTAAAAATGCCAAGTAAACAATCCACTCAGCTTTCTCTTGAGGTCCCTACCATCATAGAAGCCTATGACTAGCCAATTTGGATCACGTCATGTGACATTAAGGAGTGGCTGAGTGCACTGGACACAGCAAAGACTATGGACCCTGAAGATCTGTGCCGCAGAACTAGCTGCCACCCTAGCCAAGCTATGATACTGGCATCTACCCAACAAAGTGGAAAATTGCCCAGCCATGTTCAATGCTGACAAAAAGCTGAACATCCTGGGGGGTCACCACTGGCCAGAAGCCTAACTGGACCAGTCATATCAACAATGTGACTACAAGAGCAGGACAGAGAATGGGTACTCTGTGACAAATAGCTCACCTCCCTGCCCCTCAAAGCCTCTCTACCATCTACAAAGCTCAAGCAGGACTGTGATAGAATGCTCACCACTCACCTGGATTGGTCCAGCTGCATCAACACTCACGAAGCTCAACACCATTCAGAACAAAGCAGTCTGCTTGACCAGTGCCCCTACCACTAGATTGCACAACCACCCTTTGCACTTTGGCACACTGTGGCTGCAATGTAGACAATCTACAGGATGCACTGCAGCAACTCACCAAGCTTACTTTAACAACGCCTCACAGCGCCACAACTTCTACCACCAAAAAGGACAAGAGCAGCAAAATTATGAGAACATCATCACCTCCAAGTTCCCCTCCATCCTGACTTGGACATATAGCACTGTCTTTCATCACTGAGTCAATATCCAGAAATTCCCTAACTCTATTAAGGGAGCACCATTGGCAGAAGGACAGCAATAGTTCAAGGAGAAGGCCCACCAGCACCTTTTCAGGGCAACTAGAGATGGGCAATAAATGCAGCCTTACAAAGCATCACATACGTTCTAAGAACAAAGTCAAAAAGTAGCAGCAATGACGTATTCTTTACCTTATGTGACACTGTATGAAAGCGGAGGATAGTGTCTCTTGCTATAACTTTTGATTGTGTTGCATTTCTTCCATTTGTGTAATTGAAATTGCCAAAAGCTTATCAGAAGCAATTTGCAATGATTGTCGCTGAGAATTTTATGGCCAGCACATATCATAAACCAATAACTCAGTCTTCAAGCACAGCTTCTCTTCTTTCTACAAAGAGACATCTGATATGGTGATTTTTTTTTTACAGAAAACCTCATGAAGATTTCTACAAAAATATTTGAGGGATTCTTGCCCAATAATATTTTGCAAACTTCTTTAAAAACATTGCCCTGAAACGCTATGGTAGTGTGGTAAAGTCTTGTACCCTGCAGTGGCACTAACCCAAACTTCCCAACATGGCACATTACATCAACATGTGATTAAGGGCAATGAGAGATTATCAGAAGTCCTGATTTACTCATGAATCCTGCAATTTTCCGATAGTTTTTTTGAACTGCATGCAGTTCAATTGGAAACTTAAGCATGTAGAAAACTATTGTTACATTTTCCCACCTGAGGCACAGGCATTTAAAAACATTCCTGAAAATCTTGGGGCTCATGAATAAATCGAGTTTTGGTGCTGCTGGGCTAAGCATACCTGTACCAGGTAAGGAAGAGAAAAAAGCCACAAGCACTTATCATTTTACTCGCAACCTCTACCAAGGGCAGCAGGTGCATGGGAACACCCTCCAAGTTCCCCTCCAAGTCACACACCATTTCTTCATCGTTGCTGGGTCAAAATCCTGGAACTCCTTCGCTAACAGCACTGTGGGAGTACCTTCACCTCACAGACTGTAGCGGTTCAAGAAGGCGGCTCACCACCACCTTCTCAGGGGCAATTAGGGATGACAATAAAAGCTGGCCTTGCCAGCGACGCCCACATCCTATAATGAATAAAAAAAATGTTGCTGCCACAGAAATTCCTTTAAACTCTGAAATAAAATCATAAAAAGCCTGATGGGTAAATCTATCACATGGTATGGCATTGAGGGAGCCTTTATAGACCGTGAAGATCCTACGTTCGATTGCCAGTCTGTGCTGAATTGACTGATTTCATTTGGGCATTGTGTTGACCTTGGTGCCCCTGGTCCAGGGTTCCTGCTCCTGATCACCATCCAGTGAACGCTGCTGCAAGATCATGTGAGTGGACATTGGGTGAGTACAGGATCATGGTTGCTGTGATGCCCTCTAAGGTTGCATAACCTGCCAAGCTTTACTGGTTTTGGTTTCCACATGTGGTCTGGCCAAATTGTATCCCTGGAAGAGTCTAGAGAGGAGAAGAGAAATGTCAGAAAAATAAACATACAGATCTTTTAAAGTTAAACTAATTGTTCTTGGGTTTGCCTTGTGCTTGCTACTAAAGTTTCTCAATTATGTATGAGACTCCAGAATCTCCTGGGAGTATTAAGGCAAGAAGATGAAAGCAGATGCTTACATTTTCAGCGAGCTTGTAGTCTGAGGGGTGGCTCCACTCTGCAATTTCCCTGACCTCATGACAGAAGATAAAACCCTTACAGTTTTGTGCCAGACAGGTAATAGCACTTTGTGCAAGTGACTAATAGAGAGATAAGTGTGTAATTTGTAGTAGAAACATCAATTTTTGTGACCGATAAGACTGTGCATGTTGGAGAACATAAATTGAAATCTGTATTAAATATTGCCAACAAATTACATAATGAAACCATTAGCTTTCTTTAGTGATGGGCATCTATCCAGCTTGGCTGAAAGTTTGAGAACATTAAGCTCATGGATACCTACAACAAATAATTCAAGCTGACTTTTTTCCCCATTCAGCTCGCTAGCTATCAAACAAGTATTTCATTTACTTAAATCCCTGGCACAACAGAGCTTTTATTTATATTTTGACAACGAATGGATCTCTTATTAAAAATCTGTGCCTTACAGACATTAACACGCCTAGCTTTGATTCTGGGTCAGTACTGAGTTAGCTGATTTCAGTTAGATCAGTAGAGTGGGCACTACAATTAGCTTCAGAGCTCCTTGGCCAAGGAGGAAAAAAATGATCGAGGATTCCTGCTCCTGATTTCTATCCAGTGACGGTTACTGGTAAAAGTGCATGTGTGGACATTGGAATCCAGAGTTTTCACATGAGTAAAAACCAGAACAGAAAAATGTCAGAGTTTGATTCACACCTACCCAGTGAGAAGTAGGTTGACCCTGTTGGAGTTTCTGAAGTCAGCCTAGTTTGACTAATGGTGATAAGCACCCTGTATCAAGAACACAGGGTGCTCATTACCATTATTCAAATTAGACTTTGAGGTTGCCAGGTTCACCGATGAGTCTGTGGAAGTGCTTTTCCACGAAGTTAGGTAGAGACGGAAGGCATTGTTTGGCACCCAGAGTCACAAGCTCACAAGGAGAGCAGCACAGCAGCAGTAGAAGGAAGCTGGCCAGGCCAGTCAATGCCAACTCCAAAGCTCCATGGCAATTTAGTGCCAGAAAGAGTTTAATGACCTTGCCAGGTGTGGCAAGTTAAAAGGAACCAGCTGCACCTTCCAAGAATGCACTGAACTAAGCATTGTTTGCAATTTACAATCACCTCTCCCTCACTGTGTTAGAGTTCTTGAATGGCATGCCATCAATGTCCATGAGGTAATGTGATGCTCTTTATACCCCAGCCTTCACGTGCAAGTAATCCTCCACTCACATTCTTACATGGTTTCACCCCACTAAAAGCATCACAATGCATGTAACTGCTTGGTTGATGCACCCATCAACACCCCATTATGAGTTGCATGCTGACATCTGGGTTTGACTGCATCTCATGGCAACCAGAGGTCATTCTCACCTTTTGCAATATTTTTAAAGGAGAAGACCGCCCATAACAGCTGACAGAGATTGGTGACAGGCAGCGAACCACTAAACCTCTGTCTACACATTCCAACAAAGAGGAAGCATTGGAGCACCTGGGGACGGAGGCCATAGTGGGAGACAGAGATGGAGAAGTAGCAGGGCAAGTGCCAGCTGCAAATTTGTCATAATATTCTGCTTCTCTTCTTCCTCATCCTATTGTATTGGGCATTACCTGTCATTAAATAATGTCAGAAAACCCTTATGTTACTCCCGTTACTGAAAGCAACATGTGAACTCCATCCCTTGGCAACTTGTTTTAACCTCTTTTCTTCCTCTAGATGAGAAGTCGCACAACACCAGGTTATAGTCCAACAGTTTTATTTGAAATTACGAGCTTTTGGAGCTCTGCTCCTTCATCAGGTACAGTGAGGTACACTTCCTCTAGATGTATTTGAAGAAGAAGAAACAGAAGAAGAAGAACCAGGCTCCTCTGCATCTGGCCCTGCCAGCACTTCAGAGTATGTGTCATTACTCACTCACTCCCTTTCAAGTACCAGCCCCGAGACATCTGGGGAATAAGAGGGTGAGCCAGAGAAGAATATATTGGATGAAGCGCAGAACATGAATGAGCTGGAGCAGCTGTCAGTGGGAGGTAAGGAGGAAGACATTGCTGACTGGAATGTTTCCCCTCGATTGAAGAACCTGGAGAACCAATTCTTACAGGTCCTCCTTTTAAAAGAAGAATGCTTGCAGAGTATCCAGCATACATGCAAGCACTGAGGAACATTCCAGACAGTGTGGAGCAAGTGGAGGAGTCCGCTACCTGCATGTGTAGTACATTGATGGATGGCTTTGGAGTGTTTGGCCGCTTCAGCTCGATCTGCACTGAAGCTGTCCAAAACAGAGACCCTATGGGCAATCTGTGCTTGCTCCAGGGATGCTCAGAGTATTGCCATAGAGGCCTGCAGCATCAGACTGGGGAGAACTGTCTCGTCTGGTCCCAGAGTGAATACAGAATACTAGAATACAGACTGGTATCTGACTTCACTGATCTCATCGATACTATTAGGCCTTATTTTCCACAGATAAATGGCCATGCAGAGGCACTGAACAGTACTAGTTGTGTGGCAGAAATTAGCACAGATGATGTTTCTCTCATGATTGCAGCACATGTGGCCCCCCAGCAACCCCCCTCCCATGTGTAAATGTGTCTGAAATGGCCAGGCTGGCCATGCAGTTGTACAAGAGGTGCAGACTACAGCAAATCCATCTTGCCATGAGACGAGGGCCATCTCAGTTCCAAAAATCTCATATAGGATCACAACAGCCAGCCATTTCCCAGACTGCTACCACTCAGAAGCATTAGGCGCACACACAATATGGTTTTCAATTAAAACTATGGCTGTGTTGTATGTGCAGATATTGTCCTTGGCAAGATTTAACGGTTGCTTTTATCTGGTGGAATGAATGGGATTTGTGTGTTTTGAAGCACGCAGGGAAAATTCTGCGGTTGAGAGCATGTCATTGGTGGGAAGGGGAGAAGATGGACACAGGACTGTTGATGCAGGTAATGAGGAGGAGGTCTCCTGTATCAGTGTGGCATGACTGGCTTTTCACAGGATGAAAGGTTATCCTCCATAACATCTTAGAACATAAGAAATAGGAGCAGGTGTAGGCCATTTGGCCCTTCGAGCCTGCTCCACCATTCAATAAGATCATGGCTGATCTTCTACCTCAACTCCACTTTCCTGCACTATCCCCATATCCCTTGATTCCCTTAATATGCAAAAATCTATCGATCTCTATCTGAATATACTCAACGACTGAGCCTCCATAGCCCTCTGGGGTAGAGAATTCCAAAGATTCACCACCCTCTGCGTGAAGAAATCTCTCCTCATCTCAGTTCTAAATGGCTGACCCCTTATTCTAAGACTGTGACCTCTGGTTCTAGACTCCCCAGCCAGGGGAAACATCCTCCCTGCATCTACCCTATAAGAATTTTGTATGTTTTGATGAGATCACCTCACAATCTAAACTCTAGAAAATATAGGCCTAGTCTACTCAATCTCTCCTCATAGGACAATCCCCCCATCCCAGGAACCAGTTTGGTGAACCTTCGTTGCACTCCCTCTATGGCAAGTGTATCCTTCCTTAGGTAAGGAGACCAAGACTGTACACAATACTCCAGGTGTGGTCTCACCAGGGCCCTATATAATTGCAGTAAGACGTCTTTACTCTTATACTCAAATCCTCTTGTAATAAAGGCCAACATACCATTTGCTTTCCTAATTGCTTGCTGTACCTGCATATTAACTTTCAGTGATTCTTGTACAAGGACACCCAGGTCCCTCTGAACACCAACATTTCCCAATCTCTCACCATTTAAAAAATACACTGCTTTCCTATTTTTCCTGCAAAAGTGGATAACTTCACATTTCTCCACATTATATTCCATTTGCCATGTTCTTGCTCACCCACTTAGCCTGTCTATATCCCTTTGAAGGCTCGTTGCATCCTCCTCACAACTTACATTCCCACCCAGCTTTGTATCATCAGCAAACTTGGATATGTTACATTTGGTTCCCTCATCCAAATCATTGATATAGATTGTGAATAGCTGAGGCCCAAGCACTGATCCTTGCGGTACCCCACTAGTTACAGCCTGCCAACCCGAAAATGACCCTTTTATTCCTACTCTTTGTGTTCTGTCTGTTAACCAATCCTCAATCCATGCTAGTATATTACCCCCAATCCCATGAGCCCTAATTTTGTTTAATAACCTCTTTTGTGGCACCTTATCGAATGCCTTCTGAAAATCCAAATACACCACATCAGCATACATTCAGCATACTGCTCCTGCTCATAGAATGATAGAATGATACAGCACAGAAGGAGGCCATTTGGCCCATCATGCCATTGCCAGCTCCTTGAAAGAGCTATCCAATTACTCCGACACCCCTGCCCTTGCCTCGTAGCCCTGCAAAATGTTCCCCTTCAAGTATTTATCCAATTCCCCTTTGAAAGTTACTATTGAATCTGCTTCCACTACCCTTTCAAGTGCATTCCAGATCGTAACAACTCGCGGTGCAAAAAATGTTTTCCCTAATTTCTCCTCTGGTTCTTTTGCCAATTACCTTATATAACTCCTTGGGCAAATGCAGGTAGAGGTGCCTCTGCTGTATCCTCTGGTGTGAGGTTTCCAGTGGGTAGGCACCACGTGTCCTCACTGTAGCTTCACTAGCCTGGCTTCCCAATGTTGCCCCTCCTCTTTCTTGAGGAAGAAAGGGTAGAGATGACTACCCAAAGAGAAACCCATTGTGCTAACCCACGTGGTGTTTGTGGGGGTGGACTGGGGGTGCGAATTTTAGCCCCACAGCAAATGACAGCAATGTAGTTTGCAAAGTGGTTGAGATGAACAAAATAAATGAAGAAAATAATGATTTTGCAAAGCTTTCAAATATCTGGCTCGTTAAAATAAATGGTGCCTTTTTCCTCAGTTCCTAACAACCTTTATTTTGCAGTCATGATTACTGCTGAGCACAAATGCAGTAGAAATGGTGAAAGATGAGATGCATGATGTCAGCAAGTCATTACCACTTCATTTAAATGCTGGAAAAGACAGTGAAAACTTGAGTGAGAACAAAGGTGGCAAGGGTCTGGTGTAATGGGACCCTGCTTGATACCCCATCCATCCGAGGACTGGGCGAAAATCGGGCAACAGAAAATCCAGGCTGAGTGAGTGCAAAATCTGGCTAGCCTATAATACTTCGTGGAAGAAAGAGCCTCCAAAACTGTGTTTTGCTGCCATGTGAAGAGCAGCTACTTAGGCAAGATACTGAAAAGGCTCTTGCCCCTTCTGGAACTGTATCGCAGTACGCACAAGTGTATTCAGAAGAGAAGTGGAGAAAACGGCTTGGGGGGGTGGGGTGGGGGGTGAAGAAATAGTGGACCGTGCAAATTAAACATCTTGTTCAACATTTGATGAACAAGCATGCTCGTGGTGTCCTCCCCTCACCACCTTAAATTCAACAACCCCCCCCCCCGTCCATACAAAGCTAGATTTGCCAAATAGCATCCACAACCCTTATTAGTAAAATGGGCATTTTCAGTCCAATGCCACTGCAATTAAAATAGTTTTGAAACCTCACAAATTGGCCACCACAGGACAAAGATGCTAATGTGGACTATGTATAAAAATACCAGTAACATCCGGAAGTTTGAGGAAATGTGTACTGCATCATTCTGTGATCCCATTCTTAGTCATCCCATTGTCCTCCAGTCACTTTTCATCAATGGCTGCTGGTCTTGTACTGAGTAAATATCGTTCAGCTGCTTTTTTTCAGATTTGTTTATCTTGTGCTCTGGGTCAGCCATTCAGCAGACCCCTGGATCTTCTTTCAGAGCAGGGTTAGAGCTTCTCAGGTCTGAAGTAGAGTGAGTGGATGTATTTGAAAAGGCAAAAGGGCAGGTCAGCCTGTTTGAACCTCACAGTGAGGATAGAGTAACAAGCAATCCATCACACCTGCCCCATTCAACACGGACATTTCTTTAATCTGAAGCACTGTCCATCTGTTAACTGGTTTAACCACATTATTTGTCTTACAAATTTATCTATTACAACGAGCAGCTTGGGAGGCTAGAATCCTGCTTCTCTCCCCTCCCCCATATTTTAAGAGGCTTTGATGGACTGTGCTGAGTTCTGGTCTAATCAAGTGTGTAATCAAAAATCATTTTGTCCCGGCTACACACAGACCTCACCGCACTGAGCACATCCTTTGCAGACCTGGCTCTGTGATTGCCAGACTGAACAAGTCTGTCACACTTCAGCTTTATGGGACCCACAACACACTGTGCAACACCATCTCCCCCCCCACCCCCCGCCCCCCTCAAACCCAGTTACACGGGATCCACAACACACCACACAACCCTCATAATCCCAGCTACAAGGGAATCACAATAAAACATGTAATTCCACCTCCAACCCCCCACCCACTTTGCAGACACAGCTGCATGGAACCCACAACACACCATGCAAACCACTCTTCCCTCCAAGCCCAGTTACACAGGACCCACAGCACACCGTGCAACCACTGCAGTCCCAGCTACACCCATATCACACCAAGCAACCCTCACAGAGTGCAGATGGCAATTTGCGACGTTTCAAATTGCAGTGATGGAATGCAAATGACACTACATCGTACCAACACTACACCACCATATCCCCCATTGTCTATCGAGATGGTACCAATACTACACCAAGCAGCTTCCCCACTGTGTGACTACATGGTACCCACAGTACACCTAGCAACTTCCTCCGCCTAGCTGTGGCACCCACACCACATCACCCAAACTGTCCCAACTGTCCAGATGTGGCTCTCCTACCACTCCAACATATTCTGCCACAACTGGGGAATATAGAAACTGTTGAGAAGCATAATATCTGACCCTGAGAGGTCCCACCCCACAGTACTCACACAGGAACCCACACTGGCACTCAATAAAATACACAACTGACTGGATGTTCACTTCATCAAGTTTAATGCTTTTTCAATACAAAAAATAAATAACTGTTTACTAAAAATATGTATATCACATTTTTTAAAATATTAAAGAGGTGATTTTCTGACTTTATGCTTTCAGTGGAAAGCCCCGCCTACCGAAAGCACATATCGGAAACTCAGGCATGGTTTTTATGATATCTTAAAATAATAACCGGAAAATCGTGCACACCCCAATTTCCAATATGAGCTCCGATGGGCGACGCTCCCTCAATGAAGTGCAAAGTTGGAAAATTATCCCTTAGAGCCAGAAAGGATCATGACAGATGTCACTGCATCAATAATACTTTCATTGAAAGCAAATAAGCGAGACAAACTTTGTCTATCACAAAACATTAATTTAAAAATACACCTGATCAGTTGGCACTTGTGGTTGCGCTCTTGGTGTACGGTTATGCTTTGATTTTCTTGTGTTCTTAGGTTCTCCTTCTCTGCTAATGTTACTGAACAGCACTGAACTGATAAACATTGGTACTGTCAAAATAATAAAAGGCTTGCGTTATTAGGTAGCAGGTTAGTGTAAGTGAATGGTAGAAGTTAGTGCCTTGGACTTAGGCAGAAGAAACAGGTTAATGCCTCAGTTAAAATAACACAAAAAGGAATTTCATCTGAATTTGTTAATATTCAAAGGGCCTATCTTCAAGGGAAAGGTTTCAAACCTGAGATTCTGGGAGATGGAGGGAAAATTTGGAATGGAGGCTCTGTATGTATTGCTCACATACATTCCCCTATCAGCTATCAGAACAGCTCCATTGGGGACCTGAGAACAAGTCTTTGCAGGAAGTGAGTGTGCAGCGTGTAGGGTAGGGGAGGGGTAGACAATACCAGGAAATAAAAATGAGGGCAAATAAAATGCCCTTGTTACATTTCAAGATTGAAAATGCCAGGAGCTCAGTGCTACTTAATGCATTTCTGTATCCTGACATAGGGCAAAGTGTCAGCTTTATTAACAGATTATCATGTTCGAAATGCCCTCTTCATCTACTCCAAGCAATGACTTATGGTTTGGCTTATTTCACTCGGCATCCTGAGATGGTTTTTCTGCTTGCTCAGTGACAAGAGAAGTGGAGGAGATTTCCAGACTGAATAGTCTAAACAAAACGGCAGTGACCTTACATTAGAAAGTCACATATACATTTGGATTGTTCTTTTGTTCACTTTCCCCACCCTCTTAGTATTGCACATTTGTCGTCAGCATTCCAGGTGATCCTGATCACCTGCCCTTCGTTCCATCACATGGCACTCGAGCAGAGAAAAAAAACACAAGCAACAGTGCAGGAGCACTTCAGCCCACATTGGGCCTTGCTTTTTATTCCCTGCCAAGATAGTTCATGCTCTTCAGTGTCAAAAGCTCATCCGGTACTCAGTCTGTCACTTTCACGAATGTTATCTTCCCCACATCAGGCACAAAGCGATTCGAACTGGTTTTGAAGAAGACAAGATGTCGCCCTGCGAATGGAAGAGAATTAATACAGTGAACTGGGATCTGGTCATAATTGCACTCAAATGAGAAACCAAATCCTGAACTGCTGGAGTCCCACTCAAGCTTGTTTTAGTAAAGGTAGTCAAGGTAATGTCAAACGATGAGTTTCCTTCAACTATATGCTTTAATTAGATGGGACTTTTTTTCTCAAAGCTTCCTGTTAAATTACAGAAGCAGCATATTATGCTGACAGACAGGCACCCATTACAGTTGCTGCTACACTGCTTATCCTTCTGCAGCTCATAGAAGTAATTAAAGCCATCTTTCAGTAAAGTGTCATTTGCAGATTTCATCAGTGCCTGGTGTTTTCACACTCTGACCTCGTACACGCTGAGCTGAGCTCCCACTCACATTCTCCAACAGCTGGACTTGATCCTAGTCTGTGCTGCCAGTGATCACTGGTGCGTGCACCAAGATATGACAGAGAAAAATAGATCAGTGGTCCATCCAGTTCACCATTGGTATGCATGTTGTGACTTGCTGTGACTTTTTTTTAACCAAACTCCCTCCCTCCTCTATGCCATCCAATCATACTGCACGGCACTTTTTCTTAAAAAATCTTCTGTTTACTTCAGCAGACTTTATTTTCAACATTTCTCAAAACTGTGCTTTAATTTAAGAGTTTCCTTAAGCCTGTGTACATACATTTAAAAAAAAAAATCTCATAAAACTGCAGTATCTTGTTTGAATTTGGGTGCTGTACAATCTGGCAGAATGTTTACCCTCATTCTGGGGTTCCTCGAGTACTCTAAATATTGTTATTACACATGCCTTAAATTAAGATTGTCGTGATGTTGTGTATTTTCATATTTGAATGAAAGAAAACCATATCATTGTGACAAATAGACCTGGCAATGCATGTGCTGGGCTCCCCCTGAGACCTGGTGCAGCAGGGTTGATCTTGCATTTTGAATGCAAATCATCAGCATGACTGAGGAAGGTTATGAGCGAGGTCACCATTTTTTTTTAAACAGAAAGACAAATAGAACAGAAAACACTGGGAAAGATCCGGACTCTCAGATAATAAAAACTAACTTTTGAGTTATCCAGTCATCATAAGCTAGTGACCCTTGTTATGAGAAGTCATTTGACACAGCTCATGGATCTTTTGGCTAATGTTCTTATGATGCTTCGCCCAACATAGCCAAGTTTTTCACCCACTCTCAGACTCCTTCCCCATCCCTTCAAGAGTTCAAGAAAGTCATGAAAATCGTCACTTGTGCCTGCTGGAAACCACTGCCGCTATTCCTGGCAATCTTCCTGGCGTTCCAAAATCTATATCCCAATGGCATTCACCTGTGCCACTAAGGATGAAGCTGGAATGCCTGCCTGAAAAAGAGGTCAGAGGGTCATGCTGAAGGTTGCCGAGCTGGGAAGAGGGGCTGCCAGGCCCCTGCCCCGGAACCAAGAGAGGTGCTCCCCACGGGCACCCTTTGTAAAGACCACAGTTTATTAAAAAAAAAAATTGGCCTTTTTCTTCAGCGGTCCAGCTCACAATCATAGCCTGGACCCCCATGTGTTTCCCTAGATTCTAGAATGATCCCAGCGGATTGGAAGATAGCAAATGTAACCCTGCTATTCAAGAAAGGAGGGAGAGAAGAAACGGGGAACTACAGGCCAGTTAACCTGACATCAGTCGTCAGGAAAATGCTGGAATCCATTATTGAGGAAGTGGTAACAAGGCACTTAGAAAATCATAATATGATTAGGCAGAGTCAACAAGGGAAATCGTGTTTAACAAATTTATTAGAGTTTTTTGAGGATGTAACTAGCAGGGTAGATAAAGGGGAACCAGTGGATGTAGTATATTTGGATTTCCAAAAGGCATTCGATAAAGTGCCACATAAAAGGTGGCTAAGTAAGATTAGGTCTCATAGGGCTGGGGGTAATATAGTAGCATGGATAGAGGATTCGTTAACGGACAGAAAACAGAGAGTAGGGATAAACGGGTCATTTGCCGGCTCTAGGGAAACTCATAAGGAGGCGGGTTTAGAGCGGGATTTTGACAGTGGACCTGCCTCCGAACCCGCCCTCTAAGTGCCGGCAAAATTCTGCCTATAAGATTCTCCGGAGGATTGACAGGGTAGATACTGAGAGGTTGTTTCCCCTGGCTGGAGTGTCTAGAACTAGGGGGCATAGTCTCAGGATAAGGGGTCGACCATTTAATACTGAGATGAGGAGGAATTTCTTCACTCACCGAGGGTTGTGAATCTTTGGAATTCTCTATCCCAAAGGGCTGTGGATGCTGAATCGTTGAGTATATTCAAGGCTGAGCTAGATAGATTTTTGGACTCATGGGGAATCAAGGAATATGCAGATAGGGCGGGAAAGTGGAGTTGAGGTCGAAGATCAGCCATATGGCCTACTCCTGCTCCTAATTCTTATGTTCTTATAACCAAATGTTGTCAGGGAGGTACACCTGGTCTGACCAGTCCAATGTTCTTACTAAACTTGCCCCAATATGGCAAGTTTTGCACCCACCCATTGTCATGATATTGATTGGATTTTGTCTGGACTAGAACAAGGCTTACCTGTCCAAGTTGTCTGATTGGTTAGAACAAAGACATGGCACTGGGAATGATTATCACAGATCTCCATGGCCTCATTGAGGTCGTAGATGGACAACAGGCAGCCCTCGTGGTGGTAAGATGGCCAACACCTATAGTTCTCATCTGGCACAGCAACATCGGCCAATTGCTTGTATTCTGCAAACCAAACGCAATAAATGAGGTTAATATCATTGATATATGAACCAAACCAATCAACAAGGAACTGGTGGAGCGAATTCCGTTTTTCAACCACGAACAGTGTGCGTTAGGTATCCACTCATACCAAAAATCAAGCTGCATCTATCACATCATGGAGATTAATTAATCTTATTCTCCCCTCCTTTTAAGTCTTGTTTCTCGGTCTCTCTCTATTCCTATAAATGCTGGGATACTCTCGCCTCCATGACCATGTCTTGCCTACTTGTGCTCTCAAGCAAGAGAAGTACCGTAAATCACCAGCACAGTGCACACGCCCAGGAGTTGGCAATCCCTAGGAGATCACTATCAGCCAATGAAGTACTTTTGAAGTGTAGTCACTATTGTAATGTAGGAAACACAGCAGCCAATTTGCGCACAACAAAGTCCCACAAACAGCAATGTGATAATGACCAGATAATCTATTTTAGATATGTTGGTTGAGGAATAAATATTGGCCAGGACACCGGGGAGAACTTCCCTGCTCTTCTTTGAAATAGTGCCATGGGATTTTATACATCCACATGAGAGCACAGACAGCGCCTGGTTTAGTGTATCATTCAGAAGACGGCACCTCCAACAATGCAACACTCCCTCAGCCCTGAACTGGAGTGTGAGCCTAGATAATGATCATGGGGACCTGTCTTCACTGATCCGTGTCATAAAAGATGCAGATGCAGAGCTGTGCCCTCTGCTACAAAGACATCTGCAGCAACCAAGCAGAATCGGGCTGGCACATCCAGTGACTGTGGCCTGAAACGTGGCACCACCTCCTTGCAGGCATGCTGTAATGGTGATCTATGGGGATGGTTGATTTTTAATGACCGCTGTAGTGGCCGCCACCACATTCTCAGTGATGGGCAGTAAATGTGGCCTTACCAAGAACAAAACAAAATTAGAAATTATCCTGTTAAGTGGCAGAGAGTGCAAACCTCCTTGTAACTATCTCCACTTCAGTAGTCATCAAATAAGGGTCTGGTACTGGGCTGTTCCATCACTTGCCTGCAGACTTGTGCCTGCATTGTCATTCTACTTTCCCTTCATTTCTGCCTAATTCTTTTTGGTCCTCTGCCCATTCAATACTGGCAAAGGCTAGTCATGGGCTGAGATGCCTTTTAAGACACTTCAAAAGCTTACAGAAATTGTCCCTTTAATTGTCCTATCTCTTTAAATTTCAGTTACACACAAACCTGCTAGCACTCTGCTAAGTGTGGTGACAGAGTGTCTCGCAATAGGGAAGGGGGAGTCCAGGGTAGGAGAGGACACAACTTTCCTTGTGGGGCCCAGAGGAGCACTCCTGCTCCTGCTGTCACAAAGGAAAGTAAAACTTTACCTTGAATGACCCTGGGGGCGATTTTGCCAGCCCTGGGGAGGCGGGTATGGAGGCGGGACTGCCAGGAAAATGGCAGAATTTGGGGGTTGGGCCACCCGCCTCCATGCCATCTTCCTAGGAGGTGGGTAGCTGTCCCGCGCCGGGTCCTGTCTCCTTGGAGGCGGGAAGGGATTAAAGCCTATTAACTGCCTGTTAACAGGTAGTTAACAGGCAGAAAATAGGATTATCCCCTTTTTGCCCTCACAAGTGTGGGCTTCCCGAAGGCTCCAAAACCCACCAGGTCAGCGAGGCGAGTACTGGGTCTGCGGGGGTCGGGGGGTGCAAAAGTGCGCTGTGAAGGTAAGTGATGGGTGTAGAGGTGAGTATCTGAGGTAAACTTACCTTTGTTTCTTCCTGCAGGCTTCAGTCGGTGTGTATGCGTCTCGGACCTCCATGTTGCAGATGAGAGATGGCTAATGCATTCTCAGATGCAACAACCATCTCATTTCTGTAAAAGAAGGAAGTTTGATGAGGTCTTGAATTCAAGAACTCATCAAACTACAGAGAATGTCACTGTTTGACAGCTTCACAGAGCTGTCAAACGATGACAATTCATCTGTCAAAAAATTTTGACAGATGAAACGTCATACGTTGACATTCTCTGCAACTGGCTTTCCCTTAATTGGCCTGCTAAGCCCGCTGGGTTGGCTTAACAAGGTCAATCAAGGGAAAATAGTGTGGGTTGGCCACAAATCGATGGAGGCGGGACATCGACCAGCCAAGCAGCAGTCCCGCCTCCAATGCGCCCCCATTAACAAAATCGCCCCCCCCCCTGTGTTTCCAATCTCATAGCAGCTTTCCCATTCAGGCTGGAGTTAAAATTGCAGTCAGGGCCCAATTACATAATCGGACCCCAATCTGCATATTTAAAGAAGTACATCGCCAGTTTTAGTGACTTAGCTGCCTGTCCGAAAATGCCAGTAAAAATGGGCAATGGTGGGATCCAAGCTAGGCATCGACAGGTAAGTCATGCATCTGTGCACCTATCAGGGTTTCTACCGATCTTCCACCAAAGTTACGGCAGCCATTTGGGAGAATCCCGGTGGAAATTCCCAGCGACTGTTTTCAAGATGTAAATTACTCAGAATCTGGGTGTATATCGCTGAATAATGATTATTTTCTACAACGAAATAATGCGTTAGATTTCCAATCAACATTATTTTAACACTAGCATGTCTATGATTTCTAAGTGAGAAGCAGCTTTTTGTGAACAATGTCAAAATTGTCAAAAAGTAAATGAGAAAAGATGCTGCTAATTACTTGCAAGATATTAAAAGTCTGAAACTGTAAATTTTCACAAGGTATATTGCACTTGTAACTAAGCAATTAGCTCCTGGCACTGACCACATTGACTTTGTACCTGCTGGTAAAGATCTGTTTGTGCTGTGCTACTGGAAAGCACAAAAGCTGCATTGAGATTGCAATGCTGAAAGTGCCATTTTGTCTGCTGCATAGGGAGCAATGGCAGCTTTTCGCCTGCCTTTATTTTAAAAGAATCCTAGATTAACGAACGAACTTATGTCCCTGTCGGGACTGGAGCAGTGGCCTGCATATGTCACATTTTCATGACATGACATGGCCTGGGCTTGAGGTTTTTGTAGGCTGGACTACCTAAGTATGACATATCATTTATAATGTTACTCTTAAATTAGATTTTTTTTGAAACGTACTTCTTTGGAATGCTGCTTTTATCTCAGTGTAGTGCTTTTGCTTATCTGATACAAAGTCAGAAGGCTAAGATGAACTGCAACAAATAATTACAAATAGAGATGCATTTATTTTTTTACCTTGGCCTGGTTATTTGTAATTATAAGAGCCAATCCTATATTCACTCTTGCATGTGATTCTGATCTAACATCAAACAGTGCCATAATATCACAGATCAGGATACGGAAAGATTAAATATCTGTAATTACCTGCTATAACCTATGAGTATGTGAACTTGGAGGCCTGGTCCAAGCAAGTAGACTGATTTTGATTTCAAAAAATGTTGATTGCCTTGCCTTTATCACTCACTGAATTCTATTGAAATTTCTTTGTTTATCTTTTTCTAGTAAATGGAGTAGCATTTTGGATCATAGGAAAATTTAACTGGAGTAGGCCAGTCAGCCCCTTGAGCCTGCTCCACCATTCAATTAGATCGAGGCTGATCTATATCTTAACTCCATTTACTCGCCTTAGTTCCATAGCCGTTGGTACAATTTACCTGACAAAGAAACACAACAAAAATCTATTGTAAACATTTACTGTAAATCAATTTCCAGTCTAAATATCATGACGCTTTGCACATGAACTAGAGATTACAAGCAACTTCAGAGCAGTAAGAATTGCTGAATTCTTTTAAGCAGAAACTAGAGTACAGCCCACAGTATGCTTACTCATCACAAAATCCCTAATTTTCTCTGTCTTCTCAGTGCACTCGCTAATATTGACTAAGGTTCCCGGCGGGTCAGCAGCCCTGTAGTCATAGAAATCATAGAAACTTACAGCACAGAAGGAGGCCATTCGGCCCGTCGTGCCTGTGCTAGTACTTTACCCAAGTGGCCACTGTTTTAATGTGTGAGTTTCGACAGTGTTTCCTTGCCAAGCAAAACTGTCAGAATTAGACAAATGGTAAGTTGGAGATTTTCAGATGTGGGTCATATATCTGAGACATTAAGACTTGCTCTAGAAATATACACGTGGCTAAAAGCAGTAGGCTGCATCTGTCATGCATGCGGCAGGAGACCGTCAAATGGCATTAACCTACTCTTTTATCCTATTTTTCTCTTTCATTCCTACTCTTTTCTCTCCCTCTCCTCAGCCCACCTGGCAGTGGAATTTGAGAATGTTTTCAGTTGCTTTCGCTCACTGGAGAGCAAGAAAAACACTGGGATACACTGGCACAGGCCATACTTGTATGAGAGCACGATCCCTAAACAGGAGGGCAGGAGATCGCAATCTCACGCGTGAGACTCCTGCTGAATGTGGGAAAGTTGCTCGGTCTAATTGTAACTAGATTTTTCTTCCAAATAATTTGGACTGTGGAGAGACACACAGCATAGTGGGCTAATTGTAAACAGATGAATTGATATATTATGGTGATTTTGAAGTGTGCTTTTTAAAAAAAGACTGGCTGTAGCTTGTCCAGCTCTACGAATTCTTCCTTTCATTATTCAGTGAAGCACATTCTTTAGCAAAGCAGTGCTGCCTTGCCACGTGCAACTTAAATGGACAACTAACAGATTTACAGCCGTGGGGCCAGGCCAATCACATTAGTCATTTGCAACCAGATGTTTTGTACTGTCAGTACCATGCCGTTAAGTGGGACTCAAAGCATTAAAAGATGAGCTTTTAAAGTTTGACTAAAGAAAAGAGCAAACAGTTAACCACTTGACCGCTGAACTTCATAAAAAATGTATTTCCTTTTATAGAAAATAGTTAATTAACTGTATATCCTTGACAAATATACCACCTAGGGAGTTCTTGGGAAGGCTTAGTTCCTGGAAAAGTCAGTAACACCCGGCCTGCAAAACTCATTGTTTGATGGCAATATAAAATGATATATAGATTTGATTTGGCACAACATTTGCTTGGCAGTGTGGTTTCTCCATTTACTTTCCCAATTTGCCGCCCTTTCCCCAAAGGTAGTGAATCTTGCTGGAATAAGATTACACAACGCTCCAGTATCTTGCCCTAGTGACCATTCTTCATGTATGAAGCTTGACAGTGAGTATGAGCAGACTATACTTCCTCACAGATTCTCTTGATCCTGTTCGCACCCAATATCCACAGATGTGTACTTTGGAGCAGAAGTAACTGGATAGCGACCACAACTGTAAACCCTGGTTGATTTTAGCCCCTCCTGTGGGGAAATGTGAGGTTATTCACTTTGGTAGGAAGAATAGAAAAACAGAATATTTTTTAAATGGTGAAAAACTATTAAATGTTGATGTTCAGAGAGATTTAGGTGTCCTCATACAGGAAACACAGAGAATTAGCATGCAGGTACAGCAAGCAATTAGGAAGGCAAATAGCATGTTGGCCTTTATTGCAAGAGGGTTGGAGTACAAGAGTAAGGAAGCCTTACTACAGTTGTACAGGGCTTTGGTGAGACCACACCTGGAGTACTGTGCACAGTTTTGGTCTCCTTATCTGAGGAAGGATATACTTGCCTTAGAGGCAGTGCAACGAAGGTTCACTAGATTGATTCCTGGGATGAGAGGGTTGTCCTATGAGGAGAGATTGAGTAGATTGGGCCTATACTGTCTGGAGTTTAGAAGAATTGGAGGTGATCTCATTGAAACATATTATGAGGGGGATTGACAGGGTAGATGTTGAGAGGTTGTTTCCTCTGGCTGGAGAGTCTAGACCTAGGGCGCATAGTCTGAGGATAATGGGTCGGCCATTAAAGACTGAGATGAGGAAGAATTTCTTCACTCAGAGGGTTGTGAATCTTTGGAATTCTCTACCGCAAAGGGCTGTGGATGCTGAATCATTGAGTATATTCAAGGCTGAGATAGATAGATTTTTGGACTCTAGGAGAATCAAGGGATATGGAGATCGTTCAGGAAAGTGGAGTTGAGGTCGAAGATCAGCCATGATCTTATTGAATGGCGGAGCAGGCTCGAAGGGCAATATGGCCTACTCCTGCTCCTAATTCTTATGTTCTAATAACACGGGATGCTGAGATCAATTGTAACACTTCTACCATCACCAAGGCTGTGACCAACTAACTCAACAGACCAAGTATTAGACCTGGGACCTTCCTAATTTGTATGGCTAAGTATCACATCAGGTGACACACCTATGCAATAAGCCACTGGGGGAGCACATCAAGTGGCTTTTTTTATATGCACCATTGTATCTTTGGTATACAAACATGGTAAAGTGTTTACAAGATAAATTAACATGGTAGCGCACCTCCTTAAATTGTTGTTTATGGTGTTAAGAATAACAGTAGCTTGATCTCAAGCACTTTCACTTCACTAAGTTACCTCAGCATTCCTGATGCAGCACACTGAAACTCAGCTTTTTTTTTACATGTATCTTACTTACAGGCAGCATAGTGGCACAGTACTTTAAAGGCATAACACAGTATGCCATGGACATGCGCTCAGGCACCGTGTTATTTCTGGCAGTGACTTTATATCTGGGCTATACCAATGGAAGGAGGGGTCAGATGGAGGCTAGGCACTTAGAGGAATGGAAAGCAATCACTCTGTCACAACCCCTACTCCTGGTCACTCTTGCACAAAACCTAAGACCTGCATTTCAGTCTGCCATCTCCACAGTACAGAGTCATTTCACTGATCCCGCACTCACGGGACAGTGACAGGAATCTGTACGACGTTTTCAGAGATAAAATGAAAAACCGTGAACGGTGGAAATCTTCTGAAATAAAAATAGACAATGCTGGAAATACACGGTGAGCCCAAAACATTAATCTGCCTTTTCTTTTTCAGATGCTGACTGACCCACTGTGTACACTCAGCATCTTATGCATTTATTTCTTTAGACTTCCAATTGCTCTACAACCAGCAGTGCTTAGTAAAACAAGCAACAGATTGAAAGCAAGTTTCTCAAGAGCATGCAACTATATTTTTTTAAAGGAACAATATGACATGTTTAACACACTTCAGCAGTCAAGTGGTTAAATGTCTAACCATTGTCTTTTTAATTATTCACAAGCATATAGGAAGAGGTGTTTTTGAGCCCTTCAACCATCTCAAAATAAACTGTAAGAAAATGGCATTAACTGTAACTTCAAAAGTTCCTTTGAGATTCACTGCACAAAGCTCTATCTATTAAATCTACAGAACGCCGACATACTTCTGAAAAAGATGTTGCAGATAAATTTGGTTCAACAAATTCAATATCCATTACCCTGTGAAGTGCATGTCTCTATTCTATTCAGTTCTCACAGGAAGAATGCAGCTTTTAATAAGTAGCATCCATTCAACTGAACTATTTCTTCATCAAATCCCAAACACTGAGTTTGATTGTTGCTGTTAGAGCTGGACTGGCGTCTTCTGCCCCTCCCCCCAAATCAGAAACGCAAAACTATTTTGCTTTTCTTCTCTCTGAACATGAATGGTGCAGAGGCTTTTAATTAACAAAACTTTTCTTGCTCTGTTTGACAAAAAAGGTTTCTTGATGGGATTCAAAGAAAGGAGTACATGAAGCATGTCAGCTTGATTCTTGCCCAGTTTCTCTGGCCTGCTCGGCACTGCACCCTTGGCTGCCATTCAGTCTCGCTTCCCTCCATGAACTCCCTCTATTCTATGTGGTTCAAGGAGAAAAAAAAAGTGTCCTGTCTCTCAACTCCCCAGCTGCCTCTGAACTTTTAAGCTAAGCCATGCAGCAGCAAATTAAAATAATCACGAATGAAGATTTTTTTTTATTTGCAGCTGTATGTAGACTCCACCTTTTAACCTTTCTATGTTGATTGAAGTCTCCTGTTGAACTACATTCTCAGCAACAAGTATCCCTGTAATGTCACATTCATATTACAGAATTGCTTCCACTTGAAATGGTTTCTATAATAACTCTGGCTGCTGTATGTAATATGCCCCATTACATCACGGCCGATTAAACAGTAGTGGTAGCGCCAGACAATAATCACAACTTTCATTTCTTGCCATGAGTGCTCCCTTAATGGCTAGGGAAGATCTATACCAGCCAGTAATTTTAAAACTAATTTGCTGGCCTAAAGAGGGAACTGAGCAGTCAAACAGTCTATGGATAAAGAAAATGGTGGCTGGCACCATATATTCAGATACTTATGATGTTGCTTTGGTGCCACTGTCGCTCTAAGAGCCTATATAGATAACAGGAATGGGATTGAGACTGTTCAAACTTGTTTCTTTCTCTTCCTAATTTTCTCCCTCCTTTTGTGAAAGCGCTGACTCGCTGGGAATAGGGGACTATTTTAACCCTACTCGCTCAAACCTGGTGGGTGGGTAGTTAAGATCGCCCTTGCTCTTACCTGTCTGAAAACCACCATGATCACAACATCTGCAATTTTAACCTGCTCTCCTGAGCAGGCGGCAAGGACACGCACCCGGAGCCAATAGGGTCCTTCTTTACATATGCATGTTGTGGCCCGATGACATCATTGAGACCCAACTGTAATTTTAACTCAGGCCTGAGCGGGGAATCCAACTGGTGTTAAAATCGGGGCCATATGGTTCAGCAGCTCTCTGCTACCTTACCCAAGTGGTCATTCTTCATCTGTTAGCATAGATAATGAGTACTGGCAGATTACTGGACTGTGAAGGGTATCATCCATCCACATACAAGCATTTCTGGCAGTGGTGATTGCAAAGTGATCATAAACGGAAACCACAGCTGATTTTTTTTCCCCCTCTCTGGCTCACAAGCTACTTATATCTATCACCCCCATCAGCAACCTGACTGAGATCAGCTACCTCAACACAAACCAGACTCTGAAACTGGGACCTGGTATGTGTGGCTCAGAATCATACCAGGTGGTGCATTAATCCAATGAGCTACTGAGAGAGCTATGAAATTAATTTTATGTAAGACCCTTGCAGTTGCCAATGAGAGGAGATGTTCATCCCTCTGATCTGGGCCAAACTTAAATGCAGCTCTCAGAGGTGCTGGGACAACAGACTAATCTACTGACCCACATGGTCATCCTGGAGCTTTCTTGTTAGCCCATGCTGAAATTGCTCCCCGGTCAATCCTCAGGGTAGCAGCTGAATCTACTAATCAGAAGAATGGCGCACTTGAACCTAGGTCATCAGATTCTGTTGAGGTTAGTTGCTAGGTTGGTAAAAAGAGGTTTACCACCACACAGATGCCACTGCTAAAAGCAACTTCCTCTCATATTCCTTAAAGCATTGGACCAAACTTAAGAGGTAGATAGCCAAGTTTCAACTAAAGTAGTCATCAAGAATAACAAAAAGTACTGTAAGATTCTCAAAATTCACAGATCCCCCAAAACTCAAAGACGAACCCTAAGGAAAAAGACTTTGGACTCTTTTCTAACTATTACAGGGTGGTGAAGTGCATGGGGCCTAAGCGAAGGACATTTTGAGCAAAAACCAATATTTGGTATTTTAAAAGACATGTCTGGGCTTGTAAGGGAGAAAAGGCTGTGAAGGAAGGTGGGATCAACCTCTGTAAAAAACAGTTTGGGTATTGGAGTTAATGGAAACTGTCTGGGGAACTGCATGACCTCGCTGGGAGTTAAATCGGCCCCTATCAGACGTTAACATCCTTACAATAAACCCGAGGAAAAGCAGTCTCCACCCCAATTTACAGAGCCCATTAAAAACATGCATAAAACAGATCACTTTGGACTACTCTATAGAAATCCTAGGCCCAGTCAAGAAACCCAAAACTTGAGGACAATCAACTACGATTAAGTGGCAAATCGACAGGATGGAGCCATCCCGAAACCACTTCACACCTTAACAAACAAGTTACCGTGAACGAGCCCGCCAAAATCTAACAATGACCGGGATCTGATTTGGCACGCAGATAAGGAAGCTTCAATTAGTATAATTGAAGGCCCGTTCTCAACCTGAAAAGGAAGAAGAGGAAGGAAGAACAACAAGGCATCCACGGAGGCATTCTCCGCAACACAGTTCTACAACACCATCGTTCAGCGTTCCGTGTCCAGCCAGAAGTTCGACAGCTCGAAGGCCAGACCATTCAACGAAGTAGGCCGACACGTGAAGAAACCAGAATGACCGCCTCAGTGACCATCGGACACCTCGCGGCAACAAGGCCCTCACGAAACCAACTAATCGAACACCAAGTACCAATATCGGGCCACCGCGACCAAAGAAAACCAACTCGAAGAAAAACCGAAGATCCACAAAGTTTCCACTCTACAATCTACTCCTGACTTACCCCTGGGTAAGATTTTCCCTAAAAAAACTCTAAACCCTACTTCTAAACCAAAGAAAAGTGGGTACTCACCTGATAGATCTAATACGCACCCTACCGCATCAGCGGACTCGCGAAGACTGACCAGCTACGCAGTTGAAGTCCTCTACCGCATACAGGGTATGGTAGACACCAACCAACATATAGAGCGAACCCCAAAACTGCGAACTAACCTAACTGTCAAGGATTCTGGTGAGTATCATCCCTGGTCCTCTGGAGTCCAACCTAGCTAGTGAAGTGGGATTGGGAGGGGTGAAGTATTCTTCTAATGTTATTTCCCTCGCTTGTACCGAAGTGTTCCCCATTTTTAGAGTGTTAAGAGTGTTTGTGTTGTGTTTTACTTTCTTGAATAAAGATCAAAGTTCTTGCATCAAAACCAATTGTCTGCTGCACTTTTTGTCACAACCCCCAAATAAGTCCAAGGTCTAGAACCAAGGGAGTGGGAGCGATTCGAACCGCTCAGAAGTCAGAGGTGAAGCTGACACAAACCACCACCCCCTACAGTACCTTACAGGCATTTCATGCATCCAGGTTCCACAATTGCGACACACACAAAAAAATATTATTATGAGATCTTTTCATCAAGCACACGGATTACACAAGGAAACCAATTTGTAGCTTCAAGGTGGCAAGACCAAAGTCAATCAGAAGTCGATTTGAGAGCTCTGTACAAAGTAAAATCCAGTCAAGTCTCAAACACTTTGAAGAAGCTTGATTTTGAGCCCTGACAGTGAGTATCTGCAAACCCACACTTTGAATACAGGGCAGCTCCTGTCACAGTCCTGCTTATAGAGATCAGAGACAGCTTTCCCAGTGACTCAATTGGTAAAAGTAGTGTGTAACTGAATCATACAGACCAGTGGGTCCTGGATTCCATCCCCGGTGTGCGCTAAACTAGCTGAATTCAGCCAAGTAGAGACACCACAATTAAACTGTCTCGGCTCACACATGAAATATGATCACTTGGGTGCAGGAGGGTGCTCAGTGCCTGTGGAATCATATCTTAACACAATGGGCTGGATTTTGATACTGGGGCGGGTTGGGGTCGTGTCATCCGCATTTTGTGTTATCCACCCGCCTGCAATTGGATGTGGGAGATTGATGCAATTTTCACCTAATTGGGCAATTGAGTTCCAGCATGTGGGAACCCATGAACCAATTAGTGGTTTCAGTCTGAAAGTCACCTCTGATGATGTCATCATTGCAGGTCAGAGACTGCCTGGTCTCAGAGATTGCCTGGCCTTTGCTGTGAGAGGACCTGGATGCAAAATGAGCAGCATCTCAGAGAGAGAGAGAGAGAGAATTTTTTTTGCAACCAAGTCCTCCCAGGCAGTCTCTGAAGACATTCAATGCAGCAGCATCAGAGGCGACTTTCAGACCTAATACTACTACTACCTTCATCACAATACTACTACTACCTTCATCACATCTCCGTTGTAATAGTGGACCTGCAGCTGATAGTCAGCTATCCACTTGTGCTCCTGCCAGGTTTCACTGGCGTGCTTCACATCAGGCGTACTTCACGTCGGAAAAGGGTTAAACTAGCTAAAACGTTTCAAAATGGCATTACAGAGCCAATTTAGGGCTTGTTAAGGGCTTTAATGGCCTCTCCCGCCTCTTGGAGGCGGGACGGAGTCGGGAACCCCGCGACCGATTTTGTCAAAATTGCGTGGAGGCGGAATGGAGTCGGGATGGGGTCGGGACCCCCGAATCTGCAACTTTAACCCCCCTCACGCCTCCAAACCCGACTCCACGGGTCATTGAAAATCCAGCCCACTAACATTTATGTAATGTAAATTTATAACCCACAGATCTGATTTTCTCCTGCCGTTCTTCACAGTTTTGCACAGGAGATTAAGGGGAAGATAGCAAATGAAATATTTCAGATGAAACTAAGCTAGCAACTCTCCAGTTAGTCACAAGGGAGTGGCTCAAACTTTAACTCTCTAGGTGATTAAATTCCTCAGCCAATGCACCACTTAAGATGGATGACCGGAGCTACCCACTAAAGCCGTTACTGTAATGTAAAATTGTTAAGAGTCAGTAGAAGAAAGTACACAACCATAGAAAACACACAGAAAACGGTTGTGTCCTAGCTCCTGTCACTGAAGAATTTAGATCGCAGTGCTTTTTCAAAAAAATTGCATATAGTAAATGGAATAAACAACTCGGAGGAGTCTGGGTTATTGTTAATTCCAATTGCGAAACTATTAATGAATTATAATTATTCAAGGTTTATCAATGGGGATTACTGTTCAAAGGGACATAAAGAAATGAGTTGCACAACTCTAGTTATAAATAATTTAGTGTGAGCCTTTTTTTAAATTTTTCCTCACTTGATGATCTGATCATTAAGACATATTTCAGAACATGTCTCAAAACTCTGGTGCAGGCATCGGTACAAAGAAGCAGCAAGCTGAGGCCAGGTGTTCTCCCCAATGGGAAGGAGGGAACATTGGAAGTGGAATCATCTCTAGGCCGCTGTCGCAGAGCAACTAGTGGCTTGTTTCAGAGCAGCAGTGACGGCGGTTTGAAAAGCTGGACACCCAGTCACTCTTCTGGCTTTGGACCGTGTGATGTGGAAAGACTCCACTGGGGCCAGGGAAGTAAATCACTTTTTAAAAAGGAACACCCCTGTCCCAAAAAAGTACTTCAAAGTTATACACAGAGACTATTACTGATCTTTTGTTTGTGCAGTAGACAGTAATAACTGAAGACACTATTTACAACCTTTCACATGTGTGAAAGCGCTCCAGCACCACATGGTAATGCAATTTCCCAACACTTTCATCATCATTTACTACACTTTCCTGCACATCGTCAGTCAGCATGCTTTCCCTTTGCATTAAATCTGTTTACATGGCACTACTTGAGGTTGCTATTAGGCTGGCCTTCCAAATCATGTTAAAGTGGTAACATGTGTTACACGGTGTGCTGGAGTCCTCACAACTGACTAGGTAAATGGCAAAGGAAGGGCTAAGATGCAATGTTTACATGTGTTTAAATATAGCAGGTATTGCCATGTGAAAGCTGCCTAGTTATTCCATGGATGTAAAACACAGTACATACATTACACTATAATTAGGCTGCTACTTATACTTACACAGTTATTTATTTCGTTAATTCAAAACTGATATTTAGCTGTAAAATGATTATTTTTTTAATTCTGTATATTAGATAAATATGGCCTTTGATTGACAGATACCCATCCACATGCCTCTGCAATTGCTTAAAAGTTCAAGGACATTCTACTTGTGGTTCTGTTACTTAACTCATAGAGTAGCTGAGCTATATAGACCAACAAGGTCCCTGGACTATGTGCTGAGTTAGCTAACCTCATCGAGGCATGGGGTAGGGATGTTACAATTAGCCTCAGCTTTCCTCACTTAGGAAGGAGAAGCTGGCCAGGGTTGCTCTTGATCACAATCCAGCGACTCCTGCTGAAAGTGCACATGTGTTGATCTTCTTGCAGTGAGGACAGTAGTGTGTGCAAACCCTGCTCCTGAGCTCCCACCAATTCTCCTGTAATCAGCAAGGGACTACCCAGGCATGAATCTCAGTTCAGATTCCCTCCTACAACCACTAAGAGATGCCACAGCTTCACTTGATGTCTCCCTGCTCAACACAATGGAAGTCAGCTTTGTAGGACTGGAGCCTGCGTGTGCCCTGTGTTAATGCTCAGCGTTATTACAGCGCCATTTTGTCATAGGCAGCAGCTAATATTCTTCTCTGAAGTGGGCGATGAGTATAAATTTACTGCAGTCCTTCAAAGTGAAGCTGGCCAGGTTCCTGGAAGAGGACAGCAATTCCAGTTATAGAGGATAAGTTTGCAGCTTAGTTAGACCCTTCTTTTGGTTGACATGTAGAAGGCGACACTGAGTTGCCCCAGTGTCACCAGACAGAAACATTAAAATATTAAGGCAAGTGCCCTAGGGCACCACAAATGTGATAAACAAACAATAAATAGCTATGCATTATACAACAACATTACACAAATAATAATTAAATCATAATGTGATTGTGAGCATCGATTAGGAACAGTAGGATTTATGAGTTATTGCAGTTTGCTAGAGCCCTTCTTGATTGCCTTAGGGAGTTAGAGAGGAAATTCCCAGAGTTTTAGCCTCAGGTTTTTTCACCTCTCCTTGAAATTTGTGTGGCTGTAGGGAGGGATCAATGATATACATGGCTGCATATGTAGGTCCAGCATTGGACTCATCAGTCACCTGAGAACTCATTTTTAGTGTGGAAGCAAGTCATCCTCGGTTCCGAGGGACTGCCTAAGAGAAGACATGGCTGCACCATGGGGCAGGCTGGATGGGCTGAATAGTCTTTTCCCACTCCTCCATTTAAATATTTCAACTGTGTAAATAACTTCTGAAGTACCCTGGCAAGCCACTCAGCTGTATCAAATTGCTAGAAAGAAATACAAGTATCAAACCGGACGGACCACTCGGCTGCAACGTCAGCGTTGAATCAGGACAGGGCAAAGGCACACCCAGCCCACACGACCCTGCAACGTCCTCCTCACTAACATCTGGTGACTGTCGAAGACTAGTCAAGCAACCACCTGACATAATCATGCTGACAGAACTGTATCTATCAGCCAAAGTCCCAGACTCCTCCATTACCATAGGATCAGGAGAAGTGCCACTGAGCCTCAGTTACATCATGGCTGATCTATACCACAATTCGATTAACCCTCCTTTGTTCCATATCCCTCGATACCCTGTACCCCCAAAAAATCTAGCAATCTCAGTCTTGAACATTTCAATTGACCCAGCATCCACAGTCTTTCGGATGTCTTAGCTCTCATTTTAAGACTGTGCCCTCTTGTTCTGGATTCGCCCACCAGAGGAAATCGTTTCTCTGTATTTACCCTATCGAATCCCTCTTTATTTGAAACATCTCAATTAGGTCATCCCTCAACTGTCTAAACTAAAGGGAATACAAGCCAAGCTTATGCAACCTGTCCCCATAATTTAACCCTTTAAGCCCTGGTGTCATTCTGGTGAATCTGCGCTGTACTCCTTCCAAGGCCAATATATCTTCCCTGAGGTTCGGTGCCCAAAATTGAATGCAGATGGAGTCTGACCAAGGCTTTGCACAACTGAAGCATCACTTGAGATAAAGTCCAATATTCTATTAGCCTTTTTGATTACTTTTTGTACTTGTGTGCTAGCTTTCAGTTATTAATGTACATGGACACCTAAATCCCTTTGCTCCTCCACAGCTCCTAGGCTCTCACCATTAAGAATATATTCCCTGTTTGTTTTTCTCAGATCCAAAGTGGATGACCTCACACTTGCCTACATTGAACTCCATCTGCCATAGTTTTGCCCTCTCACTTAGTCTGTCTATGTCTGTTTGTAATTTACTGCACCCATCCACATAAATTACTCCAGTGGCTGGAGTCATACCTGGAACAAAGGAAGATGGTTGTTATCATTGGAGGTCAGCATCTGAGCCTCGGGATATAACTGTATGAGTTCCTCAGGGCAATGCCCTAGGCCCAACTATCTTCAGCTGCTTCATCAATGACCTTTCCTCCATCATAAGGTCTGAAGTGGGGCTGATCACTGATGATTGCACAGGGTCAGTACCATGCGCAATTCCTCAGTTAACAAAACAGTCCATGCCCACATGCAGCAAGACCTGTAAAATATCCAGGTTTGGGCTGATAAGTGGCAAGTAACATTCGTACCACACAAATGCCAAGCAATGACCATCTCCAACAAGAAGAGCTTAACCATCTTCCCTTGGCATTCAATGGCATTTCCATTGCCGAGTCCCATGCCATCAACATCCTGGGGGTCACCATTGACCAGAGACTCAACTGGACCAGGCACATAAATGTCGTGGCTACAAGAGCAGGTCAGAGACCGGGCATTCTGTGGCAAGTGGCTCAGCTCCTGACTCCTCAAAGCCTCTCCACCATCTACAAAGCATGTCGGGAGTTTGATGGAATACTCTCCAATTGCCTGGATGGATGAAGCTGCACCACATGGACTGCAGCAGTTCAGGAAGAAGGCCCACCACTACCTTCTCGAGAGCAACTACGGATGGGCAATAAACGCCAACGACGCTCATATCTCAAGAATGAATGAACAAAATAACTATATTAATCTCAATTCACTTTTACCTTTGAATAAGAGGGAACATTTTATCTAATTTACAGTCCTGTCCCAATGCTACCTGATTAGGAATAATTTTTTCTGAGTGGCAACAGTATGTTGCTGAAAGATCACCGCTTACTCTGCATAAATCTTTATGCTTTAACTATGGATGATTCTGGATGCTAGCCAAGACGAGTTTGGCAACGATCAGAGACACCTGCTGAAGCTCCTAGAGAATGGGGACTTCCTACAGCACATCGTGCAGGTATGTGAAAGGTATGCTTGTGTTGTGAGCTTCTGTTCATCTCTGTGCCAAATCCTCCCCCCCCCTCCCCCCTACCCCCCACCAAGTCAGCTGCTCATCCCTACCTTTCACAGTCATTCAAAGCAGTCAGCATAACTGGTTGATCTCAGATAAAGAGACTAAGATTTCCTGTGACCAGCCTCGCTCAAAACAGTGTGCAACAAACTTCAATTTATCAAAAATCCAAGCGCACTCTCAACCAGCTGTTCTCAACTCCTACCCACCCCCATTGGAGACATCCCATTGCTTTAAAACAGTTAGATTTTATTGAGGCTTGGTCGAGTTCAGTCCTGTGTCCTGCCAAGAGAGGCCTTCACCCAAAAAGTTTCAATAAAATTTGAAGGCTCACAGTAGTAAATCATAGTACAAAAGGCAAGGTTATGGTTGATTTACAGCCTAATGGTCTTTTAAAGTAATAAATACATGTCCATCACCAGATAGGCACTGCAATAAATTCACACATTTTCATCTCTCGCACTGTATGTAAATGTGCATCTGCATTTGCTGTGGTACGTTGCATTAGAAATATAATCAACATTTGTAAAATAAATTAAATCAATTATTTTTTTTAATGTAATTTGAGTGTTGATGTCAGCACATTTTGTGAGACTGTGGATAAAATGCCATTTAATCAGACCGTTTGATGTTTCCCTCCCTCCAGACAGCCCATTTCCCAGACAAGACTTAAGCAGTTTCAAGTTGTAGCCTGCGGTAATATTTCCTGGCAGCTACTCCTGTGTGATTTTTGTCATATCTAATGTTGAACTGTCTTGGTGATCTGGCACTTCCTTTTATTCAGTTCTTTTTCTTCTTGTACTTTGAAGCTTTAACTTTAAGTGACAAATATTACAACTTGCACGCTGCAGCCTCATTAATAAGGGCCATAAAACCCAGCTTTGCTCTCATCATGTTAGCTTACAATTGGTATATTTGGATTTTTGTTTTATTCGGAAGATTCGACTCCAGCCATAAATTTTTTTTATTTTAAGCAGTCATTAAAAAAATATTATTAAAGAAGGACAATTTTTGATAACGATACAGATTGTTTCCAGGCTCATGGAACCCTTCTTTTTCAACTTAAATACTTCTCTCCTTTTCCCTTGGTTCCATGGGCCACTCACCAGCGTTGGCCAGAAGGTTGAGAAGGTGGCCTGCTCGTAGGCCTCTGCCAATGCCAATCTGAGCAGCCAATAGGAGTGTGGTCCAGTATTGGCTCTCTGCTGATTTCCCTTCCCTCCTATGCAGAAGCACCTAGCTTCCACCTGATTATGCCAATTAAAAAAATTACAAAGAGTCAAACCCCTGCTTTAGAAAAAATAGAGTGCCCAACTGCCCAATGTGGGATTGAGCCAGCAGACCAGGAAGATCCGAGGTTTGATCCCCAGTCTGTGCTAGGTTAGCTGATCTCAGCTGGGGTAGGTGAGAGCGCCACAGTTGCTCTCAATGCCCCTGCGCTAGAGAGGATGAAGATAATCAGGCAGAGTTGCTGCTCCTGATCATTATCTAGTAATACCTGAAAGTGCATATGTGGACATTGGACAAAGTCGGGTTTGGGTTCAGCTGTGATTCGTCTATCAGTCAAACAATCTGCGCACTCACAATCTAGGCTCACGCATGAAACATGGCAACTTGGGCCAGGTACCGGAGGCATGCATGTTCCCATGGAACCGTACCCCAGCAAGAGCTTCAAAAGTAAAGGGGAGAAAATTGGAGGAAACAAATAGAATCATAGAATGGTTACAGCACAGAAGGAGGCCATTCGGCCCGTTGAGCCCATGCCGGTTCTCTGCAAGAGTACTTCAGCTAGTCCCCACTCCCCCACCCTTTCCCTGTAGCCCTGCAAATCTTTTTCCCTTCAGGTTCCCTTTTGAAAGCCACGATTGAGTCTGCCTCCACCACCCTTTCAGACAGTGCATTCCAGATCCTAACCACTCGCTGCGTAAAAAGGTTTTCCTCATGTCGCCTTTGGTTCTTCTGCCAATCACCTTGAATCTGTGTCCTCTGGTTCTCGACCCTACTGCCAATGGGAACAGTTTCTCTCTATCTACTCTATCTAGACCACTCATGATTTTGAACACCTCTATCAAATCTCCTCTCAACCTTCTCTGCTCTAAGGAGAACAACCCCAGCTTCTTCAGTCTACCCACGTAATTGAAGTCCCTCATCCCTGGAACCATTCTTGTAAATCTTTTCTGCACTCTCTCTAAGGCCTTCACATCCTTCCTAAAGTGTGGTGTCCAGAATTGGACACAATACTCCAGTTGAGGCCAAACCAGTGTTTTATAAAGGTTCATCATAACTTCCTTGCTTTTGTACTCTATGCCTCTATTCATGAAAATGAGAAGTCGCACAACACCAGGTTATAGTCCAACAGATTTATTTAATTTTTCATGAAGCCCAGGATCCCCTATGCTTTTTTAACTGCTTTCTCAACCTGCCCTGCCACCTTCAACGATTTGTGCAGATATACCCCCAGGTCTCTACTGGAGTAAAGTTTACAGTACGAGCCAGCAGATCCTCCATGACAGCTTTAATACTTCGATCTACCTCTTTTAATGGTAGGTGGGTGGATGCTGCAAAGGTGACTGGACGTCTGTATTGCTGCTAAATCAATTCTTTGGTCTAACCAGCAACAAGATCACTTTCCTAATTGGTCACTTCTTTTCTTTTAAAAAAAGAATTCTTGATAAAAGTCTTAAAGTTTGACAATAATTTCCACTCTCAATTAGTCTGTTGTTTGAGTTGAATTAACTTGACAGGCATGCTTCTTTCAAAGAACAAATACCATACATCACTTGTAAACAGTCTCAGTGAGTACAAAATGATCTGTTATAGTTCGCCTCCAGGCAAGTTACTGTGAATACATATAGCTAAAAAACACAAAACCGATTACAACTGGCACAATTCACCAGTAATAACTCAATTTTGTACACATTCTCAATAAACCCATATACCAAAAGCCTGTAGGGTCAAACAAACTTATTTTACAGTTTTAATGCAGTGTAATAGGTGCAATAGATTGTGGTCTCTTTATTCAGCTTGTCTGAAGGACCCCTGAAGCTGAATTTAATCAGCCCTAATGACCACTTACTCTACCCACAGCAGTCGGGTTGTGATTTACTGCTTAGTGCAGATCCTGGCTGGAAACATGCCAGTCTTTCCCCAGTTATCACCTGCAAATACACCATGGTTCCAGAAGTACAGCTGCAACAAAATAAAATTTAAGTAGACCATTTAGGATCCTACCCACAAAAAGGAGAAAAAAAAACACCTTCTTTAAAGTCAAGTATATGAATCCTCACAGAGCATAGCCGCCTATTCTGTGCAGATATGAACTAAACGAAACACCGTTTTATTAACGTGAGACACTGCAAACTCTTCACAATCTGTATGTTCAAATCTCAATTTTCCTCTTATCTGTTCTTCATAGGAAGTGTGGGGTCGATTTTCGCCTTCACTGTCTGAGTGGAAATCTGGCAGGTGGATTACTTGACCATTATAGAACCCATTGATTTCAATGGGATGAAGAAAAGGTGGGGTCCGTAACGGCTGGGCAATCTACTCCACCAGATTACTGCCCAGGTGGTGAAGATAAAAATCTACCCTTGTATCTTCCTTCTCAAATCATCATCCAACAAGGCTCTGGATGATATGCCAAGTTTAGTCAATTCTTGTAATGTGACATGTACTTCACACATTGTGGGATCCAGTCTCCAGACAGAAGCTGCATCCGTTACTGTGTAGCTAATAGCATACGGCCTATATGTACCGTGTTGTTTTTTTCAAGTCCCTATCTGTGCCTGTGCAAACACAGCTATTACATAAGCTGCTTTCCCATACTAGTGCAGTGCTGTACATTACTACATAAGCTTTGTGATGAGTAAAAACATCTTTTCAGGCCCCTTCTGAGAGTAGTTGTGGGCATTCTCTCTGTTGATTTTATTTCTGATGTTCATCTATTGAATGTTTAGATTTATTTTTGTCCCTTTTTTAAGGTTTATCCTCTTTCCCACCTGAAGCTCACTGGCTCAGAGGGGAGGGAGATACTACAACCTAGACCTTCCACTTGGGTCGTTACACCAGCAGAAGTGCGGTGGGACTGGGTACCACTGACTAATTGTCTGGGGTCAGCTCACTTAAATATTGCTAGGTGGGCACAGACCACATTTCTGCCTGGCATTGGAGCTTAGCCTGAGGTGGTGGGGGAGGGATGGAAAACCTCTTGCTGCAGCAGAATTAGTACGTGTGTTATTTCCTCACCACTTGGTCAATGTTCAATTGATGGAAGAATGCTTCTTCATGAGACTCTAGTCTGGATTTTAACTACTGGAGGGAACTGGGCTGAGGCAGACGGGAAACCGCCAGGCCCTCGGCAGCGTGACATTTTAACTCCCGAGCCTCATGTGTATGGGCTCCGTCAGACCTGTGCCCGAACCTGGCAGGAAGTGCTAGCTGGCTGGCAGGTGGGAGTGGGATTGTGGTCGGCAGTGAGCCGCAATCAAGGGCCTAAAGGAACAGTCCCCAGTGGTCAGGTAAGTGGCTAGGAATGGGGTCCGGAGGGCCATGCGGTCAGAGTAGGGAAGCCTGAGGCAGGGGGGGTCTAAGCTTGCCTTGTGGAGCTTGGAGGAGCACTCCTGCATGCTGAACCACTTGCAGTTTAGAGAAATTCACACTATCTTGCTACCCAATGCCACGTATCATAAAAATATTAGAGCAGCTCATGGGAATCACACAGTTGAAAGTTGGGTAAGATAGAGTGAGCGAAAGAAAGAGAAAGATAGAAACAGAAAAGGCAAGAAAGAGACAGAGGGAGAAAGGGTATGATCGAGAGAAACAAAGAAGGAAAGAAGATTGCAAAAGATAGATTAGGAAGGAAGAGATAAGGTGTGAGAAAAGAAAAAAGAAAGACTTGCATTTATATAGCGCCTTTCACGACCACCGGACGTCTCAAAGCGCTTTACAGCCAGTGAAGTACTTTTGAAGTGGAGTCACTGTTGTAATGTGGGAAGATGAGAGAAAGATGGGAAAAGAGAGAAAGGAAGGAGAAACAATATGACAGGCAGACAGAGAAGGAAAGATATGAGGGTGATAGGCAGAGAGAAAGAGAGGCAGAAAGAGAAAGAAGGAGAAAGAGTACGAAAAACAAATTGAGAGACAGACAGGGAGGAAGGGATAGGATGTGATAAACAGAGAGAAAGGGAGGAAGACAGAGTGTGACAGATTGAGCACAGACTGAACAAGAGAAGGACAGAGAAAAACTGATCATAACTTTCCTGCTGTTCCTAAAGTCTCTCTTTTCTAGACTTAGCGCATCTCTCACCAATTTTTAAAATCAAAACAACACAGCGGTTAATCCACATTACCTCAACGGTGTGTTCTGATTTGCCACTTAAACTGGGATCAACTACCACCAGAGAAACCATAACCTTCCTGGCACTTTCTCGACAAAGGAATGTTTGTTATATTGATTGTGGTGCTCAAAATAAATTTCGTGTGATGACAGGTATCAGTCAGCGGAGAGCATGACGGATATCAGAGAATTAGAAAGTCATCAGAACACCTGTGCAGCTTTTCATGCTAATTATGAAGCAAGGTAACTACAGAGAATCTGGGGCTATTTCAGCTCTGTTTGACAATGAATGGCTTTTCTGTCCTTTCTATTCCCCACTCTGAACTCCGCAATCAATCATCACTCGTCTCCCTCTGCTATACAGCTGCAGTGAAGCGGTAAGCGACAGACGCCCATTTCAAATCAAACAACCGCCAACCAGCCAGAAAGACTGGACAACTCGACTGCAGTAGGCTTAGGGCCTGCCCACAACCCAAAACCTGTTCATAATTCTTCTTTACAATACCCAAGTATTTTTATTTTGTCTCATTATGCCATTTGTATGAACTGTACTAAGCGATGGAATGTGACAGATTTGAACATTACAACTTTAAACAGTCAAAGAATGCAATGGCTCTGGAATATACGGGAAATACAATCTGAACTTTCGTTATGCTTGACTTTTTTTGATAAAAAAGTAATATTCCACATAGTAGAGCTAACAGGAACGACTGAAAGAGAAAGGGATCGTTTCTAATAAAGGGTCCTTCCCAAAAGGTTACGCTGTCTTTTCTCCTTCTGGTGCTGCCAGACCTGCTATGAAGTTCCTGCATTTCTGTTTTTATTTAACTTGAACAGATTTCCTGTGGTGCTGCTCAGGGTAAGTCACTGTTTTATAAAGACAGGCACACCGTTCATATAAATACAATGGGCAATAAATTTCACTTCCGCCCAAAACAGGCGCAAAGTCTGCAGAGCAATGGTTCTGCATTTTGGTCCTTGCAGGCCCGAGGCCGGTGCCAAATTTGGCTTTGGGCATCATTTAAATGCCAACGGCGAGCTGTGGATGCCAAACAGGTGCTCCGCTGCAGCTCACAGGTCAGGCAGGGCAGGAAATCAGCTGACAAGCCGGGTCTGGGAAGGGCAAGGAGGCTATCCTGGGGAAGGGGGAGGAAATCGAATGAGCCAGCAAAGGGCCAGCGTTTCTGGTGAGCCCAGCAGGAGCACTCCTGCTTTTACTAGGCCCACAAAATTAAAACTTAACATTTCCTGCCCCCTTTTTTTTTTTGAGCGGCCTCCAGTAGTCCCTTTAAGGCCACTCAACGCCTGGTATAACTCTGCAAGCTCCACCCATTTTTTACCTGACTTTCGCATTTGGGGTCTTACAGCGGCTGTGTCAGCCTTGGTTCTGTGGGTACCAATCTCTCCTCTGAGTCAGAAAGTCGTGGGTTCAAGTCTCACTCCAGAGACTTTAGCACAAAATCTAGGCTGGCTCTCCAGTGCAGTACTGAGGGAGCACAGCGCTGTCAGAGGTGCCAGTCTTTTGGATGAGACGTTAAACCGAGGCCCCTCCTGTCCTCTCAAGTGGACGTAAAAGATCCTATGGCACTATTCAAAGAAGGTTATGTGGTCCTTATCACATTGCTGTTTGTGGGACCTAGCTGTGCGCAAACTGGCTGCCATGTTTCTTACATTACAACTATGACTGCACTTCAAAAATTGTAGGGTGCTTTGGGATGTCCAGAGGTCATGAAAGGCCCCATATCATGCAAGTCTTTCTTCTTTCTTTACAAGTCCAATTTGCATATTTAAGTAGCATAATGCCTGAATGACTAAAAGTTGCCTGGGCCTATATGGCATCTAGGGCTCTTCCGGTGAAGTTTTGGAACGACACATCACAATGTAAAATATGGAGATCAAATGCTGTTTTTGCACCAGAAAAACAGGGAGAGCCGTGAGTTGAAATTTTCCCCCAATGTATTATTCTTCTGCTAAGGACCTATGTCCCTTTTAAAGCAACAAAAATCTACTGTAATTAAGTAAACACTGAGTTCATACAAAGAGCAATTAAAAGCCTGTTACTGTTTAAAAAAAAGATAGCTGCATAAAGAGGCTGGCTCTGGTATTTTGTGTCCTAGATTTTCCTTTATTTCTTTATAGTTTCCTTTAAAGTGTGACACAGAAGTTGAAGTGCAACAGAGAAGTGTGACAGACAGGAAATATGTGCTAAATGTACCATTTTTATAAGATTTAGTTAGACATATATCATGTTCATTACAGTACAAAGATTCACACAAGCATCTTAAAGAGATACACCTTCTCAACTAGAGAATGCTTTGACTTACGACTAAAAAGAGAAACTTATTTGTTCACATTCGATTCACCAAACAACTAATAAACCAACCAAATTATTTTTAAATTAAAAAAAATGTAACTTGAAAGCACAGCAGTTGAAAAGTCTCTGATTGATGGACACAAACTATAATTTGAGCACCAGCTGTGAGGAGCTAGAATTGGGCTCTCTTCAATGAATCTGTAAATACCCTGTCATAGAACAGTATATGGATGTGAAGTGTGCACGTGTCAGATTAGCACTGTATAGAAGCACTTCAACTTTATTTCAACTTTCTTATTACAGCTATTTTTTGTACCTCTTTGTTTCACACTCATAGCCTCCGCACTGCACGCCGACGCATACATATGTGCGCGCGCACACATGTGCATACACAGGCATGCTCACACACACACGCTCACACACGTGCACACGCATTGCATTGTTTCCCAGATGAAAGGGGTGAGTAGGAAATCTGCTCCCAAGCTTCTGCCATTCTTCAGGTCAAAGAAAATAAAGAAAGACTTGCAATTATATAGTTCCTTTCACGACCTCAGGACGTCCCAAAGCGCTTTACAGCCAATGAAGTACTTTCTTTATAAGTGTTGTTAGTCACTGTTGTAATGTAGGAAAATGCGGCAATCAATTTGCGCACAGCAAGGTCCCACAAGCAGAAATGAGCTAATGACCAGATAATCTGTTTTAGTGACGTTGGTTGAGGGATAAATATTGGCCAGGACAACAGGGATAACTCCTCTGCTCTTCTTCGAAACATGCCATGGGATCTTTTATATCCACCTGAGAGGGCAGACGGGGCCTCGATTTAATGTCTCATCTGAAAGACGGCACCTCTGACAGTGCAGCACTCCCTCAGCACTGCATGGAGCATCAGCCTAGATATTTGTGTTTCTTTCTCCAAAGTGGGACTTGAACCCACAACCTTCTGACTCAGGCAAGAATGCTACCACTGAGCCAAGGCTGAAACCTTGGAGGAGGGCAACTCACATTCTGCTTTTTCTTCCCTTGCTGTGAAGGGACAGATTCTACTCCTGGCAATTTTGATGTTCAACAAGTTGTGGACAGCAAGCTGTTTCATGCACAAACAGAAAAATGGTGCTGATCTAGTGCCGCCCCTCCCCACCTACCCCATTGAAAAGGGGCATGGAGTAACTATATCTAAATGGAAATTTCCTCTTGAAAATTGTCAGGGTGTAACATGGATTCTGGCACTGAAAGAAACCAAAGTCTCAAAAGTCTCAAGCCGTTATTTGTTTTCACGGCAACAATCAAACAAAATTACTTTACATGGACTGCTGTGTAATAAAATAAAAGTTACATTTTGTAAGCTATCCATAGCAGAGGACCAAACACACACGTAATGTACCCCACCTAAACACATGCCAGGATTAAACTATGTGGCCATTACTTTATAATTATTTTTCTTTATACACTCTGCTTTCATACAGCTCAAACCACAGACTCTTTCATCACAGTGCTTTGAACATTTGGATCAATGACACAATCTGTGATGAATCAAGTTCCCCTGCCCCCTCCATTTAACCTGATGCTCAAACAGTACGCAGCATGTTTGGAGGTTTGGCAGTCTTGCAGTTAAAGTATTTGAGGCTGTCTTACCCGAGGCTCGACTTCGTGTGACATTCTGCAGATATAAACCACTCTTGAACAGGTACAGAACATCCTCTAGCTGAGCCAGGGTCTCGTCTATCCCCCAGCGTAACTCCCCTGCAAAACAAACAATGTTTCAGTTAAATGTTTTCTTGTCTCTTTCAATCACTTGAGCACAATGTCACTTTCTCTTTCCATTTTAGCTTCTCAACACGACTATGGTCAGCGCTGCTCTGAACAGTTTTCTCTTGTTCCTCTTCCGACCCCCTACATTCACACTGTTGAACTCAATACTCATTGTACTCATTGTACTGTCTGTCTAACTCTTTTATTCTTCCACAGGGCCTTAAAAACTGTGGAACGCCAGTCTTTTTCTCCTCCTACAAACCATACAATTCTCAAGCTTTTAAAATCCAAACTTAAGAGTCACTTAACCACTACTTTCTGATAGCCATTGTCTTCTCTTCTATTCTTCTCACCCTTGCACCATAGGCCTTAGCCCTTCATCTAGGCTTCTCAATTAAAAAAAAAGTAGAAACCTGATGTTCAGGGCAGTGCGAATGCACAAAGGGTGCTAGGAAGCAGGTTCTCTCTGCAACTCCCCAGACAGCAAGTTCCTGATCTCAATTATGCCATTGTATGGAGGTGCCCAGCAGAATGCAGGCACATCCCCACAGGAGGGAAGAGGCAATAGATTATCAAGTCACATGCACTCCTTACTTTCTAACTGTAAAATGGCATTTGACCTTATCTTCAATTTAGGTAGCGAAGGTACATGATATAGAGCAGACTACAGGAAGGGAAATAGGGGAACTAGGTAATTGCAAAAAGTACCACATATGATGTTTACAGCTTTATATGATTTTCGACTAAATATATTAGCGGAATTGGAATGTCACAAACCAGAAGTTACTGTTGGCAAACACCACTACAGTTAAAATCCTTCTGCTCTGACAGTAACATCTGTAATAGCCATTTTACAATTAGCACGGAGTGGAATGTGGTTGTCTGAGCTGCATCTCCAGAATGTGTTCATTATGTTTGTTGCATAGTGGATGTGTCATTAATAATCTGAGTGCGAGATTAGCACTGTGGGCACTATATCTATATTGTGTACCTTTTCAGAATTATGAAAATCTACAGAAAGAAGTCTGGTTCCCATCCCCCCTCTTTTCATGTTGCAGTTTGACACCCTCTCTCAGCCAGGGTGGGGGGGGGGGGCAGGGTGGGCTGAGCTGGCTCAACTAACATCTGTTATTCAGTCAACCAACAGGGGATGCACTTGCAGTGGAATGAGCCATTGAACGGTAGTGTAGTGGTTGTGTTACTGGGCTAGTAATCCAGAGGCCTGGATTAATGATCTGGAGACGTGAGTTCAAATCCCACCACGGCAACTGGGGAATTTAAATTCAGTTAATTAAATAAATCTGGAATGAAAAGCTAGTATCAGTAATGGTGACCATGAAACTATCAGAGTGTCGTAAAAACCCATCTGGTTTACTAATGTTCTTTAGGGAAGGAAATCTGCCGTCCTTACCTGGTCTGGCCTACGTGTGACTCCAGACCCACAGCAATGTGGTTGACTCTTAACTGCCTTCTGAAACGGCCTAGCCAACCACTCAGTTGTAAAACACCGCTACTAATAAGAATAAAACCGGACGGACCACCTGGCATTGACCTCGGCACCGGCTACAGACACGACAACGGCACACCCAGCCCAGTCGACCCTGCAAAGTCCTCCTCACCAACATCTGGGGACTTGTGCCAAAATTGGGAGAGTTGTCACACAGACTAGTCAAGCAACAGCCTGACATAGTCATACCTTTTAGCCAATGTCCCAAACTCCTCCATCACCATCCCTGGGTATGTCCTGTCCCACCAGCAGGACAGACCCACCAGGGGTGGCGGCACAGTGGTATACAGTCGGGAAGGAGTGGCCCTGGGAGTCCTCAACATAACTCCGACCCCATGAAGTCTCATGGCATCAGATCAAACATGGGCAAGGAAACCTCCTGCTGATTACCACCTACCACCCTCCCTCAGCTGATGAATCAGTACTCCTCCATGTTGAACACCACTTGGAAGAAACACTGAGAGTAGCAAAGGCACAGAATGTACTTTGGGTGGGGGACTTCAATGTCCATCACCAAGAGTGGCTCGGTAGCACCACTACTGACCGAGCTGGCCGAGTCCTGAAAGACATAGCTGCCAGTCTGAGCCTGCAACAGATGGTGAGCGAACCAACAGGAGGGAAAAACCTACTTGACCTTGTCCTCACCAACCTACCTGTCGCAGATACATCTGCCCATGACAGCATTGGTAGCAGTGACCACCACACAGTCATTGTGGAGACAAAGTCCCGTCTTCACACTGAGGACACCCACCGTTGTGTGGCACTACCACCGTGCTAAATGGGATAGATTCAGAACAGATCAAGCAGCTCAAAACTGGGAATCCATGAGGCGCTGTGGACCATCAGCAGCAGCAGAATTGTATTCCACCACAATCTGTAACCTCATGGCCCGGCATATCCCTCACTCTACCATTACCATCAAGCCAGGGGACCAACTCTGGTTCAATAAGGAGTGTAGAAGAGCATGCCAGGAGCAGCACCAGGTGTACCTAAAAATGTGGTGCCAACCTGGGGAAGCTGCAACACAGGACTACATGCATGCTAAAATGCAGAAGCAGCATGCTATAGATAGAGCTAAATGATCTCACAATCAACAGATCAGATCAAAGCTCTGTAGTCCTGCCACATTCAGTCGTGAATGGTGGTGGACCATTAAACAACTAATGGGAGGAGGAGGCTCCATGAATGTCCCCATCCTCAATGATGGTGGAGCCCAGCACATGGGTGCAAAAGACAAAGCTGAAGGTGTTTGCAACCATCTTCAGCCAGAAGTGCCGAGTGGATGAACCATATCGGCCTCCTCCTGAGGTCCCCACCATCACAGAAGCCAGTCTTCAGCCAATTCGATTCACTCCACGTGATATCAAGAAATGGCTGAGCGCACTGGATACAACAAAGGCTGCGGTTCCTGACTGTCGTGCTGAAGACTTGTGCTCCAGAATTGGCGCGCCTCTAGCCAAGCTGTTCCAGTACAGCTGTAACACTGGCATCTGTCTGACAATATGGAAAACTGCCCAGGTATGTCCTGTCCACAAAAAGCAGGACAAATCCAATCCGGCCAATTACCGCCCCATCAGTCTACTCTCAATCAGCAAAGTGATGGAAGGTATCATCGACAATGCTATCAAGCGGCACTTGCTCACCGATGCCCAGTTTGGGTTCCGCCAGGACCACTTGGCTCCAGATCTCATTACAGCCTTGGTCCAAACATGGACAAAAGAGCTGAATTCCAGAGGTGAGGTGAGAGTGACTGCCCTTGACATCAAGGCAGGATTTGACCGAGTGTGGCATCAAGGAGCCCTAGTAAAACTGAAGTCAATGGGAATCAGCGGGGGAAACACTCCACTGGCTGGTGTCATACCTAGCACAAAGAAAGATGGTTGTGGTGGTTGGAAGTCAATCATCACAGCCCCAGGACATCACTGCAGGAGTTCCTCAGGGCAGTGTCCTAGGCCCAACCATCTTCAGCTGCTTCATCAACGACCTTCCCTCCATCATAAGGTCAGAAGTGGGGATGTTCGCTGATGACTGCACAGTGTTCAGTGCCATTTGCAACTCCTCAGATAATGAAGCAGTCCATGCCCACATGCAGCAAGACCTGTACGACATTCAGGCTTGGGCTGATAAGTGGCAGGTAACATTCGCGCCACACAAGTGACAGGCAATGACTATCTCCAACAAGCGAGAGTCTAACCACCACCCCTTGACATTCAACGGCATTACCATCGCCGAATCCCCCACCGTCAATATCCTGGGGGTAACCATTGACCTGAAACTTAACTGGACCAGCCACATAAATACTGTGCCAACAAGAGCAGGTCAGGGCTGGGTATTCTGTGATGAGTGTCTTACCTACTGACTCCCCAAAGCCTCTACATGATGCACTGCAGCAACTCGCCAAGGCTTCTTTGGCAGCACCTCCCAAACCTGCAACCTCTACCACCTAGAAGGATAAGGGCAGCAGGCGCATGGGAACACCACCACCTCCAAGTTCCCCTCCAAGTCACACACCATCCTGACTTGGAAGTATATTGCCGTTCCTTCAACGTTGCTGGATCAAAATCCTGGAACTCCCTCCCTAACAGCATCATGGGAGGCAGCTCACCACCACCTTCTCAAGGGCAATTAGGGATGGTCAATAAATGCTGGCCTTGCCAGTGACGCCCACATCCCATGAACGAATAAAAAAAATACAGCATTCTTCTTCCTCACCCCCATAATGGCACATCTCACGTTTCTCCATCTAGAAACCTGGCTGAGACCAATGTGATTACTTTCATTAGACACAAGTACCAGCGTTTGTGCCAGTGGAAGGAGTGACTTAATCTTTCCTTTTTGCTGTGGCATCACACAACGGGAGGTCAGGACATTAGTGACAAGATGCATTTATAACTACATTGTGAAGAATGAAACAAGTTTGCACCTGTTTTGCAGTAAGCAAGTATTGTTTGAAATACCAAGTAACTGATAAGTACTAGAAAGACTATATCTAATCCACAGGATCCATTTACTGAACGGACCATTTCCAAAGGAGTTTATACAGGTAGAAAGTTGCATATTTTTGTTATATAATCACTTTGGAGCTAAAAACAATGTTGAATGAGAATAAATAGCTATAGGTAAGTTTTATTTTATCATATAATTAAAACAGGACTCAAACTTTATAGATTGGTAAAGCCCATAGCTCTCACCTGCAATGTGTTAAAAGGGTAGGATTTAGATTGGTACTTGGGACAGGAGTTTGGGTTTTTGTAAAACTTACAAACCAGCTTATTTTGCGAGCTTGGTGAGCCTTGCTCTTCTTAGTAATGCTATTTAATGTTGGATGAGACAATTAAAGTGGAACAGTTGAGTGGTTTGGTGAAGCTATTCAGTTTTGTAAAACTTTTTTCTGCAACAATTTAAGCCCAGCTGCAGCATAACATAAAAAAGCAGGTGTGATTTACTGATCTGCCTATATAACCAATACAAAAATCTACGAAGGGTTCGACCCGAAACATTGACTCTGTTTCTCTCTCCTCAATGCTGCCTGACCTGCTGAGTGTTTCCAGCACTTTCTGTTGTTATTTCAAAAATCTACTTATTTACAATAACTTTTACATTCTGATCTCCAGTTGTCCAATCCCTTGCTGTTTCTTCTGTTCCTATGTAACCCTGTAGTACATGCAAATTCCTTTCAGCTATAAATGGAAGCCCTAGTTTGTTCCTGGAGCACAACATGTACAGCACTGGGATTTCTCCACCGCCTAATCCCCTAGTTGGATACTTAGAAAGAGGTACGAGTCTCAAATTCTGTTTTTGTCTTTGCTTTCACATAAAGACAAGAGAAACAATAAAACACAACGGGAGCAGCCTTTTGTACAGTGTTTTCTGTGAGGACAGTCTTCCTTATTCCAATACATCTCTCATATTGCAGTCTACACTATCCTCTTAATTACATAAAGTTGCTGCTGAAGGCAATTATGAAGATAGTGCTCTCTGAAATGTGAAAGATGGAATTTATTAAATAAACAGTAAAATATCCATTGAAATGGTTGGAGGCTCAATCACTCATCACAATTCCTTGTTTGTTCTTTCTGTAAAGAAATGTTAGGAAAACCACAAAAAACAATGAAGCACTTTAATTTCCTAGTGATTATTTCTCTACTTCGTTAATTCTGCTGCCCATACAGACCTGTGAAGACCTGTCTCAATCCCTCAAATCGGGTTTCTGCCCCTCCCACGCTACTGAAACAGTCCCAACCAAAGACATGAATAACATTCTCTGTCAGACAGCCATTGCTTTTCGCCTCTGATACAAACTATGTCCTCACTGACATAAGTTAACCACTGGTCTCCAATGCCTCAAATTTAAAATTCTCAGTCTTGTGTTTAAACCCCTCCATGGACTCACCCCTGCCTATTTCTGGAACCTCCTCCAGCCCTACAACTCTACCCCCATCCCTGAGTTCCCTGCTCCTCTGTCTCCAGCCTCCTGTGCACACCCCTCCCTTCGCCCCACCATTGGTAGCCATGCCCCACACTCTGGAATTACCCCACTAACCTCTTCACCACTGCACTAACCTCACCTCCTTTAAGACCCTCCTTAAAATGCATTTCTATGCCCAAAGTTTTGGTCTCCCTTCCTAATCTCTCCTAATCACTCCAGGGACTTGAGCACATAAAGTTAGGCTGACACTCCAGTGCAGTGCTGAGGGAGTGCTGCACTGTCGGAGGTGCCGTCTTTCAGATGAGACATTAAACCAAGGCCCCGTCTGCTCTCTCAGGTGGACGTAAAAGATCCCATGGCAATATTTCGAAGAAGAGCAGGGGAGTTATCCCCGGTGTCCTGGTCAATATTCATCTCTCAACCAACATAACAAAAACAGATTATCTGGTCATTATCACATTGCTGTTAGTGGGACCTTGCTGTGTGCAAATTGGCTGCCGTGTTTCCCACATTACAACAGTGACTCAACTTCAAAAGTACTTCATTGACTGTAAAGCGCTTTGAGAAGTCCGGTGGTCGTGAAAGGCGCTATATAAATGCAAGTCTTTCTTTCTTTCTTATGGCTCAGTGCCCATTATTTCCTTATGCCTCTGTGAAGCACCTTGGAGCATTTTTTTCTACATTAAAGACAAATCAAAACAACATTCATGGTAATAAGTGGTTTGTTTTTGTGCATAGAAATATATTCAGTTAAATGGTTCATGTGATTAAGTGTAAATCAATTAAACATATCTAATATAGTTGACTGTTTTGTCAGGATTGGGAAGGCCAATCTGGTTATAAGTACCCTAGTTACTTACAGCTTTCATCCTACTCTATTGCAATAACAGAATTCTGGTGCCATACTTGTCAAACTATTTCTAAAATTACATAATGTAAACTGAAACCTTCAGACAGAATGAAGCCAGTTGTAATAAACATTTCAATTTCATACCTGTAGCGTTCACTACAGTATCCAGTAGTGACCGTAGAGTTGATGGGGCACTGTGTGGCAAGAGATAGGTAAAGAAGAACCTGCAACAGGAGAAAGTATTGAGCTGCGTTAGGCATATTTTTAATAGGTAAGAGAATTCTCATTTTTCTTCCACTCCCGCTTCTGATCTCACCTTACCTGAAGCAATCTCCGGTCTAAAGGTCAGTCAGCCAACTTGCTTACAGGCATCTGCCAATGTCACTCTGCTATGGATTAGCGTTTGTTGCCAATGATTCTTACACCCCGTTAACAGGATATCAATTTCAGCTAAAAGCTCGGGTTTAGGCTTGGTCACAGATGTGAGCTTAGATTCACTGGGGGTGAAATTCAACTTTGGCGGAGGCACAAAATGGGTGGTGTGAAGTCAATGGAAAATCAGGCGGGGTGTATAACGAATGGCCAATCCACTACGGCCTGTTTTGGGCTCCCGCCGAAGTTGAATTTCGCCCTCATTATTTTACTGAGCATCCCCGTTATGCTCATTCAAAAGATACCCTGCTAATGTTATTTTAGAAATAAGTGCGGTTAAAATTGGTCTTGGGTGAAACCACAAAACGGGCGATAGCGAATCAGCAGCCTGTTTTACAAACCGCCCAATTTTCTTTTCTGTTGAAGTCACTCGGGCGGAGTGTAAAATGGGCTGTCGATTCGCTATCACTCGTTTCACACTATCGCCAAAGAGCAATTTCACCCCCAATGTTTTCTATTATTTTTGCACTTTATTAAATTACAGAAGTTAGCAAAGCTGAGAGTATCCTCTCCCTGCTGTGTTTCACAAGAGCATATGCAGGAGGATATAGATTTTCAACCTGCCGCCCGAGTGTGACACTGGCATTGTGGGTCAGCCACTGTAATAGAAGCCGCTCGATTTCAATTTCCACTGAAATTAATGGAAATTAAAAATTGGGTGCTTTCTATAATGGGCGACCGATCCACACTGCCAATTTTACGGGCAGCAGATCAGAAGTTTTTTGTGGGCCCAGGAAGCACTCTGCTCCTCCTGGCCCCACCAAACAAATTAAAAGTTTCCTGAGCAATTTTGTGAGCGGCCTCCAGCAGTCTCTTTAAGGACCGTTGGTTAGGCGGCATAACGCCTAAAAGAATCCGGCAGAGTGTGTGTGTGAGGCAACGTGCACACTCTGCCCGTTTGTACCTGAAAAATGCAGTCAGGGCTCTACAACCAGCGTAAGACACCGATTTGGATATTTAAGCAGCATTCCACCCATTCCAGGTGGGTGGGCTGCTTGCCCATTTACAGGCCTGCCTGAAAATTGTATCCGGTCAAGACATCCCTCTGATTTCCAATTGTCGGCCGCCCGTTTTTCAAGCGAGAAATGGGCAGGCGGGTGGGAGTTGAAAATCGGCGCCATGCTGACATGGTGTGCAGTAAGAATAGTCAAAAAACAAACAGCAAATAAAGCAAGGATTAGTTTTTAAAATGGGCTTCAGCACAGTCCAGTTGATTTGGACTTAGCAGATGCTTTAGCACTGTGCAAGGATTTCAACAGAAAAATTAAAAAGGAAAAAGACTTGCATTTATACAGCACCTTTCACGACCTCAGGATGTCCCAAAGCACTTTACAACCAATGAAGTACTTTCGAACTGTAGTCACTGTTGTAATGTAGGAAACGCAGTAAGGAATTTGCGCACAGAAAGCTCCCACAGACAGCGATGAAGTAAATGACCAGATCATCTGCTTTAGGTGTTGGTTGAGGGATAAATATTGGCCAGCACACTGGGAGAACTCCCCTGCTCTTTTTCAAATCTTTTACGTCCATCTGAGAGGGCAGACGGGGCTCGGTTTTAACATCTCATCCAAAAGGTGGCACCTCCAACAACGCAACACCTCCTCAGTACTACACTGAAGTGTCAGCCTAGATTATGTGCTCAAGTCTCTGGCACTGTCACCCATTTATGAGAGAGGCCAGGGATAACAGCAAATCACGTACAGCTGTTCATTACAGTGTAACACAGCATCTTCAGTTAGTCAGTTGGTAAATTAATGTTTATTGGACTTACATACACTTCTATTTCTCTCAAACTATTCAGAAATGTTGCACAGGGAGATGTGACCTTTGAGCAATATTATCAATTTTGAAAACAGAAACCATTCTCAATTTCCCCTTCAAACTCACCATGTGCCTAATCCAGTTTTGTGACAATGCAAGAAAGTGGGAACATCTGACAGCCGTTTCTAAGGTAGAAAACGTACATGTCCATGTTCTACATATCACATGCGAGTTCAACTCATGTCATGTGCATTGAAATTCTACACACACATCCCACAGAATCTTGTTCCAGTTTTTGTTCTGCAACATCCCAACTTGCATATCTTCCTCATAGCAGTGCTCGTGTTAGTGGCTAAATGATGTTTTGTGCAGAGTGCATGCTTCTGAAAAGAATTAAATGGAGCAAACTGCACCTATCTGTAAAGATTAGTATGAATTGGTGCTCGCATATGACCATTTTTTTGTTGTCGTCTAGATTGTGACTGAACTGTGTTAAAACATTGGGATCATTGCAAACTCTCTCACTATTCATTGCTTTTCTTCTCTTGTCATAATAAACACCGAGTGCATATCAGACTGTATCGTGTTTGGACATATTATCCCTTCTGAGAACCACAGAACGAAGTCAATTACACAAGATCTTTACAAAGTGGAATGCAGTTTCAAAGCAATTTTGCATAGCGATGAAACTGACAAATAGTCAGTTTCTGACAATGGCAGTGGTTGCAATCTGAGCTCTACTGACACGTTCAGCAGTGAAAGAAGCAATTACCTATATGCATTGTAGAGATTCCGCTTCTCGTTCATGCTTTGACATCTACCCTCCAAGGAGCAGGTTAAGGTGAAATTTCGGGCAGGAAACTCCATAAAACAATCACTGTTGCTTGAGCAGGGTGTTTCATTGATGCTGGCATCATCCAAGTCCGTCACTTTTAATTCACCATCAACGATAACAAATTGGCGAGGACGAAAGTCCAGCAATGTCACTGAGCCAAGAGGAGAATGGGCCAAATAGTGTAATAAACGTATCAAACTCAAACATATCTGCAATGAAAATAGCACAAGGTACACTTCATACAATTTGCTTCAGTTTTTTTAAAAAACTCGAAAGACAGAGCTCAGTAAAATATAGCTTCACTTGTTCTCCATTAATAATATATACAGGGTAGGGAATTCCACTGAAATTGGCTGCATATAAAGAATAACTTGCTAACATGCTAACACAGCTGGTCCTACATCTTAGACTTAATGAGCCTTCAGGTACCTATACATTCAGTTTTAGTTTCCCTTTGTTCCTATAAACAATGCCTCTTGCTAGAATGCAGTTCCTCCGATGCCACTGCACAGTGGAAGCATAGTCCAGAAAGAGGCACTGTCTGGAGAACCAGTCTGTATCTCACCCAAGTGACTACTCTTTAATTGTCAATAGGCTATTCAACCATGTAGGACATACAGCCGAGTCTGATTCTATCCTCGCTTGAAGTCCCTACGTCTGCATTGGGCAGTGATCAAAAGCAAGACGACTGATTGATTTCCTCTCTCCCTAACCCAGGAGCCCCAACTTTTGCCCTGGCGAAGATTAGTTAACTCAGCACAGGCTGAGAATTGGACCTGAGACTTACTGCTCTGTAATATTACTGTACCAAGCAGTGCATTTACATCACACTTTTATATAATTTGGCATTTTCAAGCACTAATTGAAATATGGCACAGCAACAGAGGAAAGTTCACTTTGTTTACATTACACACAGGAACAGATACATCTTCGTGAATTTAAGACAGTGGTGCAACTTCAGGTATCTGGGCCCTTTGATTTATTTAGTACCTTGTAATTCATTTTACTTAACATTTCCTGGGAAACAAAATAATACATTAAAGAAGGAATACGAAGAAAACAGGCCATTGTATGGTTTTACATTTACCTACTTTGGAAAGAAACCCAGAAAATCCATTGTAACCTAGTAAGAGGGAGCTCTTCAATTTTTGTTCGAAATATTAGTAAATGAATGGAAAATGCAGGGTAGTCTGCAATCTATAACATCAGAGCACTGGAATGCTGAATAAAATGGCTACACATTTGCTTCTGAGGTCTTCAGGAGGCCAAATTTCGCTGGTCTCACAGAAAGAAGCCTTCTGGGGGTGGCAGATAAAGAAAATTCACAAGCACCAGCTGACGCTTCCTGTACCAGTGAAGGGAGCCTCCCAGAAAGGTAACTAATGTCTGTATGCTGGATGGACTTACCATCCTGACTGAGAACACGGGAGGCTTATGTTGGGGAGAAAGAAAAAGAGAAAAAAAAAAGGTTCATTTTTTTAAAAAAGAAAGCAAATTAAATTTACTTTTGTTTTTCCTGAAAATTCCCAAAACGCTCATTTGAAAATGAAACAGATTAGGCAGAGTAAAATAAATGAATATGAGAGATGTTATTCATGTTAAATACAAACTGAAATGTGTAACATATACATGTCTCTTCCCAAAGTGACTGTTATGTTTGAGGCTGGTCCCTTTCTGGAGGCTTTTCCACAACATTCGAGGCTCTGCGCCTCTGACAACAAGAGGAAGTTCAGTAATTACAAGCATGTATCACAAAGATACATTGAGAAAGATATAGAAGAGCATTTCTTTTATTTTAAATATTGTGCTAATTGGAATGTTAAACCCAAGAACGCTAAACAAAAAGAGAGAAGAGAGATTATCTCATTGTGCTTAATCAGATAAAAAATCAGTTTGGTTTGACTAACAGGCTCGTGACTAATTCGAAGATTTTAAAAGACTACCTTGTTTACCAAGCAAGATTTAAAATTCCAGAGAAAATAAATTGTTTAGGAAACAAAATTCTTTTGTGGCTGAGACCTTTTCTTTCCATGCTTTGCAGCATGTTTTCTTACCCCGCCCCCACCTCCTTCCCGCTCAAAGCTCCAGAGACCCTCATTACTTACTCGGAATCTCTCCTCCCATGAGGTCTGTAGAAGCTGAATCATCTCTAATGGAGACCCAAGCTCTGTGATAGTGGTCAATGTGTCTGCGATGTCATTGCTGTCCTGGTAACAATAACCATACAGCTGCAGGAAGGAATCAATCGGGAGGGGAAAAAAACACAAGAAAAGCAGCATGTTAAGCTGTTTAATCAAAGTTGATCTATAGAAGAAAACAGACAGGTACTGGTGATATTGTTGTGATATAATTATTGATTAGCAAAACATGGTATCTGGGGCTTTTTACATAGAATTAACAGCATAGAAACAGGCCCTTTAGCCCAACTGGTCCATGCCGGCGTTTATGCTCCACATGAGCCTGCTCCCACCTTACTTCATCTAACCCTATCAGCATAACCTTCTTTTCTTTTCTCCCTCATGTGCTTATCTAGCTTACCCTTAAATGCATCTATGCTATTTGCCTCAACTACTCCTTGTGGTAGTGAGTTCCACATTCTAACCACTCTCTGGGTAAAAAAGTTTCTCCTGAATTTCCTATTGGATTTATCGGTGACTATCTTATATTTATGGCCCCTAGTTTTGGATTCCCCCACAAGTGGAAACATTTTCTCTACATCTACCTTATCAAACCCTTTCATCTTGTTTGTCAATTTTCTCCCCTTCTCTCCTGAAAGTACAAATCATGGATATGTGTCAGCCCTCTAATACCTCACTCAAGTGACCATTCTTCATGTGTGACCTCAGGCAATGCATGTTGGTAGGCTATTCAATTATGTAGGGCGTCGTACCCAAGCCCAGCTGACCACACCTGCACAGTTTCTAGCAGGAGTCACTGGGTAATGATCACAAGTAGGAACTCTGGCTGATTTTCCTCTCCGTAAACTAGGAGAACTGAGGCTAACTTGCACCTAAATTGCTGCCCTAATTGAGATCAGTCAATTTAGCACAGACTGGGAATTGAATTTGGGAATTCTGGTCTGTATGGCTTAGTACCACATCAGGTGTTGGAAACTGGAACCTGTTTGCTAATGTGTTTATATCATAAAGTGCTGATAAATGTGAGCATTTTTCATTGCAGTAAAAACAGATGTTAATGAAACCAAATGTCTTAATTAAATTGAAGTGGTAGTACTGGATTCCTTGGACATACTGGTACTTTATATAGTCCCACGATTAAATTTATTTGTTGCCTTATGACATGTCCCGTCACATTAGTAGCAAAACCTTTAAAGGTAGGAAAATAATTTGTCATCAGATCAAAGGATTTTTCACTTCCAAAACATAGGGGTCGAGTTTAACTGTTCCTGCCGGGTGGGAAAGGAACAGCGGCAGTCAATGGAAAGGAAAATCAGATGGGCTGTAAAATGGGCGGGAAGTTAACGCGACCCCATGTAATCTTAATGATGCTCTTTAACTGTTTCATGAATTCAGTTGCTTCATAAAAGAATTAGAATCAGAAACTATTAGCAATTTCAGACAAATTATTTTGAGCGATGGTCAGTTTTAAGTTTATCAAATTGAGGGATGGCAGTATTTTTCCCACTGTTTACACCTAGCATCAGTGTCAAGTATGGAGTCAAATTATAGCATTGGTTACGTGCAGAGTAAAACTTCCTCTACTCGACCCCAACAATGTGCCTTAACCCCAATCTCAGAACTGCTTACTTCATCAGTGTGACATTTCCATTATCAACACCAGTTTCCTTGCAGTATCTCAGATACTAAATTGGCAACCTGATTGTTAGTGATAAATTATAGGCAATTTGTGCATTTCACTCACAGCCAGTGCACCACCCAACCCCCAATCATTGCCATTTCCTAAAGTTTATCCTTGTATAAAATGGAGTACAATCTGGGACTGTTACTGTAGAATTGTACACAATTTATCTTAGTGTTTCCAAATGTTCACATTTGTGGTAAATTCTACACAAGACCTTACATATTTAGGGGAAAAAAAACATTTTAATCAAAAGTTTCAAACATGCTACAAAAATAGTCCATTAACATCAATACACAGTCTGTCAGAACCAAATAGATGAGTGAATTGATTAAAAAAGATATAAAGTAAGATTGTGAGGGACTCGAGCTCTGCCTGTAACCCGTGTATAAAACAAGATTGTAACCTAATAAAACAACCTCAAATTATTAAAGAACAAAAGCAGTTTGAGGAAAATCGTTTTATCTGACATTTCACAAATCTCTTATTTTACAACCAACAATTTCATTTTCCCCCCATTATGTATATCCTTGTGACCTTCCCTGCACTAACTGAAATTTATTTTCAAGACAAAACACCCCTTTTTACAGAAGTCATTTTCAGCCTGACTGCTGAGATTCCAGCTTGTTCACTGCTTGCTGCCTATTGATAATCATTTTAAAACAGAATATTTTTTGTAGTCAGTTCAGAATTTTACCCACCTTCACATACAACAAAGAAGGTTACACTTTGCAGGCAGCAGTTCTTTTTAAAAATGAATTTGCACCTCTTCAAGTCACTCCTGATTGTTTCTGAAAACAGTATCTAATCATGTTTGAATAAGGAAATGACCTATAGAATCAAAGTTACCGAATTTACATGGTGCATCTCTCTGTTAAACCTCCCTATTGTAACGTGGTTTGTATTTTTTATTTCTAGGATAAATTGTCCACCTATGTTTCTAATAAAGGAAACCAGAATCTTGTAGGTTTTTATATGTATGACAACCTCAGTGCAATCTGTCACAGCCATAGTCTCTCAAAAGTCCTTCATTCTTCTAAATAATAGTGACACAGCTGCCCCTTCCTCCGAAAAAAAAGGAAAGGTTAGCCTGCTACACAAAGCTTGACAAGCTCATTGGGATGAAACACAAAGTGAGGACCTTATTAAGCTGTCATCAGCAAGTTAACGGCATGCAAGCAGCAGCCCCTCATGAATGAATATGCAAGAAAAATGGGCCCTGTTTTGTTGTGTGAAGTGAATAGCAAACAGAATCACTGGGGAGAGAATCCCAATGCGATTCAGAAGTGCTCTTGTGCCAGTCTCCAGCGAGGCTTTAACTCAAAGTGAGAGTTTTTCCTTTAATTGCACTCTATAGAGCTGTGGCATTTTCCCGAATTTCTGTAAGCTTACGTTTTTATCCTGCAAGAACACATGGAGTTCACTGGGAAAGCCTTAAAAAGGGGTTGGGTCGTGTGGGTGAAGTATCTTGCAAAATGCTTTACTCTGTAAATGGCAAAATGCATAGTGACACAATCAGTGGCAACGATTGTATATGTTGCTGCTCATTTTATTTATCTCAGTTTTTATTTTAAAAGTATTGGAGCTCTCCTCAAAACTCAGTGGGTAAATAAGATTATATAAGGCATTGGTACATCCACACTTAGGGTCTACACATCTGGTGATATGTATTGCTCTATAGAGGGTATAGAGAAGGGCAACAAGGATAAACTTCATTCTTTTAGATTTAAAGAGCTTGGGGATAGAATATAGATTTTTTAAAGTTATGATAGAATAAGATGTAGTAGAACTGGGTAAGATGTTCAAAATAGATTGTGATAGGACTAAAGGACATGCCGAGAAAACATGTAGACAAGATGTCAGATTAGATGCCTGGAAGTATTTCTTTTCTCAAAGGGTTGATGCTCTAATGAACAGGTTACTCATGGATATGGTAAGAACATGCTGCTGTCCTTGAAAAATTCTTGACGGTGAAGAACGCTGGGGCATATCAGGGGTGTGTCGGTTGCATTTGCTCAGTGATGCATCATGGGTAACCATGGACACCTGGCACTTGCTTGATTAACTTATGGAGTTGGATAAGAATTTCCCATAGTTCTTTCTGAAATTGGTCACAGAATTTGTCCTTTTTTCCCTCCCTTTCCCATATTACCAATTGTTGGGGAAGGCATTGCATGAGGTTGCACCATGAAGGAAAAGATTGCAAATTGATTGTCCTGACAAATTTTCTTACCCTACAGAAGTGCACTGCATGGTGTAATATGGACCAGAGAAGGTGCAATTTCATTCACTGAGTTAGCTGATCTCAGCCAGTGAGATGCTACAATTGGCCTCTGCACCCCTAAGTTGGAGAAGAAGAAAGCCAGACAGATCTTCTGCTCCTGATTCTAGCCAGTGAGCCCTGCTAGAAAGTGTGCCTGTGTGGATGAGATCAAGTTCAATTATTTTGCTCTCTTCTGTCAAGCAGCCTGCTGACATTCACTGTCTAGGCTTAGACTTGCAGAATGGCCACATGGGTGTGGTGCTGGAGGGCCAATAGCGCCTTCCTAACCATGCTTCAGCACGAGTCTGTATCTTCGATGGAGGAGGCGAGAAATGTGGAGGAAACATAAAGATTGAAAAAGCTAACGCTATACTGGAGATAGTATATGCTGCACCATGAGCGTTAAGGGCTCCACTGACACTGTTGGTGCACTGCAAATGGTTGACTTCTTTGAAGCTCTTCGTGAACAGGAGGAATATCTCAAGTCATTGCCACTCCAGTCAGCCTGAGCCTCCTTGGGTACTGCTCCTTGACATGCCCAGATACCTGCCTCTGTTGCAGTGTATCAACTGCATGGGATAATACCTGCAATGAGTCATATTCCCTTTTAAAAAAATAATTCTCAGGATGTGGGCGTGCTGGCAAGGCTGGCATTTATTACCCATTCCTAGTTGTCCTGTGAAGTTGGTGGTGGGCCTTCTTGAACTGCTGCAGTCTATTCTTTGTAGCAGACCACTTCAGAGGGAAATTATGAGTCAACTATATCAGTGTGGCACTAGACTCCCACACAGGCCAGATCAGGTAAGGGCATCAGGTTTCCTTCCCTAAGGAACATTAGTGAACCAGTTGGGTTTTTATGACAATCCAACAGCTTCATGATCACTTGTACTGATATCAGCTTTTTATTTCCAGATTTTTTTTCAAAACTGAATTCAAATTCTTAAACTGCCATGGTAGGATTTGAAGCCCTTCTGCCCAATCCTCCGACGCCAGAGTGATATATCTACCATTGGCTGCTACACTCAGGCTCTGGGGCAAAAAACTCTCCCATACTATTCACTTATGTGACTGTTGAACTCACTAACTCCAGCTCTGACCTTGAATAAAATGCTCACTTTTTGATTTGATTCCACAGCTGCAGAATGCTGCACAAATTTGCCATTGATGATTTTTACCAGGTCCTTAATAAGAAAAAATATGACTTTGTTATCACTTTTCCCTAGCCTTTTAAACTCATATTAGCACCAAATATGCTAAATAATATGTTGGTGCTTTTTTCCTAACATTTACATCACTCTTGTGTATTTTTTTCATTAAAATTACTGAAGTCAGGAATTGAGGCAAGACGAACCTTGCGTGTTCTTTGGAAATTTGAACTGAATTGAAACAAATCCTAGCATAGAATTTCAATTTCATTTAGACTGGATTCCAGGAGACCAGGATCATGAGCCAGCCATATGCATTTACACTACTAATTCCTGGTAGGCCCAATTTTTTTCTGCTTTTAAGAGCCTGTTGCTGGGATAAGAGAGCTGGAGTTAGCAGCGTAAATGCTGAGAGCTGGTTTATAAACACAGGTCTCCTAGATTCTGAACAGCACCAATATGAATGTGGGAAGTCAAAGTGATGTGAGATAGCCTCCTGGAGAGGATCTCACACCTCAGGACTTAAGTGTGCCTGGTAATCTTCTGAGTTATACTGCACACTTGCATTGATGAGGAAACAAAACCACTTTGCATCAATGCATGTAGCAATGTAAATGAAGCTTTAAAATAGCTGTCTTCCCCATTCTGTGCCTTGTTCTGTCTCCAGTTCTCGTTTTCATTTTCTTTCTTCCCCTCTATCCCAATTTCCCTCTCTCACACACAGAAAAACAGAAGGAATAAAAAGGACTTCTCAGCCCATCGGGCTCACTCCATCCTCACAATCCGATGTGACCATGATTTTTCATTTTTGTTCTTACTCCAAACCTATATGCTTCAGCTATGTGGAAGTGATCCAATTACCTTTTCAATATTTCCATCAGTCAGCAACTCTCAGCCGACAAAAATGTATTTCTCTGAACTGAACTGTATCACTCCTCCTGGTTTTTCTCTGCCTTACACACACAATCTGTGGTAGCCATAACAGGCACTCTTTGCCCCATATCATTACAAAGGGGTCTGGCACAAAACAAAAGAATAATTAAGCTCACATAAGCTTCCCTCCAAATCTTCTATCCCCAAACACCAGTGCCACACACACAGTCTGTCCTCAGTGCAGCTCCCTTCAGTGCTGATCAGAGAAACTAGCAAGAAACCAGCTGCAGCATACACTCCTTTCCTCGGCAGCCACTTTAATACGTGTTATACTACGACTGCGGGTTTATTTCGCGAGAGTAGCTGAGTTATCACGAGTTAATAATTAACCATTAGATCCGCAGAACAGACCAAATCTGCGCACAATGCCTTCATTCTACGGGAATATTGAGACGGATTTTTTTTGTCCGTCACATGATCTTGATCGGGCGGGTTAGTCCATAGTCCGATGGATTTGATATTGGGGGAAGGGGGGGGGGGGTGGGGGGTGGTGAGGTGGAGTTAGCAATTCTTTGATAGTTGATTACCGTTCTTCAGTAATGTAGAAATTATTAGAACCAAAAAGACCAAGCTTGTGCTCTGATGAATACAAGTAACTGGCATTCCTAAATTCTTTTTTTTTAACCTTATGTAAGGGAGCTGACAGGGAGGAGCGGTTTCATTCCCAAGAGTGTGTGTGTTAACAGATGACGCGAGGCGCACTTCAGTACTCATGTCAGCCCGTCACGCCGCCAGCTCCGACAATGGGTAGAAGTCGCTGAGCGGCGCTCCCTGCAGGGCTGGACAGCCGCAATGGTCGCTGCCACATCCATGCACAGCTCTCACAAGAGGTAGAAAAGTGACCAAGACGTTACACCTACAACCCACCCGACCACACTCCCTCCTCCCTCAGATGTGGCGGGGCAAAGATCACCCTCAGTAGTTCGTGAAATGCAGCTTTTGCAAAGGGGAAGATGACAGGCAATCGATCAATAGCAACATACCAAGCGGAAAGCAATGAGGTTAAAGAGCATCTGTCATCGTAGATAGCGAATCGGAGCTCATTCCATTCTCCCGCTAGAATAAACTTGGCGGATTTGATCCTTTTTGCATTTCTCCTTCTAACATTTTACTTGTTATAATGTAAATGCTAATTTGACACATTCACAAAGGGATCCCTCGAATAGAAGACATCTGCATTCTTCAGAATAAAATTAATTCCAAATACACATCCTGTTCAGGTCGCGCCAGTGACTGGTGACAATTTATTTTCTCTCCCCACCCTTCGAGTCTGATGACAGGTTTTTTTCGATCACTATATTGCGATTTGACCAGCCTGCTTTGTCTGTATTGCAGCATATATCAGAAATAACAACTCGTGGCCGTGTGAAATCCATAAACGACAAGCACCTATCACAAAGAAATCACTTCACACTGGAGCAGCGCTAATGAACTCGCGGAGTTACCCGTCAACCAAGAATTGGTCTGCCGGTTAAGCGCCTCCATCCATTACATTTTGTTAACTCGTGGCTCTGAGGGGCAAATTCTGTTTTTCCAATGGAAGGTAAATAAATAAAAGACTGAATGAGCGTCGGCTGTCAGGAGCAGATTAACATCCCTTTAATTAGGCCAGCTAAGGCAAAAATGCCACGATTTCCTGAACATAGGAGTGTGGGTGCATCTACAGAAACCTACCGGTAAATATATTAGCTTCAATGATCGACTGAGGCGCTGTTTACATTGTACTCTCGAAATGTTACTTAGAAATTAACTTCACACCCCACTAAAATTCAGGGTGCGCAATAAAAGATTATTCCCCTGGATATTCCTGCAAATATCTTAGAATAAATAACTGATCGGGGGGTTATACAGTCGTGTACTCTTCGGCTTGCGACAGTCTATGTTTAGAAACAGTCTGTTATGAGACTTTAGGCGTTCTGGGATGGAAATTTAAAAAAAGAATGATTCAAGGAAGTCAGTATGTCGAAAAAATAGCTAATACATGGCGTAAAGGTGGAAACGACAGGGCGTTAATGAGTGAGAAAGAAAACTCTCGAGGGCAGAGGACATCCTCGCTTTAAGTGGTGCAGCGAGTGCAATTTGTACCAACTAAAGGTCTGGCCATAAATCAGTGATCCGCATCGATCCCACTCTGCCGAACTTCAGCTCCAGCCCTTATTAATTCAACAGCCCTTACTGAAACCTATATCTCCCTCCCACTCCCATCAATAACTGCAATTTCTGAACAGCTTTCCTTCCATATTGACACCTGTTCGCGGGTAAGAGAGAAAATGAGGAGATTTCACCACACGGCAGGGGTTAATGCATATTCAAATCTCCTTCCAAAGGACATCTTTCCCAGGAAACTTCTATTTATTTTAATGAGTGGATGGACAACAGAACAATTATTTAAGAAAGTACAGTCCCCCCCCCCCCCCAATCAAATAAATAATAGTTTGCCTTTTACTTCCAGTAATAGTCATTGGGTATCTGTTCTCACGACAGCCCAAACTCACTTCATCAGAACGTTTGGCGCTGGGCTTTTTAAGGCATCTTCTCTGTACCTTTTGAGAATCCATCACGTATATGACGCACAGACATAGAATTGCACAGTGAACCGGGTACAGTTTAAACTCCACTGGTAATGTACTTAAATTAAATAAAACACTTACAAAGATCTATTCAAAGTAGAAACTGAAACGGTTTCACTGTATCGTGTTCTGTGTACGCGGAACTTAGATCTGTAGATTTAAGTTTGTGCAGATCTTTCTTGCTAGGAAAAAAGTAACCAAATGGAGTAGGTTCTGGAGTTTTCAGTTTACTTGAAGTCAAGTAAACTGCATTCTGCAATCACTTAATTAACTGGTGTTCTTTCATGGGGCACTTCGACTGTTAAATTTTTAAGAGCGAGAAGTTATAAAGGCCCTATCATTTAGTGCTGTTACAGGGTGCACCTATTCATTATTCTCAGGTTTATTGTGCTATTTGTAGACCAGTAATGCTGCCAAACTATCCTCAGGAAAATCTGATAAACTTAATCAACCGTGATTTTTTTTTTACAATTAAAGAACAAATATTGGCCGACAGCGGACGTTTTACACAACGTTAAATATAAATCAACACGGACGACACATTTATTTAACATTCTCGGGGTCCTGGGGGTGATGCTTAGTCTTAACACGGACACAATTTGATGCTCTCATTAATCTGGGAGGGGGGGGGGGTGGGTAGAGGTGGGGGGTCGGGTCAAATGTTATTACTGAGTGCAACATTTACTAGCTAGTTAGAATGCGGCCCTCAATCTTATTCTAAATACAGTATCGGAACTACTGTGAGAAGCGGAAGAGAAATGGGATTTGTGACAGACCCAGAGTACATTTTGCTGCGAGCTGTCTCTTTAACATCTTTAGATCACTGTGTCTATCTGCAAAAAAGATAATAGTGAGAATTATTAATAGAAGCCTTTGTGTAATAAAGGCAGTTTTGCCTAGAAAAAGTATTGCTTCACTTTATAGGTTAAACCTTTTGGCCGTTGAGATGATATGCCTCGAAACTACTTATATTTAAAGCTAGAATCAGGCTGGCCGGATTGCACAAGGAGTAAGACAGACCTGGGTTAGATCTGCTCTTGACAATACAGAACATGCCTGTTATCTTGCAAATTACACTTAAGCCTGCCATCTGTCCTGGACATCCGACAAAATCCCTTTCCCAGTAAAGAAACGAAACGCGGCCACTATAGAAACTTGAGCAACGCTCCTGGATTTGACACATTTCACTGTTGGCAACACAAATTCATCCGTTTCCCAAAAATCATTCAAATTCCTGACTGTGTGTGCGCAAGAACTCTCTTAAATGACATTCTTTTTCTTTTTTGTCATATTATTATACGGCTGATCTGTCCTCAGTCATTCCGAGGTTGATTTAAGCACCAAAGACATGGAGAAAGCGATCTATTCAAATGATGTCTGAAAGAAAATAATACAGAACAAACACGTTCTGGCTGTCGAAAGCAGCTCGGTACAATCGACTAATTGAAGGGCCGATTCTACACCAGTTTTTTTTAACAAATCATTAATAGTGAACAAAGCCCGAGATAGACACAGCAGGAAGGATCCCCCCGGGTTTGTGACGGCCTGATTACGGTTGGCCAGAGGGAATTAGCACACTAGCAGGCGACCTGACAACTCCAGCTGACAAGTTTAAAGTCTTGTCTCTACAAGGGGTGGAACGCAGTGGATTCACTAAACTTGCAAGAAAATGTGTAACATGTCTAACTGCATCATATCTGTGTGCCTTAAAAAATAGCATGAGCCACGTGGTGATGTGACTGGCTTTATATCACATTCCATATGTAATGTTCCAGGCTTCACATGCGTGATTATTTTTCAAATACTGCGGGGACAGCTTTTTAGCATCAATGACGGTATTACCCGCTAGTGTTCCAATCGGAGCTGTGATTTCCAGAGTTCCATTTTAAACTGTAACAACATTTGTAGCGGAGCCAATGCCCGGTGAAATCGATCACAATCCTACACACAGGGTGTTTTAAACTCTTCGGGTTCAAAGGTCTTGGAGACCTTGTCTGCGCACGGTGCTGGCAATACATTCATTCCACTTTCTCAGCCGAAGCATTTTAAGCAGGGAGCGATCGCGGCTTCGGCTACCTGAGCAAGACACCCCTTAAAGCAAAAATGAAGCAGACGGCCGGAATCTGGAGCTGAACGCGGCAGCCGAACAGCCACTTGAGCCCATCTCCTTCGGTACCTCAATGCCGGCGTCCTTGGGAGAACTGCGCCCTTTCAACAACTCCCAAAATCCAAAAGGAAGTATTTCCTAAAGATCACGTAGAACTAAATAACACAATTAAATATCTGCACAAAACAGCCAGTAAGTGGACGGCAGAGAGTATGAAAAACAAACACGTTTTAGTTTAAATTAGCCTGAAAAACTTCAATTCACTTGTTAAACTTCAGCGCATAAGTTTGTTGAGCTGACTTTTAAAGGTGAATTGTTAGTGAGGAGTTTAAAACTGTTAGCGCGTTAATACCGTGACCCAATTCTGCAATTACATTATGATCCGAAATTATGCTGAATAATTGGCTTGTCCTTTTGCTGAAACTTGTCTTTTTATGCAGTTTAGTGGCACAAATCCGTGTAAAATCAATTTGTTGTCAAAGGAACGTGTAATAAATATCTTTTATTAACTGCAATGTTTGCTTTTGCACATTACTCCATTCTGTTAATGGGACACTCAAGGCATTTAGAAAAACCATGAATGAGAGAAGATATCGTGGGTTTAGCAATGTTTTCATTCAGCACACGAGAGAACTACATTTTCACGCGGATAGTGGACCAGTATAGATCAATCTGAGGGATGGGTTCTGCACCAAGAAATTAATCCCCCAATAACCCGAATATTTTCTTTCTTCCCATTAAGAAATTGCTTCATTAATAAGTTGCGGATGGACAGTGCCTGCCACTTACCTTAAGAATGTTTGAGTGCTGCAACCGTTGTAAAAGTGTCATCTCTTTGACAAGTTTGTAGGACGCCAGTCTGTAGCAATCTTCCAGTGTCCCATACTGTTTGACACAGTTTTCCATGTCGTGTCCTCCAAAGTCCACCGATTTTAAGGCCACTGCCAGCGTTTCGTTTAGAACCGCTTTGTACACTGCTTTTGTGTATCCAGAGCCCAAGTAATGGACACTGCTCGCGTTATTAATATCCGGACAGCTCAAAGAAAGCGAATGGAACCGAAAGTCAATCTTTGGGCTGCTGGAGACGAAGGTGCTTTCTCCTTCCACAGTCCAAGGTTTGTTCTTTTGCAAGCCTGGGCTTCTCTGGTGTTGCTGATGCTGGGGTTGCAGTTGATCAGGGGAGCTGTTCTGTGCGAGGTCCATCAAACGCCTTTCCAGCGGTCTGGCCAGCCTCCCTGCAGCCGCCGAGGAGACTGGCTGCTGCCGATAGCGGACAACCTCCTCGTACCTTTCTTTAATTTGCTTCAACAGGTCCTGGTCGGTCACCCCGTTGAAAAATAGAGTCGGCTGGATGCTGAGGTGATCCTGCCCGGTCTGCTCTTGCTGCTGCCGCTGCTGCTGATGGTGATGATCGAACCCAGGGATAAATAACAGATTCAGTAAAGTGCCTAGGAAGAATGAAAAGCAAAACCCAGCTGCGATGGCAATCTTTCTGCGTTTCATTTCGTTGTTAACCTGCGATCTGCGGAAAGAGTGCTGTGGAACAGTATAGCAGGCGGGTGTTTGAAACTGAAGTTTTCACATTGTACAGTAAAATTTCTACCCTGCAGGGAAGATAACACTTGGGGATTTTTTTTTCCTTATGTATTCTTCACATTGGCTGCGCCCCCCCTCTGAAACCTTGATAAGCAAAGCAGCGTGACGCGCGGTGATTGACAGCGTGAAACCAGCCAGGCGGAAAGTGCCGCCGGGCAGCCTGGGAGTTGTAGTCCTCCACCCGGCTTGGCCTTTGCGGCTCAGGAGCGCGCAGGACTACATGTTCCAGCGTGCTCTGCGGCACTGGTGCAGGCGCCGGCTGGCAATGGGAAATTCCCCGTATATGGGCCTCGACCAATCGGCGCGAAGGAGGACAGGGGTTCGGCTGTCAACCTGCGAAGCTTATTGGCTATCCTTAATGCCAATCTGCATTACGGGCGGGCGCCCGCCCCGCCCCGCCCCCCAAACACAGTGCACGTGACAAACCTGAGCGCAAACACTCCCCGCCCCGCGCCGCTGGGAATGTGAATGAGTGGCGTGATTGGCAATGACACGGTTATCCATCAAGCGCACATTACCTCGCTATTAGCGACTAATTAACAAATGCAATCATGCTTCAAATTCTGGAGGAGCAGGAAAAGAGGCAAAAAATAATAAATGTTTTGATTAGTGCGATAATTGATGAACGGTAATAAATGAAGGGCGCGCAACCCGGGCATCTTAAGCCAGCTTTTCATCCAGGTTATTCATTATTGTTGTCAACAAATGTTACAGTTTGCTTGCTGAAATATGGACCTAAAGTCAATGGGTCAAGCTGGAGAACTTACTTCTTACAAGCCTCATCCAGTCAGCAACAGGGCAACATTTGAAACGTACCGTACGATGTTAGTGCTGTGTTTTAAATTGAAACAGTAGTTTGACTTGTGACCCCTGTTCAATTCTGTCCGACTGTATTCTCATAATAGTGCAGAGACTGTTACCGGTTTGAAGCAAAAGCACTTTAGGGGCAAGAGTAGCTGTGCATAGAGCGCAGACACCAGCATATTGACCATTTCAAACTGTAGCGATTGAAAAGACTGCTGGATGCAGTTGCTTTAAAGCTTTATTTATGCCACTGTATATTGCGTAATTTCTCTAATCTAAGGAGGAAATAATAGAAATGAAGAGCGCCAACTAAATTAAAATCGCAATGTGATATTACACAATGTGCAGTATTTAATATTTATATAGAGAAACCCACCAACAGCATTTTCTGCAAAATGCATACCTGGGTGGGTCATTATAGATTCTTCAAGAGGCAAGTTTCACCATCACGATCCCTTCTAAAAGAAATCAGACAGAATTATAATGAGAAATGATAATGAACATGCATATCCTCTTTGTTGCATCGCTCTGATGAATTTGTGGTTTAAAAAATGAACACTTCATGGTGGAAAAGAAGTGGATATGGGGTAAATAGTTTGAATGAGTTACTGACCCCGATTGTAAAGGGAGCTGAATGAACACAGAGTTCGGATGAAGGGCCCACACCTGAAACATTCACTTGTTTTAGTCGTTTTCTCTCTCCGGCTGTGAGTTTCTGGCATTTTCTGTCTTCGTTTTAGTTTTGTGTGTGTGTGTGTGTTAATTGTGCTTTGACTCTTGTATCTCTCCAAGTCATTTCTTGAATCATATCGGCGACTTATTTATAAAGCCCAAAGCATTGCACAATAAATTTACTGCAGTTGTTTCCTGTCTGTGTTAATGTATGTAGGTTTAATGTGTTGTTTCTTTACTGTTTCATGCGCCGCTTTAAGGCGACCTTTGCATTATTTTCCTAACTTAAAAAAAAAGTTTCTCGTCTTTTTTTTTAAGTTGTAGTTTACTGTGGTTAGGGCTATTTTGATAGAAAATTTCCTTTGCTGTGGTTAGGGGGACACTGTCAGCACAAGTAACACATTTCGGAGACCGAAAGTCGAGAATTTTTTTTGCAATTAAGAAATACGCCATCTACTGTTTCAGGCGGCTGAAACCCGAGAGGCCAACATTCCGGGATTGGGTGGCCAGGAGGACTCAAAGCAATAAATCCAGCTCGTTTCAAAGAGACACCATTCCCACTGCTCACTTACCCAGAACATGTCAAACTTCTTCAAAAATATACACGGCGCCCATTTTCCCCATAATATAACCGAGTCTTCAGTTTAGCTTACTGTATTACAATACAATAACATACACCACTGTGTAACATGATTTAAGATCGGCGCTATTCTCTGCCCCATACAAACTTAAATTAGAATGTAGCTTGTCGCGTATTGTGGCTTAGTAGAGCTGAGAGAAACTTGTTATATTTGAATGTCGTTTTTTAAGGTTTATCTAATCTGCACATGAACCGTCCGCCCATTTTCACAAATACAAAATTATAGATTCCGAACTCCCATGTGATCCGTTTTAAAAAACCCAGGCAGGTTCGAAAATCGCCTTTTTCGTCGCTTTTTCAATTTGTAAATCCCTTTAAAATGAAAGGGATATCATCCGTCCGGTCAGTAAAAAGGAACACGGGGACCTCAATGTAATAGTTGGAACCCGCCATCTCACCGCGGGAGGTGAGAGTAGACACCACGCTCTGAACGGCCGCGCCGTGCCATCTCACACAAATCGCGGGCAGTCAAACCCGATCAAACTTCAGATCAGCATATTTAGGTTTTATCTTGTTAGTTTGCAAGTGAGAGAATTGGCGTTCTGGATGCTATTTCCAGGGACGTTTACTGAGGTCGGCACACGTTCGCAACTCATTGAAAAGAAGAATCTCCATTCAAATGGAGGGCAATAATACACTTTCAATGAGCGAGGGGGAGAAAGTGTCAACAAGCCCACAGAAGAGGCAATAACCAGTCCTCGTTGTTTATTTGCCCCTTTACTTAAACTTGGCCGGGTTTAGCCTTTCATTTCGTGTGTTTCTACCTATTGCACTGAATGTTTCTGCCACATTAGTACTGATTCCAAAAATACATTGTGCAGACATTCGTGTCTGTAACAGCGGGGCGCACTGCACTACCCGACCGACAAGGCTGTGTTATTCCATCTAGTCGGCAAAGATTCACAGCTCAAACAATTCTGGAGTTCCAGGAATTGATGTCTTCAGTCCGTCCTTCAATAAACAGATTTAAGCATTAAATGTACAAGCATGACTCAATATTGGTGTGAATTGTAATCTCAGTTGAATAAAGCTCCCTGAGAGGCATCTTGTGCACTGGCGCGGAGCCCATCGACTGGTATAGATAGCCCGCTCCCCGCATTATAACTCAGTAACCGAGAGTTATTGAACGAACGATGCTTGGCAACGCGGCAAGTTTACTAATGGAACACATTTAGTACTGTATCGGGTGTCAGCTTCAATAAACCGTACAATAATAGATCAATAGCCGCAGCATCGTGGGTGTTACAGGCGGCGATTACCACAGTGCGACATTTCATTCTCAGTGCCAGAGATCTTTAACTGGGAGACTTGGCTCTTTCCGCGGTACAGTATTTGCCCCGGAAAAGCTGTTTGTGCCTATTCGAATTGTTTAATATCACCTAACGGCAGGTTATCACACAAGGCGGGATACACGGAGGCCACCTTTCAAATGGTTCATTTTACGTATTATCGGCAACTTTGTTTTAGGTGACCGCTTGTGCATAAAGTATGATTGCAGATATAAACGGTTAAAGAGCCTGGTCCCATTACTGTTACAAAAAGGAAACTCAATTTACGAATTAAATTGGTATTTGCTGGCAACGCGCACATTTCCATACTTCAATATTGTGATTGTTAACATTAATTCTGAGAAAAATCATACTGTATATTGATAATCCATTACATCTCACACAGAAAAAAACATAAATCTTCGACATATATGCAATAAACATCCTGTTACAACAGAGGTCAAGGTCAGGCGGAGCGGAATCCTAACTGTGCGAGCAATAAACTGATTATCATTCTCGTATCGAAGTATTTTGCTTCTACCGGGATAGCGCGTTTAACTGTCGGAGTATTTGTAAATTATTTCTAACTTGAATTGAATGTATAGTTGAATACTATTCATTTCAAGGATTCGACATCGGAAATAGAGCTAAATTGACCGAGGATTTTCCCCGATTAACCAATTAACAAAATGATGGGGATCAATAAATTCACACCGCAACAACACATTAAAATACCCACTACTCTCCCAGCCAACCCCGCCAGGCACATTAAGAAACACCTCATTGTATCTTTTTGTTCTTATGTACTTTCTAGAGAACCACAGTATTGTTTGGTTTACTGAGTGAATGAGAGAGATAAATATTAGTCGTATAAATTGTTTCTAATTTTAAACCAGTCCCCTCATTTTTGTATACTGTAATATACTTTGCATTAATTAAGTGCTTTTAATATAACACGGATCCTTTTAGATTTCGAAAAAATATTCGAATTTAAATAATCGTATGAAATAAATATTTCCCTTCAATAATTAAAAACGAACACGTTGGAACCTAAAAGCGCCGTGTATTAAGGGTGTGAAGACTGTCACAGTCTACCTAACTATTAGTCATTACATTGACTAATTCAGTTACTATCGAAACTATTAGCGTCAGTTCAGAAATATCATGTTATCCCGTGCACCTATCTCTTTCTACTTCATAGGATCCGCTAGTAGAAAGTGACACAAAATCGCCATTGTGTGCTATGTGACAGCAAGGCTAATGTGAGCCGGGATAAAACTGCGGTTGAAATTCCTGACATTGCGGCCACTGTATGCAGAATATCACACCGAGAGACGTTATAAAGTAGTTTTGTGTTACAGTCTGGGGGAGAAAAGGTGGAGCGGAGTTCCTATTAACACATCTCCCAGCAGTTGTATTGGAACCTGCCAGGCAGCTGGAAAGGCTCGATTTGAGGGATGACATCGTTTTAATCTTTATTTTTAATCTTGCGGAGTCTTCCAGTAAATAACTGTACTTACTCCAAACTATACCCTGTACTTTTTAAAGCCAAGTACTGTACTTGTCAAATAAATATAATTAGTATCTCGCCGTTTCATTTACAAGTTGTAACTACACAAAATACACGGGGCTTTGATGTCGAGTTGAAATGTAAAAAATGAGAAGTCGCACAACACCAGGTTATTGTGTCTGTTTCTGTTCCTTGTTTAAACAATATTATTTCAAGTCGAAATGAAAGTGCAATTCTACAGTGTTGTACAAACGGGAAAGGCACCAGAGAAGGATGCAATGCCTAGAAACTATTCGACAGTCTGGTTGGCTAGTTACCTAATATGATTTGCAACTGAAAGTGTTTCTGTCGTGCTCATATTTTTCATCGACATTCATTTTTTCCATCACCAGTTTTATGGATTGCGTTTGAAACGATCAAGCGGGTTTTTTTTTTACTGTGTGTTGGACCTGCTCCAACTATTACCCCATCAGTATCACGTAGCCTGATTGGGTTTGTCCCAGAATAAATTAATCACAAGTGTAGCTTTGTACCACTGGATGCGCTGGAATATTTTTTCATTAAATTATTTCTGTTTAAAAGCAAGACAAATAATATATGCATGCACAAAATAAATTATATTAGTAGCCGATTGCTCACGGGTCGCCAGGGGTCTGAGGCTTCTTGTGATGTTCAGTTACTAAGGTGGCCTGTCCCTTTAAGGCCACTTCTCAGGTACTTCCTGTGTAGCAGTGGCCTGAACAGGCACAATTAGAAGTTAATTGCTGAAGGAAGTTTTCGTAGATTGGCTGGTGCTCTGGGGGAGAGGCCAGGTTATCAAGATTGAAAATACATGAACAGATGATTGGCTTTCTTTCTATACCTTTGCTGCTTTGAAGTGCAGTTTCTGAAGTGTGGTGAAGGTAGACATTTATATATAGTAGAAACACAAAGCAAAGTACTGCAGATGCTGGAAATCTGAAAACAAAAACAGAAAAGGCTGGAAATGCTCAGTGTATTGGCCTGCTGGTTGGGAAAGGTGCTGGGTCAGAAAAGGCCGTTGGACCAGCCTTGTGGGAGGGGGGGAGGTGTGTGATCAGAAAGGCAGTGTGGGGATGGGAGCCTTGAGGCAACATTTATATAAAGTTGCAGGCAAGTAGGAATTAAAATAATATTTTTAAGTCAAATGCAAAACCTAAGGGCTGAAAATATAGGCAGGCGAGCAGGCATTGTTTATAAGGAGAAATTTAGGCAGACAGCTAGAAGAGGCTGATCGCTTCAGTGAGGAAATGGCGTGGCTGTACAGTTCCGCCAGTGTGGGGAGGCCTGCAACTGCACCATCACAGGGACTGTTTACATATTTGGCTTTCTATTCACCACAATACTTCTGCAGCTGTGGATTTGCTCAACCACTCCCTCATCTTTGTTGCTCTTGTCGCCAGCAAAATATTTATTCTCTCTCATCCCAGTCATTTCCTTTGGTACAACCCTCATCTTTGCTCCCTCATCCAAGGGGCACAGACTTGAGCATGTCTGGTGCAGAATTGATTTAGCTATCCACCATCAGAACTGGCTGGACCACATCAAGTTCTAGCAGGCCTAACTCTGATCTGCCAGAAGCACCCACTACTCCAGGATCATCCCGGAGTGCAAAGATAACCTTCGGCTTCGCTTCTGCACTACCAGCCATCTCGTTAAACCCCTCTACCCTGCTCCCTCCACCCTCACCTCTAACAACAAGTGCAAAGAGCTCCAGACAGAAGGAGATATTGGGACAGGTGATTAAAAGCTTACTCACAGAGGTAGGTTCTAAGGAGCGTCTTAAAGGAGGAGAGAGAGGTAGCGAGGCAGAGAGATTTAGGATGGGAATTCCAGAGCTTAAGGTCTTGGCAATTGAAGGCACGGCTGTCAATGGTGGAGCAATGAAAATTAGGGATGTGCAAGAGACCAGAATTGGAGGAGTGCAGAGATCTCGGCTGGAGGAAGGAAGGAAGAAAGGAAGGAAGGAAGGAAGCAAGCAAGGAAGAAAGGAAGGAAGGAAGAGAGGAAGTTAGTTAGTTAGTTAGTTGACAAACAATGCAAAACTTTCAAACAGGAGAGAATTAGAGTACAAATGATATATATTCCCACAAGAAATAAAGGGGGTGCAGCAAAAGCTGAAGTTCCTTGGATGAATAAAGAAATTGAAATTAAAATGATACTTTAAAAAGAGGCCTAAGGCAAATTTAGGACTAATAATAAAAATATATCACACGTATAGATATATGGAGAAGAAACATAGAAACATAGAAACTAGGAGCAGGAGTAGGCCATTCGGCCCGTCGAGCCTGCTCCACCATTCAATACGATCATGGCTGATCATCCAAATCCAGTACCCTGTCCCTGCTTTCTCACACAGAATCCCCATCGAGCCTGCACCGACACATATCCCACCCTATCCCCATAACCCCACGTATTTAATTCCCCCTAACATATCCCTTCCTATCCTATCCCCGTAACCCCACATATTTAATCCCCCCCTAACACTAAGGGTCAATTTATCATAGCCAAATCAACCTAACCCGCACATTTTTGGAATGTGGGAGGAAACCGGAGCACCCGGAGGAAACCCACGCAGACACGGGGAGAATGTGCAAACTCCACACAGACAGTCACCCGAGGCCAGATTCGAACCCGGGTCTCTGGCGCTGTGAGGCACCAGTGCTAACCACTATGCCACCGTGTTGTAAAAAAAAATAGAAAAGTAAAATAATAGTTAAAGAAAGATTGGAATGAATGAGAGATAAAAAAGGGAATCTTCTCATGTAGGATGCAGGAGTACAGAAATATTAAATGTATACTTTGCCTCAGCTTTCAGAGAAGAATATGATTGTAGGAATGAAAGGGTACAAGAGGAGGACATGGAATAATTAGATAGGGTTACTATAGATAAGGAAGTAGTACTGAAAAGGTTGGTAGATCTCAAAGTGGAATAGGCACCAGATCCTGATGGGCAGCATCCTAGAATGCTGCAGGAAGTCAGAGAGGAAACAGCAGAGGCTTTGACCACAATCTTTTAAACATCTTTGGAAGTGGAAGTTGTGCTTGAGGACTGGAGGGTTGAAAATGTAACATTACTTTTCATGAAGGGAGAAAAGGTTAAACCAGGTAACTATGGACCAGTTAACCTAGCATTGGCAGTGGGTAGGCTTCTAGAGACCATAAGATGGAGTAAAATCAGTATTCATTTAAAAAGACATGGATTAATTAAGGACAGCCAGTACAGATTTTTAAAGGCAAGTCATGTCTGACAAACTTAATACAATTCTTAAGGAAATAATAGAGCTCACTGATAAAACAAAGATGCAGTGGATGTTATGTATGTGGGTATTTAAAAGGCATTTGAATAAAGTTATAAATAGGAGGCTTGTTGATAAAATGAAAGCATATTATATTAAAAGGAATATGGCAGCATAAAAAAAATATATAAAGGATATTACATAAAAATAACAATAGAATGCAAGATCAGAGGGCAGGAGATAATTCGACCGGAGTGCACGGACATAATTCAGTCATACATTCCTTCCTTATTTTTATGTCTTATCCTTTGATTTTATATTATTATTTATAGCTAAGTAGAAAAAACTTAGAGCCATTTATTTTAAGAGGCTAAGAAATTGGAGACAATGGGGGGAATTTTAATCTAAAAGAAAGGGAGGGTTAGGAGTGGTGGGGGTAGTTAAAGTGTTAAAAATCGGAATCTCGATCTGAACCCACTTCTGGTTTTAACGGAGGCGGGATGGGAGGTGGGACGGGGATGGGACGGGAGGTGGAACGGGGGCGGGGTGGGAGGTGGGACGGGGATGGGACAGGGATGGGACGGGAGGTGGGACGGGGATGGGACGGGAGGTGGGACGGGAGGCAGGACGGGAGGTGGGACGGGGATGGGACGGGAGGTGGGACGGGAGGCGGGACGGGAGGTGGGACGGGGATGGGACGGGGATGGGACGGGAGGTGGGACGGGAGGCGGGACGGGAGGTGGGACGGGGATGGGACGGGAGGTGGGACGGGAGGTGGGACGGGGATGGGAAGGGAGGTGGGATGGGAGGTGGGACGGGGGGTGGGACGGGGATGGGAAGGGAGGTGGGACGGGAGGTGGGACGGGGATGGGACGGGAGGTGGGACGGGAGGCGGGACGGGAGGTGGGACGGGGATGGGACGGGAGGTGGGACGGGAGGCGGGACTGGAGGTGGGACGGGGATGGGACAGGGATGGGACGGGAGGTGGGACGGGAGGCGGGACGGGAGGTGGGTCGGGGATGGGACGGGGATGGGACGGGAGGTGGGACGGGGATGGGACGGGAGGTGGGACGGGAGGTGGGACGGGGATGGGACGGGAGGTGGGACGGGAGGCGGGACGGGGATGGGACGGGGATGGGACGGGGGGTGGGACGTGAGATGGGACAGGAGGCGGGACGGGGATGGGACGGGATGTGGGACTGGGGTGGGACGGGGATGGGATGGGAGGCGGGATGGGATGGGAGGCGGGACGGGGGGTGGGACGGGGATGGGACAGGAGGTGGGACGGGAGGTGGGACGGGGGGTGGGACGGGAGGTGGGACGGGGATGGGACGGGAGGTGGGACGGGAGGTGGGACGGGGATGGGACGGGAGTTGGGACGGGAGGCGGGACGGGAGGTGGGACGGGAGGTGGGACGGGGGCGGGACGGGGATGGGACGGGGATGGGACGGGGATGGGACGGGGATGGGACGGGAGTTGGGACGGGAGGTGGGACGGGAGGTGGGACGGGGATGGGACGGGAGGTGGGACTGGGGTGGGACGGGGATGGGACGGGAGGTGGGACGGGGGCGGGACGGGGATGGGACGGGGATGGGACGGGGATGGGACGGGGTTGGGACGGGGATGGGACGGGAGTTGGGACAGGGATGGGACGGGGATGGGACAGGAGTTGGGACGGGAGGCGGGACGGGGATGGGACGGGAGGTGGGACGGGAGGTGGGACGGGGGCGGGACGGGGATGGGACGGGGATGGGACGGGGATGGGACGGGGATGGGACGGAGTTCGGACGGGGGCGGGACGGGGATGGGACGGGAGTTGGGACGGGAGGCGGGACGGGAGGCGGGACGGGAGGTGGGACGGGGGCGGGACGGGGATGGGACGGGGATGGGACGGGGATGGGACGGGGATGGGACGGAGTTCGGACGGGGGCGGGACGGGAATGGGACGGGGATGGGACGGGGATGGGACGGGGATGGGACGGGGATGGGACGGGAGGCGGGACGGGAGGCGGGACGGGAGGTGGGACGGGAGGTGGGACAGGAGGTGGGACAGGGGGCGGGATGGGGATGGGAGGGGGATGGGACGAGGGCGGGACGGGGATGGGACGGGGATGGGACGGGGATGGGACGGGGGCGGGACGGGGATGGGACGGGGATGGGACGGGGGCGGGTCGGGGCGGGATGGGGGCGGGCAGGCAAACCACTGCCAGGAGGCGGGACAGCAATTTAAAAATTACAACGAGGCTCGAAGCCTCTTCAACCTACATTTTGTGTTTAACTGTAGCTAGTCGGGTTTTGCACACCTCATAAAACCCGACAATTACAGTAAGACGAGTATTGCTGCATCCAGGAGGTAAGTGCCTTTACACCAACCTCCGGGATCCAGGGTCCCTGCCTAACCCATCCCCCGCAATCAGAGAACCCTGCCCCGGCCTCCAATCCCCTTCCTGGACTCCACCACCCAGGCCACCAATTCCCCCCACCCCCACAGCCTCCGATGCCTCCACGAGGCTTCCCCCTCGCGGCCCATCGCCCCCGATCTTCGGCATATCCCCCACCGTGCCCCTGATGGCCAGTGATTGTCAGCTGAGTCCCCTCCCCAGGCTCCTAACGGCCTGTGATTGTCGGTTGAGTTCCCTCCCCTCTCCGGGCTCCTAACAGCTCGTGATTGTCGGTTGAGTTCCCTGCCCCATGCTCCTCCCGGCCCACTATTGCCTGCTGAGTCCGACCCCCACCCCCACCCTTGCTGCTCCGGCCCGCGATCATGGTAAGTCCGACACCCCCCCCCATCCTTGCTTCTACAGCCGACCCCGGCCCCCACGCGATCTCTCTCTCCCTCCCTCCTCTGTGCGGCCTAATGCCGCAGGCCTACCCATCCGGAGCCAGCCAGCCTCTCAATCTGACTGGCTGCAGGTGGGAAACAGAGGCCTTGCATACAAATCAGGCCCTGCCGTTAAAGTCAGCAGGGCCTGTGGGAAACCCGTTCTCTCAGGTTTCCCGATCGCCTTGGAGCCCCGTCCCCCCCTTCCCCATTAAAATTCCGAGAAAAAGAGAGAGTGCAATAACAATCCAAGCTATGGGCTGGGAGAGAGGTATTAGTTGGGAGAAATGGTAACAATATGAGGCATACACTAAGAATGTGCATGGAGATAATAAAAAGTATGGGGGCAGAGTGAATATAGAGAAAGTTAGAGATAGAGATAGAGATAGTGTAGAGCAGTGAAAACACAATTTTCAGCAAATGAGTAGCAACAACAAGAAAGCTATTTGTGATGTTGTGCAAACATTCACCACTGTGTCATGAAGTAGTACTAGCTGAAAAATAAGCCATTGAAAAATAAAGCAGCAGCTTCCAGTCCACGCATGTGTTATAAGGATTGCAATATATCACATTGTTGCTGTTGTCACATATGCAAATTTAATTTGTAATATTCATAACTGCTTTAAAGAAATGACAGAGGCCCTAAAATTGCTGGGCCTGTGAGGTTGGAATAAGGACTCGTTGATTTTAATTTAAAAATATGAAGAAAATAGAATATAGCAGTATCTTTAAATCAATCATAATTTACAACACATTCTGGGGTCAAAATGACTCAAGCCCAACTCCACTGCAACTAGTGCCATGGGGCTGGGCCTCAGGACACCAATGTGACTGGCTGTTGACCCGGACCCAAATCCTTAGGCTGGAATCATTAGCATTAAAGGGGTTAATGTCTCCGTCATTTATGGTGCTTTTGGGTCATCAGCTTGTGGGGGGGAGGGGGGTGCGGAGGGTGGGTGGGGAGGGATCAGGATAATCTGAATAGCGCAATTGATTGTCATTGGGAAGCTGGTATTAGCGGTCCACCACCACATTTGTGCAGTAATATACCCCTGCTTCATTTTGGCTTCAATTTGGCTGCAGGAAAGGCGGAACTGTTGAGTATTCTGGTGGAGGACTGTTAACCTGCCAGTCCTGTCTTTCTGAGTGACGCCACGATAGAAGGGGTAAAAGGCAATTAGCACCAACCCCCTCCCAAATCCCTCCAGAGACTTGAGTACATAATCCAGGCTGATACTCCAGTGCTGAGGGAGTCTTGCACTGTCGGAGGTGCCGTCTTTTGGATGAGATCGTTAAACCGAGGCCCCGTCTGCTCTCTCAGGTGGACATAAAAGATCCCATGGCACTATTTCGAAGAAGAGCAGGGGAGTTCTCCCCGGTGTCCTGGCCAATATTTATCCCTGAACCAACATCACTGAAAACAGATTATCTGATCATTATCACATTGCTCTATGTGGGACCTTGCTGTGTGCATATTAGCTGTCGTGTTTCCTACATTACAACAATGATTACACTTCCGAAGTACTTCAATGGCTGTAAAGTGCTTTTGGACATCTTAGGTCATGAAAGTGCTATATAAGTCTTTCTTTTTCTTTTTCCCACTGTAATTTCAGAATATATAGAAAAGGGCGGACACCTGGCAGAAATGGGTCTTTTCCCAAATTCCAGCCTTCCAGCCCAACTTGAGCCCTCGTTTCACCCTCTCAGGTACAGCAATTTCAGGGTCTCTGTGCCATTTCTTTTAAGTAGTTGTGAATATTGCAAATTAAATTTCGATAACCTTCAGAACACCTGCCAGTTGGTGCTTACAGTCTTGACTGCTTTCACTGATAGAGTAAAAAGTACAAGGTTCAATGGCAAGACTGACAAGTGCAGCAACATTATCTGTAGTGATTTTGTTAAAGATTTGTTTGCCATCTTGAGAGGCCAAAATGAGGGAGTGAGAAATAAAACCAGAGAATCCTGATAGCTTTTACTGTGTTCTGCAGTTGTCTTTGTTGCCTCTATTGCTTTTCCCTTTCCTCCCCTCCTCCCATCTCCCTTCCACCACAGGAGCAGTCTAGCAGAGGCTTATCCAACTGTACACAAGCAAATAAGTATTCAGTCACTTCTTTGTGGAGATTAAAATCTCAGTGCAAGACTTTGTGACTTTTCATCAGAGCTTTAGCAGCTTTATCAGTTAATTGTGCAAACACAGAAGAATGTTTAATGATACTGAAGAGAAGCCTGTGATTTATTTAATCTTTCACTTTGCATGGGAATCCTACCTGTGGAGACCTAACAATAAGGTGGCCAAGGGAATAAGGGAATGCAAACCAAGTTTACTGAAACCTTTTTTGTTGCGTATGCTTCTCTGTACCACTTGTTGAGTGAATACATTTAAATAGATAATTAAACGCCTCACACCAATAGACTCAGCCAGCTGTATTTAGGCATTGGAGATATCGTCCTTAAGAGTAAAACTTATTTACCACAAAATGGATCTCTCCAGTGGGGGTTATTGTTTACTCACATCATGCTGTTCAGCAGTGACCTCCTGATATATCTCCCGCTGTGTGTAAAGTTAAAGAAAAAATATTTTACTAAACTAGCAACAGTTTATGATAAGGAGGGTGGTGGTAGTGATTTATATTGAGAATTGGTAAAAGCATTGTTCTTTAACATCACACACAGAGGAAAATATAACCCCTGATGTTTAGACATGATAGTTAATGAGACTTTCTATAAATAGCTATGATGAAATGTTGTTTCATGAGGTTACAAGCTAGATATGGATGAGGAAGGCTGTTCAATCCATCCTTACTCATCCATCCAGAGGGAACCTACAGTTCTCCATCACAGCATTCAGCTATTGCTTAAACAAATTTAGAGGCTAGTAATACAAACTTTGGTTCCCAAAGTGGTGTTGATCATCAGGCGTTGGGTCCCTACATTATGGGACACTGAGGCCTTACAAGCATTAAATGCACAGTGCACATGATAATCTGACCTGGATGTGCCTGAGGCATTGGAGCCCAGTTGTGCACCAGGCTCATTAAGGTCCAATTAACATGCAAATTAGGAGAGGCCTCCATTATGCAATTGAAGTTCCTGAACAGTGCTCCATTGGCAGAGAGTCCATATTAAATGGGTACTGCATGGGAGGCCTGCTCCCTTAGGTGTGCCCTTGCTCTCAAACATACATTATTTGTTTTTCTTATAACTCTTTATAATTTATTGTTTATCTGCTGATGTCAAAGAAAGGAAGGTAATGAAACTTCTTTGAGCTTTGCTGGAAGCTTCTTGAATCTGTATCATATCTGTAATCTGTGCCTATTTCCCCAGTTAATAGTCTTTGGGGGAGAAATTCAGTATCGCCCCATTTGGGGCGCAATTATCGGCCGGGCGCAAAGTTTAGCGCCTGGCGCTAATTATCGCCTCCAACTGCAAACTTGGCTTCTATCACTCCTGGAGGTGATTGGAGCGCTAAATCAGGTGCTACACACCTTTCTTAAGGCGCTAACGCTGAGGAGCGAGGCGCTACCTCAGAGCGCTGGCGAAGCTTATGTGATGTCAGTCAGCAATGGAACACAGACACACTGACGCTGGCCAGTTCTTAAAGGGGAGGGTCGATCTTGCTCTCCATCCACACCCTGCTCATTGCAGCCTTGAATCTTGGCCTGGAGAGACCTGTACATCAAATCTGCTGGAAAGAACAATGGCGAGGCCCAGGGAAAGAGCTCAGAGTGCAGCCCCCATAGTCTCTTCTAAATCGATGCAAGGAAGATCAAATCAAAATGAACCTGCAAAGTGTTACTCAGTATCCAAAACTCCTTCACACAGCGTTGAATATCTTCCGAAGTCTCTCTCTCTGTCTCTCAGAATGCGTGGTGAAAAAATGTCGCCGAAAGAAAAAGGCAGGAAGCGGTCACCTTTAAATAGCGCTCCCCCGTCCCAAAGACTGGTGTGGGAAAAATGGGTTTTGCTTCTTGGGACACTGGCACCAGTACTGGGGCAGGAGAGAGCTGTTCCGTTGGGACGGACTTCACTTGGCCAGTGCTGGGACTAGTGTCCTGGCGAATCGAATAACTAGGGCTGTGGAGAGGGCTTTAAACTAATTAGTGGGGGGGAGGTTTCAAGAGAGCAAAAAATAAAAATGACAACAGAGAGGGTCATAGACATAGGTAGCAGTAGGGGAATCACAAATCAGAGCGTGGCAGGAAGGGACAGAGTGTGTGGAGTAAAAGGTAAACTGGTAAAAAGTGAAAAAGCAGGAACTAAGTGCCACAAAGCATATTTGAAAGTTCTCTATCTGAATGCACGTAGCATTCGTAACAAAATAGATGAGTTAATGGCACAAATAACTACATATGGTTATGATATTGTGGCCATTACAGAAACATGGCTGCAGGGTGACAATGCCTGGGAATTAAACATACCAGGTTATTTAACGATCAGGAAGGACAGGCAGGAAGGAAGGGGAGGTGGGGTGGCTATGTTAATAAAGGAAGGAATCACTGTAATACAGAGTAATGATATTGGGTCAAAAAATCATGATAATGAAACAGTTTGGGTGGAGATAAGGAATAATAAGGGGAAAAAAACATTAGTGGGCGTAGTCTATAGGCCTCCGAACAGTTGCAACTCTATTGGACGGAGTATCAATCAGGAAATAGTTGAGGCATGTAATAAGGGAACATCTATAATTATGGGGGATTTTAACTATCATATTAATTGGACAAATCAAATGGGGCAGGGCTGCCTTGAGGATGAGTTCATTGAGTGTATTAGGGATGGGTTTCTTGAGCAGTATGTAACTGAACCGACCAGGGGGCAAGCAACCTTAGATCTGGTCCTGTGTAACGAGACAGGATTAATTAAAAATGTCCTAGTAAAGGATCCCCTTGGAATGAGTGACCATAACATGGTTGAATTCCATATTCAATTAGAGGGTGAGAAGGTTGGATCTCAAACAAGCGTGCTAAGCTTGAATAAAGGAGACTATGAAGGTATGCGAGCGGAATTGAGTAGAGTGGATTGGGAAAATAGATTAAAGGGTAAGACGACACATGATCAGTGGTGTACATTCAAGGAGTTATTTTACAACTTCCAAAAAAAATATATTCCACTGAAAAGAAAAGGGTGTAAAAGAAAGGACAGTCATCCGTGGCTAAGTAAAGAAATTAAGGATAGTATTCGACTAAAAACAAGGGCATATAAGGTAGTGAAATCTAGTGGGAGGACAGAGGATTGGGAAAACTTTAAAAGGCAGCAAAAAATAACAAAAAGATTGATTAAGAAAGGGAAGATAGATTATGAAAGTAAATTAGCAAAAAATATAAAAACAGATAGTAAGAGTTTTTATAGTTATATAAAAAGAAAAAGGGTGGCTAAAGTAAATGTTGGTCCCTTAGAGGATGAGACCGGGAAATTAATGGTGGGAAATATGGAGATGGCAAAAACACTGAATGAATATTTTGTATCAGTCTTTACAGTAGAGGACACTAAGAATATCCCAACACTGGACAAACAGGGGGCTATAGGGGGAGAGGAGCTAAACACGATCAAAATCACTAAGGAAGTGGTACTCGGTAAAATAATGGGACTCAAGGCGGATAAATCACCTGGACCTGATGGCTTACATCCTAGAGTCTTGAAGGAAGTGGCAGTAGGGATTGTAGATGCATTGGTAATAATTTTTCAAAACTCCCTGGATTCCGCTAAGGTCCCGGCAGACTGGAAAACTGCTAATGTAACACCCTTATTTAAAAAGGGCAGTAGACAGAAGGCTGGTAACTATAGACCGGTTAGCCTAACATCTGTGGTAGGTAAAATTTTGGAGTCCATTATTAAGGAAACAGTAACAGGACATTTGGATAATCATAATTTAATAGGACAAAGTCAGCATGGTTTTACGAAGGGGAAGTCATGTTTGACAAATTTGCTGGAGTTCTTTGAGGAAGTAACATATAGAGTGGATAAAGGGGAACCAGTGGACGTAGTGTATTTAGACTTCCAAAAGGCATTTGACAAGGTGCCACACAAAAGATTATTGCTTAAGGTAAAAAATCACGGAATTGGGGGTAATATTCTGGCATGGATAGAGGATTGGCTATCTAACAGAAAGCAAAGAGTTGGGATAAATGGTTCATTCTCAGACTGGCAATCAGTAACTAGTGGTGTTCCACAGGGGTCAGTGCTGGGTCCCCAACTCTTCACAATCTATATTAACGATTTGGAGGAAGGGACCAAGTGTAACATATCAAAATTTGCAGATGATACAAAGATGGGAGGGAAAGTAGTGAATGAGGAGGACATAAAAAACCTGCAAGGGGACATAGACAGGCTAAGTAAGTGGGCAGAGATTTGGCAGATGGAATACAACACTGGAAAGTGTGAGGTGATGCACTTTGGCAGGAAAAATCCTAGAGCAATTTATTATCTTAATGGCAAGAAACTGGAGAGTACTGAAGTGCAAAGGGATCTGGGGGTCCTGGTGCACGAAACTCAAAAGGTTAGTATGCAGGTGCAGCAAGTGATTAAGAAGGCAAATGGAATGTTGGCTTTCATTGCTAGGGGGATAGAATATAAAAATAGGGAGGTATTGCTTCAGTTGTACAAGGTATTGGTGAGACCGCACCTGGAATACTGCATACAGTTTTGGTGTCCTTACTTAAGGAAAGACATCCTTGCTCTCGAGGCAGTGCAAAAAAGGTTCATTCGGTTAATCCCGGGGATGAGGGGGTGGTCATATGAGGAGAGGTTGGGTAGATTGGGACTCTACTCATTGGAGTTCAGAAGAATGAGAGGCGATCTTATTGAAACATATAAGATTGTGAAGGGGTTGGATCGGGTGGATGCGGGGAGGATGTTCCCGATGACGGGTGAGACGAGAACTAGGGGACATAGTCTTAGAATAAGGGGCTGCTCTTTCAAAACTGAGATGAGGAGGAACTACTTCACTCAGAGGGTGGTAGGTCCATGGAATATGCTGCCACAAAAAGCTGTAGAAGCTACAACATTAATTAAATTTAAAACAGAAATAGACAGTTTCCTAGAAGTAAAGGGCATTAAGGGTTACGGGGAGCGGGCAGGAATTTGGACATGAGTCTAGGTTCGGATCGGTCATGGCCCTGTGGGTAGTGGAGCGGGCCCAGGGACTGTGTAGCCTGATTCTGCTCCTATTTCGTGTGTGCAATTCTGTTAGATGCAGGAGATGGTTCTGTGATAGATAGTAGATTGGCGGTTAGGATCAGATCAGCCATGATCTTATTGAATGGCGGAGCAGGCTCGAGGGGCCGATTGGCCTACTCCTGCTCCTATTTCTTATGTTCTTATGTTCTTATGTTCCCGACTGCAAAACGCTCCCCTCAACCTGTCGTTGCTAGCAGCAGGCGGTAAGGCAGGGGGCGCCACTCAATATCCGGTCTGGGGCGCTACCGGGGCGTTGCACGCTTGACTGACATCACGATCTGCGGGCACAGGAGATCGTGGTGGTAGTGTTTAGAGCCATTGCAAAATGTCTGGTCAATTTCGCGAGCGGCGTAAACATCGCCGTGCCCGGGCGCGAGTTGCTTTGCTCCCCATTAGTTCCCTGTTAAGACGCTAACAGGAGGCACAAACCAACCGAATTTTTCCCCCATAGTATAGAACATAAGAACATAAGAATTAAGAGCAGGAGTAGGCCATACGGCCCCTTGAGCCTACTCCGCCATTCAAAAAGATCATGGCTGATCATCAACCTCAACTCCACTTTCCCACCCGATCTCCATATCCCTTGATTCCCCTAGAGTTCAAAAATCTATCTCTCAGCCTTGAATATACTCAAAGACCCAGCATTCACAGCCTTCTGGGGCAGAGAATTCCAAAGATTCACAACCCTCTGAGTGAAGAAATTCTTCCTCATCTCAGTCTTAAATGGCCTACCCCTTATCCTGAGACTATGCCCCCTAGCTCTAGACACTCCAGCCAGGGGAAACAACCTCTCAGCATCTACCCTGTCAATCCCCTTCAGAATCTTGTATGTTTCAATGAGATCACCTCTCATTCTTCTGAACTCCAGAGAGTATAGGCCCATTCTACACAATTTCTCATCATAGGACAGCCCTCTCATCCCAAGAATCAATCTAGTGAATCTTCGTTGCACCGCCTCCAAGGCAAGTATATCCTTTCTTAGCTAAGGAGACCAAAACTGTGCACAGTACTCCAGGTGTGGTCTCACCAAGGCCCTGTACAATTGTAGCAAGACTTCCTTACTCTTATACTCCAACTCCCTTGCAATAAAGGCCAACATGCCACTCGCCTTCCTTATTGCTTGCTGTACCTGCATGCTAGCTTTCTGTGTTTCTTGCACGAGGACACCCAAATCTCTCTGAACACCAAGTTTCTCACCATTTAAAAAATATTCTGTTTTTCTATTCTTCCTACCAAAGTGAATAACCTCACATTTCCCTACATTATACTCCATCTGCCACCTTACTGCCTACTCACTAAGTCCATCTATATCCATTTGCAGACTCGTGTTCTCCTCACAGCTTACTGTCCCACCTAGCTTTGTATACCTCATTGAGAAGAGCTATGGATATGACTATGGGCACACCTCTCTCTGTTTGCAGGTTCCAGAGGAGCAGAATGACAGAAGACGTGCTAGACAGGTAGATTAGGTATTTAATTAGGACTCATTCACATTCGACTCTGTCAGCGGCTGCAATGACCTTTCACATGGCAGAAGCATTCCAAGGAGCCAGGCGATCTTCAGTGCGTACTTGCATCATGCAGGTCACTAATGGATTCTTTTCCACGGCCAATGAATTTATCAGTTTCCCTTTGGAAAGCAGCCAGCAGTAGGAAAGAGCCTTTCACTTCTACTGCGTGGCACGATTATCCGTGGCTTTATTACCGTACTCGGATGGCCACACATGATCCCACCCCCAATGCCACCCCCTTCATGAACAAAAGGGTTACCTCTCCATGAATGTACGGCTGCTCAGTGACCATAGGAACTCAATTAGGTACGTAAATGCTTGTTATCATGGCAGCTCATGTAATTATTTCATCCTATGTTAGTCAATGGTGCCAGTGTTATTTGAAGGGCCATGAAGACTGCATGTTGGTTGCTGGGGGAGCGAGGATATGCATTGCAGGCGTGGCTCATGACAACTGTGCAAAAGCTAAGGGCAAAAACTGAGTAGGGCAACAATTCAGCACATGCTTCCACCAGGGTATTAGTCAAGCATACCATCAGCATCCTAAAGCAGTGATTCAGATGCCTGGACAGGTCAGGGAGAGTGCTACAGTCTGGGCTGGCCAAAGTGTCAAAGATTTTTTCGTAGCTTGCTGTGCCCGATACAACTTTGCCCTACAAAGGGGCATCGCTGTGCAGCAGGCAGAAGAAGAAAAAGAGCAGCAACCAGAGGCAGAAAATGACCCAGACCACCAGACAGAATCCTGAACAATCAACAGTTCACTCAGACCAAACATTTAAATCTCTGTAGCTGCCAATGCACAGTAGTCATCTTTACGTGTTGCCAATACTCTTGCCACATCAAGTTCACTTTCACTTTGGACACAGGCAGAAAACTGGCGGTTGCAGATCAGCTGCCCTTTATAGACTTTGCCGAATTTTTCTAACACTTCTGCTCCCGCTCAGTGTCCATCATTCATCCCCCTGTGGAACATTTCTGTTGTTGTTATCATTGTTGTCATCAAAAAATAATTCCTGATATGGATTAATCTGAAATTGGAGCAGTTAAATCTATTCAGATTTATACAGATTTGCCCAGTTCGGAGCAGTTACATTAGGCAATTTTGAAAGTCTTTTCAGTTTGATTTGTAAAAATGTGGAAAATTGTGGATCTAGAAAATTATACGCCAAACACACATTTGACAAAAACAACAGAAATGGGAGCGAAGATATAAGGATTATGAAAAAAAAGATTCAGCAGTGAAGATGGTGGCTCATGTTAGGGTACAGTCCCACAAGTATTAGCAGACCACATGTACCATTCTTTATATGTGAGCATAGACAATGAATGTCATTAAGCTACTCAATCACAGTGTGTATAGTAATCAAGCCTGATCCTGTCCTTACCCAATGTCCACACCCAGTGCACTTTGCAGACAGTGTTACTAGGATAATGAGCAAGAGTGGGAACTCTGGCTAATTTTTCCCGGGAGCACCGAGACCAATCGTTGCACCAGCTAACTCAGCACAGACCAGGAATCAAGCCTGAGGCCTTCTTGGTTGTATGACTTGATATATTGTGTGGTACATTTACCAACTAAGCCAATGGGGGAACTGCAAACATATGAGCTCACCTGATTGTTGCTTTGTGAGTAAGTCGATGACATACTCTGCTTAAATGGTTTGCACACTTCAGTAATGTTTTATATAGATGTCATAATAAGTCAATGTTTCTACTGCAACAAATGTAGTTTCAATAACAACTAAACTTTTCCAGCTGTCAATAATAACGTACCAGATTTTGCAGATGATTCAATAAATGCTTATTCTGTCTCTTGATGGCTGATCATCAGAGATCAGAACCTCCATTACTACAGTTGAATTGAAGGATATGTGGTTGTTATTCACTGAAATGGAAGCACAGGCCTTTTAAAGGATCTTTCTTATGGCAGCACTAATTGAATTCATTTTGTTTTTCTTTTCCCTGCACAGATGATGCACAATGAAAACAGGTCCAGTGCTTGTCAGGAAATGGTTCATGCAGGCAACGAGCTGGAAATGACTTAAATATAGGCTGTAGAATAGCAACTCTACGTGTTGGGCTCGATTTTGCCATTGGAGGCGGGCTGGGGGCGTGTCAGGTGGTCGTCGTGACAGGATCTCGACTCCGATGTGAAGTGGGACAAAAGTGCGATTTTGCCCTAATTGGGCACTTGATTTCCAGCGTGTGGAAACCCCTGGCCCAATGAGCCTTTTCATACAGAAGGTCACCTCCGATGATGTCATCAATGCTGCTGGCTTTAAGGCCTGCAAGCAGCCTTGCTTCTTTTTCAGCCTTTAAACTTTATGCTCATTGTTCTGAGTGCTTCCTTCAGCAATTATGTCCACCAATAGACCAAAGTGTGCTCCAGGATTCGATGAGGCCTCCCTCCAAGCTCTGGTGGAGGGTGCAAGAGCAAATAAGGAGGTGCTCTTCCCTTCCTCAGGGAGGAAAAAGCCTCCCCAGCAGACTAAAGCTGTGTGGCCCAAGAGGTAAACGCAATTTCTATGTGCAGCAGAACCTGGCTGCAGTGCAGGAAGAGGTTTCATGACCTTGTCCGCACAGGAAAAGTGAGTATGACTTTCCCATCACCCTCAATCTGATCCCCATCGCCTCTCATCACCAGCACTCTGCTTTGCTAACCTCTTCCTCCACATCCCACTTGACCCTTACATCCCTGCACCCTTACCCATTCCCTCTCTCTCTATGGTCACATTCACTTAACTATTCGACCATGCAGCCCTCACACTCCCTATCACTGTGACGCAATGACAACAACTTACAACACACAGGGAGGGCCCTTTGTTTCCTTCTAAGCATCTATGCTATGGATTCTCTACACTCACTCCTTCATTCTCACTCAAACTCCACTTGTGTCCCTCATTGCAGGAAAAGAGAGCCCACAATAAGAGGGCAAGAGCGAGGACAGGAGGAGGGCCACCCTCAGTAGCCCAGCTCACCGCTTCGGAGGAGGCAGCCCTGGAGATCGCCCGAGTGGAGGATGATTCACAACTGGGGGACAGACAGACAGACGGGCGCATCACAGCAAGCTGGTGACAGAATAGTTTTGCATCTCTCTCATTGACATTGCATGAGTGACTGATAATGATTCTGATGCTCTAACAGATTGACTTATGATCATCTGCAATTCAATGTGCATGCAACCTTTACCTCACATCTCCAACTCTTTCCTTTACTCCCCCACAGGACCATCGAGAGCTCCCGTCCCCACTGTCCAGGAGGAACAACCTGAGCCTCAAGACTCCTCAGAGGAAGCTGCAACCTCTGAGGGCGCAGCGTTAGCAGAATTCAGCGCACCCAGCACCAGCGCAGACACTCACACCTCGGTGGGACCTTCGGGAGATAGAGTAGAGTTGTCACCTGGTGTATCTCAGATCATAAGTGAGCATCAGCAGATGGTGGAGACAGGGACAGCAGTGGAGAGTCCTCGTCAGAGGGCGCAGGACTCTGCCAGCTCAGCTCAGCTACATGTCGACCCTGTGCCTCCGGGTCCATCCAGAAGGAGAGCGGTGCTGGAACTCCAGAAACAGGTGCAGGAGTCTCTGGCAGGTTTTGTCTCCAGGGTCGGTGCGAGTGTGAAGCGAATGGAGGAGTCCATCGCGAACATGAGCAGAGCCTTTGTGGAGGCATTGGTGCATGAACGCATCACCACGGAAAGGTTGGCAACCTCCGTGGAAAGGATGGCTACCTCCGTGGTAAGGCTGGCTACCGTAGAGGAGAGGATGGCTACGGTAGAGGAGAGGATGGCTACGGCCATGGAGGAGCTAAGTCGCCAGGGTGTTGAAAACATGGTCATTGTTCAGAATAGACTGACATCTCTTGAGGAGCGATGGTCAGCTATTGAGCATAGAAACCAGACCTTCATGGAAGTTCTCTGGAGTAGGACTTCCAGGGCAGAAACGGGTCCTCATGGCCCCCCTGAAATGCAGCAAGGTGCTATCAAGCCACTTGCTAGCTCTGAAGTGGGGCTGACGCATGAGAGGGATGCTGGTGGCAGACAAGAAGGAAGTGGGGGCTCCTCTCCAAGCGCTCAAACGACCATGCCACTGCAAAGGCCTCGGTTAGAGCCCCACCAGAGTCCTCACCCAACTGAGATGGGCGTCTCAGCCTCTGCACAGCCGCAGGAGCAGCAGACTGTTGCCGAGCCCTCACAGGTTCGCAACCCCAGAGGACGGCCGCCAAAGGTGTCGAGACAGGAGCAGCAAGAAAGTGAGCAAAGAGCCTCCACATCTGCTGAAGCCACAGAGGTAGCACCACATAGAAGCACGTGTAAGAGGAAGATAAAGCACAAGTAGTCACAAGGGTAGTCACTTGGGTGTTCTGTTGTATTGATTTTTGACAAACCATCCTTGAATTGTTATGATAAACAGATTTGATGGCAAACTGTTGAAGTTGTGGCCTGTGTCATTTCACAAATGGGACTTCCACATTGAGGGCTTAGGGCGACTTGCAATTGTCAGTATGGTGGTCAGAGTGATAGGAATCCGCAGGTTCTTGTCCATTGTCGATGGTCTGGTAAGAAGGTGCAAGGCAAAAGTGTTTGATTGTGCAGGCTAAGCAAATCTGGCCAACATGAGTGCGTCCCTTGCATCCCGGGCAGCAATGTGCTGGCGCCTTCTGGCCTTTGCAGCTTCAGGTGGGTGAGCAGCAGCTTGGTGCTCCTGTTTTTGCTCCTACTGTTGGTGATGCTGTTATTCAGGGTTCTGCTGCTGCCGCGGCTGGTCTTCATCCAAATCTGATGTCCAGGAGGAAAGGAAATAAATGGTTCCCATGCTTCTGGTATATACCTCAGTTGAGGAAGCGCTCATTCAAGGTGGGGAGAGGGCATTCCCAGGAGGTCACACTGGAGATGGGTGTCAGGCTCCAAACGTCCACAACAATGAGCAGGCCTGCTAAAAGTTCCCCCAGACCTGAGACAACAAAGTTCTGCCACCTGCAAATGATGATTGCTGAAAACTCCTTTTTAATGGTGGAGCTGCAGCTGTTACTAAGCAATTCACTTGTGAGGCCGCCAGGATTAACTGGCGTGTTCCAGAGGAGACGTGCAGGACGGGGGAATGTGTTAAAATCAGAAAGGCCTCTCAAAATGGGATTATAGAGGCAAATAACTGGTTGTTAAGGGCCTTAAGGGCCTATTCCACCTCTTGGAGGCGGGATGGAAATGGGGTCTGAAACCATGAGTGTGGGAAAATTGCTCAGAGGCGGGATGGAGGCGGGATCGGACCCACCCGCCATTTTTTGCGATTTTGACAACTCACACGCCTCCAAACCCGCCTCCTTGGGCCTGGTAAAATCGAGCCCGTTATGTCTATCTATTGTCATCTGGATTTATGCACACTTCGCATGAACTTTTGTGTGTGGTTGTGCATTCGAAATACACATGACTAATTAAAAAAAATAGTGTCCATTCTCCATCCTGAAGCTGTCTCTCATAATTACATTGGTGTACAGATTGGGCAAGGTGTTCATGTCATACATAAAATGCCATCACCTGGCAGAAGGAGCAAAGGCAACTGACATCAATGTTTGCACTTTAGTAGTATATAGAAAATCGAATGAAGACAGTGTTATGCACAGAGTACACCAGCTTATTGTGAATGTGCCAGATGGGATAGCAAAATAACCCACAAAAATTTGCTCTGGCTATAGAAGCCAAAAAAACCAATGTGGTTTGGCTGCATGCGCATAGGAAATGAAACAAGGATAAAATACGGACAATAAATGTAATTAGACCATTGAGGATTATAGTAGAAATTTGTAGTGTTTTAAGAGATTATACTTTACCATTATCATCATTAGTATCATTATTTTAAAGGAGAATGGTCCCATGCGCCTCACTGTGCACTGCAATATTCAGCTGTATCTGTTTTATTTAGCTGTGGGGTATGGATAACACTGGCAAGGCTGCATTTATTGCCCATCACTGGTTGCCCTGAGATGATGTTGGTGGGCATTCTCCTTAAGCCACTACAGTTCTGTCGTGATGGTGCGTCCACAATGATGTTATGTAGGGAATTTCAGAATATTGACCTGGTGACAATGAAGGAACGGTGATACATATGCTGACCTTATAACAGAGGGAGGGTTATTAATACAAACATCCACAGTTTATGAAAAATATGTGCAAAGTATGTTTTCATACAAATATGTAAAAAAAACACAGCTTTCAAACAGTTGACTTGAATTCCAGAATAACTTGCATTCAGAGAAAAGGTACTGTCATCATGTGCTACCATGAAAATAGAGCCAAAAAAGGGTAATGATAAGCACAGAAAACAGTGTTTCAATGATATAAGTAAACACCACAGTAGCAAGCACCGGTGTAAATGCCAAATTCTTACAGTTGATGAAGTGAAGGAACCAGATGTTCAGCAGAAATGACATAGATGTTAAATTTTATAGATAGTGGTCCTGTAGGTGCCTGAGCTAATTCAATTGCGACAAGTTCAAGCAATGAAACATTGTACTTGTAAATTTGTGTGCCTTTTTCTATTTACCAAAGAAGTAAAGACAATGGGCTGGATTTTCATAGACCCGTGGAGGCGGGTTTGGAGGCATGTGGGGGGTTAAAATTGCAAAAAGTGGCGGGCGGACCCAATCCCGCCTCCATTCCGCCTCCACGCAATTTTGATGAAATCGTGTGCGGTGGTCCCGTCTCCGTCCCGCCTCCAAGAGGCGGGAGAGGCCATTAAAGCCCTTAACAAGCCCTAAATTGGCTCTGTAATGCCATTTTGAAACGTTTTAGCTAGTTTAATCCTTTTCCCACATGAAGCACGCCTGATCTGAAACACGCCAGTGAAACCTGGCGGGAGCACAAGTGGATAGCTGACTATCAGCTGCAGGTCCACTATTACAACGGAGATGTGATGAAGGTAGTAGTAGTATTAGGTCTGAAAGTCGCCTCTGATGCTGCTGCATTGAATGTCTTCAGAGACTGCCTGGCCTTTACTGTGAGAGGACCTGGATGCAAAAAAACTCTCTCTCTCTCTCTCTCTCTCTCTGAGATGCTGCTCATTTTGCATCCAGGTCCTCTCACAGCAAAGGCCCAGGCAGTCTCTGAGGCAGTCTCTGACCTGCAATGCAGCAGCAATGATGACATCATCAGAGGCGACTTTCAGACTGAAACCACTAATTGGTTCATGGGTTCCCACATGCTGGAACTCAATTGCCCAATTAGGTGAAAATTGCATCAATCTCCCACATCCAATTGCAGTCGGGTGGATAACACGAAATGCGGATGACACGACCCCAACCCGCCCCAGTATCAAAATCCAGCCCAATGTATTCCTATTTTCAAAATAAATAACCCCAAAAATGCACATTCTGGCTTTGGTTGTCACAGTTTTATTGTGTCGTTGTTTGACTGCCTTTGAACCAAAAAAATCTGAGTGGCAATCCTGGGTGACAAACATAGCAAAGTGTTAATGTTTGTAAAGTATAATGTTAAAAATGTAGATACCAAATAAATAAAGAAAATTAGTTTTATGAGTACTTACCAAAATGTTAAGGGTGATTCCATGATCCTGCGCTCTTAAGGTTTTTCCCACTGGGAGCACTGGAGTGTGAAATCACCCCTATTGTTCCAAATGAATATGTACGTGCACAGATATACATTCAGTTTGGCTTGGACTGTGAGTGCATATTGAGTTACAGGTTTAAAAATTAACAAATCCCATCTGAGAATAGAGATTAGACGAATTCTTTTTACCGTAAAGCAATGGAACAGACTCCAGCAAAACCAAGTGATGGTGTGTTGACTCCAGGGCGTCTCCTGCTTTGCTGCTGTAACTTCGTTGGAAATCCTGCTTACACATATAAACGGGGTTTTCGCCAAACATCCGCCAAAGGAAATGCCTGGCACTGGTTGGGAATGGAACTCAAGGTTATGGAGATAGATACGAACTAAGACAATCAAGTGGATATTGATAAGATGGTGGTGTAACAATATTGAGAGGTCGCACAACACCAGGTTATAGTCCAACAGTTTTATTTGAAATCACAAGCTTTCGGAGCTATCGATTGCCCCTTCCTCAGGTGAAGTAAATAGATACAGAATCGCCAAAGCATATATAGATAGAGAACAAAGCATGTGTACCTTACAATTGCAGACCAATGTGTAACAATAGACAGAGGCTGCAATCATTGTCTATGTAACAGGAATGAGAGTTCTAGACACAGGAGTCAAACAATTACAAGTTTATTAAGGGTTGAATGAACATACTCACAGACAGCACCCAATAAACACAGTGATGCTTTGCTATAGAAGATCACATGTTACAGTGGTTGAGCTCAACTTTCTAAACCTGCTTCTTCTTCTAACTTAACATTACAATCTTGCCCTTTTTAGATCTGACTAACTACATTACTTCACATTCCATGACCTTTATACACTCTGCAATTAGCAGTCTTTATCAAGAAGTTCCAGGAACATCTATCATCTGTGGTCCCAGAGGCTAGCAGAAGCTACTGGTGTTTAAGTTTGAAGTAAAGCATAGAATATACCTTATTATGGCTATACTACAGATAAGTTAATCTCTAAGCATGCATGAATTGTGAGAAAGTTCAGAATGAAATGTAATCAATGTGTTGTTTAATCTTAAGATCAGGCTGTTTGTGACTTATGTGAAGACTGCCACTGTCAGCAAAGTTCTGCAAACTTTTAACCTTAAAGACTTAAAACAAAATAGATTCCCGATTTGCTCTCAATCCCTTAAAAGTCCCCCCATGTCGGGTAGATTGCACACGGTCTATGGAAGGAGTAGGCTTGATGGGCTGATCACTATTTTCTCATTCCATGTTTTCTTATGATATAAATTATAAAACATGGCATTTTGGGGATTTTCTCATATGGAAGTAATGCAAAGTAGAGAAGCCATTGGCATAGCAGATAAAGAACTAAGGTTAAAGGATTAATTGTCTCTGAGGTCATACAGTAATGTTTCGGAACATCACTAACTTCAGATTGTTAATGGTAACCATGGTTGGCAGTTCTACTCCAAAAATAAGGATAGTGGGTAACTTTCCTAAATAAATTGGGCCTTAGGACCTTATTGCTAACTACGTCATGCAGAACACTGAGCCTGAATGGAGGAACACTTCATGTAAGTGAAGTTACATCAGGAATGGGTCACATACTAGCTCTATTCATCATTTTACTTCACTTCACATAAATACCTAATAAACCTATCAATGGCACGGAGTGGGGCAATGAAGTGTAAAGGCTTGAAGTAAGTTGATGAATACAGAGAATTATGGGTTTGTATAACAAGTGAAAGGGGTAAAAGTACAATAAATTACTGAGGGTGGTTAGTGGTAGTTTGACTAATTAACAGAGATGTGCTCATCGGAATTCCAATAATATACCAGTTAAATGAATCATGCTATTAACCCAGACTTCAATAGATACAATAGTTGGTTGAGCTAAAAGAAACAATTATGAACATATGCTGCTGTTGTAATTTTACAATTTCATGAGAAACTTATTGGTTGTGAGGGCCCAATTCTGAGGAAGTATCAATCAAGAGCTGCTGTTTGCTCGCACCACAATAGAATATAGCAGTAGCAACAGACTGTAACAACTGGGTTTTAAATGAACCCAAACTTTACTCTCTTTCGCAAGAAAGAAATATCTAGGTCAATCAAAATATTTTGAAAATATAACACTGCTCCTCCAATAGCTCAGCCGGTTAGTTGGTTAAGTGAGTTGTTGGGCTGGATATTCTGAATGGGAAGCTTTTGGAGGCAGGACTCCCACTTGTCGGGTTTCAGTCCTGCCTCCATCAGCTTCTGGCCAACCAGCGGGAATTTCCCCTGATTAACCTTGTTAAGCCCGCCCGGTGGGCTCAGCAGGCCAATTAGGGGGAAGTCAGTAACAGAGCACGTCAACGTATGACGGGTCATCTGTCAAGAACTTTTGAAAGAAGAAATGTCATCATTTGACAGCTCTGTGAAGCTGTCAAACACTGACATTCTGTGTAGTTTGATGAGACCTTGGGGTAAAAATTCAGTTGGTTGCGCCTCCCGTTAGCGCCTTAAGAGGGCGCTAATGGGGCGCAAAGCCGCTAACGCCCGGGCGCAGCGATGTTTGCGCCGCTCGAGAACTTAACTTGAGATTGTGCGGCGGCGCTAAAACTTACCGCTGCGACCACCTGCGCGCACAGATTGTGACGTCATTCCATGGTGCAACGCCCTTGTGGCGCCCCGGAGCGGAAATTGAGTGGCGCCCCCTGCCTTACCGCCTGGCGCATCCAACGACCAGAAGACTGGAACGCTATCAATCGCTGTGGGGCTGGGGGTGGCGCTATTTAAAGGGGGCCTCTTCCTGTCTTTTATTGTTGGTGGCATTTTTGAACTATGCATTCTGAGAGAGAGAGGGAGAGACTTCTGGAGAGATTCAACGTTGTGTGAAGGAGTTTTGGGTACTGAGCAGCACTTTGCAGGTTCATTTTGATTTGCCATTCCTTGTATCGATTTAGCAGAGACTGTGGGAGCTGCACTCTGAGCTCTTTGCCTGGTACTCTCCATTGTTCTTTCCAGCACATTTGATGTGCAAGTCTCTCCAGGCCGAGATTCAAGGCTGCAATGAACAGGATGTGGATGGAAAGCAAGATTAACCATCCCCTTTAAGAACTGGCCCGTGCCATTGTGTGTGTGTTCCATTGCTGACTGACATTACATGAGCTTCGCCAGCGCTCTGAGTTAGCGCCTCACTCCTTGGCCTTTGCGCCTTAAGACAGGTGTGCAGCGCCTGCTTTAGCGCTCCACTCACCTCCCGGGGCGGTAAAAGTGAAGTTTCCAGTCAGTGCCGATAATTAGCGCCAGGCGCTAATATTTGCGTCCAGACGATATTTGCGCCCCAAATGGGGCGCGACCTAATTTCTACCCCCTTGTGTTCAGGACTCATCAAACCTTTCTACTTTGCAGAAATCAGCTGGCTGTTGGATCGGAGGATGCAACAGCCAATCTGTGATCTCTACAATGAAGATGTCAGGGACTCCGGCTCCACAGCGGCTGAAGGCTGTAGGTAGAAACAAAGGTAAGTTAACTTTTTCTAACACTTTACACTCACCTCACATACTTACCACTCCACACTTGCACCCATCACTCACCTCTACGTCGCACTTTCAGATCCTTCCGACCCCCGCAGACCTCCTATTCGCCTCCTACACCCCGGCAGGGTTCCCCAGGTCGGGAAGCCTGCACTCCAGGACGAAAAATAGGGATAATCCTATTTTCTGCCTGTTAACTACCTGTTAACAGACAGTTAATAGGCTTTAATCCCTTCCCACCTCCAAAGAGACGGGACCCGGGGCAAGACGGCTTCCCGCCTCCTGGCAAAAGGGCACGGAGGCGGGTTGGGGGCGGGTTTGCCACCCGCCCCCAAATTCTGCAACTTTCCCGGCAGTCCCGCCTCCATACCCGCCTCCTTGGGACTGAGAAAATCCAGCTCGTTGTGTCATACAGCCCAAGAAAGTCGTTGGTTTGATCCCTGGTGAATGTAAAGACCCTGTGCTGAGTTTGTTAATCTCCATGATGCGGAGATGCCGGTGTTGGACTGGGGTGGACAAAAATGAGAAGTCGCACAACACCAGGTTATAGTCCAACAGTTTTATTTGAAATCATGAGCTTTCGGAGCGCTGCTCCTTCGTCAGGTACAGTGAGGGAATACAAATCAGTTACAAAGCATACATAGACAGATTGACACGTTGGACCCCCTGTGACCCCACCTTATTGTCTTAGCTGTATTCTGCTGTGTCTTTGATGTAATGCCTCCCTGACGGATTGTATCTCTGCAGACACATTGTTCTCTGTCTATATATGCTTTGTAACCGATTTGTATTCCCTCACTGTACCTGATGAAGGAGCAGCGCTCCGAAAGCTCGTAATTTCAAATAAAACTGTTGGACTATAACCTGGTGTGGTGCGACTTCTCATTTTTGTTAATCTCAGCAGTGGCAGTGTTGATGACTCACTTGGCCCTGGTGTCCCTGGATTGGAAGGGAGAAGAATGGCCAGGCTTCCTGCCCCTGTTCACTATTGAACAAGCCTTGCTGGAAATCCGTGTGTGTGGGCATCAGGTGAGGGTTGGATCAGGCTGACCTGTGATGCCACCGTGATCAAAAAGCCCGCTGACACTCATTGTTACTGAACGTTGACACTCAGATGTGAATAATAGTCATGTGGCTGAGGTTCTGCGGGGCAGCTGGTGGCCATGGAGTCTTACCCCAGCAAAAAGTCAATGCCTCTGCAATGGCCAGTACACCTTCTTTCACCTGGCAGACCAGCTGCTACTTTATTTGCAAAGCCTAGGCTGAGAAAAGCCCCAGCCTGGGAGTCCCCTCCCTGCAGCCACGCTCCCTCTGTGATATGTGACATTGTTTGGGGGGAAGGAGGGGGCAGAGGTTCTGGCCCAAACAAGGCCCCATGGGAACTGGTAGAGAAGGTCAGGACTCAGTGTATTCAGGCTCTGGCCCAACTCCTGGGCCTTCCACTGCACTCTGTAAGTCAGTTGGGAGTGCACTGAAAGATCATCTCCAGCCATGGGTTGTGGGACAGGTTAGATTCCAAGCCATGATCCCTCAAAGTTAGGCTGCTCAATAATAGTAATTGTTGGGTTTACACTAGTTCATTAGTGTCATATACCTGTCAGAAGCACAAATAAAGATTTGAATTTAACGAATTCTAATATTTCCAGGAGCAGTGTGTGTCATCTGTCGTAAAAATCTCCTTCTGACATTTTATTGCAATTCGGAAAGCAAATAATTCAGATAACAGGGCATAAAAGTCTGCAGAGTAGAAATTCTTACAAGCTTAACAATCCTGATTTCCAGGCTTACATCCAACAAATCCAAAGTTAAACTTGACAAGAGCCTGTAGCACCCCGGCATCCTGAGGATTATTCTGCTCACCGATCGCCACAGCTACTGATCATGGAAGCAACCTAAACATGTGTTACCATAATAACCAATGTCCATCAACCAGCACGGATGTGTGCATGTTTAAAAGCACCCTCAAAATGAACATACAAACTGGTAGCTGTTTGTAAAGTGCTGAGAACCACATAGGGTTGCCAACTCTGGTTGGCCATATTCCTGGAGGTTTCATCACATAGCCTCTCACCTCCAACCGCCCCGCCCAATCAAACAGCCTTTTTTCCCCCATCTTCATTATTTTTATAACTAATAACTGAAAGTGTTCAAAGAATATGTAAAAAAAAAATTAAAAAAAAATCTCACTATTATCTTTATCCTGGGTTTCTTGCAGCAGTGTCCAGGAGATTAATCTTTCATTCCTGGAGACTCCGGGATAATCCTGGAGGGTTGGCAACCTTAGACTCACATTGTTTGAGAGTTGTCAAAAATTAAGAACTGTCGGCTAAACATTCAAAAACTAATTTTTGTTTCTCATAAATTGAGTTCACCGTTAGTTACAGGCACAGAGCTTTAATGGTAGGTCATGATAGCATGATAGTGTGGGGCCACTAATACAGTTGTGGTGCAGTGGCGGTGGGACTGCTGCTCTTTGGGCACTGCACTGAGCTGGCCTCATGCTATCATGAGAGATCACTTCATTTAAATACTAGCATGGAGCACCTGGCATGTGGCGCATCACACGCTGAGAGGACACAAAGGCTGGAGGCCGGATATCCAGCACCAGCAGCTACTAAAGGGTTAGCCCATTGGCCTTAACTGAACTGGCTGAAAGTTCCACAAAATATTAGAAGCGAGCCACGGGGTCCAGGGGGAAGAAGCTGTCCATGAATTTATTTTTTGCAAAGCAGCAAAACAGGTGAACAGATTGACGTATTAACAGGTAAATATGAAAACAAAATGGAAAACACGGCAACTACTGGCAGCAAGTCAAACTTGTTAAAATAAAAATAAAATATAGGAAGGGGCTCCCCAGGCAGCGCATTTTTCATGCTGACGTTGCATGGCTGGAGCACTGTTCACGTTCTCCAAGTGTATTATTGGACGGTCCCCTAATTTACAAGTAATTCGGGCCATTCTGAGCCCAATACACAGTGACCCTGAAGCTCCTTGAGATGCCATCCCGCCGGTTTTATGGCTCCAGAGATAAGGCGTGTCCTGACTGAGCAAGTGGAGCCGGAGCTTCCAGCAGAGAGAAGCCCCGCCCCATACTCCATGCTCCCTGATGTGCAGGCAGAGGTTCCGTCCCTTACAAAGCATGTCAGAAGCTCCTGGTAGTGGCGCAGACCTAGCCCAGCCAGCTGTCTGCTGTATTACGGGGAGGCTTGCTGGTCTCCCACCAGAGTTACAGATCTTCGGGCCCACGAGGTGCATGGCTTTCAGTGTCATGGCTACTTAAGGACTGTATTGTCATGCACCCTGTGTACTGGGTGTCCTGCAGGTTTCAGGCCTCAGCTCTCCATGATATGGGGTGCTGCCTCCCAATATGCTGCAGTGCTTTAGATACTTGTTAACTCCCTTGAGAAGGTTAATGACCTTAAAGACAGGTTCGTGAAAAATCTATGAATCCTGGACCATTCTGAGGGTATTGAGACACTTAATCATCACTTCCTTCTCAAACTGGTCAGCCTAAAAATAGGTGACAAACCAGTAACATGAGAGGGCTCCTTCTCTCTGACCTCACAGATATGATAGCCGCACTGAGTGCTATTCCATTTCTCTCATATGCGAAACCCCATTCACCACGACATTGCAAACATCAAAACAGCGCTCAATACCATGCTCACACGCAATGTTCATGCCTTGCTGGATTTATTTATTTAGCAGCGAGAAAGGTCTAAGATGAACTGGCACCTGCAGCACTTGTCAATCATGGCTCTTTATAGGCCATTCACACTTGTGAAACAAGCCAAATAACAGTGTCACTCTTGAAATATCGTCTACTACATGGCAGCTGCTCATTTGGATTGGTACTAAATTTGCAGCTGTCCTAAGATAAGATGAATAGCAAGAAATGATGCAGATTCATTTTTGTTGATCTTGCTGCAGGCCATCGGTTGACAGCTTTGTGTTTTACCCTCCTGTCCTGGGCTACAGTTCCATGAGTGGTGGCAGACCCCTGCTTTTTTCTCAAGTGGCTATTCATGTGTGAGCCCAGACAGTGAGTGTTGACTGTGGGGGCACTATTGCCAAACCCATAACCCTGTCCTCACCTAAGTGCCACACGCTTGCACTTTCCAGCAAGACTCACTGGACAGAGATCAGGATACGGAACCCTGGCTGATATTTTCCCCCTCTGAAGTGGCTTGTAGTGTCCCCTCTACTACTTCGATGGAGGTTAACCAACTCAGCACAGACTAGATATCAAATCTGGGACCTTCCTGGCCTATATAGCACCTCAAGCTTCCTGCCATCTACTCTGAGAAGATCTTAGTTCCATAAAAGTTACTCAAAGAAATAGATTAAAACCATACTTTGACAATAGGAACATTAGAAATAGGAATCGGCCATTCAGCCCCTCGAGCCTGTTCTGCCATTCAATTAGATTATGGTTTATTTGTAACTCAACTCCATTTACCGGCCTTTGTTCCATATCCCTTGATAGGCTTACCTAATAAAGATTTATTGATCCTCAGTCTTGAAAATTTCAATTGATCAGCATCCACAGCCTTTTGAGGGAGCAAGTTCCAGATTTCCACGACTCTTTGTGTGAAAATGTGCAACCTGTCCTCATAATTTAACCCCTTAAGCCCTGGTATCATTTTGGTGAGTCTTCCAAGGCCAATATATCTTTGCTGAGGTTTGGTGCCCAAACTGAATGCAGTACTCCAGATGGGGTCTGAACAAGGCTCTGTACAACTGAAGCATCACTTGTTCATTTTTTTGATTCCAACCCCCTTCGGATAAAGGCCAATATTCCATTAGTCTTTTAGATTACATTTAGACGTTTAAAAGAAGAAGATTAAGGCCTCAAAAATCTGGGATTCCCACTCCAATGAGATGCAACGAGGTGGGATTTATGACTGCCTGTCAGAAATTCCAGGGTTAGATCATTTGAATATTGCAGAGTAGGACCAGGAAGAGACCTCTCTCTCCTCCTTTAAAACGCTCCTATATACCTACCTCTTTGACCAAGCTTTTGGTCACCTGTCCTAACATCTCCTTAAGCGGCTTGGTAACGCTCCTGTGAAGCGCCGTAAGACATTTTACTATGTTAAAGGCACTATATAAATGCAAGTTGTTGTTTGTAGGGCGATGACTTCTTTCTCCCATTGTCATTTCCAGCTAAATTTGAATGGGGCAGAGTCCCAGCAGATCTGGGTCCCACTTCAATTTCCTGTTTCCCCCACACAAAAAGCATCACCACTGTGTCCTCGCCAACCCCAAGAATTTCAGGGCCTAAGAATATTGTAAGTGTTTGTCAGTGCTCTTTGGAGTTCCTTCAGTGCTGCTGGAATGCACCATTATCAATTTGTACTAAAGTAGCATCCATAACAATTTAAACTTATACAGTGCCTTTAACGTAGTAAAATGGCCCATGTGTTTCATGGGTGGGGGTGGTTTGGGCCACCGAGCAGGAATTTAGCAAAGTGCTAGGGAAAGTAACTAAATGTGTGATTGAAGAGGAAGCTTTTGAAGGTGGGAGAGATGTAGCAAAGCAGAGGGTTTTAGGAAGAAAATTCCAGAAAATAGGACCATGATGGCTGAAAGTTCTACAGAGCAAGAGTGGGCACATTGCAGTCCAGAGTGAAAAGAGTATAAGGTATGAACTGGTTGTGAAAGAAATGCAGATGGATTGAAGTGGATAAACTAGCCCACTATGGTAAGGAGACATTCATTTACCGATCTATTACTTTAGACACTGCAAGGTTTCCTGTAAGCTTCCTTTAAAGGTCTGGTATAATAGCAGCAAGAATTTCTTGAAAGTGTGAAATTCCTGGTTGATTCATCACAATGATTTTGTCATGCAATTTTACAAGATCCAAAGATGTCACTAGTTACAAAATTGACTTGTATTTATGCTGCCATCTTTGATTTTACAATTATGATTTTGCCATCCCCGCAAGCTTTGGTTTCAAGCTTACACTGTTCTAAGATGTTACTATAATCATGGTACCATACATTCTTCCCTTGGAACAACACAACGCCAACTGTGTACCCAAGTCAATAAAGTTTGTAACCCCTTAGAGTAGGTATCAATAAGATCAATAAGCACAGTGCACTACCTTTAATATGATCTTTGGAAGCCACACAATTTCCTGGATCGCACTTACGCAGAAATTACGCCAACATTTAGTCCGTTTTTTGTGCCGATCATTTCGGCAGGAACTTTCTGCGGAGATCATTTGCCTATGCCGGAGCATCAAAACCAGAGTAAAACAGGCACAAATACAGCATCACCAAAAGGGGAAATGTATTGGCTCCTGTTCTTTGCCATGGTACCTCACTCTCAAAGCTTTTTGCTCCTGCTGCTCCTGTTGCTCTTCCATCATTATGCAGAACGGGGGTATACCCATTGGGAAGGCCATTCCAACTGTTTAGTCCTTTTGAATGTTTCAGGTGCACCGAGTCTGACAGCATTTTGGTTAAGTTCAGGTCTCAGTAAGAAACTTTTTTTAAAATTGAGAAGAAAATTGGCATCAAACTGTAGAAATCTCAGTTATGCCAATATCAAGTGACTTCGGGCTGTGCTGCGCCTAGATTTTGGGGTGTAAATCTACACCAGCACATTATTCGCGTAAATCCAGAAATCTCATGCAAGCTGGTCACTTGCATGGGAGTAAATGAACAGCAGAGGGTTTTGGCGGACATATCGCAGAAGTGACGTAAATGACTGAGGAACTTCACGCATAGCAATGTTTCAGCGTCAAACCGGCGTAAGTCAGTTACGTGCAAATTATCTCCGAAACAAATGCCGCAACTCTACTCTTACACCGTAGTTACGCAGAAACCTTCCAGGAAATTCTGGGCCTATATATAAAAAGGAGAACTATTAGTCAGAGAGCCAGAAACAATGCTTGTTATAGTAAAGTTGGCATCTAAAATCTATATAAAAGGAAGGAGAATGTGTTGTATTAGATGTTTTCCCTCAGTCAGACAAAACTGGATTAGGCAATAAATTGGATTGAGTGCCTAATGTTTCTCAGAGCATGTTCCTACTCAATTTAATCCTTAACTGAACTGGTTATTGTTAGAATTTCTGAATTACCTGGGTTGTTGGATAAAAGTAAGACTAATGAGGTGTGAGTGTACTTTGGATGAAATAACGTCTAATGTTCTTGGGAGCATGTCTGGTAAAGTGAATGTTATCCATGTGCAGTATTTTCCCCATTCAGTTCTTTGACATTTAATGCCTGGTAAAAGTGAGCGGCTTTTCTTATAACTCGAGAGTTTGTTATTCAACTGTGCAGCACCCTAGTGATGTAAATAGCCTGGGACTCACATATCCAGAAATTTCCCTCTTTAGTCCTATAACAAAACCTCAGAATATTAATAGCCATTTCATGATAAGTAAAGAAAGAACTTGTATTTACAAAAGCAAGGGTCATCAACCTGAAACGTTAACTCTGTTTCTCTCTCCACAGATGCTGCCTGACCTGCTGAGTATTTCCAGCATTTTCTGTTTTTAATTGCATTTACATAGCATCTTTCATGATCTCAGGACAACCCAAGCCACTTCACAGCGTACTTTTTGAAGTGTAGTCACTGTTGTAATGTAGGGAAACCGTGGTAGCCAATTTAGTTTATGAAAGGTTTATAAAGTACTGAGTGTAAGAGAAAGGGTTAATCCCGAGACAAATTTGGCCACTCAACGCCCATCTTTCAGGCACTAAATGGCCTCCTTAGCCTCCAATATGGTGGACAGGAAGTGCACACTCATTACGAGCCAGAATTGCACCACCCGCCATATTGGTAAAGGCCAAAAAATTATTGTGCAGCGCCCACGCCTGAAATAGGTGTTAGGTCCTTTGCATATGTCACCGATTGTCCTCCCCTCAGCCACCGAATGGCCTCGCAGCCATCAACTGCCTCTCCTGGCCACCGCCACCTCCCAACCCGCTCTTTTCCTTACTTACCTGAGTGCTGCTGCTAGCAACACAGCAGCCCAATCTTCAAACACCATTCGCCGGCAAGCTGCCTCTTACTCTCGGCAGCTCACTGGCTTGTTGGAAATGAGACACCAGACCCAATATCAGGGCCACCTCGGGTATCACCTTTAGGCATAGGGATCATATCATCGCGTATGTGCGCACTCGAATTTCCAGGCCAATCTTTATTAGATTGAGAGGAAACTCTTTGTGGCAATCATACTTTGCCCATCTACTTGGTATAGGGAAATGTTAGTTAGCCTTAACTTGGCAGCTTCCCTCAGGATTGTAAACCTCTTCTGCAATTTTATAGCAGAGAGGTCAATAACCAGGGGGCATAGGTTTAAATTATTAGTAGAAGGATTAGAGGAGAGTTGAGGAGAACTTTTTTCACCCAGAGAGTGGTGGAGGTCTGGATCTCACTAGCTGAAAGGGTGGTAGAGGCAGAAACCCTCATCGCATTTAAAATGTACTTGGATATGCACTTGAGGTGCCGTAACCTACAAGGCTACGGACCAAGAGCTGGAAAGTGGGATTAGGCTGGATAGCTCTTTTTCGGCCAGCAAAGACACGATGGGCCAAATGGCCTCCTTCTGTGATTTTATAATTTTCTACCATGTCGTCTGGATGTTGTAGATCTGATTTAATCTTGCCCTTACCTCCTCCCAGGCATGCTACACTGCTCTTCTGAGGGTAGGGAGCCCTGAAGTGGCAAACAGGGGTGCTTTCCATTCATTCACTGTCTGTAGCAGGACTCTTACTCTCTGTAAAACTAGGTGTTCTTTTGGTACTCTGCTCCATCACTTGGTCAGATACTCAGTTTTAGCCTAACAAGCATTTCTTGCTATACAATGGAAACTTCATTTTAAATGGCTGCTGCCCTTTAGATAGCTGCTGCCTTCATTGTACAAGCTCACAATGCTAGGGTGCTATGAAGGAATAAATAATTAGGAGCACCTCTGGAAGTTTTGGTGGCTGTGTGAAAGCAGTTAAGTGGATGTGCTGCTGAGTAACTTTCTCACTCTGCGAGACCAGATACTGGAAAATTCACCATTCTGTTTCAACTGACACCTTTATTACTACTCTGTTCTAAGCTTGTGTGGAAAGTCCTGTTGTAATGTGATAGAGAAACTAAGTCAAGTTTATTTTGCATTACTGAGCTTATTTTACACCAGCTTGTAAAAATAAAATAAAATAAATTCAATGTGATGTTATTAAAGTAATATAGGATTGCCTGGCAGTAGTGTCAGTGCTGATTCAGATGAGCTTCAAACCTCCCCTCAAAACTTACTTCTTTAACTCTGCTTATTATTACAGGGCTTGATAGGGTGGATGCTGGGAGAATGTTTCCCTTGGCTGGGGAGTCTAGAACCAGGGGCCACAGCCTCAAGATAAAGGGAAGGCCATTCAGGACTGAGATGAGAATAAATTTCTTCACACAGAGGGTGGTGAATCTTTGGAATTCTCTACCCCAGAGGGCTGTGGAGGCTCAGACATTGGGTATATTCAAAACAGAAGTCGATAGATTTCTGACTAGTAAGGGCATCAAGGGATATGGCGATAGGGCCGGTGAATGGAGTTGAGGCAGAAGATCAGCCATGATCTCATTGAATGGCGGAGCAGGCTCGAAGGGCCGAATGGCCTACTCCTGCTCCTATTTCTTATGTTATGTTCTTATGTTATGTTCTTATGCTTATATTAGATTTAGATGGATGCTAAAGTCATCAGTTCCTGACATCTGTTTTGTTAAGTCCAGCTACCAGGAGGATCTTCCCAGCGCCTGGATTTAGCAAATCCAGAAAGTTTACATTGAGGTTGTCACCAGCTGTGTGAGATCAATGGACTGGTAACCAGTAGTGCGCGCTCTCCACTAAAACCAGTAGAAAAGCAGCTTTGGAGCGTGCCTTCATCCACCTCTCATTTTCTGATCAGATCCCCATATCCCTCCCTTGAAAAGCACCACAAGATATTTTGTTATGCGAGAGGTGAATATTCCATCAGACTCCTGATTTGAGCCTTGTAGATGGTGGAGAGGCTTGGTGTTGAGAAAATGGTTCCTTTGACTTGCTACCAGGGGGTGCTAGAGAATGCCCAGGTCTGACTTCCCCTCATATTTTCCCCTTCCCTCTGCTGAATTGGTTTCCAGCAGTATAGTAACAGTTGCTCTGTCTGCCTCACCCAGCGGAACAGTTCCAATCCTCCTTTTAAAGTTACAGACCCAATCTAGAGCAATAGAGTCATAGGGAGAAAAATTCGGTTGGTTTGCGCCTCCCATTAGCGCGGCGATGTTTGCGTCGCTCACGAAATCGACTAGACATTTTGTGGCAGCACTAAACACTACCGCCATGATCTCCTTCACCCGCAGATCGTGACATCAGTCGAACGTGCAACGCCCCGGTAGCGCCCCGGACCAGATATTGAGTGGTGCCCCCTGTCTTACCGCCTGCCTGCCGCTAGCAACAACAGGTTGAGGGGAGCGTTTTGCAGTCGGGAAGGGACTGGGGGAGCGCTATTTAAAGGTGACTGCTTCCTGCCTTTTTTTGTCTGCGAAATTTTTTCACCACGCATTCTGAGTGAGAGAGAGAGACTGCAGGAGACATTCAAAGCTGTGCTGAGGAGTTTTGGGTACTGAGCAGCACTTTGCAGGTTCTTATTTGTTTGATCTTCCTTGCATCGATTTAGAAGAGACTTTGGGGGCTGCACTCAGAGCTCTTTCCCTGTTTCTCTCCATTGTTCTTTCCAACAGATTTGATGTACAGGTCTCTCCAGGCCTAGATTGAAGGCTGCAATGAGCAGGGTGTGGATGGAGAGCAAGATCGACCCAATCCCCTTTAAGAACTGGCCGGCGACAGTGTGTCTGTGTTCCATTGCTGACTGACATCACATGAGATTCGCCAGCGCTCTGAGGTAGCGCCTTGCTCCTCGGCCTTTGCGCCTTAAGACAGGTGTGCAGCGCTTGATTTAGTGTTCCAATCACCTCCAGGGGCGATAAAAGCCAAGTTTGCAGTCGGAGGCGATAATTAGCGCCAGGCGCTAAACTTTGCGCCCGGCCGATAATCACGTCCCAAACGGGGCGATACTGAATTTCTCCCCCTACTTACTTTAAACTAGAGACCTTACTTTGACTTTAACGACTGGACTGGAGAAATACTCACCAGGTCCTACTTACCAATCAGCTCCTTCCCTGGTTGTGACATCACTTTAGCGGTTTCGCAGTTGTTGTTGTTTGACTGCTCCCGCTCTTGGACTCTTTTCTTGGTGTACAGTAAGAACCAATTCCTACAGTTAGGAAAAACAATGGCGAAGCAAGGGAGCTCCTCCTTCCACTCCTCACCTAACTCCCTGACTCACCCAACTCGCAGCACTCTGTTTAAACCGCACTCAGTCTCTGCGCTCAGTCTCCACCCAGGGCCGCTCTCGCTGCTGCCACCGGTCTAATGATCTTGGTCAGTGACTCTCCTGTACCCCAGTCACATTAGCAGCAATGGGCTAGAGCATGGGTTAGACTAACGTGTATTGACATTCTCTCAAACTAAGTTATTTAGGGGGAACTTGTACCTGCATAAATTTGAGATAAATTATCAGCAAATTCTGCAAATTAAAAATTGATCTGAGGTTCCAAGCATTTCTGTAATTCGGATTTGATAACATTTAGCATTATGAAATTTATACTATTCATTACATGGGCATTTGGAGAGTCACAAAAGTGGTCTTAATTGCCAAAGGTTTTAACGCAAAAGAGATGCATTTCTAATATCAGATATATTGGACAATGCCTTAGAAAGGATGGAAAAAACAAGAAGAAATTATTTCATCCTCCCCAATGGTCAACAAATAATAGAATAACGTATAAAATATAGATCGCTAGCAAGGTACACACTGAAAACAATCCAAATTTAAGAAGATTACAAAATATTTGCCTGAGTCGTTTGTATGGTATATGTGGATTTGTTACGAAAAAAATGTTTCTAGACACTTCTTTCCCCAGAACTGTTGATTTTGGGAAAATGCCAAAATGTAAATATCAGATGAACCTTGTGCTGATAACTTGACTGGGGTTCTGGAGGGCCTGTGAAAAGCATCGGGAAAGATCATTCCCAAATATACCTCAACGAGCTGTGTGACATGATGGGCAGCCTTCCAGAGAGCTGCCCAATAGATCTTCAGTGAACTTAGTAAATTTAGTTCTCCCACACATTTTTCTTAATAAAAGCAGCTTGACTTTGAGATTACAAAATATGCAGGACATTTTTGAACCTTAACCCTTTGGACTCTGACTTTAATTGTGAAAGGACCTGCAACTTTTTGTGTAAAACTCAGTCCTGTAATGAAACAGGATATGTTATTTTCTTCTTGCTTTCCATAATTCATGTGGTGGAATTCACAGTATTCAATACTTGAAATTCGAAAGATTATATTAAAGATCATGATGCGGAGATGCCGGTGTTGGACTGGGGTGGACAAAATTGAGAGGTCGCACAACACCAGGTTATAGTCCAACAGTTTTATTTGAAATCACAAGCTTTCGGAGCTATCGATTGCTCCTTCCTCAGGTGAAGTAAATTAGATACTAGTATCTAATTTACTTCACCTGAGGAAGGAGCAATCGATAGCTCCGAAAGCTTGTGATTTCAAATAAAACTGTTGGACTATAACCTGGTGTTGTGCGACCTCTCTATATTAAAGATCACAGAGATTTCACAGGAGGGTGATGGAGCAGGGATGTGGGCGTACTGGGACTCTCTAGGATTTTTACAAATTGAGTGCTAATCATGAGCTCTCTGGGTTCTATAGTGTTAGCAGGTATTAATGTTTTATTCTATGAAGAATTACGCCTCTACGTCATTTTACAGAACAAATTCGATTACTTTATTTCAGAAATATATACTTAAAGTACCATGGGGGTAAGATTCAACTCCAGTGGGAGTACAAGATAAGCAGTAGTGGATCAGTTGTTTGTTATACACCCCTCCCAATTTTTCTTTCCATTGAAGTCAATGGAAAAGATAATCAGGCGGGGTCTATAATTAGCAGCTGGTCGGCTACTGCCCATTTCATGGTCCCACCGAAGTTGAATTTTGTCCACTCCTTTATCTCGAATATGAACCGTTCCCAAACTAATACTGCTGACAGTAATTTCTGGACTTCAGTTTTTTTAAGAATTAGCAGGGTTTCAGTTGGGGCGCTGAGATTGGTATTAAAGGTCAAAGGAGGAGGAGAAATCAGCCGGTGTTCCGGCTCCTGATCATTCTGGCAACTCTTGTTGGAAAATGCAGGGGCAATAAATTCATCTTGGGCAGTCGTGCAAAATGGGCGACAGTGAATCAGCATCAATGGATGTCAATGGAAAAGAAAAGGCTGGAGGGCAAAACGGGCTGCCGATTCACTACTGCCCGTTTTTTTGCTATTGCCCATGTCAAATGCATGCGCCCACCCCCACCCCCACAAGTGTAGGCATTTGGTAAAGACAAAATAGTGGCATCTCCCATGGTTTAATAGCCTTCCAGCACTCACTGGTGAGGCTTAACAAGCAGAATGGCCACTGCCACCTGTAAAGTCTTAGCTCAGTAAGACTTAGTGGGCTAAAAATTGAGTAGTGCCCCATTTGGGGTGCTAACTTCGCCGGGGTGCTACTTTTAGCGCCCCGGAAAAATTAGTGCCCCCGCGCCACAACTTGAGTGGTTGCGCCCCAAGAGGGAGCGCCCCGCATCCCTCTTGGGGCGCTGCGAGTCAATATCGTATTACAGGCCTTCCTCCCCTTCTTAAGGGGGAGGGGCCTTGCGCAGCACAACCCGGGGCCCAGCTGGGCCCCCAGTGATCGGGAGTGCTGGCAAAAGAGCCCGGCACTCAAGAGAAGTGCCGGGCTCATGGAGCGCAGCCGGCACTCCGCGGGGGGGGGGGGGGGGGGGGGCGTTCAGGAGGCCGGGGATGGGAGCGCAGGCAGGTATTGGCAGGTGGCCAGCAACAAAAATGGCCGCCCCGCAACTCGCCTTTAAATTGCGCCTCCCCGGCCGCAGGTAGGCCCCCCTGATCCCATTGGACATAACATCCGGCGGTAAGTCAGGGGGCGCTCCCGAAGATCGCGGCCGGGGCACTGCGCATGGCGATGACGTCATCGCTGGCAGCGCAGCGCCACGTGGCGCTACCGGTTAGCACCGCTGCTAACCTCCTGCTGAATTTCGCGGGAGGCGTGAGCGGTGCCGCGCCCAGGCGCTAGTTGCTTTGCGCCCTGTTAGCGGGCGTTAACGGGAGGCGCAAAGCAACCCAATTTCCCCCCCAGTGACTTCCGGCATGAAATAGGCAGAAAAATCGAAAAAAAAAGATGCCACATCAGATGTGGTGGTCTGGGGTTAGAATGAATGTCAGGTATAGTTCAGAGTCTGTCACATTTTCTGGGGAAAGAAATCAGGGTATGGGGCAAAATTTAACTTTCAGCTGACTGCGCACAGGCCCAAACCTTCCCTCTTGCCTGATTGAAAAATTGTGGCAAAGAGAAATTCTTTTGCTTTCCATTGTTTTTGTACACAGTCGCCCTTGTGTTAAAGTAAACAGTATGATCGCAGTATTAACCATCCCTGTCACTTAGGTTTATTGTAGTTATTCTAAAATCACTGAGCTTGATGTGTCTAGACTTGAATGCGCATCTGACCTTCAGGCAGTTTAGTGAAAACAATTGAATTGGTCCTTTTATTGCAAAGCAATAACATTGTCATTAAATTCTGGTCTAGACACAATTCCCACCTACCCTATAAACTAAATGGCTTTGGCAAGCATTAACAGTGACAAGCTAACTCTGCAGGTAACAAGTGTGTCTTGACCATAGTAGTCCATGCACTCTGTGAACTTGGGTATATACACAGTGTGACCCTTCTGGCCTCAGTATCACAATAATCTCTGTTTTTGACACTGTTTATATTGTTGCTGCTTGTAGGCATCATAGAAGACTTTAGACGAGACAGACCATCTACATAGACGGCACACATCTTTTGTTAAAACATAGCTGAAAACCTGCAATCTACACTTACAGAAAGAAATCAAATAATGGATGACTTCCTGTATATAATGACTGAACCATATATCATCTAAGAATTATACACAATAGAGCTTAGTTTTTGGGGGGGACCATTAAGCTTAGAAATGAATCATCTTAAAAAAAGCAAAAGGTGTAAAACCCAGTTTTATAAAAAGCAATTATTATTTAATCCAAGGAAATAACCTTCAGAACCCATTTATATTGCTTCCAGTAAATGCCTGTGTTTTAAACTCCCCTATTTATACTCCAGGGAAGATTTGGACACCAGTGAGAATCCTGGTGCAACTGTGCATATGTCATTTTCCACATGTGCAGTTGCTACAAAATAAAATCATGTTTGCAACTTTAAAATTCTGGCCGCAGATGCTCCCTGATGTCAGGGGAACAATCGTGCAGGCCAGAAATGTTAAAAGCATATTGTTAGCCTGTGTGGGTGGGCTCACCTATAATCAGAATAAAATGGCAGACCTGACAGCAAACAGCAATCTGGTAGTGACTATGTACCTTTGCCCCTGAAAGTAGGGAATAAAAAACATCATATAAGTTGCTGCTCCCTGCCTTTGACTACGGCCTCTCCGGAGACAATATTATAAGTGGGATGTGAGAACCGTGCCTATATTTTCAGATAAGAATTTCCAATCAGTGATGTTCGTGTCTGACTGCTTAACTAACACCTGTTGAAGAACATCGCACACTGGAATGTGGTAGAAGCACATTAAATGCTCAGACATGAACTTCACCGATCAGAAGTTCTAACCTATAATTCCCATCAGAATCATTATCAGCATTTGATAATATATAGTTTACAGTTTTTTCATAAAGAAATCTAAAATCTTATCTCCCATATAGCCATAATGATTGATAGATTTCAGACATACTGCTATGGATTCAGCAGTACAAGACATAATGGGGGAAAAATTCAGTTGGTTGCGCCTCCCGTTAGCGCCTTAAGAGGGCGCTAATGGGGCGCAAAGCAGCTAGCGACCGGGCGCGGCGAAGTTTGCGCCGCTCGCGAAATTAACTAGACATTTTGCGGCGGCGCTAAACACTACCGCCACGATCTCCTGCGCCGGCAGATCGTGACGTCAGACGAGTGTGCAACGCCCCGGTATCGCCCCGGAGCGGATATTGAGTGGCGCCCCCTGCCTTACCGCCTGACGCTAGCAACGACAGGTTGATAGGAGTGTTCTTCTGTCATGAAGGGAAAGGGGGAGCGCTATTTAAAGGTGACCGCTTCCTGCCTTTTATTGTTGGTGCCATTTTTGAACTACGCATTCTGAGAGAGAGTGAGAGAGACTTCTGGAGAGATTCAACGTTGTGTGAAGGAGTTTTGGGTACTGAGCAGCAGTTTGCAGGTTCATTTTGATTTGCCATTCCTTGTATCGATTTAGAAGAGACTGTGGGGGCTGCACTCTGAGCTCTTTGCCTGGTACTCGCCATTGTTCTTTCCAGCAGATTTGATGTGCAGGTCTCTCCAGGCCGAGATTCAAGGCTGCAATGAGCAGGATGTGGATGGAAAGCAAGATCAACCATCCCCTTTAAGAACTGGCCCGTGCCATTGTGTGTGTGTTCCATTGCTGACTGACATTACATGAGCTTCGCCAGCGCTCTGAGTTAGCGCCTCACTCCTCGGCCTTTGCGCCTTAAGACAGGTGTGCAGCGCCTGATTTAGCGCTCCAATCACCTCCTGGGGCGTTAAAAGTGAAGTTTCCAGTCAGTGGCGATAATTAGCGCCAGGTGCTAATCTTTGCGCCCGGACGATATTTGCGCCCCAAACGGGGCGCGACTGAATTTTTCCCCCAATATCCCCTTTAAATTATTGAGCTACTCAAAATTGTGCTGGCTGCTGTTATTTCAAATCTATCCAGTTTATTTCTTAGCTTCCCAGAAATCTCAAACGTGACCATAACATCTCTGTGCGTGCGTGATTGCAGTTTATGCAAAATCGCAAATCTAACTTTACTGATCTGGCTGTGGACATTTCCCGATGTTAGGAAAGATCTGCACAGGTCAACAACGGCAAAAGTGTATCACTGGGCTGCAGGTGTAGGCTGAGTGGTAGATGCACCCTATGCTGTTTATATTTACCACAGCCCGCACTTTTGGCAGGAGGTAGAGAGTTAAAACCTGGAACAAGAAAGGTTTCAATACTTCTAATGGGATGAGTGCCAGGATATTTAATCCGCAGGGTTGCTGCTGATGGTGGGGCTGCCATCGGAGGTATAGTCAATGGTAAAAAGGGGGCATGGAAATATTGATCAATTCGTTGAAAAATAAAGCGACTTGGCAAGTTCAAGTATCACCAGTGGGTCCAACCTTCTGTCTCCATCCATCATTCTTTGTGGTTGTTTCAGTACTTCTCTAGTTTTGCAGATTTTGCCTATAGTAAATGTTTCCTCTATAGCACTGAACGCTCTGTAATATTTCACATTAAAATGGATTTTGCGGAGTTATTTATTGAGTGGGACAGTTGCTCAGTGTTCTGAGGATTATATGCAATCAAATATGTTTCTGCCATCGTCTTAGGCTAGTCACTCTTTGTCGTATCCAGAAACAGAGGGGCAGGATAGAGGAGGGGTGGGGGGGGGTGGGGACGGGGGGTGGGGGCGGTGTGCAGTTAGGTATTCGTTCATGGTTTGAGTTCTCATGCTTACTTTGCTGCTGCTGAAAATTCATCAAGAAATGTATTAACCTCAAAACCTAAAGTCCCCACATCAGGAAACACAAAAGGAAGTGGAAAAAATGAACTTGCATTTCAAACAGCAGGTTTTCGGTGTCTGGTTTACATTTTAGAAATTTCTAGACAGCCCCCTCAGAAAAAAAAAAGACCAAAAATGGATGGGTGGCAACTCCTGTCTTCAGTTCCTCAATATTGTGTGTATATTCCTTCAGGATGTAATCATCTTGGTTTCAACAAACCTGACAGATTCAAGTTGGTTTTATATTGTTGCCCAAGTCTTGGGAGAATGAGCTAACTGCACTGTTTTCCTGCCGTGACCTTTGTAACGGGCAACGGGTCTTCCTGTAATCTGGCTGTACTGTGAATGCACTGACTGGCCGTGACATTTTGGCTAGTGCACATGCACAGTGTAGTACCATGGTGATGTTGCATCTCAGAGTCACTACAGATGCACGATGAAATCATTACATTGTGTGATGTCACCGTGTAAGTGCATTGCTGTGACCACAGCAGCACAGCTACTGGCCCAGAAAGATTGGAGGCACTCAGGAAGACCCAATAAAAAAACAGATCTTTCTGACCTCCGGTCTTAAAAAAAAATCCTGTAACTTTATTTTGATGTATCGTCTGGCTGCAGCAAACCTGTGCTACAGGAGCCGATGGCTGAAGACCAATATTAAAGCAGCTTCAGATGGCCATCTTAAGACCCGCACTTCATATTGGCATTCCTGTCTGTCAGGGTATTCATTTATGTTTCAAAACCTTGGCATTTGGTTTAATTGCAGATGTGTTGCAGATTAATGGACTTGGACAAGGTGATGAGAACTCTTTTGTACAGGCTGTCTTGGTCGACATGTCATGAATTAGGTGTTGATAGTTATCTCATCACCTCATTCAGGACGAGTAACCCACAAAATATATAAAATAAGACCAGATGTTAAGGTTATGTATCAGAAGTGAATGCCCGGTTTTAAAGGGGGAAGATATTCCTTCAATTGAATTGCATTTTAAACAAAAGAAAGAAAGACTGGCATTTATATAGCGCCTTTCACAACCACCGGACATCCCAAAGCACTTTACAGCCAATGAAGTACATTTGAAGTGTAGTCACTGTTGTAATGTAGGAAACGCAGCAGCCAATTTGCGCACAGCAAGGTCCCACAAAGAGCAATGTGATAATGACCATGCAGTCTGTTTTTAGGTGTTGGTTGAGGGATAAATATTGGCCAGGACATCAGGGAGAGCTCACCCGCTCTTTTTCGAAGTGGTGCCATGGGATCTTTTACATCCACCTGCGAGAGCAGGTTTAAACTTGGTTTAAAGTCTCATCTGAAAGACGGCACCTCCGACAGTGCAGCACTCCCTCAGTACTGCACTGGACTGTCAGCTTAGATTTTGTGCTCAAGTCCCTGGACTGGGATTTGAACCCACAACCTTCTGTCTCAGAGGCGAGAGTGCTGCCCACTGAGCCACAGTTAATACCAAAAGGAGAAATAATCTGAACTACAGATAGAAATTGCAGTTTTTAACCTCGTTTCTATATTCTGTTGGATGAGAGAAAGAAGGGGTGATTCCATAATCCAGTGGTTCCACAATGCACATCATGGGAAATCACAAGCCTGCAGTGAACAAATTTGCATTAATATAGCCCCTGTCACGTCCTCAGGATAGTCCAAAGTGTCTGACAGCTAACAAATTTGTTTTGAGTGTAGTCACTGTTATTTTGTAGGCAAACATGGCAACCAATTTGTTTACAGCAAGGTCCCACAAACCCATAACTATGACCAGTTAATTTGGTACTGGTTGTGTTGATAAATGTTGGCCAGGGCAGGAGGAGAACTCCACTGCTGTTCTTTGAATAGTGCCATGGGAACTTTTGTACACCTGAACAAGCAGTTGGGGCCTCAGTTTAATGGCTCATCCAGTACAGCACTGAAGTGTCAACCTAGATTATGGGCTCACGCCTTTGGAGTGGGACTTGAACCTCTGACCTTCCAACTCAGAGGTAAGAGTGCTACCTCTGGGCCAATCTGACACGTTTCCCTAATACATGCCCCCGTGTACACTGTTCCTGCCTGGGTACAATAAATTGTGGAATCACCCATGGAATTCTACGTGATAAAGAATGTGGCAGACAAAGTACCCAGAATTTCGCCTGGGCCAGCCCATTGCGTGACTGTTTAGATGTTTAGCCTCATGCACAATATTCTGGAGATATAAGTGAGCAAATTTAGATTAAAATCATGATTCATAGTTTAGATGAACAGTTCTAAAATTAAGATGGTAATCGAATCAATTTGGTTGAATACATTTGAAAAATTACAAGGGCGAAAGTGGTCTTTACTGCTAGTGCAAAATGGACACTGGTGAATCAGCAGCCTGTGTTACACTGCGCCCAATCTTCATCACCATTGAAGTCAATCGGACACGGTGTAAAACAGGCTGGTGACTCACTATTGCTCAAAGACCAAGTTCACTCTGCAGCTCCCCACTCTTGTTTGAAATCACAAACATATCACCTGGACCCCACACATCAAAGCACAAACTATAATCAAACTGAACTGAAAGGGAACTGACTTTAAAAAAAAAATCTACTCCAAAAATTCTTCAGCTTGGTATCTTGAATCATGTATTGCTCTCCATTGAAAAGTCTAGGGGAAGATTTCCTCCATGTGCTAGGTGCAGTAACATTGTAACTACATTGATAAAGATCACTTATATGATTTTGGTACACTTAACACACAAATGAAATCTTACCTTCTGCTCTGTAACATTTCAGCAAGAGAGGGATTGCATTTCTTCACCTTTTATCCAGTGCATTCTGAGTAATAGCCCGCAGTGACATCATGGGGGTAACTTTAACCCCCCAAAATGGGTGGGTTTGGGTTGGGTGGGAGGCTAAAAAGTTAAAAATCTAAAACAGGAACCCAACCCGCCTCAAATCCGCCCACTTCCGGTTTTAATGGAGACGGGGCGAGGGGCGAGTCGGTCATTGAAACCTTTTAAGAAGGCTGCGTGCCTCCATTTTAACAAGGTTTCTATTTTTAACTCATGTCTGCCGGGTTTCCCTGGCCTCGGGAATCCCGGCATGATAAAGGGGGCAAGAAGGGCTGGATCCATAAGGTAAGTGCTTTTACAGCACTGCTTGTGGGCCAGGAGGAGCAGGAGTGTTTCCTCCAGGCCCAACAAGCTAACCCTGTAAACCCCCCCACCTCCACGATCTCGCCCGACTTCCCCTCCCATCACCGACCTCCCAGGTGCCCCTCTCCCCCGCGATCTGTCAGCTTCCTCCAAATCTCCAGTGATCACCGATCCCCCAACCACGCTCAACCCACCCATCCCCCCACCCATCCCCCCGGCAATCTCTCCCTCCCACCACCACAAAACTAGCCTGATCCTGGGCTGCGGCCTTTTTCGGAGCTTTCCTTGCCCGACAGGCAGCCAAGCCTGTCAATCAGGTTGGCTTTGGGTGGGGAACCTGGCGGAAAAAAAAAATCACTCGCCCTGGAGTTAAAACTCCACGGTGTTCGTGGAAACCTGTACTTCTGTGTTTCCCGCCCATAACTCCTCACCCCCTGCTCCGAAACCCCACCACAGTAAATATCGGGTCCAATGACCTTTCATCAGAATACTAGATATAGATATAGATAGATTACATTTTGGGAGATTGTGGATACATAGCTATAGCTATGCTTTTGCATCTTGTGGATGAGACGTTAAGCTCAGGCTCCGTCTGCCCTCTCAGGTGGAAGTAAAAGATCCAATGGCACTATTCGAAGAAGAGCCGGTGAGTTCTCCTGGTGTCCTGGTGTCTTATTCATTGCTGTTAGTGGGAACTTGCTGTGTGAAAATTGGCTGCTGTGTTTCCTACATTGCAACACTGATTGTAATTCAAAAGTACTTCAGTGGCTGTGAAGCACTTTGGGATGTCCTGAGGTTGTGAGAGATGTTGTATAAATGCAAATTTTCTCCTCCTTTCTTTGTGGATGGGAATTCTGGGCTGTGTGCCTGCGATTTCCTGAGATGCGCCTCTGGGAGCAATGCTCCCCCCTGGGGGCACCGTATCATGGAATTACCTCAATATTTAGCTAATTTGTAGCTTGGATATGAATTCCCTCAAACTGAATTTAGGCAAGCAGCATATAGTCTCACAGCACTTGGGCTTTGTACCCGCTCCGGTATAACTGCAAGGGCAGTAGCCGACAAATGCGATTGTAAAACTCGTGCATCAGTCACTGCTTTTTGGCACTTCCAGAACATTTCATGGCTCTTCGGAACTGAACAAATAGTTCTTCATCTGGATAACGCATCTGTGCATTTTATCAGAGGTTTGCAGAATGCTCCGTGGTCCTTTCAAAGAACTCCAGTGCTTTCATCTTTTCACCAATTTGGTACAGAACTGAAGGAGCTGACAGCATCAGTTGTCTGAACTATGACTGGTATGCTGCTACTGGAAGAGATTAAATGGCAGATAAAATGTTTCAGCTGCAAACCAAATATTGATATTTGGGATATTTGAGCTTACGCTGGAGATGTTTTAATAAAGTTTGCACAGCAAAACCAGAAACTGTTACTGTGATATTACAATTTATTCAAGTTTGTAAATATTTCACACATTAATATCAAACAAGTTTAATATCTGTAAATAGGCAATTAATCACGAGTTACAACCGCTTCAATAATGTGGACTTATCTCTTTCACAGTAATGATTACGATCTCCTCTGAGCTTCCAATCATTACCAGTTACTTTTTCAACGTATGTGGTATTCTTTTTGAAGTTCTCCACTCTTGCTGGGGCACGGGTCCATATGCAGCTCTCCTGCACCTTATTCAAATGATCATTCTTCACATGTGTGAACCAGGAGAGCAACTGCCGACAGGTATAGAGGGCATTATTCCTGAGCACAATCTTGTTCTTGTCCCAAATATCTACACACATGCATTCTCCAGCGGGAGTAACTGGATAACAATTAGGACTGGGCTACATTTTCCATCCCTTATCTTGGGATGCTGAGGCCAATTGCAGCACCCTGTCGCTGCCTGGGGCTTCCCCATTGCTGTTAAGTTCAGTGGTTTGATAAACCTCTTAGATAGACCAGGAAACTCAGCACAGATAGGAATCAAATCTGATCTGTACGGTGAGATGGAGTCCTTATTCACTCAGTCATTAGGGGAGCTTTTGCCATTTACTTGCACTGTAAATTGTGGCACTTAATATATTATATAAAATACGGGGGTAGATTTGAATTTTACCATGGAGCACAGAAAGGAAAATTCATGTGGACTGCATGCCTATAATGAAGTCTGCCTGATTTATCCTCAATTTGAATTAAGGGCAATGCTTAATGCCCGGGCAGCTAAGGTGAAAATCTAAACCATGGCATTTAATTTTATATGATCACTGAATTTCATTCATCACTTCTCATTCTATTCAACAAACTGTGGATGAGAATTTAGACTTGTGCCCAACATGGGCAGCAAGTCAGTGGAGCACTCGATCCGCGTGCCGGTCTGTGCCAATAGGAGGCCTGTGCTAAATCTGGCATCGGGCCTCATCTCCATAGAACCACTGACCTGCGGATGCCACTAGGGCGTCAGGAAGCAGGTCGTGGGTTCCATCTGCAGTAATATGGGCTGGCTTCGATCCTGGCAGTGGCCCTCAGGTAGGTCCTGGGGGTGAAGAAGATGCCGAGGGGGGCAAGCTCGGGTCAACAGCTGCTCGCAGTTCTTTTGTGGCGCCTGGAGGAGCACCTCTGCTACTTCTGATTCCACAAAAAACAAACATTAATGCAGCTTTGAGGCCCCTTTCCAGCGGTCCTTTTAAAATCGGGCCTTGGATGTCAGATAGGCAGTCTGACAGTAGAGATTCAGTGGTGGGGTCGAGAGAGATGTTGGAGAGGTATAGTTGGGTGTCATCAGCGTACATGTGCAAGCTGACCCCATGGGCTGGATTTTCTGAATGGGAAGCTTTTGGAGGCGGGACTCCCACTTGTCAGGTTTCAGTCCCGCCTCCATCAGCTTCTGGCCAACCAGCGGGATTTTCCCCTGATTGACCTTGTTAAGCCCACCTGGCGGGCTCAGCAGGCCAATTAGGGGGAAGTCAGTGACAGAGCACGTCAACGTATGACGGGTCATCTGTCAAGAACTTTTGAAAGAAGAAATGTCTGTGAAGCTGTCAAACACTAACATTCTGTGTAATTTGATGAGACCTTGTGTTCAGGACTCATCAAACCTTTCTACTTTGCAGAAATCAGCTGGCTGTTGGATCGGAGAATGCAACAGCCAGTCTGTGATCTCTACAATGGAGATGTCGGGGACTCCGGCTCCACAGCGTCTGAAGGCTGTAGGTAGAAACAAAGGTAAGTTAACTTTTTCTAACACTTTACACTCACCTCACATACTTACCACTCCACACTTACACCCATCACTCACCTCTACATCGCACTTTCAGACCCCTCCGACCCCTGCAGACCTCCTACTCGTCTCCTACACCCCGGCAGGGTTCCCCCAGGTCGGGAAGCCCGCACTTCAGGATGAAAAATGGGGATAATCCTATTTTCTGCCTGTTAACTACCTGTTAACAGGCAGTTAATAGGCTTTAATCCCTTCCCGCCTCCAAGGAGACGGGACCCGGGGCAGGACGGCTTCCCGCCTCCTGGCAAGAGGGCACGGAGCAAATTTCCCGGCAGTCCCGCCTCCATACCCGCCTCCTTGGGGCTGAGAAAACCCAGCCCTAAGTCTTCAGAGATATCACCAAGGGGTAGCAAGGAAGAAAAGAGGACCAAAGATAAACCCTTGGGGGAGTCCAGAGTTAAGGGTGTGGGGATGGGAAGAGAAGCTATTGCTGAATAGGTAGGAGTGGGCCAAGCGAGGACAGTCCCATTAAGGTGGACAATGGAAGAAAGACATTGGAGGAGGATGGTGTGGTCGACCGTGTCAAAATGTGCAGAGAGGTCAAGAAGGACATGGTAGAATAATGCACCATGGTCACAGTCACTGGGGATATCAGTTGTGATGTTGATTAGGACTGTTTCAGTGCTGTGGCAGGGGCGGAAACCTGATTGGAGAGGTTCAAACATGGATTTTTTGGAAAGATGGGTACAGGTTTGGGAAGTGACAGCACGTTCAAGGATTTTAGAGAGGAAAAGAAAGTTGGAGATGAGGCAAGCACAGAGGAATCAAGGGTGGGTGTTTTGAAGAGGGGGAGAGTACCCGAGGAGAGAGAACTTCTTCTAATGTCAGCTAGCATAGTGATCAGGAAGGGAAATTTGGGGCTCCACATAATGGAGTCAAGGGAGCAGAAGATGGGTTTTGTGGACAAGATGCGCTTGGAGAGGGCATGAGGAAGGATAGGAGAGTAACTGAAGAAAGATGTGGGTTCAGGGCAATGGTGAGGAGGGCCTAGGGAGAGGTTTGGCTTGGTGGGAAAGGGGAAGGGGGAGGGGGGGAACAGATGGTCTCAATCTGAGTGACACTGAACCCCTCGCACTCCTCACATCAGTGACGGGTGTGAATTCATATTCCGTTGGTGGTTAAGTGAGCATGGTGCACTGGCTTTTTTTGGGGTGGTATCACTGTTCATTCAGCTTCATGAATATTCTAATATTCCCACAGAACAAACCCCCCAAATAACCCAAATGCTTATCCACAGTGTAAGTAAATCTTTCGGCTTGACAGTGTCCGGATTGTTTAAAAATCAGTCTTACAAGCAGCTTCTGATAGATGGAAATAGTTGACAGCTATATGAATTAGCAAACAGCTAATCTCACAAGGGAGTGCAGTTTCTTGGAATTATGTACTCATTCAATAACTATATTAATTTTGTGCCAGATCAGATCTTGGCACGTTGAAAAACATAAATAACTGTCCACTTTGTCATTCCCTGTTGCTTAATTGACTTCTATTTCATCACCTACTTTGTCAAATATTTTAAAGCATTACAATAACTCCAAACCATAATATTATTTTCCAAACTCAATTTATAATTGTCAGTTTTACATTTGCATTGTAATCTCAGGTAGCTCAGTTTAAATTGCCATGATGTATTCAGAGAGAGGTACGTTACATAAATAAATCCGTCTTCATTAACTTGGCATTGTTTCATGTCTCAGTTTTGCAGAATGTAGTGGTGTTACTTTAATAGAAAAAGACAAGTCTGAACTCACTCACTCTAACTTCATCATTACCAGAAAACCTTCAAACAACCAGCACTTATGTACCAGACACCAGCCAGGAGACACTTCCATCTCCACAACTTAAGAGAGCACAGGAGATTTCACTCAGCACAGATGATGTTTAACTTCCAATTTGGAGAGGCCAGTGAGAGGTTCTTAGGTGTTCTTGTCTTTCTCAGAATGGAAAATATACAACATTGTAGTGATGTTGATGGAGAAAGTAAAACATTATCTATTTTTGTTTTGGTAGGCGTGTGGGAATGGTTGTTGTTTGGGTGTAACAGAGAATGAACATTTTGTTAAATTTCATATTTCTGAGGTTCAATAGATGTACGAGAAAATTCACTGCTCCCTCCTCCCATGGAGGCCTAGAACACTGCAACATGGCAGCACCAAATTTCCAACCCACACTCCCTCCAAGGGCAAGCACTAGGTTTGGGTACGGCAAATTTGCCCTATGGTATACATTGTGCTAGTCACGCAGTACAAGGCTAATTTGTTGATGACACCCTGCTCTACTTCTCCATTACTTTTTACAACTTCTCTGTTCCTTCTGTGCTGTCAAACTGCTTGTCGGACATCCAGACTTGGGCAAGTTATATTTTACTCCAGCTAAACATTGGGAAGATGGCGGGCACCTTCTTTGGTCCCTACCACAAAATCTGTCTCTAACTCTCTATCTCAGACTGAACCAAATAGTTCGCAAGACCATCTCCTGTTTGACTCCAAGCTGAATTTCCAATCTTATATTGGCCCTGAAAATCCATTGTTATTCTGGCATTATTCCAGCATAACTTTGGCCGTATTCCACCAGAAATTAGTCCATTACATGGATATGGAAGGTCCTGGCCTTGCACTGAAGTTTCCTCAATGACCTCTTGGGAGCAGAGCCTCCGCCCACCCCAAACATGGGCATCTTCGTAAAGGGGGCAGGGACGGGGCAACAATTCCCTACATCAGGAGTTCCTACATCCTTGACCCTCAAAGGGACCCGGTGTATGACTGACAGAAGTAGAGCCCACCTATTTTACACTTATACGCATTAAACAGAACTTGCTATCTATTGTCCCAGTTATATAAAAGATCTAACTTCTTCTGAATCTGATTGCATTGCCTCTCATTATTTGCCCACCCTATTGTGGTATCTTCAGTAAACTTGGAGATTTTGCTTGCATGACCCTCATCCTTAAAAATAGCAAAGGTCCCAGGACTTGTACCCCATTTGTAACCACTTTCCAGCCACACCAGTACTTTCCAAACTTAATAGCAACTGAGAATGAAGCATTGGCTCTTCACGAGCATTAAAATTGAACTGGCATTTGGAAACCAGCAAACAGAGTTCTGCACAGGGTTGTCAGCACACATGCTTACAGCTCCATTTTTGCTGACTAGACACACAATACACACAATGGGTCTGATGACTCAACCTTATATCTGTAGTATAAGCGAGCCTTGAATTCTCCAACATTTGTAGTCCTACAGCTCTCAGACATTAAATTCAGCCACGTAAATGCCAAGAGCTGATGACAGTGCAGTGACATCACATCACCACACCAACATCCTCCAGTGTCTGAAGACAAGTAGAATCACATCAATTGGGAACAGTGGCATCTCTTCAGGTCCATGTTTCCACTGCACTCATACCAATGTCGTAAGTTACATGAACAAAGCTTACGAACGGCTAAGGGCTTCCTTGGAAAATATCACAGAAATTAACTGAGGTTGAGAATATTATGATGGTGGGCATTTCTATATAATTCTCTCCAAATGAAGGAGCTCAGGTTCATTTTTCTTCTGTGTGTATACATTAGTGGGCATTACTCCCTTATGAAACTCAGGACAGAAATATGAGATAAGTACAGGTGGATACTGTGGAAGTCTATATGCCAGATTCATTTTTTTAAAATTCGTTCCTGGGATGTGGGCATCGCTGGCAAGGCCAGCATTTATTGCCCATCCCTAATTGCCCTTGAGAAGGTGGTGGTGAGCCACCTTCTTGAACTGCCGCAGTCCGTGTAGTGAAGGTACTCCCATGGTGCTGTTCGGGAGGGAGTTCCAGGATTTTGACCCAATGACGATGAAGGAATGACGATATATTTCCAAGTCAGGATGGTGTGTGACTTGGAGGGGAACTTGGAGGTGATGGTGTTCCCATGCGCCTGCTGCCCTTGTCCTTCTAGGTGGAAGAGGTCGCGGGTTTGGGAGGTGCTGCCGAAGAAGCCTTGGCGAGTTGCTGCAGTGCATCTTGTAGATGGTACACATTGCAGCCACGGTACACCGGTGGTGGAGGGAGTGAATGTTTAAGGTGGTGGATGGGGTGCCAATCAAGCGGGCTGCTTTGTCCTGGATGATGTCGAGCTTCTTGAGTGTTGTTGGAGCTGCACTCATCCAGGCAAGTGGAGAGTATTCCATCATACTCCTGACTTGTATCTTGTAGATGGTGGAAAGGCTTTGGGGAGTCCAAACTATGCTTGTAGATGACCTATATGTGGCCTAAGCTTTTTATAAGCTATACATTTGGCACATATAAATATGTTCCAGATGACTGCTACACTGATTAGAACGCAAACATGTTCAAATGGTTGCAGATGCAAGCAATTATTAGCGATATTGTATATTGCTGAACCGTGCAAACAACTCTACCCAATTGAGGTCTGTTGATAGGAACACTCCTATGACAAGGGCAAATGTTCCTTTTAATCAAGCTTAACTTTTAAGTAAGCATTATGTCGGCTATGGAAAATAAATCACTAACTGATTTCATGTAAACAAACATTCTTGTTAACAGGATTTTCACAATTGTATCTGGAATCTAATGTGACAAGATGTTTACCCATATTAATAGTTATAATAGGATATAGTATGAGCAGATTTTAGGACCTTTATCTGGTCATTGTCATTCATTGGGGTAGACCTTGACTTTGTGCGCTAGTGTAAAATGGATGATAGCTAGTTGGCCGTTGGTTTTACATCACTCCCGATTTTTATTTTCCTTGAATTCAGTTGAAATAAAAATCGGGAGAGATGTAACATGGGCTGCCAACTCGCTATCACCCATTTTTTCAGCTCTACGAATCTGTATTATTTTTGAAATCTATAACAACTTAGACCTGATAGACTTGCCAAACATCAGCCATTCCACTCTGCCAACAAATCTTGTTTTACCACTTTTTTCCACTGGACATGTGGGCCTGTCCATCAGTAATTCTGATCACTAATCACAGTGATTGAAGTATCATAACATAAAATCAGTCCTTTACAACAGCCCCAAAGTACTTTCCAAGAATATGTCAGTTAGCTGAATTTTCTTGAAGTTTAAATTAAGTCAAAAGCAATTTATTACCATTTAAGCCTCTCCAAAAATAATGAACAATTAGTTTAAGACTTCACTTCTTTTAAGCATTTCAATGTGTTGTTTTCTGGAAAACACATCCAGCTATGTTTACTTCCTGGCTTTAATCCTGGTCCAGTTTTCAAACTAATCCTTAAACAAATCAATTCAATCCTTGTTTCCCACTTGTTCTCCCCCCATCCTCATCTTCAATGTTTACACTAATTTGACAGGGCAGGAATTTAGATTAAACTAATTAGGGAGTCAACAGACTAATCCAGTTTCAGTAAGTTTGCACCTTTGAAGAGAAAATATTAACAGCATTCATTGAAGTTGCCCTTTCTCATGGCCACAGCAGGAAAGGATAACCCTGAGTGCACACATTTAGATAGACAGTGTAGAATTATGAATCCAAGCTTGCTAGCATTATGTGCTTTGTTGAACATTTCAAAGACACAAAGGTAGGTAGTAAAACTGAGGTAGTTCATACCTTCCTGAGGATGCAGGAGAATGTTAATTTTTATCTGTTAAAAATGGCAAGGTTTCTTTTTTAACATCTAAAACTATCTTACGGATGCTTACTTCAAACTTGAATGAAATATAAAGAACTTAACAAAATTGTGGCCTAGAAATCCGATAAGGCCCGAAAACAGGCGGTGCCACCGCGGATGAATATACACTCATAAAAAGATCGCAGGCAGCGCCGTTATTTTGGTGCTACCTGCTGATTATCATTATTGTGGCGATCAGCCCAGTGCTGAACGCGCTGAACGGCTGAACGCCCAGCAAGGGCTCTGAGGGAGGTCGGGACTCGGGGCCAGGATCAGGGCGGGAGGTCGGGGCCAGGATCAGGGCGAGAGGTCGGGACTCGGGGCCAGGATCAGGGCGGGAGGTCGGAGCCAGCGTCAGGGGGAGGTCGGGACTCGGGGCCAGGATCAGGGCGGGAGGTCGGAGCCAGCATCAGGGGGAGGTCAGGACTCGGGGCCAGGATCAGGGCGAGAGGTCGGAGCCAGCGTCAGGGGGAGGTTGGGACTCGGGGCCAGGATCAGGGCGAGAGGTCGGGACTCGGGGCCAAGATCAGGGCGAGAGGTTGGGACTCGGGGCCAGGATCAGGGCGAGAGGTCGGAGCCAGCGTCAGGGGGAGGTCGGGACTCGGGGCCAGGATCAGGGCGAGAGGTCGGAGCCAGCGTCAGGGGGAGGTCGGGACTCGGGGCCAGGATCAGGGCGAGAGGTCGGAGCCAGCGTCAGGGGGTGGTCGGGACTCGGGGCCAGGATCAGGGCGAGAGGTCGGAGCCAGCGTCAGGGGGAGGTCAGGACTCGGGGCCAGGATCAGGGCAGGAGGTCAGGGCCAGGATCAGGGTGGGAGGTCGGGACTCGGGGCCAGGATCAGGGCGGGAGGTCGGAGCCAGCATCAGGGGGAGGTCGGGACTTGGGGCCAGGATCGGGGAGTGATCGGGACTCGTCGCCAGCATCGGAGCGAGGTCAGGAACCGTGACCAGCATCGGGGGCGATCGGGACTCGGGGCCAGCATTGGGGGGACCTGGAGATTGGGGCCAGAATCGAGGGGGGAAAATCAGGACTCGTGTCAGCATCGGGGGGACCTGGAGGTCGGGGCCAGGATCTGGGGTAATCCGGAGAGGGCCTGGAGGTCAGAGTCGGGAGTGAGGTTGGAGATGATAATGGTAAGCACTTACCTTTTGTTCGTTCAGCGTCGTTTAACGTTTGTTTTCCTGGAGTAAACGTCGCTGGTGCTGGTTGCCTCAGACGCCAGCCAAATTTGCAACAGGGAGCAGAAGCGGGCATTAGGATTCTTATTTGAATATGTTAATAGCCTAACGCCTGCTTCCGACAAAGCTAAACCACGCCTCTTTTCTTGCCTTCACCAATATGGCGTCCGGCGCGACCCGCGCCGCAAGTGGGCAAAAGCGAGGCGGATGTCATTTTTCCACAAAACCAGCCATAAAAGCCGACGCTAAGGTGCCGAATTTCAGGCCCAATATGTGTAAGATACCATCACTTTCTATACAAATACATCACTCTGTTAAATGCATGACTGCTCTCCCTCCATTTATATGTAGTTTGCATGAGTATGCACTTAAGAAAAATCCACATGAAATATGACAAAATCTATTTAATAAAGTAATTTAAGACTGTTGAATGAGATTAAGCTATAATAGTTATACTAGCTTGGCTATTGTAGAGAGAGGTACAATTAACAGGTTAGCACATAAAGACAATAGGTGTATGGGCTACAAAATCTTAAAACAAAATTACCATTTATATTATATACTATAGGGACAGGGTACTGAGTTTGGATGATCAGCCATGATCTCATTGAATGGCGGAGCAGGCTCGAGGGGCTGAATGGCCTGCTCCTGCTCCTATCTTCTATGTTTCTATGTTTCTATTATATGCCGAACAGGACAAATTTCTAGGAATAGGTTTTCACTTTTAAAAGTTACTTATATTAAAGAGATAGGCTGTGAAATTCGGGCCGTTTGCGCTGGCTCTTAAGGCTCGTTTGGATGAAAAAATGGCGGCCACCAGCGCGGCAGCCACTATTTTGGGTAGGTCGATAGCGCTGCTGTTGCCTGCGCTTGCTCCAGATATGTAAATGAGTCAGATCGTGAAGTCAATCAGCGTGCAATGCTGAATTGGCACACAATCTGGTATTTTGGACGTCGCCGCTCCTTTTAACGCGCTCTCCAAAGCACGCATGGTTGAACATGTGTGCAGCTGTACAACGGAACCCCTACAAGCACTTCTTAAAGGGACACACGCAACTTTCAGGTAAGTTTAGAATTTTGCTTTTGTACTGGTTTCTTTACATTTTATTGGAGTAGTGGCTTGGTGTAAGACATTTAAAAAGTTGTTAAAGTGTGAAGGGAGTGCAGGGAGTGCTGCTGGATTTGGCTCTTAAAGGAAGGCCTCTGAGAACATCACTTACTCCCAGTCCTGGGGGCTCTAGTAGCAGCCCTCTCGGGCTGCAGCATGACATGGACATGGAGCATAGGCAGCAAAGGGGACAAGCTGCTCGCAGAGGGAGGAGGAGGAAGAAGAGGAGGAGGAGGAGGAAGAGCAGGAGAAGGAACAGGAAGAAGCAGAAGAGGAAAAAGCAGAAGAGGAGGAAGAGGAGGATGGAGGCAAACCAGACAGCCCCTTTCTGACCGGTATATCCGGGATGGAATCATCTGCCTGTGGTACCAGTGACCACAACCCCAAACCCCCTTTCAACATTTGTCCCACACCTTACCTTCCCTCTGTTACTGACCATCACAGCGTCCTCTTGGCTACAATGCTGAAATAAAAGCCACCACAAAGCAAACTTTCCAATCCAATTTTATCCAATATTACATCAAAAAAGCAACTAAGCACCCTTGTGCATTCCATTAGTGACTGTCTTGCGTGTGCCATTGCCTATTCTACTGATGTCACGCGGTGCTACCCCAGTGGCTGCAGCATGGCTGGTGGAAGGCTGCTGACTTTCAGTGGGGGACACAGCAGATAGCCTTGCAGGATGACCCCCAAGGGGCTGGTCGCCGGGAGTGTGAATTCGAGTGAAGGTGTTTCTTCTTCTTCTTCACTCTTCTCTCCCTCTTCTTGGTCAACCACTGGCTGGGCAGGCTGGATTTCTTGGGTGTCTGAAATGAGGAAGGCACAAGGGTAGAGTTGTGGTGAGGGAAGGGCGGGAAAGCAAGAGGTGCATGCTTACACCATGTGCAGCCTGTAAATCAGAAGAGATTGTGGGATGAGAGGGAAGTGGGATGTGAGAAGGAGGATAATGTTTGAGGATACCGACATCTTGTATTCTTTAAGCCTCACCGCTGGCCAAGAGCTCAGCCATGCCCCTGCCAAGAATAGCCTGCACCATCTCTTCCAAGGGGGTGAGGTGAAGCTAGGAATGGGAGCTGTGCCTCGTGTTTGGTACAGATTGTTGGTAGGAGAGTGATGGTGTTGGGGGGTTGGGGGGTCGTGCATTGAGCAGTGTGTGAGGCTAGTGGTGCAGTTGGTAGGAAATGGCTTTTGAAGATGCATTCACTGACCTTGAACACTCGTCTGAGGTCATGAAACTTCTCTGGGCACTGGAACCAGGTCCTGGGGGCAACACTGCTGGCAGTGACCGTCTCGGCGATCTGGTCCCACATCCTTCTTTCTGGAGGGCCTCCTGCTCCCTGTGGGTAGAGGACCTCTCTTCCATTGTTGACCCCCTGCACAAAGCTCGAGTGCTGTGTCCGAGACCCTGGGTGCACTTTCCCTGGTCTGTTGAGCCATTTAGATTCGTGCTGAAGCACTTCTACCATTTTTCATCAGCTGAAGGCAGCTCACCTTTAAGGGGTGCAGACTGCATTTAAGAGGCGCAGGTTAGCTTTAAGTAAAGCTAGCCTCGTTCGAACAATGCAAACTTCAGCCCCCTGCTGAACGCATAGCATGTTCAGCGCTAGGCTATGCGCTACAATCATTATAAGTTGCAGGCAGCACGAAGTTGAGGTGCTGCCTGTGCTCCATGAACGGACACGTCTTCTTCTGTGTATTTGTTTAATTTCTCTGCCATTTCCTTATTCCCCATTATAATTTCTCAGCCTGTAAGGGACCCACATTTACTTTCACTAAACTTTTCCTTCTTACACAGCTATAGAAACTTTTACAATCTGTTTTTATGTCTCTCGTTAGTTTACTCTCATATTCTATTTTCCTTTTCTTTATCAATTTCTTGGTCCTCCTTTGCTGAATTCTAAAATCCTCCCAATCCTCAGGCTTACTACTCTTTTAGGCAACATTATAAGCCTCTTCCTTTGATCTAATACTATCTTTAACTTCTCTTGTTAGGCACAGTTGGATCACTTTTCCTGTGGGAATTTTGTACCTTAAAGGAATGTATATTTGTTGTAAATTATGTATTAATTCTTTAAATGCCAGCCATTGCTATCATCTACTATCATACCTTTTAACGTAGTTTCCCAATCTATCTTAGCCAACTCGCCCCTCATACCTACGTAGTTTGCTTTGTTTAGATTTAAGACCCTAGTTTCGGATTTAACTAAATCACTTTCAAACTCAATATAAAATTCTATCATATTATGGTCACTCTTCCCTAAAGGCCCCTTTACTACAAGGTTATTAATTAACATTTTCTCATTGCACAATACTAGATCTAAAGTAACCTGTTCCCTAGTTGGTTCCTCAACATACTGATCTAGAAAACTATCTTGTATACATTCCATGAATTCGTCCTTCACACTATTACTGCAAATTTGGTTTGCCCAGTCTATATGTAGATTAAAGTCTCCCATGATTACTGTATTACCCTTGTTACATGCGCCTCTAATTTCCTGATTTATACGCTGCCCTACATTACAACTACTGTTTGGGGGCCTATAAACAACTCCAACCAATGTTTTCTGCCCCTTGCTGTTTCTTAGCTCCACCCAAACTGATTCTACTTCTTGACTTTCGGAGCTAAGATCCTTTCTGTCTACTGTCATTATCCCATCCTTTATTATCAGGGCTACCCCGCCTCCTTTTCCATTTTGCCTATCTCTTCTAAAAGTTAAGTATCCTGGAATATTTAGTTCCCAACCTTGGCCACTTTGCAACCACGTCTCCGTTATGGCTATTAGATCACACCTATTAATTTCTATCTGCACTATTAATTCATCTATTTTGTTGCGAATGCTTCACGCATTCAGATATAGTGCCTTTAGTTTTGACTTATTTCTACTTTTCCCTGATGTCACCTTAGTCACTGATGCCTTATTACCTTTGTTACTCTCTCTGTCCTTTCCTGACCCACTCTGCTTATTTTTACACAAAACTCTACTCTGCTCTAGATAGAACCTTGACATTTCTCTTGCTGATTTTAAATTTACTCTTTCCTGAATCCTCCCACCCCACCTTCATTAGTTTAAAGCCCTGTCTACTGCCCTAGTTATTCGGTTTGCCAGGACACTGGTCCCAGCCTGGTTTAAGTGGAGCCTGTCCCAACGGAATTGCTCCCTCTTTCCCCAGTACTGGTGCCAGTGCCCCACGAACTGAAACCCTTTCCTCCCACACCACTCTTTGAGCCACACATTTAAACCTCTAATCTGTTTGTCCCTATGCCAATTTGCGCGTGGCTCAGGTAACAATTCAGAGATTATTACCTTTGAGGTTCTGCTTTTTAATTTGGATCCTAGCTCCTCAAACTCCCTCAGCAGAACCTCATTCCTAGTTCTACCTATATTGTTGGTTCCTACGTGGACCATGACAACAGGATCATCTCCCTCCTAATCCAAGTTCTTCTCCAGCCGCGAGGAGATATCCTTAACCCTGGCACCGGGCAGGCAACACAACCTTCAGAACACCCGGTCGTGGCTGTAGAGGACAGTATCTATCCCCTGATTATATTGTTGCCTACCACTACCACATTCCTTTTTACTCCCTCCACTTGAATGGCCTCTTGTACCACGGTGCCATGGTCAGTTTGCCCATCCTCCCTGCAGTCCTTGTTCTCATCCATACAGGCAGCAAATACCTCATACCTGTTGGACAAGGTCAAGGGCTGACGCTCCTCCATCACTACATCCTGAGTCCCCATACCTTCCTGACTCACAGTCACACCCTCCTGTCACTGACCTTTGACTATTTCTAAAGTACTGCTTAACATAAGGGGTGTGACTGCCTCCTGTAACAACGTGTCCAGGTAACCCAGAGAGAAGGTCAGGAATCCGGGGGCAAGGTCAGGAACTCCTGCGGGGGGCGGAGGTCAGAAACTTGGACGGGGTGGGGGGGAAGCTCTTTGCTTGTCTAGAGTAAATTGTGATAACTCAGGTTTTTAAACTAGGTATTAATCTAGTGGCTTGTCTCTGAATTTTTTCCATGGTCACTATATCTCCCACCATGTAAGACGACCAGAAGTGGACACACTAGGCCTGATCTTAACCGCCCCCGGGTAAACGAGAACGGGGCGTTGGGGTGGGGAGCAGGGGCGACTCACCGGATCCATGTCCACTTTGTGCCATGTACCATTTTTACAGGTGCATTTTGGGAGGCGAGTGCCTCATTGAAATACAAATGTCAAGGTCTGATTTTGTCATTCAGGTTTCGACACCATTTTTACGACTTGTCACGCTTTCAGTGCCCAGTGCCTGAATCGCCAAGAACATCAGGCGCCAAGAAGCAGCAGGCCAAAAGAGGCCAAGAACAGAGCACTTGGGGCTGCAATGAAGGCTGCTGGTTGGATTTTTAAAAGACGATTTGATCTATTTCTTTGTGGATAACAATAGTGTTTGGATTTTGGCAACAAAAATAGGTTGAGATTGTTATCATTGAGTGAAAAGACCTCATTGATTTTTAATGTTAATACTAATTACTATATCCAAATATGTGATATAAATAATGTCAAACCTAATGATAATTTTAACTCTTGCTGAGGAAAGTTAGAAGTTTTGCTGATCAAAGAGATCTGAATGTTTGGACGTCCCTCAATAAATTAGGGCTGGCTCTCATCAACTAACCAGCTCCTCAATTACAGTCCACTATGAATATATCGAGTTGTCATAATCTTCTATTCCATTCCAAAAGAATGTGGAGATGCCGGCGTTGGACTGGGGTGGACAAAAATGAGAAGTCGCACAACACCAGGTTATAGTCCAACAGATTTATTTAATTTTACAAGCTTTCGAAGCAGTTCGCTCCTTCGTCAGGTAAGTTAGCAGTGAGAGATTCTCTCACTGCTAACTTACCTGACGAAGGAGCGAACTGCTTCGAAAGATTCCAAAAGAAGACACTTTTCTTTGTACTTTACTGACTGCCTTAACACAGAAGTTATAGGATTTTACCTTATCTTAATATGCTATATTATCAATAGGTGGTTCTTAGAATCATGGAATCATAGAATGGTTACAGCACAGAAGGCGGCCATTCAGCCCGTCGAGCCTGTGCCAGCTCTCTGCAAGAGCACTTCAGCTAGTCCCACTCCCCCGCTCTTTCCCTGTAGCCCTGCAATTTTTTTTCCTTCAGGTACTTATCCAATTCCCTTTTGAAAGCCATGATTGAATCTGCCTCCACCACCCTTTCAGGCAGTGCATTCCAGATCATAACCACTCACAGCATAAAAAAGTTTTTCCTCATGTCGCCGTTAGTTCTTCTGCCAATCACCTTAAATCTGTGTCCTCTGGTTCTTGACCCTTCCGCCAATGGGAACAGTTTCTCTCTATCTACTCTGTCCAGACCCCTCATGATTTTGAACACCTCTATCAAATCTCCTCTCAAACTTCTCTGCTCTAAGGAGAACAACCCCAGCTTCTCCAGTCTATCCATCTTACTGAAGTCCCTCATCCCTGGAACCATTCTTGTAAATCTTTTCTGCATCCTCTCTAAGGCCTTCACATCCTTCCTAAAGTGCGGTGCCCAGAATTGGACACAATACTCCAGTTGAGGCCGAACCAGTGTTTTATAAAGGTTCATCATAACTTCCTTGCTTTTGTACTCTATGCCTCAATTTATGAAGCCCAGGATCCCGCATGCTTTTTTAACCGCTTTTTTAACCTGCCCTGCCACCTTCAACAATTTGTGCACATATACCCCCGGTCTCTCTGTTCATGCACCCACTTTAGAATTGTACCCTTTAGTTTATATTGCCTGTCCTCGTTCTTCCTAACAAAATGTATCACTTCGCACTTTTCTGTGTTAAATTTCATCTGCCACGAGTCCACCCATTTCACCAGCCTGTCTATGTCCTCTTGAAGTCTATCACTATCCTCCTCACTGTTCACGATACTTCCAAGTTTTGTGTCATCTGCACATTTTGAAATTGTGCCCTGTACATCCAAGTCCAAGTCATTAGTATATATCAAGAAAAGCAGTGGTCCTAGTACCGACCCCTGGGGAACACCACTGTGTACCTTCCTCCAGTCCAAAAAACAACCGTTCACCACTACTCTCTGTTTCCTGTCACTTAGCCGATTTTGTATCCATGCTGCCACTGTCCCTTTTATCAAAGTGATTATCTGCACGAACAGTTTTGTAGCCTTCTGTGCATGCGCGCAGTATCCCGGAGCCGCGCATGCGCACCTGATACCCCTGCACGTGTGCGCTATTTACCAAGGCCACTCATGCGTAGTACCCCACAGTTGCAGCCTGCAGTGCAGCGTGGGACACGCTTTTCTTAAGCTCCCTGGGAGAAGGTCGCTGGATCCATGCTGGCCGGAGGGGAAAGGGTGGGTGGGGGGAAGAAAAGAGGATCGAAGGGGGAGAGAGAGAGAGGGAATCAGAGGGTGAGAGAGAGAGAGGGAATTGGAGGGAGAGAAGGTCAGAAACTGGGGGGTGAGAAGGTCAGAAACTGGGGGGGGGGGAAAGGTTAAATGGGAGGGGGAGAGAAGGCCAGAAACTGGGGGGTGAGAAGGTCAGAAACGGGAGGGGGGGAGAGAAGTTCAGAAACTGGCGGGGGGTGGAGGGGGGGCGGGGTAAGGAGCACCGAGAGCACAGTGGGAATGGAGGAAGAACGTGATCCAGGTCTAAAGGGGGGGGAATGAGAGCAAGAACGTGATCCAGATGGTAAGACAGATCACTTTCTTCCAACCTCACCCCTTTTACACCTGCACCATGTTCTCCCTCTCCTCCCTCTAGACCTGGTTGATTTCTCGGTGCGTGTGTGGTAAGTGACATCATTGGACTGGACAAAATCCGGAAGTCATGATACTGTCGCTATTCACTTAATACCCAATAAACATTTAACAATCCGTGACCACTCACAATGTTCCATCTATGGCGGGGGGGGCGGTGGGGGTGGAGTTCAGGAACTTGTTGGGGGGAGATGGTCATGAATCCGGGGGAGAGGAACTTGGTCAGGAACCCAGGGGCAAGGTCAAGAACTCGGGCAGGGGAGAAGGTCAGGAACCCGGGGGCAAGGCCAAGAACTCGGGCAGGGGAGAAGGTCAGGAACCCGGGGGGAAGGTCAGGAACTCGGGCGAGGGGAGGAAGTCAGAAACTTGAGTGGGGGGGAGGTCAGGGACTTGGGCTGGGTGGGGGGGGGCGAAGGCCAGGCACTTGGATGGAGGGAGAATGTCAGAAACTTGGGGGGAGAAGGCCATGAACTTGGGCAGGGGGAGGTCAGGAACTTGGGTGGGGTGAGTAGGTCAGGAACCTGGGTGGGGGGGATGAGTAGGTGAGGAACTTGGGTGGGGGGGATGAGTATGTCAGGAACTTGGGTGGGGGGGGTGAGGAGGTCAGGAACTTGGGTGGTGGGGGCAGGAACATGTTTGCTGGTGGGAGAAGGTCTGCTCCAAGTGAGCTCTGTTCTGTCTGGAACCTGGCAGTCAGAATGGCGCGAATTACACTTTGCAAAGTAACTGATTACGTAGGCAGGCAGGATCTAATTACAAATTCCAGAGAAACTGTTGGGTGTGTCTTGTCCTCCAAGGGGACCAATCAGTAATCAGGACTTGTCATACAAGGGAACCAATCAGAGCTTTGGTGTTGTGAATAAACATGTCCCCCTTTTATTCCATGTGGCACTTTATCAAACGCCTTTTGGAAGTCCATGTACACCACATCAACCACATTGCCCTCATCAACCCTCTCCGTTACCTCATCAAAAAACTCAATCAAGTTAGTTAAACACAATTTGCCTTTAACAAATCCTTGTTGGCTTTCCTTAATTAATCCACACGTGTCCAAGTGACTGTTAATTTTGTTCCAGATTATCATTTCTAAAAGCTTCCCCACTACCGAGGTTAAACTGACTAGCCTGTACTTGCTGGGTTTATTCTTATACCCTTTTTTGAACAAGGGTGTAACATTTGCAATTCTCCAGTCCTCTGGCACCACCCCCAAATCTAAGGAAGATTGGAAGATTATGGCCAGTACCTCCACAATTTCCACCTTTACTTCCCTCAGCATCCTAGAATGCATCCCATCCGGACCTGGAGACTTATCTACTTTAAGTACAGCCAGCCTTTCTAGTACCTCCTCTTTATCAATTTTTAGCCCATCCAGTATCTCAACTACCTCCTCTTTCACTATAACTTTGGCAGCATCTTCTTCCTTGCTAAAGACAGAGGCAAAGTATTCATTTCGTGCCTCAGCCATGACCTCTGCCTTTACGCGTAGATCTCCTTGTTGGTCCCTAATCAGCCCCAACCCTCCTCTTACTATCTGTTTACTATTTATATGCCTATAGAAGATTTTGGATTCCCTTTTATGTGAGCTGCCAATCTATTCTCATATTCTCTCTTTGCCCCTCTTATTTCCTTTTTCACTCCCCCTCTGAACTTTCTATATTCAGCCTGGTTCTCACTCGTATTCTCAACCTGACATCTTTTTCTGCTTCATCTTACTCTCTATCTCTTTTGTCATCCAGGGAGCTCTGACCTTGGTTGCCCTACTTTTCCCCCTCGTGGGAATGTACCTCGACTGTACCCGAACCATCTCCTCTTCAAAGGTAGCCCATTGTTCGATTACAGTTTTGCCTGCCAATCTTTGATTCCAATTTACCCGGACCAGATCCATTCTCAACCCACTAAAATTCGCCTTCCTCCAATTAAGTATTTTTACTCTAGATTGCTCACTGTCCTTTTCCATAGCTAATCTGAAACTTATGATACTATGATCACTGTTCCCTAAATGTTCCCCTACTGACACTTGCTCCACTTGACCCACCTCATTCCCCAGAAGCAGATCCAGCAATGCCTCCTTCCTCATTGGGCCAGAAACATACTGATCAAGAAAGTTCTCCTGAACACACTTCAGAAATTCTTCCCCCTCTCTGCCCTTTACACTATTACTATCCCAGTCTATATTTGGATAGTTGAAGTCCCTCATTATCACTACTCTATAGTTCTTGCACCTCTCTGTAATTTTCCTGCAAATTTGCTCCTCTATATCCTTCTGTTACTTGTGTTCTTGCAACTCTTTCCCCTGTACTGTGACTTTCACAAAGTAATGCTTAAGGTGTTGGCTACTGACCCTTCAGAGTGTAATACACAAGATTTGGTGTATGTGTAAAGCAATATCTATTATTGTAACCAGTAACCACTGTTCTGTGTAACTTTCAACATGTTAAGGCTATTGTCTGAAACAGTCATCTTGACTGTTAAGTCAATGCGATAGTTCCATTTATCCAACAAGGGTTGTAAAATAATCATGGATGTTCACAGCTGTGTTCTTACTCTATAACAGGGTATCATTCAATGCTACTGTTCCATGATATTCATCACCAGTGTGCCCAGTGGAGCATAGCAGGGAGGTGACTCCATGCACAGTCAAGCATAACTATTCAATAGGTGCACAGTTAGCTTATATGTCAGTGATGAAGTTAATAAATTCACTTCTACCTCTTTTATCAGCAAAAGCAATTTATTTGCTACAGCTGGTTAGATATTTGAAATAATTGGACGTGAAAAGTCATAAATTTAATTCCCATCACAATAATTGCCATCCATTCATTTCTCATCCAAGTGCCAACCGATCAGATTTTTCCTCACAGGCTTTCTAACTCTCCTGCTCCTATGAGGTGCTCCCCTCGTAGACTGGTGGAAGACAGTTATTGCTCAGCTTGAGACCCTTGAGATGCTCAAGGCCTGTGAGTCCTGCATGCTCAAGCCCATGAAGGCCCGGCTGCAGACTGCTTCACCTCGGCTGCTGCCAGAGCATTCTGGCTGAGCTGACGTGTTGGCACCATGACGAGTATTGGTTGAGGGAGTGCCAAAGAGGTAGACATGCTGACATAGGAACATAGGAAGATAGGAACAGGAGTAGGTTATTCAGCTCCTCGAGCCTCTTCTCCCATTCAATGAGATCATGGCTGATCTTTATCTTAACTCCATCCACCTTCCTTGGCTCTATATCCTTTTATATCCATGTCTAGATATCCTGAGAGAGGCCACTGCCACTGCCACTGCCACTGTCGTGGAGTTGGAGCTCATCACTTTCATTGATCTGTGGGAGAGCAGACTGCAGAATATCATTACCGCAGGCTGCAAAGATTTAGCTCCTTCAAAGCCCATATTTATTCGGTCCACCATCAGTCTAGGGTGGACACCATTCTGTCCAAGGTGGATAGATGTCTCTCAAAGGTGGAGTCCAGAGCTTGCAGGGCAGTCATTTGAGCTTCCATCAAAGCGGCAAAAGTGAACATAGACTCCTGTTGTGAGGGCCCAGTGTTCATGGAGGTGGTCACACTCTCCAAGGTAGACTGCACAATGCTGATACCATGCGAGATGACAACACACAGGCTAGAAGCGGGCTCCTCCATACTCCCAGTCACGGTGATGAAACTCCTCGGCAACCTTTCCAATACCTGGTACAACTTCCTGTGTGATGCCAGCAGTGTCAATGATAGAGAGTGTGACGGTGCATCCTCAGGAGGATTTTACCCCTCCAAGGTTTCCAGAGGAGAAAGTTTTTGCTGCTCTGATGGATCTAGAGGAAATGGAAAATATTAGGAACAACAAAAAGTAATTTAACCCACTAAGCTCATGCCTTTTGAATTGACCTCAACACTACTTTTTGGCCTTTTCAACAAAACCTTCAATCCTATCAGTATCTCTATCTATATCTCTACCTCTGTCTCTTTATATATCTATATCTCTATCTCTGTATCTCTAACTGTATCTCTCTATCTCTATCTATCATTATATTTAATTTTCTCTATCTGTATCTCTCCCTCTATGTTTAGGGGGAATTTTAACTCCTGGGTGGTATAAGATTTTATCAAGGGTCACAGATTACCCAAAAGGGTCAAGGAGTCAGAAGCAGTTTATTGAGGAGCAACAGTTTAAATACAGCACATAATCAGGATAGATACAGTAGACATATGACCCGTAACAGGTGAGAACGGTTTACCGGGCCTGGATCGGACGGACGGACGGACGAATGAAGCAGGACGAATAATCTTTGCAGCCTGCGGTAACGATCCCTTCTTCTTCGGTTGTCTCTCAAGCTGGCTGAGGCGTTAAGCCGAAGCTAGCATGGATCCACCTCGGGGAGCTCTCCTTCGTCTGTCCTTTTTCCCCCTCTCGACTGCTCGTTTATATACTTTATTTTAGGGGCCAGTGGATACCTCACGTCAATCATTCATTTAATTACATTTACCCATTCCATTTTTCAATTACAGGGGAATAGATACCCAAGGCGGACCCCTTCTAATCTAGGCTATATCCCATGAGATCATTCCTTCGCTTATCTCTTGTATGGACATCTTGTTACCTTCTCCCAGACAGTTTGTTTTAGATACACAGATCATGAGGTTCCTTTCCCAACCTCTTATCAGGCCCACTCATGCCTACACAAAGGCCTGTTTCTACGTTATGTCCTTGGCCTCATAACGAGCCCTTGTGAAAACCCTTATCTAACATGATTAACATTGTTCTGTGTCAGCTCAGGTGGACTGCTGAAGAGTTTCCCTTAACTAGATTCTATAGGTCCACTGTTTCTTACAGTGGGAAGCTAGGTAGACGCGTGGGCTGCCTGCCCAGGAGCTGCAGTTGGGGGTCCGCGTTTCCCACTGGCTGGGCCCCATTTATATCCTGCCAGCCAGCTGCCTGCCTGGGCATCTGGAAGGAGCTTACTAGAGTTTGGGCCATGAGGATCAGACGGTCCAGAGGCAGCCAGGCTGGCAGTCAATTAAGTCGTGGGGGGAGTTTCGGGAAGGTTTCATGGGTGGGAAGTGGGGGGGGGGGGTGCAGTGGCCCGCATTTCTTCAACACTTACCACACAGGGCCACCATTTCATACCTGCCAGGGTTATTGAGCAGGGCACCCGTAGCAGAAGCTCCACTCAGTAGACTATTAAGACTGCATCGGGGTCCTGAATAGGATCTCGATTTGCATAAATTTATGACGCGGACAGGTGGGCACTTCAGCCGCTTGGAAAAACAGTGGCATTAAAATGGCTGTGTGGGGGAAGCGAGCGGTCGATTCCATTTTAACTCCCACTCCGCCTAGTTTCCACCGGGCGGCGGTAGTTAAAATTCTCCCTTAAATCTATATCCTTCTCCAGAAACATGTTCAGTTGTCCCTTGAGCCTATCTTTACAATTTGTTTCAATGGCCTTCTGTTGTAGCATATTCCCTAGGGATCATTTTCCAATTTCACACTATTAGCAGGGATTCTTCCTGCCAGGTGCACAGAGTTGGATAATGATCCCCATCCATCTACTATTCTTTATGTTAAATACTTCTGCCTGAATTATCTATGCAATCCAAACTTTTATTTTTTTTACCTCGGTTATGAAACTTTTGTAAGTATGAGCAATTTGTCCCGATCAACTTCATTAAACCCCATCATAATTTTGAAAACCTGATCAGGTCACGTTGAAATCTCTTCTTTTCCACAGGGAGAAAACCCAAATTCTTTAACTTTTCCTTGTAACTCAGGTTCCTGTGACCTCGGCCCAAATTTCCTGGATCTCAGTTATGCTGAAATGACGCAGAAATGTATGCCGATTTCTTGCCGACGGAATATTTTGCAGAAATTTCCTGCAGAGCTCACCTGCCTAAAAAAACTCCCAGTGTAAAACAAGAGCAAATGCAGTGTCACTAATAGGGGTCATGATGCGGAGATGCCGGTGTTGGACTGGGGTGGACAAAAATGAGAAGTCGCACAACACCAGGTTATAGTCCAACAGTTTTATTTAAAATTACGAGCTTTCGGAGCTCCGCTCCTTCTTCAGATACAGGTACAGTGAGGGAATCTATTACACAGTATATATACACAGAGAACAATTTGTCTGCAGAGATACAATCTGTACTAATAGGGGTAATAGCGAGTGGGCTGCTGTCTTCTGCCATTGTGCTTCACTCTCAGAGCCTTTTAGCTTCGGCTGCTTCTCTTCCTCTTCCATTATTATGGGTATTCCCCTTGGGAAGATCATTCCAGCTGGTTAGTCCTTCTGAACGCGTGGGGATTGGTGGAAAATTTGAGGTGCACTGAGACTGACAGCACCGTGGTTACATATAGAGCAGGCCACAGTAAGAAAAATTGAAAAGAAAATCATGATCGAACTCCAGAACTCGCAATTACACTGAGATCAGATGACTTCGGGCCACGCTTTGCCTAAATTTTTGAGCATAAATCTACGCCAGCGCATTACTCATCTAAATCCAGGTAACATTTACATGGGGGTGGATCTACTTAAATGAGTGGCATACTGTTTCGTTGAATGTATCTTGGAAACAACTTAAATGAGCGAGGAAATTCAGGTGTAGCAATGTTTCAGCATTACACAGATGTAAATCAGTTACGTGTAAATTTCCTCCTAAAAAAATCGACGCAATGCCATTGTTTTGAATGAGGTGTTAAATCGAGGCCCCATCCACCCTCTAAGGTGGACGTAAAAGATCCCGTGGCACTAAAATAGATTATCTGGTCATTATCTCATGGGTGTTTGTGGGACCTTGCTGTGTGCAAATTGGCAGGCGCGTTTCCTTACATTACAACAGTGACGACACTTCATAAGTACTTGATTGGATGTAAAGTGCTTTGTTCATGAAAGGAGCTATATAAATGCAAGCTCTTTCCTTCTTCTTTCTTATACCATAGTTACACCAAAACTTGCCAGGATAGTCCTGGCCCTGGGATGACTTGGTTGCCCCACACTGTAACCTCTTACCAACAATATTGGACCTGAAATTGCGGTCGGAGGCTTCCCGCAGGCGAATGCCTCAGATCCGCAAGAAAAGTACGCATCTACCTGGTGCCACCGTATCTTTGGACTGTTGCAGTCCTGGGCCTGCAGGCGTATGCCTGCGTAAAGGCCCACGTATCCCAGGGGTGCATGCGGTTTGAACCATCTTCAGCCAGAAGTGCTGAGTGGATGATTCATATCGGCCTCCTCCTGAGGTCCCCACCATCACAGAAGCCAGTCTTCAGCCAATTCGATTCACTCCACGTGATATCAAGAAATGGCTCAGCGCACTGGATACAGCAAAGGCTGTGGGCTCCGACAACATCCCGGCTGTCGTGCTGAAGATTTGTGCTCCAGAACTAGCCGCGCCTCTAGCCAAGCTGTTCCAGTACAGCTACAACACTGGCATCTATCCGACAAAGTGGAAAATTGCCCAGGTATGTCCTGTCCACAAAAAGCAGGACAAATTCAATCCAGCCAATTACTGCCCCATCAGTCTACTCTCAATCATCAGCAAAGTGATGGAAGGTGTCGTCGACAGTGCTATCAAGCAGCACTTACTCACCAATAACCTGCTCACTGATGCCCAGTTTGGGTTCCGCCAGGACCACTCGGTTCCAGACCCCATTACAGCCTTGGTCCGAACATGGACAAAAGAGCTGAATTCCAGAGGTGAGGTAAGAGTGACTGCCCTTGACATCAAGGCAGCATTTGACCGAGTGTGGCATCAAGGAGTCCTAGTAAAATTGAAGTCAATGGGAATCGGGGGAAAACTCTCCACTGGCTGGAGTCTTATCTCGCACAAAGAAAGATGGCAGTGGTTGTTGGAAGTCAATCATCACAGCCGCAGGACATCGCTGCAGGAGTTCCTCAGGGCAATGTCCTAGGCCCAACTATCTTCAGCTGCTTCATCAATTACCTTCTCTCCATCATAAGGTCAGAAGTGGGGATGTTCGCTGATGATTGCACAGTGTTCAGTTCCATTCGCAACTCCTCACATAATGAAGCAGTCCTTGCCCACATGCAGCAAGACCTGTACGACATTCAGGCTTGGGCTGATAAGTGGCAGGTAACATTCATGCCACACAAGTACCAAGCAATGACTATCTCCAACAAGCGAGAGTCTAACCACAGCCCCTTGACATTCAATGACATTGCCTTCGCTGAATCCCCCACCATCAACATCCTGGGGGTCACCATTGACCAGAAACTTAACTGAACCAGTCACATAAATACTGTGGCAACAAGAGCAGGTCAGAGGTTGGGTATTCTGCGGCGAATGGCTCACCTCCTGACTCCCCAAAGCCTTTCCACCATCTACAAGGCACAAGTCAGGAGTGTGATGGAATACTCTCCACTTGCCTGGATGAGTGCAGCTCCAACAACACTCAAAAAGCTCGACACCATCCAGGACAAAGCAGCCCGCTTGATTGGCACCCCATCCACCACCATAAACATTCACTCCCTCCACCACTGGCGTACCGTGGCTGCAGTGTGTACCATCTACAAGATGCACTGCAACAACTCGCCAAGGCTTCTTCGGCAACACCTCCCAAACCTACGACCTCTACCACCTAGAAGGACAAGGGCAGCAGGCGCATGGGAACCCCACCACTTCCAAGTTCCCCTCCAAGTCACACATGATCCTGACTTGGAAATATATCGCCGTTCCTTCATCATCGCTGGGTCAAAATCCTGGAACTCCGTACCTAACAGCATTGTGGGATTATCTTCACCACAAGACTGCAGTGGTTGAAGAAGGCGGCTCAGCACCACCTTCTCAAGGGCAATTAGGGATGGGCAATAAATGCTGGCCTTGCCAGTGACGCCCACATCCCATGAACGAATAAAAAGAAGATTCATTTTGGACACTAGCAGGTAATAGATCTACACCCAAACCAAACTCAAAACTGCATATTTCAGTAAATTCAGCCTCTTTGGATTTAGTTCATGGATGCTCAAATCTTATCCAATTCAACCATTTTGGGCTGATCTGCATATTTTAAAAGATATGACAGTGGAGATAATGTCCCTTTGTGCTTTTGCATCTTTTTTCCCTTTATCCTGTTGTCAGTTTTCCTGCCACAGGTGGGAAGAAAGCAATTGATGCCATAGCATGAGAACTAAGAATACCAAATTCAACAGAATAAAAGCAGAACGTTTATTAAAATCCCAAATATTTCATTAAAAGCAAATTCTTATGTTTGACATCTGTCACGGCAGTTTGACGATAAAATCATATATGTCTTTCTGTCTTGATTGTTGGACTTTTTGTCCATGAATTTTAAAACATTCATTACAACAAATAATCATGCCCTCTTGCTGGCATCCTTGAAGTTCAATTCCTTCCCTCACAACTCTAACTCTGTCTCGATATTGTTTGTTCTTGCTGCGACCGGCTTGAATGAAGTTGGATAAGTTTGTTCTTGAGACTAACCACTTCTCTATGTTTCTCCAGATGTCACTGCAAGTCGACGATCCCAGCCACAATCCAAAATCAGACTGTAAATAGTGCTGTGTCTCTGTAAGTAACAGAAGGCTTGTTCACCTTCCAGATGCACAGCTGATGTTTCTGTGCAGTGGAGGTCTTGGCATCATTTAGTGGGTGATGGTGAGCCATCTCTCCCATAGAGCTGGAATCAGAAAACTCATTTAAGTGATTTGTTCAGAGCACGAAAGCATGAATATTACTGACAGCAATGCTGTCTAATGAACTGTTACTTGATTTAACATGCATGAGAGCAATTGAGACTTTCTGATTCGTATCAAACTGATACCATTTAGATTCAGAGCACCAGACTTTCATTTTATTAAGTGTATTTACAATGAGAAATGATTGGCTATCAGACACAATTGTTTGGATCACCAGACATTTCTTTCAATGAATAATGGAAAAATAAGTTCTGACGAAAGGTCTTCGACCTGAAACGTTAACTCTGTTTCTCTCTCCATGGATGCTGCCTGGCCTGCTGAGTTTTTCCAGCGTTTTCTGTTGTTATAATGGAAAAATAAGGCCTGACAGTAATCCTCTTATTTTATTTATTTTCCCAACTTCTTTCCTCTCCTCTTTAAGGGAGTAATTCAAGAAGTGGTACAGCTTCATGCATTCCAGCTCAAGAGGACATTCTTCATGTACGACTAGGAACATCCGTTGCCGAGAACCTATTCAATCATGGTTACATCACAGCCATGCTTGATCTTTCATTCCCTCAGCCAGATGTATACTCTCCAGTGGTGGTCACTAGACAGCAGCTATAGCCGGCCTGACATTTCTCCTTAGGGTAGGACACTGAGGTCACCTGCATTACCCCACACTGCTGTGGCCAAAATTGGCTAACTGTGGAGGGATGAAACCTGGGATCTTCCTGATTTGTATGGCTTGGGACATTTCCCCACTGAACCACCAGGGAGCAACCCTCTTATATTTTAGTGGGGAGAGGTAATCGAGCAGTTAGATGTAACCAGTCTCTGTATCACGACAGCTATACATCATCATGTCTCAGTAATGTTTGCTTATATCAGGTTTACATATATTTAGATTTGACTACGTCACAAGGGTTGGATAAAATTATTTTCACATCTAATAAAAACACAAGAAGTAAAGCAAAGCAGGTTAAGGTCAACTCACTTCTGATCGAGAAAATGTTGGCAGAGTTAATGTTACTCAGGGGAAAACTTTATTAAGAATAATAGATGGGAGCAATCCATAAAAATATGTAGGATTAAATATTTGATCTTAAGGTGGTTCCACTGTATGTGATGTATTATTCATAACACTGAGTTTTTATCAAAGTTTCATTAACATGCTCCTGTTACACACTAGCTGCAATCCACTGGCAAAGGTGTCCAGGTTGGCAATTTTATTTCTAATGGTTTCCCTAATGAAAACAAGACTATATGAGGTTAATGTTAAATTTGATATGGCAATTAGAAAAAAAAATGTATATTTTGAATAATAACACACGGGGATTTTTTTAAAGGATTTCATTATATACATTTCAGTGAACAAACAGTGAAAATATTCTTTGCTCAGAATGTTTCCTGACTTTTGACCTTGCAATGCTTTTCAACTGTGCACAGTATCCAGTGGAAAATATCCTGGATTAGAAACTTGACTGTGCGTTAAATATGTACACTTCCTCTTCTGTTCTGTCAATCTGTATCTGTCAGTGGTACAGACTGATCAGTATTCCTGACAGCTGATGGATGTTAGTCTTATAGCAAAAGTAAACAGTGTATCAGGAAAGCTGGATGTCTTGGGGATATTGCATTTCTAGGTCACTGACTTTGAAGATTTAATGCAAATGCAACAATAACATTTCTACAGGTTTCAGCTTTTGCTCGTATTTTTTCTAACAACTTAGAAGACTTCCAGGAAAATCATATAAAATGGCACTGGTACGGACCTGCTGCGCAGCCTGACTTTACTGACCAGTCAAAATTACAATTGACCTTTTTCTGGCTAATTACCATTAACTTTAAATCTGGATAGTGGATATATGGATTCATGGATGGATGATCATGCCAGGAGGCATATTCCTCTGTTCATTCATAGCAGCCGATTATCATAACATCGTGCTGGGTATAACAGAGCAGTATACTACAAATTTTGCATCATTGTGAAGTGGATTCAGCTACTCAGCAATGCAAAATCCACAGTATAACTGAAGTCAAACTATCTTTGGGTCAGGTTGCCATGTCAGGCACAAGCAAGTAGCCTGACACCATTTGAGCTTCACACCAGCTGCAGTGTAATTGCAACCAGTACAGAGCAAACATTTTAAACTTTAATTGCATGGATAATTTACTTAAAACTAGTTTAAAAAGTACCCACAGATCACCTTTAACTTTCTGTTGTTAGCAAAGAGTTGGTAGGACAGTTAACACTTCACTCATGTTAACAATTTCACTGCCATTTGCACGCCAGTTAGCAGAGCAATGCACATTCATGTAAGCACACATGTGCAGTGCTCTGCCTACCCTCGATTTGAGAGCAGTGGGAAGCCAACAGTGTCACCCAGAGCTGCTGGTTTGCACTAAAATGCTAAAGTAGTAACCAACTGAGGAATGCTTACAAATACCTCACTTGGTATCTCAGTAAGCGTTTATTATATTTTTGACATTGCTATTTTAGAAGATTTAAAACACTTGGGGGGCTAAATTCGGTTGATTTGCGCCTCCCGTTAGCGCCCTAAGAGGGCAAAATTCAGCGGGAGATTAGCATTAGCGCTGCGCCGCCGGCGATGACATAATTGCCGTGCGTAGTGCCCTGCTCACGCCCCGGCTGTAACATTGGGTGGCACCCCCTGACTTACCGCCAGATGCTATGTCCACTGGGGTCAGGGGGGCCTACCTGCAGCCGGGGCAGCGCTAGTTAAGGGGAGGTGGCGGGCGGCCATTTTTGTTGCTGGCCGCCTGCCAGCACCTGCCCCCATTGCTGTCCCCGGCCCCTGTGAAGTCCCCCCGCAGGGTGCCGGCTGCTCTCCGTGAGCCCGGCACTTGAGTGCCGGGCTCATTTGTCGGCACTCCCGATCCCTGGTGGCCCAGCTGGGTGCCGGGACGCGCTGCGCTAGGCCCCTCCCCTTTAATAAGGGGAGGAAGGCCTGCAGTACCGCGGCGCGACGTGGCGCTGCGGCACATAGCGCCGTGATATTGGCTCGCAGCGCCCCAAGAGGGACGCGGGGCGATTCCAGTAGCGTCCCTCCTCCCTCTCGGGGCGCTATCTCGGAAAATCGGCCGCGGGGGCGCTAACTTTTTCGGGGCGCTACCCAATTTTTACCCCTTGCTTAATTGACAAAATTCCAACCAACTGGTCTGTTTTAGCATTAAACTTGAAATCTCACAGTTAATGGCCTTTAAGAGGCTTCCCGTGATGAGGATTCTGCACGAGATGATTAAACCACAGATGACAGTTAAGAAATTTGCATATTTATCTTTTCAATCATATGACCGTTCCACAGCTACAGGGCAGCCAACAGGGCCAAATATTGGCATAAACCCAAATTATAGAGCTTGTTTCAGCTTCACTATATCTACCTGCTTTTAAACTGCGTTGTTCCTATGCTTTTCATCTGCCAAATTAAAGGAGAATTACCTGTAAAGTCTAGTCTTGACCTTACAATAATTTATAACAAACAATCCTGTAGCTTTTTGGCTCCAGGTTCTCCTCTTGCTAGTTATGGTACCCAAGATTTCTCACTGTGGACTTCCTATGAACTCTGTAGTCAGATGAGAATTGCATTAAGTATTTGACTGGGGTGAGGGGTTACAAACAATCCTCTACATGAGTGAATGAAGAAATTACTTCTACAGACAGCTCATGTGACCAGACCTCTCCAGCACTCAAATTCCAAACACAAACAACTAGCACCTTTAATGTGAAAAAGGTCCCAAGCACCTCACAGATAGGCATGTGGAAAATGGATGCCAAGTCAGGAAAGAAAAGCTTAGGAGTGATCACCTAAAGTTTGGTTGAAGAGATGGGTTTTGAGGAGGTTTTTAAAGGTAGAGAGAGCAGCTCATAGTGATTTGATTAGCCAAGACCCTTCATTTGATAACTCTAGGTCCAGACCTAAGCCGACACTCAAGTAAAGGTACAGACAGAAACCCTCATTGCATTTAAAAAGTACTTGGATGAGCACTTGAAGTGCCGTGGCCTCCAGGGCTATGGACCAAGAGCTGGAAAGTGGGATTAGGCTGAATAGTTCTTTTTCAGCTGGCACAGACACGATGGGCTTGATATTCTCAATGGAGACGAGTTGGAGGCGGGACTGCTGCTTGTCGGGTCAATGTCCCACCTCCATCATCTTCTGGCCAACCAGCGTGATTTTCCCCTGATTGACCTTGTTAAGCCCGCCCTGCGGGCTCAGCAGGCCAATTAGGGGGGAAGTCACTGACAGAGCACGTCAACGTATGACGTGCTATCTGTCAAGACTTCTTGAAAGAAGAAATGTCAGCATTTGACAGCTCTGTGAAGCTGTCAAAGACTGACATTCTCTGTAGTTTGATGAGTCCTTGTGTTCAGGACTCATCAAACCTTTCAACTTTGTAGATATCAGATGGCTGTTGGGTCGGAGGATCCAACAGCCAGTCTATGAAATCGACAAGGAGGATGTCGGGTCTCTCGATCCAGGGTGATGAAGGCTGTAGGCAGAATACAAGGTAAGTGAACATTTTTTAACACTTAACACTCACCTTCCATACTTACCACTCCACACTTGCACCCATCACTCACCTCTACATCTTACTTCTAGGTGCCTCCGACCCCCGCAGACCTCCTTCACGTCTCCTCCAACCCGGCGGGGTTCTCCGAGGTCGGGAAGCCTTCACCTGTGAAGGTAAAATGGCACTAATCCTTTTTCTGGCTGTTAACTACCTGTTAACAGGCAGTTAAAAGGATTTAATCCCTTTCCCGCCTCCAGGAGACGGGACCCGAAGCAGCACATCTTCCCCCCTCCTGGCAAAAGGGCACGGAGGCGGGTTGGGGGTGGGTTTCCTATCCACCCCCACTTTCTCTGAGTTTACTGGCAGTCCCGCTTCCATGCCCGCCTCCTCGGGGCTTGGAAAATCCAGCCCGATGAGCCGAATGGCCTCCTGCTGTGCCTCTATGAAGTCTTAAAAGTGATTTCCCAAGGCTAACTGTAAAGGTTATTTTTCTACGCAATGTTCTAATATATTCCACTGTCAGATGTCTAATCATTGCAGAAATTCCTGAGAAGTTATACATATGTTCCTTCTCAGTAAGGCTTAGATTTTCCAAATCTCGATTTTGAATTTGTACAGTTTTTGAATTCCAGCAGAGTGATTATGTTTTTAACTACATGAGATATTAAACCAAGGCCTGCCTGTTCAGGTGCATCTAAAAGATCCCATAACACGAATCAAAGATGAGCAAGAGTTCGCTGGGTGTCCTGCCCAACATTCATCCCTCAATCAACATCACCAAAATGGATTAACGTGTCATTTAATCATTGCTGTTTGTGGGACCTTGGTGTGCACAAATTGGCTGTCAAATTTAGCTGCATAACAACAGTGACCACACTTTAAAAGTAATTCAACGTTAAGGATTGGAATAAGGAACTGCACATTGTGCAATGAAGAATTTTGCTCGTGTGCAGGTCTTTCCAGCAAACCAAACATTCAGTTAAGGTAGTCAAAGTGAGGTCCATGATAACTGTTCCTTATTAACCCATACCACTCTTAGGTTTTCAGTACTATCATCCTGTAGAATGGATTCTAGAAATTTACCTACAATTGAGGTAAGATTAATTGTCCTTTTAATTCCTGGTTTATTCTTTTATCCTTTTTGAGTGGAGTAACATCTGCCATCCTCCATTCTTTTGTTCAGTTTTGTGAAATTATGACTTGTGCCTCTGCTATCTCTTCCCTAACCTCCTTCAGTTTTCTGGAAGTCTAATCAAACTGGTTCATGTATTGGATTACATAAAGAGGGGGAAACAATTCTCCTTTATCACCAAACTGGTACAAATGTTTCCTCTGTGCGATTTCTGTTCAGCAGGTAGCTGCCCTGAACAGGATAATTTGAAAAACAGCTCCTTCTGTTCATTGAGGGACTTCCTCACAGCACTGTAGCCAGATGCTACAGTGAATTTGCCATAATTGGTACAATCATACATATATTCTAATTGTTTTTCATTTTCTGTTGAATACCAATGAGATCATTACATAACTGCATAATTAGCTGCATGACGACTACTGCTGTATGTTCAATTATTAACTATGAATTTGATTAATTAATGCATGATTATTCATAATATGCTTTGACTATTACTGCTACAAATTACAAACTGCTGCCTTCAGTCCTTAGTGCTTGTTACCAGTGACCAAACAATGTCAGTTGAGGTACGCTGATTTTTGGCATGGGAATTATTATTCCAGTTAATGTTCTGACTGAGGGCCTGGGAGTCTACCAGTCATTTCTGCCTCCTTACAAAATAGTCTATTGTCTACAGGCTGCTACGAGTGCCTTTCCTTTCTGAAGGTAAAGCCCATTGAAGTATAACTGCCTTAAACTCACTTGTGTGGCAGAAAAGGCCTTTCCACTAATGACTTGAATTACTTTCAAGGGAAAATAGTTTTAAGTAAATTATCCATGAAATGTAAATGTACAGTACAAATGTATAGCAACTGAGGTCATTTTACAGCACAAAGCATTTAACAGACTGTTAATGAAAATGTTTAATTTTATGCTGCATTTATATTACAGAATTGATTCTTGGAGCAGTTCTGTAATAGAGCCTGAGGGCCCTGGTGCTTTGGAATCCACCTTGTTTATTTGCACATGCAGTTATTTTGAACTTGTGGTTTTGCAAACTTTGCTTTCTGGCAGTCGGACCTTCCTGTCCACAATGGCTGGATTGTTGCATCTCTGACCTGGATTGTTGCAGGGCCAGCTTGCTCAGTCTGCTGGCAGCCAGAAAACCTAGTGGTCTTTCCCTCTGGTGGCACTCTTTATATTGCTGCCTGGGGTAGAACTACTTCTGGAGGTGTTGGTGCAATCCACTTCTTTAGTTAGGACCCAGCACCTGAAGAGGCAACAGATCATCTCATTTACATTATGCTGCTGTTGTCAAATTCAGCGCTGCCATCAGTAAAATAACTGCAGCATCAAAGAAACATTGTGTCATGCACCATTTAATTCTTTCACATTTTACGGAGCTTCTGTTACAGGCCTGGGATCTTTTGACCATTTTTCTACAGAAAGGATTTGGGGAAAAAAATGTTACTTTAAATGTTGGTAGCAATTTTGGTCTTCCGACCATCCCATTTGTGCTCATAAACGGGGTGCGGGGATAGCAGACACAGAATTGACCTAAAGAACCTGCGATGCTGCCAACCTGCCAACTTCCGGGTTTTACCGAGGCGGGACAAGGGTCTTCCGCTCCCAGGATGCGGGTTGGCATTTTAAAGATGTTAATAAGGCTGGAAGCCTCTGATTTAACCTGCTTTGCACGTTTTACAGTGGGCAGCTGGGATTCCCAGGCCTTGGGAAACCCGGCAGCTGAAGGGAGGCGACGACAGCTTAGGGGAGAAGGTAAGTGCCCTTACAGCACACCTTGTGAGCCAGGAGGAGCAGGAGTGCTTCCCCCACCAAGCTCCCCCCATCAGACCCCCCCCCCCCCAATATAAAGACCCCCAGGGTCCCCGGGGTCCCCGGGATCGGACCCACTCCTGGGGTCAGGGATCGGACCTACCTGGACCTACGGCCTGCTCTGGAGTGCTCCCCGCCTCACTGGAAGCCAAGCCTGTCAATCAGGCTGACTTCAGTGCGGGGAACCTGTCAGGGCCAAGAGATGCACATTGTGGAGTTAAAACGCTACAGCATGCAGGGAAACCCAGACATCCGGGTTTCCCGTCCGAAACACCGCCTCCCCGCCCGCGTAACCCACCTCAGTAAATATCCAGGCCTCTGATGCAATTTCCTGACCTTACTGACTGACTAACGCCAATTCCTGCTCCTGCCCACCAAACGTGAGTAGTACAAGTCCTGAAGCACTATTTTAAACCTTGTTTGAAGGGATCCTCAGCTGCTCCCAAGTAAAGCTAAATGAAGCTTTTGAAGCCATTATTCTTGCACTAGCTTGTTTGTATTTTGAACTTAAAGTTATTAACAAGTTCTTTTAGTCGCTATTGTAGCCGCTGAACTATAAAGAGGCATTTGGCATTGAGTTGCATAAGGAGATATTAGGACAGGTGAACATAAGAACATAAGAATTAGGCACAGGAGTAGACCAAAAGCTTGGTCAATGAGGTAGGTTTTAAGGAACGTCTTAAAGGAGAGAGAGGTAGAGAGGCGGAGAGGTTTAGGGAGGGAATTCCAGAGCTTAGGGCCTAGGCAGCTGAAGGCACGGCCGTCAATGGTGGAGCGATTATAATCAGGGATGCTCAAGAGGCCAGAATTGGAAGAGCGCAGAGATCTCGGAAGGTTGTAGGGCTGTAGGGGGTTACAGAGAAAGGGAGGGGCGAGGCCATGGGTGGCTCCCGATCCGGCAAAGCCTCAATTTTAAAATTCTCATCCTTGTTTTCCAATCGCTCCACGGCCTCGCCCCTCCCTATCTCTGTAACCACCGCCAGGGAATCCCTTTTAATATTTTAAACACTGTCATCAGGTCATCCCTCAATCTCCTATACTCAAGGGAATACAAGCCAAGTTTTTGCAACCTGTCCTCTTAATTTAACCCTCTGAGTCCTGGTATCATTCTTAAACAGTTGAATGATCTCTTGTTTCCTACAGCAAGCAGAATAATCACTTTCTGCATGGACATCTGAAAGCAGCAGAACAGGAGTTTGCACAGATTGCAGATTTCTTCATGGCCAGAACATCATTATCTGCACCTGCTTCACAATTGTGGATGCAACGCGATCACCTTCAGGATTCTCAAACGGTGCCACTCTATTAATGTTCAACTGGTGTGTGATGATCAGCAGCACATCATGCAGGTTCTGTGCCTGCTTTCCTGGCAGCTGCCATGATACTTTTATATGGAATCATTCATGCATTCCCACTTTTTGACTTCCACAGTGAGTCAAAACTGAGATGAGAAGGAACTACTTCACTCAGAGGGTGGTAGGTCCATGGAATATGCTGCCCCAAAAAGCTGTAGAAGCTACATCATTACATAAATTTAAAACAGAAATAGACAGTTTCCTAGAAGTAAAGGGAATTAAGGGTTACGGGGAGCGGGCAGGAATTTGGACATGAGTCTAGGTTCAGATCGGTCATGGCCCTGTGGGTAGCGTAGCGGGCCCAGGGGCCGTGTAGCCTGATCCTGCTCCTATTTCGTGTGTCCAATTCTGTTAGGTTCAGGAGATGGTTCTGTGATAGTAGATTGGCGGTTAGGATCAGATCAGCCATGATCTTATTGAATGGCGGAGCAGGCTCGAGGGGCCAATTGGCCTACTCCTGCTCCTATTTCTTATGTTCTTATGTTCTTAAAGGCTGGCTGTCTGAAGACAAGGGCTATCTCTTGCACACACGGCTTATGATACCTCTTAGGAGCCCATGTTCAGGCATGGAACTTGCTACAATCAGATCCATGGGTCAACCAGAGCCCTTATCAAGCAAACATATGGGGGTAGGCACAACCCATGGTAGTGCCCTGAAAATGATGGGTTCCCGCTGTTGCAGTGGCTGCTGCAGTCTTCCCCTGGGCCTACAGTTGGGTGGCCAGAGCACCCGCCTGAGTCAGGCAGTAGACTCTTTTAATATGCAAATTGGGTCCTATGATGTACATTTGCCATTTCAGGATAGTACTGGGTGGGGCGGCCCAGCGCACGCTCTTCCCGGTATCAGCTGGCGTACCTGCCTAAGCGGAGCCCCCAGGTAAGTTTTACTGTACTTTTGTGGGACCGGGAAGAGCAGGACTGCTCTTCCAGGCTGCACTAAACCAACCTGGGCTGCTACCACTCCGGCTACCGCCCCACCCACCCCTACACCTACCTTCCTCTGGCCTGGAGGCCGACCGGGCTGCCCGATATTGCAACGGCCTGGAACTGACAGGCTGCTCGAGGCCGATCGTTTTCTGCCCACAGCCTGCCAGCCAAATGCTAATGACATCTGGCCCTCAAAACGGACTGGGCCTCCCGGCAGGACTGTCAGGCAGCCTGCATGCGCGCTTCGCCAGTCAGCCGCCTGAAGTCCACTCTGGGGTTAAAATCAACCCCATAGAGTCCGCAAACAACAATTCAGATGCCTGATCAGGTTTGGTGGGTTCTTCCAATGCAGCACAGAAAGAATGTTCAGGATGATGGTCGTGTGCTGTATGCAGCGAGGGTAACCCATAGGGCTACCGTTGGAGGAGGACGTTCAGCATGATGAGGGAGAGGACAATAATGACAAGGAGGATGGTGAGGGATTGCAATGGGTTCAAGAGGTACCTGCAGCCAGCGCTGTTCAGCAGCAGCTCATTGAAGAGAACTTCAGCTGAACAACCCGTGCTCCCCTGCATTAACAGTCATGTCCAACATATGTCTCAATCCTTCCACCCTGCAATCAACTCATATACCAAATTGCTCTTTATGTCACCTAACATTGCAAGATCACTAGTCGCTACAGGAACACTCTCTGCACACAACGAATTGTGGTTCTAATGGTTTACAGAAAGGCCTACACACTACCTGTCACCTAGTGTGAGCCCCAATGCCTCACTAAAGTGCTCTTTTACCCACACCAGTGCTTCTACAAGGTGCTCTCCCAGAGGCTGTAACATGGAATGAGGGAGGCTGCTGTGGCTCATTCAAGCTGCTCATGATCCATGACCTCTGGGCATGAGAGGACCCAGCTGTAGAGTGCAACAACTTGGCATCTGCTGGGGATGTTTGGCTCAGTTTGCTTTCTGGCACCAGAGAGGGCATTAGTTCGGGAGGTCACAAAGGGTACAGAGGTGTTCTCATCATGAGAGATGGCATCATATTCTATTCCCACTGTATGACTACCCCTGCTTCTGTGCTGCATCTTAGCATTCATTCTGACCCTAAGTTACCCTCTATCCATTTCATCTCCCCACCTGTCCAAGGTGCAGAAGAGCCTCCATGGCTCCGGTATGAGCATCCCTGAGAGATGCTATTAGTGGTGTCACAGACTCCTGCCGGAGGAGGGGGGGGTGAAGGGGAGGGTCAGCTACAACAGCTATGAAGGTGAGCACATCCTCCATGGTTGACTGCAGAGTGTTGATGCCATGGATGAGAACCCCACACAAGTGGGCAGTGGACTCTATCATACAATCAGACACATTTTGGAAGCTGCCTGGCAGGTAGTTCAATGCCTTCAGCAGCTTTTAGTGCCCAGAAATCATCCATTTTTCAAATGCTGGGCCCCCGGAGAGAACCTGTTGGAATTCTTACTTGCTATCAGACACCTTCCTGCAGTTCCACATTGTAGTTTTCCTGCTTTGGCCACAAAAACAATGCCCCCAACCCCCCTTTAAGTTGCTGCAGGCCTGAAGAACCTGCGATGCTGCCTGATTTCCTTGTTCCTAATTGACGAGCTGATTACCGGTTTCATGCTGGCAGCTCACCTACCACATGCTATAGAGGGCGATCCAGAAAATGGGACGGGCTCCCCACCTACCCCTCCAGGCGGATCTTGTTCTTGTCCTGCCCACCTCCCAGCCGTTTTAAGTTTAAACACCAAAATTAGCCTCGATGTGTTTTAAGAGTATAGTGTATTCCAGCAATAAAAGAGATGCTAAGTAGTTAAGATGTTAATGATTGGGCTTTGATATTCTTTCCTCACACACTGTAAATAATAAGCAATTTGGTGGCTTGTCTCCCACCCATTGTGTTGGAAGATTTATGATTTCTTTCTAACAGTGAACAGTCAGGACTAAAGCAGAATGTCAGATACTCAAGAAGCAGTTTAGCTTTCGCAACGGAGAAGCTACTGAAGCAGAAAGACCTCAGAAAAGGCAGGCTCAAGAAGTCGGAGAGGTCAGTCTATTTTTCGTGAATCTTTGGAATTCTCTGCCCCAGAGAGCTGCGAATGCTGAGTCTTTGAGTATATTCAAGGCTGAGATTGATAGAGTTTTGGACTCTAGGGGAATCGAGGCATATGGGGATCGGGCGGGAAAGTGGAGTTGAGGTCGAAGATCAGCCATGATCTTATTGAATGGCGGAGCAGGCTCGAAGGGCCATATGGCCTACTCCTACTCCTAATTCTGATGTTTCTTATGTTCTTATATTTAAACCAGGCAAGGTGACCCACTGAAGTGGGGTAGCTTTGTGTGTTCTTTAGATTAGGTTATTAAATGGAGATCAGTTGAATGAACTGAGTGAATCTGATCATATCTATTGCTCTGTACATTTGCCTTACTGCAGAATAATCCAGTTTAACCAAGCCCAGTGCTAACTCAGTATGCCGTCGGATTGTAGAAACACGCGTGCAAAATACACAAGCATCCACCCCATATTAGAAGGGAATGCTACTGCTACAGTCCTGAATTATGCTATCATTCAAGTAGATGTAGTGGATTTCCACTCATCCTTGCATTTGTGTAAGCATTTTATTTTAGCTTGATACTGTCTGTTACCTCATTTGTTGACTATGGTTGCTTAAGTAATGTGTGGGTTAGGTTGATTTGGCTATGATAAATTGACCCTTAGTGTTAGGGGGGATTAAATATGTGGGGTTATGGGGATAGGATGGGATATGTTAGGGGGAATTAAATACGTGGGGTTACGGGGGTAGGGTGGGATATGTGTACTGTGGGGATTAAAGCAGGGACAGGGTACTGGATTTGGATGATCAGCCATGATCGTATTGAATGGCGGAGCAGGCTCGACGGGCCGAATTGCCTACTCCTGCTCCTAGATTCTATGTTTCTATGTTTCTATGTTTCTAAGTACACAAGTAGAGCCTTTGCCTTTTAGGGGTATGTACTTATTTTGTATCATACAAAATACTTCTTTGAATACAGAGCGGGGGAAATTGGCCTCCTTTGCGCGCCTCCGGGGAGGCGATAACGGGGCGCTAAGGGCTTACCGACCAGGCGCGGTGAAATTACCGACACCCCGAACTTCCATGGTGGGAAAACTTACCACCTCAATCTCCTGCGCCCCAGAGACTGTGACGTCATCCGGTGCGCAGTGCCCCGTTATAAAATTTGCTTCCGCCCCCTGCAGCATTGTCGGGCGTCAACAGCGGCAGCTGCAGGAGGCATTGTCACCCCGGCTGGCCGCTTATGGAGCGCTAATTAAAGGCAGTGGTGGTCAGGTAGGCCAAAATTTAATAAGGTCCCCAATGTGCTGTATTTTGATTTTTTCCCAGCCCTCTCGTAGAGTGCTTGGGGCTGCTATACGCGTATCGCAGGTGCTGTCGACGACCATTCCCAGCCTTAGCCTTCAATGACCGCAGCATTGGCCCTTCCCTTTAAGGGAGGGACGGAGCCTGTAAAACCAGCAGCGCTGCACGGAAGGAACATTGTGCAGCACTCTGCCGCTACCACCCCTCTCGCTCCCTTTAGCGCCCTAAGGGAAGTGGTAGCGCTTGATATAGTGCTCCACTTCCCTCTTGGAGTGCTAAACCGGAAGTTTCCGCCAGAATCAATTGTGTAACACCCAGCGATACATTTGCGCTCCCGCAGAAGTTATCGCCCCAAATGGGGCGCTATGCAATTTCCAGCCCAGACTGTTTGTCTGTAGGTTTACCCATTAACAGTTCAGCTACATTTACTGGGGTCAATTCATTTCTCATCAGGTCAAAGTTTTCCTTACTTAAATTTAAAACTTTGGTTTGTCCTTCTCCCTCTCAATGAGATCTACATTTGTTATGCATATATGGCTTCCTTAGCATATCAAGAAAAGATGATGCTCTGATTGGTCATTTATTTGCAGTCACCGATGCAGAGAAATTATAAAATAATAAATGAGTGCTTCATTATAACAACATTCTTTCTGAAAATGAGCATGAAGACTATTAATTGTGAGCTGATGTAAATTAAGAGTTATTTTTACATAGTGATAAAGAAAGACCCTCACTTCATATCTTCCTCTGAGATAACATTAATATTTTTGGCTCATCTTGATGATCTTCTTGAGGTTGTGATGTTTTTTCCAAACCTTCCTTCAGGTCCTCCACCTTGATGTGACCTAATCTATCTGCGAGAAGAAAGCTTGGCATGGTGTTGTGCCACAATAGTCATTCCTTTTCTCTATAGTTAAGGCAACACTTATTACTGATAGTAAATCTGGGTTTAAAAATTCACTGTTCTACTCAATCTCCCATAGTTTTCCACTATTCAAGTATATTATAGCTGGAGTGAATGTTTACAGAAGAGAAGAGAAATGAAGGAGAAAATTAGCAGGGGGTAAAGGGGAAAAAGTAACTAAGGATCTTTTACATTAAACTGGTTTTCAAAATGCAATTGATTAAACATAAACATTCTTAACAGATTTGAAATAAAGCTCTGACTTCATGCCTATAAAGTTATCTGGATTAACAGAGCAGATTTACATTTGAATTATCTAGACAGCCAATGTAAATCTCTCTAGGATTTCAGGTGACAATCAAATGTTTAGTAAATGTGTCAGGCGGGTAATTTAACACCTCCCTTCTCATGAATTGACTGGACAATCCTCTGTGCAAACCCTAGGGCAGCTCATTCAATTTGTGCCATTCTGACCCAATTAAACACTGTTTGATAAATCCTGTTTGTGGTTGAGAGTACAAACAGGGCTTCTGTCCAAATGATTTTTGACGAATGAGGTCTACTATTATTTCTAAAGTCTTCATCTTCTCTTTGTTCCCTCTGCAGTTCACTGCAATATTTAATGCCGCACATGTAGAATTAAGGGTAGAGATTGTGCCAAAACTATCTTTGGATATGTTTTTAATCAAAGTCCACCATTATATTTTCATGGAGACAATACAATGTTTCTGTTTGTTGCTATTACAACATGGCATCCTTCTCTTGCTGCAGGCAATTTGTCTGGCATAGTAAGAGGTGTAATTTGGCAAAAGATTAACATTGGCTGACAAACAAGAATGAGAACCTGGATTCAGAAGTAAGTGTGCAATTGCTACAATGTAAATTACATAGAATTACACAGAATTTACAGTGCAGAAACAGGCCATTCGCTGTTTATGCTCCACACGAACCTCCTCTCACTCTATTTACTTCATCTCACCCTATCAACATATCCTCCTAGTCCTTTCTCCCTCATGTACTTACCTAGCTTTCCCTTAAATGCATCATTGAATGATAAGTGTCGAACTGTATTACACTGAAATTACCTTCAGGGAGCAACTCTATAATTACAGTTCAACATCTAAGCACAAAAGATTCATCAGTTATATGAGAAGCGTCAGATTGAATGTTTCATGGGAGTATTGAAAACCTTGTCACTGTTCAAATTGTTCCATTGTTTAGATTGAGAAGCTCGTTGTTGTTCATCACTAAATGCATTATGCTTCAAGAATACTGGAATCCTTAAAATGCTAGTTAGCAGCCTGTTTGGTTTAAGTATGCTTATCTAGTAAGGATGAACAAAGGCAGCTTCATTCTTTGGCAGCTTTGCTGAACAACACTTCCTTAGAATGCAATGATTTCATCTCAATCTTTCATGCTAATATCTACTTTTGTTTGTACTAATCCTCTGGTATTTTAATTCTGCTCTTACACTTATTGGGGTCATTCCTTCCATGGGTAGCTTGGGTAATAAGTCAGAATTATTTAAGCCAGTAATTGTGCACATAAAGTACAAGAAGACAAACAAACACGGTTTCCAGTTCCGGGCTTTAGTTGTCATTTAACATCCGATTCCCTGGACTTGTTTTCTTTGGAAAAGAGGAGGCTGTGAGGCGATCTAATTGAAGTTGTCAGGATCATGATGGGAATTGACAAAATTGATCCAGGCAAATTGTTCAGTGTGGTAAAGGGTTCAAGTACCAAGGGATACAATTTAAAAGTTTGGAAGTTAGGAGTAAGAAAGGTCAGGTGGCATTTTTGCATCTAAAGGGAATAGAGTTGTGGAAAATGTTACCAGGGAAGATTACTGAGGTTAACAGTACAAATGGGTTCAAGAGAAGGGATTGAGGAATATACTGAGTAGGTGGGTAGTTGGGGCTGATCTATGAAAAAGAGGTGGGCTTGTTGACTCTAATGAGCTCTTCTGGTCCCTGAAAAGTTCTTGTGCTAAACATAAGGCCAATCGCAATTATTACAAACTTGCATCTTACTAAGATCTTAGGGTTTTTAATCTACTTTGGTAGAGCTTCAGGTTTAAGAGGAACGTTTGTCAAACTATACTCAAGTTCTGTTGAGAAAACTTAATTTGTTTAACAAAAGAAACTTAAAAAACAAAACAGAATATCTTTATTAGTGACTTGAACTTAGTAGAAATTTGCCTTTTTATTTTCAGTGATTGACCCCAGTATTAAAACATTGAAACAAATACCTTCTAAATCATATGTTTTTAAGCACAGACTTTTATGAAACAAAGCAGAGAAACGTTCTAAAAGCAAGTTAAGATCTATTACGCAGTTAGACATTTTGCTCAGACAGAAATTGTAGCTTAAATTGGCAATCTCACTCAGGGAGGCCATAAGTACTGAAGCTGGCATGAGAAATGGAAAACCTGAACATTGGTGCAAGAGAATGTGTACTTCTTAGGTTGTACAATTGTTGGGCTGAATAGAAAAGAATCCACGCTGCACTGTTTTAAAGCTGGGAGTATTGGATGCACACACTGGGTATTAAAAAAATAGAAATATGTTCTATCCTCCAAACTTGTAATTACTTTCTTGGATGAGTACAAATATTCAACAAAAACTAAGCATCTCACTCAGACAATCTAAGTTTTTTTTGTTGTCCTACTCTTTTTAATGAGAATGGATGGCTCTTACCACAAAATGACTTCAATGGAAATAAAAATCGGGAGAGATGTATAACGGGCAGCTGATCCATTATCACCCCTTTTACTCTATCAACCAAAGTCAAAATTACCCCCAATTAGTCCAACTGAAATGAATGAGAAAAAAATGTATATGGAACAAAGTTGATGTTAAGCAAAAAGTTTAATTGATGTCCCTGGCTGGAGAGTCTAGAACTAGGGGGCATAGTCTCAGGATATGGGTCGGCCATTTAAGACTGAGATGAGGAGGAATTTCTTCACTCAGAGGGTTGTGAATCTTTGGAATTCTCTACCCCAGAGGGCTGTAAATGCTCAGTCTTTGAGTATATTCAAGGCTGAGATCGATAGATTTTTGGACTCTAGGGGAACCAAGGGATATGGAAATTGGGTGGGAAAGTGGAATTGAGGTCGAAGATCAGCCAGGATCTTATTAAATGGCGGAGCAGGCTCAAGGGGCCGTATGGCCTACTCCTGCTCCTAATTCTTATGTTCTTAAGTTCTTATGTCATCATAAATGAAGAATCTGGCACACACTGCCTTTTAGCATTGACACTGACACTTATTGCTAGCACAACAGCAGCCCCAAAACAGAGACATATGCCCATATAAAATTAAAATGATGTATCTTTATATATATATTATTGAGTCATTTCAAAGCATCAGCCTAATCTTAGGATTCAGATGACAGTTCTAAATGCTTTAACTCTGCTTTCAAGGTTCATGATGTCATAATAACCCATCAATTACATTAATGCCGTGTAGTGACTTGCAGATTTCCATTGTTCTATGGTAATACCAACACCCTATTTAAGAGGCCATGGAATTACTGTTCAGTAACATCCACTGTCGCCAATAAAACAATAGGCACATTTCATGAGGAATCTGGCATTCTAATTGCAATGAGCTTAAACTACTCAAAAAAGGATTTGTCAGGCCTGAAAATGAAACTAAATTGGGATTGAAAATGCTGCTTCAAATGGGTTAATTAGGAAGGTCACACATTACCTTCACCTGTGCAAGATCTCCAAGATAAGCTACTTTGGTCCTGCTGGTTAATGTGTGTGTCATAAGAATCTGAAAAAAGGTCGTTTCCAAGATTAACCATCAATTTATTTTTTAATCCTCTTGTTTGTTTATAGTTGTAGGACAATCTTAGCCAAAAGATAGGACTGAAGACAACAGGAGAGTAGGGGTTGGGGGAAAGAAGGTGAGAGGAAGGGGGAGTGGTGAAGGGAGGAGAGAAGAGGAGAGAAAAAGAGAGGGGGTGAGGGGAGAGAGGAGAGGTGAGATGGAAAGAAGGGGAAAGGAGTGGAGTGGAGGGGAGAGATGAGGAGTGGAATAGAGGGGGAAAGAGGGAATGCGGCAGAGCAGGAGAGACGAGGAGGAGGAGAAGAAGTGAGAAAGGGGGAAAGAGAATAGGGTGGGGGATAGGAGCAGAGGGCAGTAGAAGAATCAGGGAGAAGGGGAAGGTGGAGAAAGGAAGAGAAGAGGAGGGGGATTTGCAGATGGAGGGACAGGGACGAGAAAGAGGGGAAGAGAGGGGGAGAGGGAAGGATTGCAACAGGATGGGTGGGAAGGAGGGGAAGGGATAGGGGGAAGGGGTGGGTGAGAGAAGGGAAGGGGAGATGCGGAAAAGGAATGGATGAGGGGGAAGAGAAAGGAGAGGGAAAGGAATGGAAAGGACAGAGAAGAGGAGAGGGAAGAGGAGAGAAGGGTAGAGGAGAGGACAGAGAAGAAGACGGGAGAAAAGAGAAGAGGAGGAGATTGAGGAAAGCAGGCAGCAGAGGAAAGGTAGGGAGGGGAGAAGGTGACGACAGGGGAGGGGGACTGGAGACGGAGCGAAGCAGTTCACAAAACCTGAATGTTTGATCCAAATTAGAAATCCAATTCCTGAACCCTCCCTCCACTGAGCCAAAAGGCAAATGCAATCCTGACCGTGCTGAAATGCCACAGCACCACTTACAGGTACAACAACCTCCCTTGTCATCCCTTTCAACAGATAAGATGTCGGCTTCTCTGGACATCCAAGGAATGATGTGGACCATTTGTTCTCCAACTCGTGCAACAGCTCATCGGGACTCGTGAGGCCATAAAATGATCAACGCATTTCCCTAGCTGCTTGAGATTTTACATTCCTGATCAAGTAAACAAATTCTTAAATCATCTGGAGAATATCTCATTATCTCTGTTAGTAGGATACATGCATTCTTCTGGCAGTAATTTCTCTGAAACTGGTAGACACTAAACTTAAGCAGGGAGCTCTCACTTTCTGCGGGTAATTTTCAACTATGTCGCCCATTGTCGGCGCTTTTCATCCCATTGATTTCAGTGAATTGATTTCAGAAAGTTGGGCTGGTTCTACAATCCTCTCCACCAGATATCGCCTATGTGGCAAAGTTGAAAAGCAGCCCCTCTGTGTCTGATTTCTTTACCAGATCACTGCAGACTGTCTCTTTTCTTTCTTAACTTGACAGGAATCCAAAAACTTGATCACTGACCCTCCCCAATCTCTTCTTGCCACTTAAACCCACTACTGCCCTCCTTGGTTTGGGCTTCGGGCAGCCAACCCCCATTGAGTTCACGTAAATGAGGTCTTTCCAACAAATTGGCCTAGAAATTCAATGGCGCATGCTCATTTTCAGGCACTAAACCTGCGCCTAAGCCTCCAATATGGTGAGCAGGAAGCACGCGCTCATTATGAGCTAGAAGTGTGCCGTCCGCCATATTGGTATAGGCAAAAAATAGGTGTGCAGGACACATGCCTGAAACAGGTGATAGGCCTGTTACACATGCAAATAAGGGGCCTAAAGCCTATGTGAGGCCCCCTGTGTAAAATTGGGTTGCCCTGAACGCAGTCGGGGCTAAATTTCGCTGAATAGCAACATCTTAATATAACTTTTTCAAAATTCCTCCTTAGTCAACATGTCAATGTCTGTATCTCACTCTTGTGACTTATGATATCATTTGGCAGTGGATGAGATTACTGAATGAGTCATTCCTCGGTATCTTTTTTCCTTCACATATTTTTTCTGGTTGAAATAAAATTTTCAATGTTTCAGATGACGATAATCAGGTAAACAATACCTGATGTATAAGTACTTTAGGGAATACACTTCTGGCCTTGTTTATGTTACTGTTTTAGTTGGGCACACCACTGTATGTCACAAGTGATTCAGCCACACATTTCGGAATGAGCCAGCTGCACCAACAATCTTTCTTTAAAAATCAACAAATTAAGGCCATGAATTATATTTTACAAAATTCATTCTCCTTACAGTATGGATTAGGCTTCCATTTCAGGATCAATCTGTCAGCTCCAGTACTGAGAGCCCAACGTAAAAATAATCCAGACTCATTTTAAACCTTTCTTGATAATGACCGCTAAATGTATTCCAGGAAGGATTTCTCTTGAGATAAAGGATCACTTTCAATGTACAATGAGCGTTCAGGCCATGAAGCATATTTCTTTGTATTGATTTAATTACAGTGTTGTAAATTGTGTGGCTTTACACTGGTAGTTTAGCACTGATGTTACTTCACTGGTGATTTCATACCGGTGTAACACAACTATCAGTGTAAATGGGTTATTGGCTGAAAATTTAGGGGACAAAATTGGGTGCTTTTGTGCCTCCCGTTTGCGCCCGGGGGCGCAAATGGCTTTGCGACCGGGCGCGGTGCTGACATCGACTCCCGCCATATTTGGTGGGAGCTTTGTGGCGGAGATCGTGATGTCATCACCGTGCGCATCGCCCCGGTAGCGCCCTAGACCCGAAATTGACTTCCGCCCCCTGTAGCAGCACCGGTCAGAAGCACCGACAGCTGCAGGAGGCGTGCATCGGGCGGCCGGCCGCTTTGGGGGCGATGATTAAAGGCGAGGTGGCCGGGGTAAGTAAAAAAAAAACTACCTTTCTTGTTCCGCTTTTTTTCGCGGGTTCCTGCCCATGATCGATCAGCCCGGCACTCTGCTTGAGTGCCGGGCTGATCGCGCGGGATCGCGGCTGCCTTGGTGGTCCAGGTAGGTACTGTTTCTATTGCAGAGCCTGCAGCGATGGCCCTTCCCTTTAAGGGAGGGAAGGAGCCTTTGAACGCGGCAGTGCTGCTCGGCCCAGTGTGCAGCGCTGCTGAAGTCTCCGCCCCGCCTGCTGCCAATTGCGCTCCAAGAAGGAAGTGAAGCGTTTGATTTAGTGCTCTACTTGCTTCTTGGAGCGCAAAACCGAATTTTTAAAAAGTTTAGAAACATTAGCGCCTGGCGCTAATTTTCTCAACTTTTAAAATTTAGCGTCCCAAACGGGGCTATAATGAGTTTCTCCCCCTTGGTGTCTACAAGTGTTGCAGCAGTGTCATGCTGAAGGTATTTAACTCATTGATTGGAGTCTGCTTCAGTGCTTGCTGGAAGTAACCTAAAGTCCTAATCAACATGCAATAGCAAATTACCTCACTCCTCCAATCGGTGGGGAGGTATTTAATTAGGTAGGAAAGATTGATTGGTTGAAGCCTTTGTTTATATTATTGTTAATGCTCTCAGTTGAAATCAATCACTTCTTTCCCAGACTTAAAATACAAATGAGAAATGATTGATATTTTATTCAAATGGAAGTGGAATAAAATATTACAGTACGTACATGATAATAAATAAACTATTACTATGGGGATAGAAGGCACATTTCATGCTGTTAAGTTGGAATTACCACTGTGCAATAATTTTGAAGTTTCATGGATACATGTGTATTTGACTCAGTTATTGGTTCTGTGGAGTTTAATTAGTTCTGCAGACTAAGCAATGCAGTGAGCGCACAGCCAGTCTGCAACCAGAGCCGACCTACATAGAGAAGGATTTAAAATGCAAATATCTCTCTACTACTACTTTCTTGCATTTGGGGTAAAATCACAAAATGTTTTGTTTGTAAGTTTATACTGTTCCAAGTCAATACATTTTTCAACAAGTATGAAGTGAAGTACGGCGAGTGTAGCTTTCCTGGACATCAAGGAAGCATTTGGCCACCAAGAAGCCCTAGCAAAACTGAGGTCAAAGGGAAATCCCTGACACAAAGGAAGATGGTTGTGGCTGTTGGAAGACAGTTGTCATATCTCCGGTACATTGCTACAGGGAGGAGCATCCTCAGTCTCAAAGAACTTTACAACCAATGAAGTACTTTTGAAGTATAGTCATTGTTGTAATGTAGGAAATTGTGTAATCAGAAGGACTGCAGCGGTTCAAGAAAAGGCTCACTACCACCTTCTCAGAGCAACTAGGAGTGAGCAATAAATGTGGTTACGCCAGTATCAACTATATCCCGAGAACAAAAGGGAGAAAGAGCTAACCCAGGTAATTACAGGCCAGTTCGTTTAACATCTATGGTAGGGAAAATTTGGGAATCTTTATTTAAAGATGAAATGATTAAATATCTAAATGAAGGGAAAATAATCAGAAGCAGTCAGCAAGGATTTCAAGAAGGAAGATCGTGCTTGACAAACCTGTTGTTTGAGGAGGTGACAGATATATGGTAGATTAGAAATGCAATTTATGTGGTATACATGACTTTCAGAAAGCCTTTGACGAGGTACCACACAGGAGACTACTGGAGAAGATTTGGGGGAGGGGGAGAATATTGGATTAATAACTGATTAGAAGGGAGGAGACAGAGAGTAGGAGTTTCTCATACTGGTTGGAAGTGGGTAGTGGTATCCCACAGGGTTGTGTTCTGGGACTGCTTCTGTTCACTGTGTACATTAATGATTTGGATACAGGGCTAGAGGGAGTGGTGTCCAAATTTGCAGATGATACCAAAATAGGAGGCATAGTTAATAATTCTGACAACCAAATAAACTGCAAGATGATATTGATAAGATGGTGGAATGGGCACAAAAAACAGATGGAATTCAGTGGCAGCAAATATAATATTAAACATTTTGGTAAAAAAATACAAATAATTATAGTTTAAATGGGGGAAAGTTGGGCGATATGGAAGAGCACAGAATTTGGGGGTTCGGTAGCACCTCAAGTGGATAAAGCCATATAAAAAAAGTTAATGGAAAACTGGGTTTTATGGCAAGGCCTATAGAATATAAAAGGCATAGAATTATAGAATGATACGGCACAGAAGGAGGCTGTTCGGCCCATCGTGCCTGTGCCAGCTCTTTGGCAGAGCTATCCAATTATTCCCACTCCTCTGCTTTTCCCCCATAGCCCTGTAATTTATTTTTCCCTTCGTGTATTTATCCAATTCCCTTTTTAATGTTACTATTGAATCTGCTTCCACCACCCTTTCAGGCAGTGCATTCCAGATCATAACAACTCACTGCGTAAATTTCATATTCCTCATGTTGCCTCTGGTTCTTTTGCCAATCACCTTAAATCTGTGTCCTCTGGTTACCAGCTCTTTTGCCACTGGAAGCAGTTTCTCCTTATTTACTCTATCAAAACCGTTCATGATTTTGAACACCTCTATCAAATCTCCTCTTATCCTTAATAACAACAGAAAATGCTGGAAACACTCAGCAGGCCAGGCAGCATCCATGGAGACAGAAACAGAGTTGACGTTTCAGGTCTGGGACCCTTCATCAGAACTGGAAAAGGCTAGAGATGTAACACATTTTAAGCAGGTGCAGAGGCATGGAGAGGGGAGGGGGGGGTGCGAGGGGAGGGAAGGAACTGAAGGAATATTCTGTGCTAAGGTAGGAGGCAGGAAAGATAAAGGGCTGGATTTTGTGAATGGAGGCGAGTTGGAGGCGGGACTGCTGCTTGTCGTGTCAATGTCCCGCCTCCATCCTTGCCTGACCAATCAGAGGGATTTTCCCCTGATTGAGCTTGTTAAGCCCGCCCTGCCAATTAGGGAGGAAGTCACTGACAGATCACGTCAACGTCAGACGTGCTATCTGTCAAGACTTCCTGAAAGAAGAAATGACAGCGTTTGACAGCTCTGTGAAGCTGTCAAACATTGCCATTCTCTTTAGTTTGATGAGTCTTTGTGGTGAGGACTTGTCAAACCTTTCAAATTTGTAAATTTCACATGACTATTGGAACGGAGGTTCCATCAGCCATTATGTGAAATTGACAAGCAGGATGTTGGCTCTCCCCATCCAGCGTGGCTAAAGGCTGTAGAAAGAAAACAAGGTAAGTGCACACTTTTTTAAACTTATCACTCACCTTGCATACTTACCACTCCACACTTGCACCCATCACTCACCTCCACACCTTACTTCCAGGTGCCTCCAACCGCCGCAGACCTCCTCCACGTCTCCTCCAACCCGGCGGGGTTCTCCGAGGTCGGGAAACCTTCAACTGTGAAGGTAAAATGGCACTAATCCTTTTTTCTGCCTGTTAACTACCTGTTAGCAGGCAGTTAAAAGGATTTAATCCCTTTCCCGCCTCGAGGAGACGGGACCCGAAGCTGCACATCTTCCCGCCTCCTGGCAAAAGGGCACGGAGGCGGGATGGGGGCGGGTTTGCCATCTGCCCCTACTTTCTCCGAGTTTACCGGCAGTCCCGCCTCCTCGGGGCTTGGAAAATCCAGCCCAAAATGTTGCAAATGGCGATGGCAAAATCATACAGCCTGAAAAATGGAGGCAGGGGTTATAGTCTGAAATTGTTGAACTCGATGTTGAGTCCAGAAGGCTGTAAAGTGCCTAATCGAAAGATGAGGTGCTGTTCTTCGAGCTTACGTTGAGCTTCATTGGAACAATGTAAGAGGCCGAGGACATTGAGATCAGAGTGGGAGTGGAGCAGAGAATTAAAGTGACAGGTAACCGGAAGCTCAGGGTCCCCCTTACGGACTGAACGGAGGTGTTCCACAAAGCGGTCGCCCAATCTGCGTTTGGTCTCCCCAATGTAGAGGAGACCACATCGTGAGCAGCGAATACAGTATACTAAATTGCAAAAAGTACAAGTAAATCGCAGTTTCACCTGGAAGGGGTGTTTGGGGCCCTGGACAGTGGGAAAGGAGGAGGTAAAAGGGCAGGTGTTGCATCTCCTGTGCTTGCACGGGAAGGTGCCGGGCGAAGGGCTGTTAGGGGTGATTGAGGAGTGGGCCAGGGTGTCACGGAGGGAGTGGTCCCTTCAGAATGCTGAGAGGGGAGGTGAGGGGAAGATGCATTTGGTGGTGGGATCACGTTGGAGGTGGCGGAAATGGCGGAGGATGATCCGTTGAATGTGGAGGCTGGTGGGGTGAAAGGTGAGGACAAGTGGAACCTTATCGTGGTTCTCTGCTCTTAGGAGAACAACCCCAACTTCTCCAGTCTCTCCACATAACTGAAGTCCCTCATCCCTGGTACCATTCTAGTAAATCACCTTTGCACCCTCTCTAAGGCCTTGACATCCTTTCTAAAGTGTGATGCCCAGAATTGAACACAATACTCCAGCTGAGGCCTAACCAGTGTTTTATAAAGGTTTAACATAACTTCCTTGCTTTTGTATTCTATTCCTCTATTAATAAAACCAAGTATCCCATATGCTTTTTTAACAGCCTTCTCAACTTGTCCTGCCACCTTCAAAGATTTGTGTACATACACCCCAGGTCTCTCTGTTACTACACCACCTTTAAAATTGTACCATTTAGTTCATTCTTCCTACCAAAATGTATCACTTCACACTTCTCTGCATTAAATTTCATCTGCCATGTGTCTGCCCATTTCACCAACCTGTCTATGTCCTCCTGAAGTCTATCCTACTCATTCTTTACTACATTTCCAAGTTTCGTGTCATCTACTAACTTTGAAATAATGCCCTGTATACCCAAGCCCAGGTCATTAATATATATCAAAAAGAGCAGTGGTCCTAATACCGACCCCTGCATGCTTCCCTCCAGTCTGAAAAACCACCATTCATCACAACCGTCAAGATGTAATAGCGAATCTATATAATACCTTAGTAAGGCCACAGTTGGAGTACTGTGTGTAGTTTTGGGCTTCACACTATAGCAAGGATATTGAGGTAATAGTGAGGGTGCAGAGCGGATTCACTAGGATGCTGCCTGGTATAAGGAAATACAAATACGAAAAAAGGCCTAACTTTTTAACTGCCTGTGGGTTTCCGGTGGGAAATCACGCTAACTAGTTAACTTCCCACCCACCCGCAGCAGAATGAGACCCGGATCATTTTAACAGTTGGACCTCATTTAAATACCACGGGCTGGATTTTATCAATGGAGACGTGCTGGAGGCGGGACTTCTGGTTTCTGGGATTCAGTCCCGCCCCCAGCGACGTCTGACCAACCCACGCAATTTTGCCTTGATTGGCATTGTTAAGCCCGCCCTGTGTGCTTACCGGCCAATTAAGGGAAAGCCAGTGACAGATGACGTCAGCATATGACGCTTCATCTGTCGAAAAATTTTTGACAGATGAATTGTCAGCGTTTGACAACTTTGAGAAGCTGTCAAACACTGACAATCTCTGTTCTAAGGTGAGCCCTTGCACAGAAGGCTCACCAAGACCTCTCTCCTCAGCAGAAAGCAGGTGGCTGCTGCATCTGAGAATGCAGCAGCCATTCTGTCATCTCTGCCATTGAGATGAGGCACCTCTGGATCCGCAAAGGTTGAAGCCTGCAGGAAGAAGCAAAGGTAAGGAAACTTTTTCCAACACTTCTACAGCTGACATTTCGACCCCTCTCACCCCCGCAGACCCACTGCTTGCCTCGCTGACCCTGGCGAGGTTCGCAGCCATCGGGAAGCCCGCAATTGCAGGCGTAAAATGGGGAAAAGCTTCAAAACTGCCTGTTAACTATCTGTTAACAGGCAGTTAATTGGCTCTAATCCCTTCCCGCCTCGAGGAGACGGGTCCCTGCGCGACTCGGGGACCCGCCTCCCGGGAAGATGGCACAGAGGCAGGTTGGGAGCGGGGTCGCTACCCGCTCCCAGTTTCTGCCATTTTCCCGGCAGTCCCGCCTCCATACCCACCTCCCCAGGGCTGGGAAAATTCCCCCCGTTCAGCCAACTTCCCACCCATTCCGGGTCAGAAATCGGCGGAAAGTTGTGCAGCCTGAAGGCGGCTCGCTGACACTAGGTAGGTGGCAGGAACAGCTGCCAAGCACTCTTGCTCCTCTTGGCCCCACAAAGAAAAAAAGTACCTGTTTGGACCTCTTCTGGCCCCAATGCTCTTTCCCGCAGTCATCACTTGGAAGGAATGCCACTGAAGTTTCCTGCTCAGGCCAGTTAAAATTGCTGTCGGGTCCTGATGATTTTAACTGCCTAACTGCCCAGTTTCCACCAGGTGGGTAGGGTTAAAGTCACCCCCAAGCTATTTCCAGGGATTGAGGGGTCTAGGATGAGGGGACATAGATACAAGATTAAAGGTAAGAGATTTAGAACAGATAGCAGGAGAAATGTTTTTTACACAGAGCGTTGTTAGGCAGTAGAATGCACTACCAGAGTTAGTGACTGAAGCAGGGACCATGTCAACATGTAAGAATAAGTTAGCTGGGTGGTTGAAGGAAAGGTGAAAGAAGGGATATGAGAATAGGGTAGGCACACAGGATTAGGACTACTGGTCTTGTGGAGGATAAACAGACTGTTTGGCCTGAACAGTTTGTTTTCATGTTAGAATTTCTAGGTAATTCTAGGTAAATTTTAAAAAGTCTATAAATGTACCAATACATGACAGATTGCAATTATGTGTGTTATGAAGCTGCATCACATTGAGGGCATTGGATGACATTAAAATTGAGGGAGTGAAACTTCATGCTATCTGAACGTTGTCTGAATTCCAAGATACCCCACAGTCTTGACAAACATTGCCAGAAATTCGGCTCTCCACGGGTGAGTACGCGCTGTGTACTCACCCGTAAGGCCACCTGAAGTGCCGGTTTCACGCATGCACTGCGCATGCGCGGGAAACTGGAACTTCCGTTACCCTGAAGGAAGGGGTTCAGAAGTCGAACGTGTGCGTGGGAGAGGCTGCGCGCACACAGCGAACTTCGTTTTTTTTTTCAGGTTTCTCCGGGAGGGTAAGTATGGAGAAGCTGCACATTTAAAAAGGAGGCGCAAGGCCTGTTTTTAACAAGGTAAGTGGTTAATTAAGTACAATTTAAACATTTTTTCAACAGGTTTATCTTTTTTACATACTTTAAAGAAAGGTAAGTTTATTTTTAGCACCGTTAAAAAGTTTAATTAATTTTTTCAAAAATGTAAATTTTTGTTTAAAGTAGTTAATTTATGTAATTTATAGTTATTTTAAAAATGTGATGGTTTTTAAAAAATTTATTTGAAGTTTTAGTGTGGTTTTGGGGCTGATCTCTATTCATAGATTTGACAGGTCTTCCTGTCAAATCTATGAATGAAAATTCCCTGCTACGATTGGCTCTCCATGGCCCATGTGATCCCAGGGGACGCTTCGAACTAACTGCGCCCCTGGGATATGCAAGCACTGCGCGCCGGCAGCTGCAGGAGGCCCAGGACCTGAATTCCTCGTGGGCCCGAAGCACAACGGCAGGCGCGGTAGGCAATTACGCGCGCGATGCTTGCACCCGCAGGAAGCCGGAAAGCCGAATTTCTGGCCCGTTACAAGAGTATGTTTTAAAGCTTTTTTCTCTAAGAAAGATTTCCAAATTATTTTTACTTTTATCTGGAGTTGGCAACGAGGTATGTATTTATCAAAATTCAACTCCACACACAGGTTATAAGCAACTGTTCAGTCCATCTCAGCCTATTACATATATAACAGAATTCTGGCGTAGTATCCAGTGCACAACCTAATAACTTAATGAAAATCCCTGGAGATAAGGCAATTCAGCACTCATGGCTTCAACAGAACTATGCCCTAAATGAACAGAAATAGAACAAATGAAATAAAACGATGGTAAAACTGATTATGCTTCCTCCTACTCTCCTGCTTGAGTTTCAAGACATGCTCTAATGGTGATACATAAGCCTAAAAATGACAGTGCACTAAAGAAATATTAATTTCTAGCCTGTGCACTTTTAAGATAGTTTGAATGAATTAATTGATGCTCTTATAATTAAGACTATGTTAATACACAGAATAGTGTGTCAGCTGGGCTCAATAAGAGCATGCTCACCCCTGGGGTAGAAGCTTTTGTGTATCAGCCCAATACTATAGTTTGAGCTTACAACCTAGGTTGACATTCCAGTGTAGCACTGACAGATTGCTGCTTTATTGGAAGTGTTGTCTATCGGTTAAGATTTTAACCCTGTCTACTCATTCAGGTGGTATTAAAGAGTTTATTGCAGTATTCATAGGAAAGCAACAATTCTCTTGGTGTCCTGGCCAATCTTCTTCCCTGACCTAATAGCAGCAAAAAAATGGAACAACTGGCTATTCGTCTCATTCCTGTTATGGACTTTACTGGTGCAGGATGGCTGCCATGTTTACCTACATAACAATCCCACTGTACTCAGAAAGGTATTCATTGTGCGAGAAATCACAAAGACCGCCCTCCTCCGTAACGCTGGCCACCTCCGCCCCTACCTCAGCCCATCTGCTGCTCAAACCCCTATGTCACCGCCAGACTTGACTATTCCAATGCTCTCCCTGCTGCCCTCCCATCCTCCACCCTTCATAATCTGCAGCTCATTCAAAGAACTCTACTGCCTGCATCCTGTCCCACACCAAGTCTTACTCACCCATCTGCCCTGTCGTTGCTGACCTACATTGGCTCCCGGTCCCCAACTGCCTCAAAATTAAAATTGCCATCCTTGTGTGTAAATCCCTACATGGCTAAGCCCCGCCCTATCTCTTTAACCTCCTCTAACAATACAACACCCCTCACACCACAAACTCTTCATTCTTCTGACTCTGGCATCTTGTGCATCCTCCTCCCTTTGTCCTACTATCATCGAGCAGAAACTGATAGCCAAGTTCCGCACCCATGAGGACGGCCTCAACCGAGATCTTGGGTTCATGTCATGCTACACGACGTAGAGTCATCCAGACTCGAGTCGTCGTTGGCTTGTTCACAGATGTGATTTCCAGTTAAAAAAAAGTATAAATTTTAAAGTTTATGGTTTTCCATACAGACTGCAGCATTTGACACATTAGACCCCCTGTGACCCCACCTCATTGTCTCAGTTGTATCTTGCTAAGTATTTGATGTGGTGCCTTTCTGGCTGACCTGATTGTTTCTCTGCCGAGGTGTGATGAAAGGCAGTCAGATAGATTAACTGTAGTCGTCTGAGATTGTACGCTACACAGGCACTGTTCTCTGTCTATATATGCTTTGCCGATTCGTATTCCTTCACTTCACCTGACGAAGGGGCAGCAGCTCCGAAAGCTTGTGATTTCAAATAAAACTGTTGGACTATAACCTGGTGTTGTGCGACTTCTCACTTTTGTCCACCCCAGTCCAACACCGGCATCTCCGCATCATGTCCTACTATTGGCAGATGTGTTTTGAACTACCTCGACCCCATGCTCTGGAATTCCCTCCCCAAACTTCTCTGCTTCTATCTCCCCCTCCTGATTTAAGGCCTCCCTTAAAACCCTTTGACCGAGCTTTTTCTCCCTTTCTGGCTCTGTGTCTATATTTTGTTTACACCAGTGTAAGGCACTTTGGGGCATTTTTCTCCATGAAAGGCACTATATAAATGCAAGTCGGTGTATTTGTTCAAATGCTTTGAGGCATTTGAATCTGATAGGACACCATGTAAAAGTAAGTGTTATTATTAATGAGGGTTGTGCCCTGAGTGGTAAAATAAATTGCCAACCATGTCGGCATCACCAGGCCTTAGAAAAAGCAGAAGTGCAAGCCTCACATACATACGGATGAAGAAACTGAAATAATAATTTCTAACATATTGCTAACCACTTGCTGGTACACATTCTAGTCTAAACATGCATTGAGGAGCTTGCAGTACAAACTGTCAGAGATAGATTGCGTGGCACAAGAAACCAAGCACAGTGGAGTCCATGCCTTTTAGTGGTTTATGAAACCTTGCCATAGAATTGATGGTTATAGCGGACATTTGTTGCCAAAATATATCTTTATCTTATTCGACTAGAAACATGAATTGCAATGATTCTCTGCATAAACATTTTTTCTAAAAACATTAAATAGGCAGCTCTGAAGACTGAAGCCGAGTCTTCTGGTAATGCCCTGACAAATGACCTGGAATTGTTGTTTTTAGTGATATTTGAGCTAAAGAAGCCAAAAATGGTTCTCAGGGAAAAAAAAAACCTGCTTTTTTATTCAAACCATCTGTTGCTGGCTGAGCTTTGATTGAACTTGACGTATTTGACCCAAAGCAACTGGAATTACACACGGCATCTATTTTGGAATAGAAACTGTAAAGCTTTGGAAAGATATATTACCCCACTCGACTGCAAAAAAAAAAGGGGACCGTCATTAAAAGCTTAAATTCGAAGATTTCATCTATTCAGGCGTTATCTAAACAAACTCGTCGGCGGTGCTGCTCACACCAGTTTAACGTTTCACCTTTTGTAGAGCCAGCTAGTCAGTCACAGAGACCTGCTTTATCTCAAAGCTATAATAATTACTTTTAAATTTCCCTAACAGACTTTTTTTTTCTTGTGCCTGATTTAATTTGCCGGGCAGCATTCAAAGAGGAGCCAGTGAGCGACAAAAGATCATGGAAAAGTAAATAGAATTATCATTAATGGGGAGAAAAGATAATCGCTGAAATAGTGATGTTGTTCTAAATTTGATTAAATTACATTTTTTTTAAAGAGCTGGGGAAATCTAATTATACACAGCAGTTACTAAGTGTTTTCCACCTCAGAGAGCATGGAAAGAGAGCCATTGTTACCACAGAAGAAAGATAGGCAGGAAATGGAGTCTTGTATATTGGTTGACCATTAGGCCCATGAACTTGAGATCTCCTCTTCTGAAAAGAGGAGAAACTCCATCGAGGTAAAACCTAATCTAAGTTTGCTTCAGGATAAAGGACTCAGTGTCTCGCTGTACATGCTGCAACCTATGAGACTTAGTGCAGGTGCACAGGGGAAGCACTTCAAACGCATTTAATGGACAGACAAATCCTTGAGGCGCTTGTATCATACAGTCATGTAAACACTGAACCACTTTTGTGTAAAGTACTTGTGCTGAAGGATTCTTGTGAAGCTGCGTGCATAAAAGCCCCATTTATAATGAAACAAATTAACCTGGCGTCTTTATTAAATTCAGCCAGTGTAGCTGGGCCCAGAGACCTGAAGAATTAAAACCAATAATAAACATTGACCTCGCTCTCGAGACTTTTTTTTTGGTTGTGTTTCAGCTCGTATGTGTGTGATGTGAGTTCTCAGAATGGAACACCAATATTTAAAAATTATAAATAAATAATTGTTCATTCTGATACAGCTGACAAGGCAATATTATGAAATCTATCTCACAATTAATGTGATTGCCACTTAAAAGTATTTAATTATATTTACATATTTTTTTAATGGCCCGGAATTTGCAGTCCTGATGACGGCGAACTGGCAGCGTTCGCTGTCACTCAGCCTTTGAAACTGTCCGCAACTTCAGGATTTAGCGCATGCGCAGCCAAATGCAGATATCCTGAAGTTGCGGTCTATCATTCACTGCTCCTCCACACGCAACTGCCCCCGCCCCCCTCCCCCCGACAGAGCCGGCAATCAGTGAAATCTCTCAAATCAGGGAAACTGACGAAAACTTCGGCTCTTCCGCAGTAATTACGCTGTTAAATTCACCACCAAAAGTTAGACCCAAAGGAATTAGATGTAACTGGGGTTTTAACAGCGTATTGACTGCTAAACAAAGGTTATAGGCCTGAAAAACTCATTTTAATTTTGTGCAGTGTCAAATTTATCCATTTTAATAAAAGTTACAATTTTTAAGAAACTTGAAAAAAAATGACATCGATAAAGTCGAAGATTGTTAAACTTATCCCTGGATCCGCTCGGGGCTCTTGGCCAGCTCGGGGCCCTGTGCAATTGCACAGGTTGCATGGTCCTAATGGCACCCTGCACACATTCCTAAAAATATCCACTGGTTGATGAGATATTTCGAAACTCTCATTTCCATAGTTTCATTCTCAGCTGAGAAAAGAAGATGGTGAATAATTCTGAACAACCATAACTACAGTTTTGAATAACTGATATTGTAGGAATATTTTGACCTGTAACTAGGATGGCCAGTGTGTTCTACTGATCAAAGAAGAGAGATTGATTAGATACACAAAATTATGAACTGGACAACCCGATAGTACGAGCAGTGCAGTGAGCAAAGTCTATGCTGAGGTTGAATGTTAGGGCTTGCTCTGGTGCATTTAGGATGCAGGACGGTTCTTCTTGTATAATTGTATAATTGGATCATATAACTGGATAATTGTATGTGCCTCAAAGCTGCCTGTGATGAGCTCATGTCTCAGGATTGTCTGCCGTAAGTTAACGGCATCGATTTTAACTGTTTCCACCCAGCGGGTAGGGTGAAAATCGCCCCATATATCTCAGGGTCACATTTTTGAGTTAATATCTGAGCCATTAGTTAGTATCTCAGCACTATCTATCATGAGTTAGTATATCTGGCTTCCCTGATGTGAGTTAGTATCTGAGGGCTATCTGTCATGAGTTAGTATCTGAGGGCTATCTGTCATGAGTTAGTATCTGAGGGCTATCTGTCATGAGTTAGTATCTGAGGGTTTTCTATCATGAGTTAGTATCTGAGAGCTATCTGTCAAGAGTTAGTATCTGAGGGCTATCTGTCATGAGTTAGTATCTGAGGGCTATCTGTCATGAGTTAATATCTGAGGGTTGTCTATCATGAGTTAGTATCTGAGGGCATATCTGTCATGAGTTAGTACCTGAGGGCTGTCTGTCAATAGTTAGTATCTGAGGGCTGTCTGCAATGAGTTAGTATCTGAGGGCTATCTGTCATGAGTTAGTATCTGAGGGCTGTCTGTCATGAGTTAGTATCTGAGGGCTATCTGCCATGAGTTAGTATCTGAGGGCTATCTGTCATGAGTTAGTATCTGAGGGTTTTCTATCATGAGTTAATATCTGAGGGTTGTCTATCATGAGTTAGTATCTGAGGGCATATCTGTCATGAGTTAGCACCTGAGGGCTGTCTGTCAATAGTTAGCATCTGAGGGCTATCTGCAATGAGTTAGTATCTGAGGGCTATCTGTCATGAGTTAGTATCTGAGGGCTGTCAGTCATGAGTTAGTATCTGAGGGCTGTCTATCATGAGTTAGTATCTGAGGACTGTCTATCATGAGTTAGTATCTGAGGGCTGTCTGTCATGAGTTAGTATCTGAGGGCTGTCTGTCATGAGTTAGTATCTGAGGGCTGTCTGTCATGAGTTAGTATCTGAGGGCTGTCTGTCATGAGTTAGTATCTGAGGGCTGTCTATCATGAGTTAGTTTCTGAGGGCTGTCTGTCATGAGTTAGTATCTGAGGGCTATCTGTCATGAGTTAGTATCTGAGGGCTATATGTCATGAGTTAGTATCTGAGGGCTGTCTATCATGAGTTAGTATCTGAGAGCTGTCTATAATGAGGTAGTATCTGAGGACTGTCTATCATGAGTTAGTACCTGAGGGCTGTCTATCATGAGTTAGTATCTGAGGGCTCTCTATCATGAGTTAGTACCTGAGGGCTGTCTATCATGAGTTAGTATCTGAGGGCTGTCTATCATGAGTTAGTATCTGAGGGCTATCTGTCATGAGTTAGTATCTGAGGGCTATCTGTCATGAGTTAGTATCTGAGGGGCATCTGTCATGAGTTAGTATCTGAGGGCTGTCTGTCAATAGTTAGTATCTGAGGACTATCTCATGAGTTAGTATCTGAGGGCTATCTGTCATGAGTTAGTATCTGAGGGCTATCTCATGAGTTAGTATCTGAGGGCTGTCTGTCATGAGTTAGTATCTGAGGAATATCTGTAATGAGTTAGTATCTGCTGACTCTCTGTCAACAGTTAATATCTGATGGCTATCTGTCATGAGTTAGTATCTGAAGGCTGTCAGTCATGAGTTAGTATCTGAGGTCTATCTGTCATGTGTTAGTATCTGAGGGCTATCAGTCATGAGTTAGTATCTGAGGGCTATCTGTCATGAGTTAGTACCTGAGGGCTGTCTGTCAATAATTAGTATCTGAGCGCATCTGTCATGAGTTAGTATCTGAGGGCATCTGTCATGAGTTAGTATCTGAGCGCTGTCTGTCATGAGTTAGTATCTGAGGGGTATCTGTCATGAGTTAGTATCTGAGGGCTATCTGTCATGAGTTAGTATCTGAGGGCTGTCTGTCATGAGTTAGTATGTGAGGGCTGTCTATCATGAGTTAGTATCTGAGGACTGTCTATCATGAGTTAGTATCTGAGGGCTGTCTGTCATGAGTTAGTATCTGAGGGCTGTCTGTCATGAGTTAGTATCTGAGGGCTGTCTGTCATGAGTTAGTATCTGAGGGCTGTCTGTCATGAGTTAGTTTCTGAGGGCTGTCTGTCATGAGTTAGTATCTGAGGGCTATCTGTCATGAGTTAGTATCTGAGGGCTATCTGTCATGAGTTAGTATCTGAGGGCTGTCTGTCATGAGTTAGTATCTGAGGGCTATCTGTCATGAGTTAGTATCTGAGAGCTGTCTGTCATGAGTTAGTTTCTGAGGGCAGTCTGTCATGAGTTAGTATCTGAGGGCTGTCTGTCATGAGTTAGTTTCTGAGGGCAATCTGTCAATAGTCAGCATCTGATGGCTATCTGTCATGAGTTAGTATCTGAGGGCTATCTGTCATGAGTAAGTTTCTGAGGGCTGTCTGTCATGAGTTAGTATCTGAGTGTTATCTGTCATGAGTTAGTATCTGAGGGCTATAGGTCATGAGTTAGTATCTGAAAGCTATATGTCATGAGTTAGTATCTGAGGGCTGTCTATCATGAGTTAGTATCTGAGAGCTGTCTATAATGAGGTAGTATCTGAGGACTGTCTATCATGAGTTAGTACCTGAGGGCTGTCTATCATGAGTTAGTATCTGAGGGCTGTCTATCATGAGTTAGTACCTGAGGGCTGTCAATCATGAGTTAGTATCTGAGGGCTGTCTATCATGAGTTAGTATCTGAGGGCTATCTGTCATGAGTTAGTATCTGAGGGCTATCTGTCATGAGTTAGTATCTGAGGGGTATCTGCCATGAGTTAGTATCTGAGGGCTGTCTGTCAATAGTTAATATCTGAGGGCTAGCTGTCATGAGTTAGTATCTGAGGGCTATCTGTCATGAGTTAGTTCTGAGAGCAGTCTGTCAATAGTTAGTATCTGAGGGCTATCTGTCATGAGTTAGTATCTGAGGGCTGTCTATCGTGAGTTAGTATCTGAGGGCTGTCTGTCATGAGTTAGTATCTGAGGGCTGTCTGTCATGAGTTAGTATCTGAGGGCTATCTGTCATGAGTTAGTATCTGAGAGCTATCTGTCATGAGTTAGTATCTGAGGGCTGTCTTCAATAGTTAGTATCTGAGGGCTATTTGTCATGAGTTAGTATCTGAGGGCTATCTGTCATGAGTTAGTATCTGAGAGCTATCTGTCATGAGTTAGTATCTGAGGGCTGTCTGTCATGAGTTAGTATCTGAGGGCTGTCTGTCAGGAGTTAGTATCTGAGGGCTGTCTGTCAATAGTTAGTATCTGAGGACTATCTCATGAGTTAGTATCTGAGGGCTATCTGTCATGAGTTAGTATCTGAGGGCTATCTCATGAGTTAGTATCTGAGGGCTGTCTGTCATGAGTTAGTATCTGAGGGCTATCTGTAATGAGTTAGTATCTGCTGACTATCTGTCAATAGTTAATATCTGATGGCTATCTGTCATGAGTTATTATCTGAGGGCTGTCAGTCATGAGTTAGTATCTGAGGTCTATCTGTCATGAGTTAGTATCTGAGAGCTATCAGTCATGAGTTAGTATCTGAGGGCTATCTGTCATGAGTTAGTACCTGAGGGCTGTCTGTCGATAATTAGTATCTGAGGGCATCTGTCATGAGTTCGTATCTGAGGGCATCTGTCATGAGTAAGTATCTGAGGGCTGTCTGTCATGAGTTAGTATCTGAGGGCTGTCTGTCATGAGTTATTATCTGAGGGCTGTCTGTCATGAGTTAGTTTCTGAGGGCTGTCTGTCATGAGTTAGTATCTGAGGGCTATCTGTCATGAGTTAGTATCTGAGGGCTATCTGTCATGAGTTAGTATATGAGGGCTGTCTGTCATGAGTTAGTATCTGAGGGCTATCTGTCATGAGTTAGTATCTGAGAGCTGTCTGTCATGAGTTAGTTTCTGAGGGCAGTCTGTCATGAGTTAGTATCTGAGGGCAGTCTGTCATGAGTTAGTTTCTGAGGGCAATCTGTCAATAGTTAGCATCTGATGGCTATCTGTCATGAGTTAGTATCTGAGGGCTATCTGTCATGAGTAAGATTCTGAGGGCTGTCTGTCATGAGTTAGTATCTGAGTGTTATCTGTCATGAGTTAGTATCTGAGGGCTATATGTCATGAGTTAGTATCTGAGGGCTATATGTCATGAGTTAGTATCTGAGGGCTGTCTATCATGAGTTAGTATCTGAGAGCTGTCTATAATGAGGTAGTATCTGAGGACTGTCTATCATGAGTTAGTACCTGAGGGCTGTCTATCATGAGTTAGTATCTGAGGGCTGTCTATCATGAGTTAGTACCTGAGGGCTGTCTATCTTGAGTTAGTATCTGAGGGCTGTCTATCATGAGTTAGTATCTGAGGGCTATCTGTCATGAGTTAGTATCTGAGGGCTATCTGTCATGAGTTAGTATCTGAGGGGTATCTGTCATGAGTTAGTATCTGAGGGCTGTCTGTCAATAGTTAGTATCTGAGGGCTAGCTGTCATGAGTTAGTATCTGAGGGCTATCTGTCATGAGTTAGTTCTGAGAGCAGTCTGTCAATAGTTAGTATCTGAGGGCTATCTGTCATGAGTTAGTATCTGAGGGCCATCTGTCATGAGTTAGTATCTGAGAGCTATCTGTCATGAGTTAGTATCTGAGGGCTGTCTATCATGAGTTAATATCTGAGGGCTGTCTGTCAAGAGTTAGTATCTGAGGGCTGTCTGTCATGAGTTTGTATCTGAGGGCTATCTGTCATGAGTTAGTATCTGAGGGCTGTCTATCGTGAGTTAGTATCTGAGGGCTGTCTGTCATGAGTTAGTATCTGAGGGCTGTCTGTCATGAGTTAGTATCTGAGGGCTATCTGTCATGAGTTAGTATCTGAGAGCTATCTGTCATGAGTTAGTATCTGAGGGCTGTCTTCAATAGTTAGTATCTGAGGGCTATTTGTCATGAGTTAGTATCTGAGGGCTATCTGTCATGAGTTAGTATCTGAGAGCTATCTGTCATGAGTTAGTATCTGAGGGCTGTCTGTCAGGAGTTAGTATCTGAGGGCTGTCTGTCAATAGTTAGTATCTGAGGATTATCTCATGAGTTAGTATCTGAGGGCTATCTGTCATGAGTTAGTATCTGAGGGCTATCTGTCATCAGTTAGTATCTGAGGGCTGTCTGTCATGAGTTAGTATCTGAGGGTTGTCTGTCATGAGTTAGCTTCTGAGGGGTATCTGTCATGAGTTAGTATGTGAGGTGTATCTGTCATGAGTTAGTATCTGAGGGCTATCTGTTATGAGTAAGTATCTGAGGGCTGTCTGTCAATAGTTAGTATCTGAGGGCTATCTGTCATGAGTTAGTATCTGAGGACTGTCTGTCATGAGTTAGTATCTGAGGGCTGTCTGTCATGACTTCGTATCTGAGGGCATCTGTCATGAGTTAGTATCTGAGGGCATCTGTCAGGAGTTAGTATCTGAGGGTTATTTGTCATGAGTTAGTATCTGAGGGTTATTTGTCATGAGTTAGTATCTGAGGGCTGTCTGTCATGAGTTAGTATCTGAGGGCTATCTGTCATGAGTTAGTATCTGAGGGCTGTCTGTCATGAGTTAGTATCTGAGGGCTATCTGTCATGAGTTAGTATCTGAGGGCTGTTTGTCATGAGTTATTATCTGAGGGCTATCTGTCATGAGTTAGTATCTGAGAGCTATCTGTCATGAGTTAGTATCTGAGGGCTATCTGTCATGAGTTAGCATCTGAGGGGTATCTGTCATGAGTTAGTATCTGAGGGCTATCTGTCATGAGTTAGCATCTGAGGGGTATCTGTCATGAGTTAGTATCTGAGGGGTTTCTGTCATGAGTTAGTATCTGAGGGCATCTTTCATGAGTTAGTATCTGAGGGCTGTCTATCATGAGTTAGTATCTGAGGGCTATCTGTCATGAGTTAGTATCTGAGGCCATCTGTCATGAGTTAGTATCTGAGGGCTGTCTGTCATGAGTTAGTATCTGAGGGCTGTTTGTCATGAGTTAGTATCTGAGGGCTATCTGTCATGAGTTAGTATCTGAGGGCTGTCTGTCATGAGTTATTATCTGAGGGCTGTCTGTCATGAGTTAGTATATGAGGGCTGTCTGTCAATGGTTAGTATCTGAGAGCTGTCTGTCAATGGTTAGTATCTGAGGGCATCTGTCATGAGTTAGTATCTGAGGGCTATCTGTCATGAGTTAGTATCTGAGGGCTGTCTGTCATGAGTTAGTATCTGAGGACTGTCTGTCATGAGTTAGTATCTGAGGGCTGTCTGTCATGAGTTAGTATCTGAGGGCTGTCTGTCATGAGTTAGTATCTGAGGGCTATCTGTCATGAGTTAGTATCTGAGGGTTTTCTATCATGAGTTAATATCTGAGGGTTGTCTATCATGAGTTAGTATCTGAGGGCTGTCTGTCATGAGTTAGTATCTGAGGGCTGTCTGTCATGAGTTAGTATCTGAGGGCTGTCTGTCATGAGTTAGTATCTGAGGGCTGTCTGTCATGAGTTAGTATCTGAGGGCTGTCTGTCATGAGTTAGTATCTGAGGGCTGTCTGTCATGAGTTAGTATCTGAGGGCTGTCTGTCATGAGTTAGTATCTGAGGGCTGTCTGTCATGAGTTAGTATCTGAGGGCTGTCTGTCATGAGTTAGTATCTGGGGGCTGTCTATCATGAGTTAGTTTCTGAGGGCTGTCTGTCATGAGTTAGTATCTGAGGGCTATCTGTCATGAGTTAGTATCTGAGGGCTATATGTCATGAGTTAGTATCTGAGGGCTGTCTATCATGAGTTAGTATCTGAGAGCTGTCTATAATGAGGTAGTATCTGAGGACTGTCTATCATGAGTTAGTACCTGAGGGCTGTCTATCATGAGTTAGTATCTGAGGGCTCTCTATCATGAGTTAGTACCTGAGGGCTGTCTATCATGAGTTAGTATCTGAGGGCTGTCTATCATGAGTTAGTATCTGAGGGCTATCTGTCATGAGTTAGTATCTGAGGGCTATCTGTCATGAGTTAGTATCTGAGGGGCATCTGTCATGAGTTAGTCTCTGAGGGCTGTCTGTCAATAGATAGTATCTGAGGGCTAGCTGTCATGAGTTAGTATCTGAGGGCTATCTGTCATGAGTTAGTTCTGAGAGCAGTCTGTCAATAGTTAGTATCTGAGGGCTATCTGTCATGAGTTAGTATCTGAGGGCCATCTGTCATGAGTTAGTATCTGAGAGCTATCTGTCATGAGTTAGTATCTGAGGGCTGTCTATCATGAGTTAATATCTGAGGGCTGTCTGTCATGAGTTAGTATCTGAGGGCTGTCTGTCATGAGTTAGTATCTGAGGGCTATCTGTCATGAGTTAGTATCTGAGGGCTGTCTATCGTGAGTTAGTATCTGAGGGCTGTCTGTCATGAGTTAGTATCTGAGGGCTGTCTGTTATGAGTTAGTATCTGAGGGCTGTCTGTCATGAGTTAGTATCTGAGGGCTATTTGTCATGAGTTAGTATCTGAGGGCTATCTGTCATGAGTTAGTATCTGAGAGCTATCTGTCATGAGTTAGTATCTGAGGGCTGTCTGTCAGGAGTTAGTATCTGAGGGCTGTCTGTCAATAGTTAGTATCTGAGGACTATCTCATGAGTTAGTATCTGAGGGCTATCTGTCATGAGTTAGTATCTGAGGGCTATCTCATGAGTTAGTATCTGAGGGCTGTCTGTCATGAGTTAGTATCTGAGGAATATCTGTAATGAGTTAGTATCTGCTGACTCTCTGTCAATAGTTAATATCTGATGGCTATCTGTCATGAGTTAGTATCTGAAGGCTGTCAGTCATGAGTTAGTATCTGAGGTCTATCTGTCATGTGTTAGTATCTGAGGGCTATCAGTCATGAGTTAGTATCTGAGGGCTATCTGTCATGAGTTCGTACCTGAGGGCTGTCTGTCAATAATTAGTATCTGAGGGCATCTGTCATGAGTTAGTATCTGAGGGCATCTGTCATGAGTTAGTATCTGAGCGCTGTCTGTCATGAGTTAGTATCTGAGGGCTATCTGTCATGAGTTAGTATCTGAGGGCTGTCTGTCATGAGTTAGTATGTGAGGGCTGTCTGTCATGAGTTAGTATCTGAGGGCTGTCTGTCATGAGTTAGTTTCTGAGGGCTGTCTGTCATGAGTAAGTATCTGAGGGCTATCTGTCATGAGTTAGTATCTGAGGGCTATCTGTCATGAGTTAGTATCTGAGGGCTGTCTGTCATGAGTTAGTATCTGAGGGCTATCTGTCATGAGTTAGTATCTGAGAGCTGTCTATAATGAGGTAGTATCTGAGGACTGTCTATCATGAGTTAGTACCTGAGGGCTGTCTATCATGAGTTAGTATCTGAGGGCTGTCTATCATGAGTTAGTACCTGAGGGCTGTCTATCATGAGTTAGTATCTGAGGGCTGTCTATCATGAGTTAGTATCTGAGGGCTATCTGTCATGAGTTAGTATCTGAGGGCTATCTGTCATGAGTTAGTATCTGAGGGGTATCTGCCATGAGTTAGTATCTGAGGGCTGTCTGTCAAGAGTTAATATCTGAGGGCTAGCTGTCATGAGTTAGTATCTGAGGGCTATCTGTCATGAGTTAGTTCTGAGAGCAGTCTGTCAACAGTTAGTATCTGAGGGCTATCTGTCATGAGTTAGTATCTGAGGGCTGTCTATCGTGAGTTAGTATCTGAGGGCTGTCTGTCATGAGTTAGTATCTGAGGGCTGTCTGTCATGAGTTAGTATCTGAGGGCTATCTGTCATGAGTTAGTATCTGAGAGCTATCTGTCATGAGTTAGTATCTGAGGGCTGTCTTCAATAGTTAGTATCTGAGGGCTATTTGTCATGAGTTAGTATCTGAGGGCTATCTGTCATGAGTTAGTATCTGAGAGCTATCTGTCATGAGTTAGTATCTGAGGGCTGTCTGTCATGAGTTAGTATCTGAGGGCTGTCTGTCAGGAGTTAGTATCTGAGGGCTGTCTGTCAATAGTTAGTATCTGAGGACTATCTCATGAGTTAGTATCTGAGGGCTATCTGTCATGAGTTAGTATCTGAGGGCTATCTCATGAGTTAGTATCTGAGGGCTGTCTGTCATGAGTTAGTATCTGAGGGCTATCTGTAATGAGTTAGTATCTGCTGACTATCTGTCAATAGTTAATATCTGATGGCTATCTGTCATGAGTTATTATCTGAGGGCTGTCAGTCATGAGTTAGTATCTGAGGGCTATCTGTCATGAGTTAGTACCTGAGGGCTGTCTGTCGATAATTAGTATCTGAGGGCATCTGTCATGAGTTAGTATCTGAGGGCATCTGTCATGAGTAAGTATCTGAGGGCTGTCTGTCATGAGTTAGTATCTGAGCGCTGTCTGTCATGAGTTAGTATCTGAGGGCTATCTGTCATGAGTTAGTATCTGAGGGCTGTCTATCATGAGTTAGAATCTGAGGACTGTCTATCATGAGTTAGTATCTGAGGGCTGTCTGTCATGAGTTAGTATCTGAGGGCTGTCTGTCATGAGTTAGTATCTGAGGGCTGTCTGTCATGAGTTAGTATCTGAGGGCTGTCTGTCATGAGTTAGTATCTGAGGGCTGTCTGTCATGAGTTAGTTTCTGAGGGCTGTCTGTCATGAGTTAGTATCTGAGGGCTATCTATCATGAGTTAGTATCTGAGGGCTATCTGTCATGAGTTAGTATATGAGGGCTGTCTGTCATGAGTTAGTATCTGAGGGCTATCTGTCATGAGTTAGTATCTGAGAGCTGTCTGTCATGAGTTAGTTTCTGAGGGCAGTCTGTCATGAGTTAGTATCTGAGGGCAGTCTGTCATGAGTTAGTTTCTGAGGGCAATCTGTCAATAGTTAGCATCTGATGGCTATCTGTCATGAGTTAGTATCTGAGGGCTATCTGTCATGAGTAAGATTCTGAGGGCTGTCTGTCATGAGTTAGTATCTGAGTGTTATCTGTCATGAGTTAGTATCTGAGGGCTATATTTCATGAGTTAGTATCTGAGGGCTATATGTCATGAGTTAGTATCTGAGGGCTGTCTATCATGAGTTAGTATCTGAGAGCTGTCTGTAATGAGGTAGTATCTGAGGACTGTCTATCATGAGTTAGTACCTGAGGGCTGTCTATCATGAGTTAGTATCTGAGGGCTGTCTATCATGAGTTAGTCCCTGAGGGCTGTCTATCTTGAGTTAGTATCTGAGGGCTGTCTATCATGAGTTAGTATCTGAGGGCTATCTGTCATGAGTTAGTATCTGAGGGCTATCTGTCATGAGTTAGTATCTGAGGGGTATCTGTCATGAGTTAGTATCTGAGGGCTGTCTGTCAATAGTTAGTATCTGAGGGCTAGCTGTCATGAGTTAGTATCTGAGGGCTATCTGTCATGAGTTAGTTCTGAGAGCAGTCTGTCAATAGTTAGTATCTGAGGGCTATCTGTCATGAGTTAGTATCTGAGGGCCATCTGTCATGAGTTAGTATCTGAGAGCTATCTGTCATGAGTTAGTATCTGAGGGCTGTCTATCATGAGTTAATATCTGAGGGCTGTCTGTCAAGAGTTAGTATCTGAGGGCTGTCTGTCATGAGTTTGTATCTGAGGGCTATCTGTCATGAGTTAGTATCTGAGGGCTGTCTATCGTGAGTTAGTATCTGAGGGCTGTCTGTCATGAGTTAGTATCTGAGGGCTGTCTGTCATGAGTTAGTATCTGAGGGCTATCTGTCATGAGTTAGTATCTGAGAGCTATCTGTCATGAGTTAGTATCTGAGGGCTGTCTTCAATAGTTAGTATCTGAGGGCTATTTGTCATGAGTTAGTATCTGAGGGCTATCTGTCATGAGTTAGTATCTGAGAGCTATCTGTCATGAGTTAGTATCTGAGGGCTGTCTGTCAGGAGTTAGTATCTGAGGGCTGTCTGTCAATAGTTAGTATCTGAGGATTATCTCATGAGTTAGTATCTGAGGGCTATCTGTCATGAGTTAGTATCTGAGGGCTATCTGTCATCAGTTAGTATCTGAGGGCTGTCTGTCATGAGTTAGTATCTGAGGGCTATCTGTCATGAGTTTGTATATGAGGGCTGTCTGTCATGAGTTAGTATCTGAGGGCTATCTCATGAGTTAGTATCTGAGGGCTATCTGTCATGAGTTAGTATCTGAGGGCTATCTCATGAGTTAGTATCTGAGGGCTGTCTGTCATGAGTTAGTATCTGAGGAATATCTGTAATGAGTTAGTATCTGCTGACTCTCTGTCAATAGTTAATATCTGATGGCTATCTGTCATGAGTTAGTATCTGAAGGCTGTCAGTCATGAGTTAGTATCTGAGGTCTATCTGTCATGTGTTAGTATCTGAGGGCTATCAGTCATGAGTTAGTATCTGAGGGCTATCTGTCATGAGTTCGTACCTGAGGGCTGTCTGTCAATAATTAGTATCTGAGGGCATCTGTCATGAGTTAGTATCTGAGGGCATCTGTCATGAGTTAGTATCTGAGCGCTGTCTGTCATGAGTTAGTATCTGAGGGGTATCTGTCATGAGTTAGTATCTGAGGGCTATCTGTCATGAGTTTGTATCTGAGGGCTATCTGTCATGAGTTAGTATCTGAGGGCTGTCTATCGTGAGTTAGTATCTGAGGGCTGTCTGTCATGAGTTAGTATCTGAGGGCTGTCTGTCATGAGTTAGTATCTGAGGGCTATCTGTCATGAGTTAGTATCTGAGAGCTATCTGTCATGAGTTAGTATCTGAGGGCTGTCTTCAATAGTTAGTATCTGAGGGCTATTTGTCATGAGTTAGTATCTGAGGGCTATCTGTCATGAGTTAGTATCTGAGAGCTATCTGTCATGAGTTAGTATCTGAGGGCTGTCTGTCAGGAGTTAGTATCTGAGGGCTGTCTGTCGATAGTTAGTATCTGAGGATTATCTCATGAGTTAGTATCTGAGGGCTATCTGTCATGAGTTAGTATCTGAGGGCTATCTGTCATCAGTTAGTATCTGAGGGCTGTCTGTCATGAGTTAGTATCTGAGGGCTATCTGTCATGAGTTAGTTTTTGAGGGCTGTCTGTCATGAGTTAGTATCTGAGGGCTATCTCATGAGTTAGTATCTGAGGGCTATCTGTCATGAGTTAGTATCTGAGGGCTATCTCATGAGTTAGTATCTGAGGGCTGTCTGTCATGAGTTAGTATCTGAGGGCTATCTGTAATGAGTTAGTATCTGCTGACTCTCTGTCAATAGTTAATATCTGATGGCTATCTGTCATGAGTTAGTATCTGAAGGCTGTCAGTCATGAGTTAGTATCTGAGGTCTATCTGTCATGTGTTAGTATCTGAGGGCTATCAGTCATGAGTTAGTATCTGAGGGCTATCTGTCATGAGTTCGTACCTGAGGGCTGTCTGTCAATAATTAGTATCTGAGGGCATCTGTCATGAGTTAGTATCTGAGGGCATCTGTCATGAGTTAGTATCTGAGGGCTGTCTGTCATGAGTTAGTATCTGAGGGCTATCTGTCATGAGTTAGTATCTGAGGGCTATCTGTCATGAGTTAGTATCTGAGGGCTGTCTGTCATGAGTTAGTATCTGAGGGCTGTCTGTCATGAGTTAGTATCTGAGGGCTGTCTGTCATGAGTTAGTATCTGAGGGCTGTCTGTCATGAGTTAGTATCTGAGGGCTGTCTGTCATGAGTTAGTATCTGAGGGCTGTCTGTCATGAGTTAGTATCTGAGGGCTGTCTGTCATGAGTTAGTATCTGAGGGCTGTCTGTCATGAGTTAGTATCTGAGGGCTGTCTGTCATGAGTTAGTATCTGAGGGCTATCTGTCATGAGTTAGTATCTGAGGGCTATCTGTCATGAGTTAGTATCTGAGGGCTGTCTGTCATGAGTTAGTATCTGAGGGCTATCTGTCATGAGTTAGTATCTGAGGGCTGTCTGTCATGAGTTAGTATCTGAGGGCTGTCTGTCATGAGTTAGTATCTGAGGGCTGTCTGTCATGAGTTAGTATCTGAGGGCTGTCTGTCATGAGTTAGTATCTGAGGGCTGTCTGTCATGAGTTAGTATCTGAGGGCTGTCTGTCATGAGTTAGTATCTGAGGGCTATCTGTCATGAGTTAGTATCTGAGGGCTATCTGTCATGAGTTAGTATCTGAGGGGTATCTGTCATGAGTTAGTATCTGAGGGCTGTCTGTCATGAGTTAGTATCTGAGGGCTATCTGTCATGAGTTAGTATCTGAGGGCTATCTGTCATGAGTTAGTATCTGAGGGCAGTCTGTCATGAGTTAGTATCTGAGGCTATCTGTCATGAGTTAGTATCTGAGGGCTGTCTGTCATGAGTTAGTATCTGAGGGCTGTCTGTCATGAGTTAGTATCTGAGGGCTGTCTGTCATGAGTTAGTATCTGAGGGCTATCTGTCATGAGTTAGTATCTGAGGGCTATCTGTCATGAGTTAGTATCTGAGGGCTGTCTGTCATGAGTTAGTATCTGAGGGCTATCTGTCATGAGTTAGTATCTGAGGGCTATCTGTCATGAGTTAGTATCTGAGGGCTATCTGTCATGAGTTAGTATCTGAGGGCTGTCTGTCATGAGTTAGTATCTGAGGGCTGTCTGTCATGAGTTAGTATCTGAGGGCTGTCTGTCAATAGTTAGTATCTGAGGGCTATCTCATGAGTTAGTATCTGAGGGCTATCTGTCATGAGTTAGTATCTGAGGGCTATCTCATGAGTTAGTATCTGAGGGCTGTCTGTCATGAGTTAGTATCTGAGGGCTATCTGTCATGAGTTAGTATCTGAGGGCTATCTGTCATAGTTAGTATCTGAGGGCTATCTGTCATGAGTTAGTATCTGAGGGCTGTCTGTCATGAGTTAGTATCTGAGGGCTATCTGTCATGAGTTAGTATCTGAGGGCTATCTGTCATGAGTTAGTATCTGAGGGCTATCTGTCATGAGTTAGTATCTGAGGGCTGTCTGTCATGAGTTAGTATCTGAGGGCATCTGTCATGAGTTAGTATCTGAGGGCATCTGTCATGAGTTAGTATCTGAGGGCTGTCTGTCATGAGTTAGTATCTGAGGCTGTCTGTCATGAGTTAGTATCTGAGGGCTATCTGTCATGAGTTAGTATCTGAGGGCTATCTGTCATGAGTTAGAATCTGAGGGCTATCTGTCATGAGTTAGTATCTGAGGGCTGTCTGTCATGAGTTAGTATCTGAGGGGCTATCTGTCATGAGTTAGTATCTGAGGGCTATCTGTCATGAGTTAGTATCTGAGGGCTGTCTGTCATGAGTTAGTATCTGAGGACTGTCTGTCATGAGTTAGTATCTGAGGGCTGTCTGTCATGAGTTAGTATCTGAGGGCTGTCTGTCATGAGTTAGTATCTGAGGGCTGTCTGTCATGAGTTAGTATCTGAGGGCTGTCTGTCATGAGTTAGTTCTGAGGGCTATCTGTCATGAGTTAGTATCTGAGGGCTATCTGTCATGAGTTAGTATCTGAGGGCTGTCTGTCATGAGTTAGTATCTGAGGGCTGTCTGTCATGAGTTAGTATCTGAGGGCTGTCTGTCATGAGTTAGTATCTGAGGGCTGTCTGTCATGAGTTAGTATCTGAGGGCTGTCTGTCATGAGTTAGTATCTGAGGGCTGTCTGTCATGAGTTAGTATCTGAGGGCTGTCTGTCATGAGTTAGTATCTGAGGGCTGTCTGTCATGAGTTAGTATCTGAGGGCTATCTGTCATGAGTTAGTATCTGAGGGCTATCTGTCATGAGTTAGTATCTGAGGGCTGTCTGTCATGAGTTAGTATCTGAGGGCTATCTGTCATGAGTTAGTATCTGAGGGCTGTCTGTCATGAGTTAGTATCTGAGGGCAGTCTGTCATGAGTTAGTATCTGAGGGCATCTGTCATGAGTTAGTATCTGAGGGCAATCTGTCAATAGTTAGTATCTGAGGGCTATCTGTCATGAGTTAGTATCTGAGGGCTATCTGTCATGAGTTAGTATCTGAGGGCTGTCTGTCATGAGTTAGTATCTGAGGGCTATCTGTCATGAGTTAGTATCTGAGGGCTATCTGTCATGAGTTAGTATCTGAGGGCTATCTGTCATGAGTTAGTATCTGAGGGCTGTCTGTCATGAGTTAGTATCTGAGGGCTGTCTGTCATGAGTTAGTATCTGAGGGCTGTCTGTCATGAGTTAGTATCTGAGGGCTGTCTGTCATGAGTTAGTATCTGAGGGCTGTCTGTCATGAGTTAGTATCTGAGGGCTGTCTGTCATGAGTTAGTATCTGAGGGCTGTCTGTCATGAGTTAGTATCTGAGGGCTATCTGTCATGAGTTAGTATCTGAGGGCTATCTGTCATGAGTTAGTATCTGAGGGCTATCTGTCATGAGTTAGTATCTGAGGGCTGTCTGTCATAGTTAGTATCTGAGGGCTAGCTGTCATGAGTTAGTATCTGAGGGCTATCTGTCATGAGTTAGTATCTGAGGGCTGTCTGTCATAGTTAGTATCTGAGGGCTATCTGTCATGAGTTAGTATCTGAGGGCTATCTGTCATGAGTTAGTATCTGAGGGCTATCTGTCATGAGTTAGTATCTGAGGGCTGTCTGTCATGAGTTAGTATCTGAGGGCTGTCTGTCATGAGTTAGTATCTGAGGGCTGTCTGTCATGAGTTAGTATCTGAGGGCTATCTGTCATGAGTTAGTATCTGAGGGCTGTCTGTCATGAGTTAGTATCTGAGGGCTGTCTGTCATGAGTTAGTATCTGAGGGCTGTCTGTCATGAGTTAGTATCTGAGGGCTATCTGTCATGAGTTAGTATCTGAGGGCTATCTGTCATGAGTTAGTATCTGAGGGCTGTCTGTCATAGTTAGTATCTGAGGGCTATCTGTCATGAGTTAGTATCTGAGGGCTATCTGTCATGAGTTAGTATCTGAGGGCTATCTGTCATGAGTTAGTATCTGAGGGCTGTCTGTCATGAGTTAGTATCTGAGGGCTGTCTGTCATGAGTTAGTATCTGAGGCTATCTGTCATGAGTTAGTATCTGAGGGCTATCTGTCATGAGTTAGTATCTGAGGGCTATCTGTCATGAGTTAGTATCTGAGGGCTGTCTGTCATGAGTTAGTATCTGAGGGCTGTCTGTCATGAGTTAGTATCTGAGGGCTATCTGTCATGAGTTAGTATCTGAGGGCTATCTGTCATGAGTTAGTATCTGAGGGCTATCTGTCATGAGTTAGTATCTGAGGGCTGTCTGTCATGAGTTAGTATCTGAGGGCTATCTGTCATGAGTTAGTATCTGAGGGCTGTCTGTCATGAGTTAGTATCTGAGGGCTGTCTGTCATGAGTTAGTATCTGAGGGCTGTCTGTCATGAGTTAGTATCTGAGGGCTATCTGTCATGAGTTAGTATCTGAGGGCTATCTGTCATGAGTTAGTATCTGAGGGCTGTCTGTCATGAGTTAGTATCTGAGGGCTATCTGTCATGAGTTAGTATCTGAGGGCTGTCTGTCAATGAGTTCGTATCTGAGGGCTGTCTGTCAATAGTTAGTATCTGAGGGCATCTGTCATGAGTTAGTATCTGAGGGCTATCTGTCATGAGTTAGTTCTGTGGGCTGTTGTCATGAGTTAGTACTATGGGTTATGTTGTCATGAGTTAGTATCTGAGGGCTGTCTGTCGATGAGTTAGTATCTGAGGGCTGTCTATCAATGAGTTAGTATCTTGAGGGCTATCTGTCATGAGTTAGTTTCTGAGTGGCTATCTAGCATGAGTTAGTATCTGATGGCTGACTAGTCATGAGTTAGTATCTGAGGGCTGTCTGTCATAGTTTAGTAGCTGAGTGCTTCTGTCATGATGTTAGTATCTGAGGCTTGCCTTCATGTGTCTGAGGGCTAATGCTGTTATTAGTATCTGAGAGCTGTCTGTCATGTGTTAGTATCTGAGGCCTATCTGTCATGGAGGTTAGATCGTTGTGGTTATTTGTCATGAGTTAGTATCTGAGGGTTAGTAGTCATGAGGTTAGTATCTGAGGGCTATCTGTTATGAGTTAGTATTCTGAGGGCTATCTATCATGAGTTGGTATCTGAGGGCTATCGTCATGAGTTAGGTATCTGAGGGCCTATCTGTTATGAGTTAGCATCTGAGGGGCTATCTTGTCATGAGTTAGTAATCTGAGGGTATCTGTCATGAGTTAGCATCTGAGGGGCTATCTGTCATGAGTTAGTATCTGAGGGGTATCTGTCTTGAGTTAGGTTATCTGAGGGATCTGTCATGAGTTAGTATCTGAGGGCTGTCTGTCATGAGTTAGTATCTGAGGGCTATCTGTCATGAGTTAGTATCTGAGGGCATCTGTCATGAGTTAGTATCTGAGGGCTGTCTGTCATGAGTTAGTATCTGAGGGCTGTCTGTCATGAGTTAGTATCTGAGGGCTATCTGTCATGAGTTAGTATCTGAGGGCTGTCTGTCATGAGTTAGTATCTGAGGGCTATCTGTCATGAGTTAGTATCTGAGGGCTGTCTGTCATGAGTTAGTATCTGAGGGCTGTCTGTCATGAGTTAGTATCTGAGGGCTATCTGTCATGAGTTAGTATCTGAGGGCTATCTGTCATGAGTTAGTATCTGAGGGCTGTCTGTCATGAGTTAGTATCTGAGGGCTGTCTGTCATGAGTTAGTATCTGAGGGCTGTCTGTCATGAGTTAGTATCTGAGGGCTGTCTGTCATGAGTTAGTATCTGAGGGCTATCTGTCATGAGTTAGTATCTGAGAGCTGTCTGTCATGAGTTAGTATCTGAGGGCCTGGTCTGTCATGAGTTAGTATCTGAGGGCTTCTGTCATGAGTTAGTATCTGAGGGCTGTCTGTCATGAGTTAGTATCTGAGGGCTGTCTGTTCAAGAGTTAGTATCTGAGGGCTTTCTGTCATGAGTTAGTATCTGAGGGCTATCTGTCATGAGTTAGTATCTGAGGGTATCTTGTCATGAGTTAGTATCTGAGGGCTTCTTTGCATGAGTTAGTTCTGAGGGCTATCTGTCATGAGTTAGTATCTGAGGCTATCTGTCATGAGTTAGTATCTGAGGGCTGTCTTGTCATGAGTTAGTATCTGAGGGCTGTTCTGTCATGAGTTAGTACTGAGGGCTATCTGTCATGAGTTAGTATCTGAGGGCTATCTGTCATGAGTTAGTATCTGAGGGCTATCTTTCATGAGTTAGTATCTGAGGGCTATCTGTCATGAGTTAGTATCTGAGGCTATCTGTCATGAGTTAGTATCTGAGGGCTGTCTGGTCATGAGTTAGTATCTGAGGGCTGTCTTGTCTGAGTTAGTATCTGAGGGCTGTCTGTCATGAGTTAGTATCTGAGGGTTGTCTGTCATGAGTTAGTATCTGAGGGACTATCTGTCATGAGTTAGTATCTGAGGGCTATCTGTCAATGAGTTAGTATCTGAGGGCTATCTGTCAGAGTTAGTATATGAGGCTTTCTGTCATGAGTAGTATCTGAGGGGCTATCTGTCATGAGTTAGTATCTGAGGGCGGTCTGTCATGAGTTAGTATCTGAGGGCTATCTGTCATGAGTTAGTATCTGAGGGCTATCTGTCATGAGTTAGTATCTGAGGGCTGTCTGTCATGAGTTAGTATCTGAGGGCTGTCTGTCATGAGTTAGTATCTGAGGCTGTCTGTCATGAGTTAGTATCTGAGGGCTGTCTGTCATGAGTTAGTATCTGAGGGCTGTCTGTCATGAGTTAGTATCTGAGGGCTATCTGTCATGAGTTAGTATCTGAGGGCTATCTGTCATGAGTTAGTATCTGAGGGCTGTCTGTCATGAGTTAGTATCTGAGGGCTGTCTGTCATGAGTTAGTATCTGAGGGCTGTCTGTCATGAGTTAGTATCTGAGGGCTGTCTGTCATGAGTTAGTATCTGAGGGCTTCTGTCATGAGTTAGTATCTGAGGGCTATCTGTCATGAGTTAGTATCTGAGGGCTATCTGTCATGAGTTAGTATCTGAGGGCTATCTGTCATGAGTTAGTATCTGAGGGCTATCTGTCATGAGTTAGTATCTGAGGGCTATCTGTCATGAGTTAGTATCTGAGGGCTATCTGTCATGAGTTAGTATCTGAGGGCTATCTGTCATGAGTTAGTATCTGAGGGCTATCTGTCATGAGTTAGTATCTGAGGGCTATCTGTCATGAGTTAGTATCTGAGGGCTATCTGTCATGAGTTAGTATCTGAGGGCTATCTGTCATGAGTTAGTATCTGAGGGATCTGTCATGAGTTAGTATCTGAGGGCTGTCTGTCATGAGTTAGTATCTGAGGGCTGTCTGTCATGAGTTAGTATCTGAGGGCTATCTGTCATGAGTTAGTATCTGAGGGCTGTCTGTCATGAGTTAGTATCTGAGGGCTGTCTGTCATGAGTTAGTATCTGAGGGCTATCTGTCATGAGTTAGTATCTGAGGGCTGTCTGTCAATGTTAGTATCTGAGGGCTATCTGTCATGAGTTAGTATCTGAGGGCTGTCTGTCATGAGTTAGTATCTGAGGGCTGTCTGTCATGAGTTAGTATCTGAGGGCTATCTGTCATGAGTTAGTATCTGAGGGCTATCTGTCATGAGTTAGTATCTGAGGGCTGTCTGTCATGAGTTAGTATCTGAGGGCTTTCTGTCATGAGTTAGTATCTGAGGGCTATCTGTCATGAGTTAGTATCTGAGGGCATCTGTCATGAGTTAGTATCTGAGGGCTGTCTGTCATGAGTTAGTATCTGAGGGCTATCTGTCATGAGTTAGTATCTGAGGCATCTGTCATGAGTTAGTATCTGAGGGCTGTCTGTCATGAGTTAGTATCTGAGGGCTGTCTGTCATGAGTTAGTATCTGAGGGCTATCTGTCATGAGTTAGTATCTGAGGGCTATCTGTCATGAGTTAGTATCTGAGGGCTATCTGTCATGAGTTAGTATCTGAGGGCTGTCTGTCATGAGTTAGTATCTGAGGGCTATCTGTCATGAGTTAGTATCTGAGGGCTATCTGTCATGAGTTAGTATCTGAGGCTATCTGTCATGAGTTAGTATCTGAGGGCTATCTGTCATGAGTTAGTATCTGAGGGCTGTCTGTCATGAGTTAGTATCTGAGGGCTATCTGTCATGAGTTAGTATCTGAGGGCTATCTGTCATGAGTTAGTATCTGAGGGCTAGTCTGTCATGAGTTAGTATCTGAGGCTATCTGTCATGAGTTAGTATCTGAGGGCTGTCTGTCAATAGTTAGTATCTGAGGGCTATCTGTTCATGAGTTAGTATCTGAGGGCTGTCTGTCATGAGTAGGTATCTGAGGGCAGTCTGTCATGAGTTAGTATCTGAGGGCTGTCTGTCATGAGTTAGTATCTGAGGGCTATCTGTCATGAGTTAGTATCTGAGGCTGTCTGTCATGAGTAGTATCTGAGGGCTATCTGTCATGAGTTAGCATCTGAGGGGTATCTGTCATGAGTTAGTATCTGAGGGCTGTCTGTCAATGAGTTAGTATCTGAGGGCTATCTGTCAATAGTTAGTATCTGAGGGCTATCTGTCATGAGTTAGTATCTGAGGGCATCTGTCATGAGTTAGTATCTGAGGGCTGTCTGTCATGAGTTAGTATCAGAGGGCTGTCTGTCATGAGTTAGTATCTGAGGGCTATCTGTCATGAGTTAGTATCTGAGGGCTGTTTGTCATGAGTTAGCATCTGAGGGATTTCTGTCATGAGTTAGTATCTGAGGGCTATCTGTCATGAGTTAGTATCTGAGAGCTATCTGTCATGAGTTAGTATCTGAGGGCTGTCTGTCATGAGTTAGTATCTGAGGGCTGTCTGTCATGAGTTAGTATCTGAGGGCTATCTGTCATGAGTAAGTATCTGAGGGCTGTCTGTCATTAGTCAGTATCTGAGGGCTATCTGTCATGAGTAAGTATCTGAGGGCTGTCTGTCAATAGTTAGTATCTGAGAGCTATCTGTCAATAGTTAGTATCTGAGGGCTATCTGTCATGAGTTAGTATCTGAGGGCTGTCTGTCATGAGTTATTATCTGAGGACTGTCTGTCATGAGTTAGTATCTGAGGGCTGTCTGTCATGAGTTAGTATCTGAGGCTGTCTGTCATGGTTAGTATCTGAGGGCTGTCTGTCATGAGTTAGTATCTGAGGGCTGTCTGTCATGAGTTAGTATCTGAGGGCTGTCTGTCATGAGTTAGTATCTGAGGGCTGTCTGTCATGAGTTAGTATCTGAGGGCTGTCTGTCATGAGTTAGTATCTGAGGGCTATCTGTCATGAGTTAGTATCTGAGGGCTGTCTGTCATGAGTTAGTATCTGAGGGATTCTGTCATGAGTTAGTATCTGAGGGCTATCTGTCATGAGTTAGTATCTGAGGGCTATCTGTCATGAGTTAGTATCTGAGGGCTGTCTGTCATGAGTTAGTATCTGAGGGCTGTCTGTCATGAGTTAGTATCTGAGGGCTGTCTGTCATGAGTTAGTATCTGAGGGCTATCTGTCATGAGTTAGTATCTGAGGGCTGTCTGTCATGAGTTAGTATCTGAGGCTGTCTGTCATGAGTTAGTATCTGAGGGCTGTCTGTCATGAGTTAGTATCTGAGGGCTGTCTGTCATGAGTTAGTATCTGAGGGCTGTCTGTCATGAGTTAGTATCTGAGGGCTGTCTGTCATGAGTTAGTATCTGAGGGCTGTCTGTCATGAGTTAGTATCTGAGGGCTGTCTGTCATGAGTTAGTATCTGAGGGCTATCTGTCATGAGTTAGTATCTGAGGGCTATCTGTCATGAGTTAGTATCTGAGGGCTGTCTGTCATGAGTTAGTATCTGAGGGCTATCTGTCATGAGTTAGTATCTGAGAGCTGTCTGTCATGAGTTAGTTCTGAGGGCAGTCTGTCATGAGTTAGTATCTGAGGGCTGTCTGTCATGAGTTAGTATCTGAGGGCTATCTGTCATGAGTTAGTATCTGAGGGCTATCTGTCATGAGTTAGTATCTGAGGGCTATCTGTCATGAGTTAGTATCTGAGGGCTGTCTGTCATGAGTTAGTATCTGAGGGCTATCTGTCATGAGTTAGTATCTGAGGGCTATCTGTCATGAGTTAGTATCTGAGGGCTGTCTGTCATGAGTTAGCATCTGAGGGCTGTCTATCATGAGTTAGTATCTGAGAGCTGTCTGTAATGAGGTAGTATCTGAGGACTGTCTATCATGAGTTAGTACCTGAGGGCTGTCTATCATGAGTTAGTATCTGAGGGCTGTCTATCATGAGTTAGTACCTGAGGGCTGTCTATCTTGAGTTAGTATCTGAGGGCTGTCTATCATGAGTTAGTATCTGAGGGCTATCTGTCATGAGTTAGTATCTGAGGGCTATCTGTCATGAGTTAGTATCTGAGGGGTATCTGTCATGAGTTAGTATCTGAGGGCTGTCTGTCAATAGTTAGCATCTGAGGGCTAGCTGTCATGAGTTAGTATCTGAGGGCTATCTGTCATGAGTTAGTTCTGAGAGCAGTCTGTCAATAGTTAGTATCTGAGGGCTATCTGTCATGAGTTAGTATCTGAGGGCCATCTGTCATGAGTTAGTATCTGAGAGCTATCTGTCATGAGTTAGTATCTGAGGGCTGTCTATCATGAGTTAATATCTGAGGGCTGTCTGTCAAGAGTTAGTATCTGAGGGCTGTCTGTCATGAGTTTGTATCTGAGGGCTATCTGTCATGAGTTAGTATCTGAGGGCTGTCTATCGTGAGTTAGTATCTGAGGGCTGTCTGTCATGAGTTAGTATCTGAGGGCTGTCTGTCATGAGTTAGTATCTGAGGGCTATCTGTCATGAGTTAGTATCTGAGAGCTATCTGTCATGAGTTAGTATCTGAGGGCTGTCTTCAATAGTTAGTATCTGAGGGCTATTTGTCATGAGTTAGTATCTGAGGGCTATCTGTCATGAGTTAGTATCTGAGAGCTATCTGTCATGAGTTAGTATCTGAGGGCTGTCTGTCAGGAGTTAGTATCTGAGGGCTGTCTGTCAATAGTTAGTATCTGAGGATTATCTCATGAGTTAGTATCTGAGGGCTATCTGTCACGAGTTAGTATCTGAGGGCTATCTGTCATCAGTTAGTATCTGAGGGCTGTCTGTCATGAGTTAGTATCTGAGGGTTGTCTGTCATGAGTTAGCTTCTGAGGGGTATCTGTCATGAGTTAGTATGTGAGGTGTATCTGTCATGAGTTAGTATCTGAGGGCTATCTGTCATGAGTAAGTATCTGAGGGCTGTCTGTCAATAGTTAGTATCTGAGGGCTATCTGTCATGAGTTAGTATCTGAGGACTGTCTGTCATGAGTTAGTATCTGAGGGCTGTCTGTCATGACTTCGTATCTGAGGGCTGTCTGTCATGAATTAGTATCTGAGGGCTGTCTGTCATGAGTTAGTATCTGAGTGCTATCTGTCATGAGTTAGTATCTGAGGGCTGTCTGTCATGAGTTCGTATCTGAGGGCTCTCTCATGAGTTAGTATCTGAGGGCTGTCTGTCATGAGTTAGTATCTGAGCGCTGTCTGTCATGAGTTAGTATCTGAGGGCATCTGTCATGAGTTAGTATCTGAGGGCATCTGTCATGAGTTAGTATCTGAGGGCTGTTTGTCATGAGTTATTATCTGAGGGCTATCTGTCATGAGTTAGTATCTGAGAGCTATCTGTCATGAGTTAGCATCTGAGGGGTATCTGTCATGAGTTAGTATCTGAGGGCTATCTGTCATGAGTTAGCATCTGAGGGGTATCTGTCATGAGTTAGTCTCTGAGGGTTTTCTGTCATGAGTTAGTATCTGAGGGCATCTTTCATGAGTTAGTATCTGAGGGCTGTCTATCATGAGTTAGTATCTGAGGGCTATCTGTCATGAGTTAGTATCTGAGGCCATCTGTCATGAGTTAGTATCTGAGGGCTGTCTGTCATGAGTTAGTATCTGAGGGCTGTTTGTCATGAGTTAGTATCTGAGGGCTATCTGTCATGAGTTAGTATCTGAGGGCTGTCTGTCATGAGTTATTATCTGAGGGCTGTCTGTCATGAGTTAGTATATGAGGGCTGTCTGTCAATGGTTAGTATCTGAGAGCTGTCTGTCAATGGTTAGTATCTGAGGGCATCTGTCATGAGTTAGTATCTGAGGGCTATCTGTCATGAGTTAGTATCTGAGGGCTGTCTGTCATGAGTTAGTATCTGAGGACTGTCTGTCATGAGTTAGTATCTGAGGGCTGTCTGTCATGAGTTAGTATCTGAGGGCTGTCTGTCATGAGTTAGTATCTGAGTGCTATCTGTCATGAGTTAGTATCTGAGGGCTATCTGTCATGAGTTAGTATCTGAGGGCTGTCTGTCATGAGTTAGTATCTGCGGGCTCTGTCATGAGTTAGTATCTGAGGGCTGTCTGTCATGAGTTAGTATCTGAGGGCTGTCTGTCAATAGTTAGTATCTGAGGGCATCTGTCATGAGTTAGTATCTGAGGGCATCTGTCAGGAGTTAGTATCTGAGGGTTATTTGTCATGAGTTAGTATCTGAGGGTTATTTGTCATGAGTTAGTATCTGAGGGCTGTCTGTCATGAGTTAGTATCTGAGGGCTATCTGTCATGAGTTAGTATCTGAGAGCTATCTGTCATGAGTTAGTATCTGAGGGCTATCTGTCATGAGTTAGCATCTGAGGGGTATCTGTCATGAGTTAGTATCTGAGGGCTATCTGTCATGAGTTAGCATCTGAGGGGTATCTGTCATGAGTTAGTATCTGAGGGGTATCTGTCATGAGTTAGTATCTGAGGCCATCTGTCATGAGTTAGTATCTGAGGGCTGTCTGTCATGAGTTAGTATCTGAGGGCTGTTTGTCATGAGTTAGTATCTGAGGGCTGTCTGTCATGAGTTAGTATCTGAGGGCTAACTGTCATGTGTTAGTATCTGAGGGCTATCTGTCATGAGTTAGCATCTGAGGGCTATCTGTCATGAGTTAGTATCTGAGGGCTGTCTGTCATGAGTTAGCATCTGAGGGATTTCTGTCATGAGTTAGTATCTGAGGGGTATCTGTCATGAGTTAGTATCTGAGGGCATCTGTCATGAGTTAGTATCTGAGGGCTGTCTATCATGAGTTAGTATCTGAGGGCTATCTGTCATGAGTTAGTTTCTGAGGCCATCTGTCATGAGTTAGTATCTGAGGGCTGTCTGTCATGAGTTAGTATCTGAGGGCTGTTTGTCATGAGATAGTATCTGAGGGCTATCTGTCATGAGTTAGTATCTGAGGGCTAACTGTCATGTGTTAGTATCTGAGGGCTATCTTTCATGAGTTAGCATCTGAGGGCTAACTGTCATGTGTTAGTATCTGAGGGCTATCTGTCGGCTATCTGTCATGAGTTCGTATCTGAGGGCTGTCTGTCATGAGTTAGTATCTGAGGGTTGTCTGTCATGAGTTAGTATCTGAGGACTATCTGTCATGAGTTAGTATCTGAGGGCTGTCTGTCAATAGTTAGTATCTGAGGGCTATCTGTTATGAGTTAGTATCTGAGGACTGTCTATCATGAGTTGGTATCTGAGGACTGTTTGTCATGAGTTAGTATCTGAGGGCTATCTGTCATGAGTTAGTATCTGAGGGCTATCTGTCATGAGTTAGTATCTGAGGGCTGTCTGTCATGAGTTAGCATCTGAGGGATTTCTGTCATGAGTTAGTATCTGAGGGGTATCTGTCATGAGTTAGTATCTGAGGGCTGTCTATCATGAGTTAGTATCTGAGGGCTTTCTGTCATGAGTTAGTTTCTGAGGCCATCTGTCATGAGTTAGTATCTGAGGGCTGTCTGTCATGAGTTAGTATCTGAGGGCTGTTTGTCATGAGTTAGTATCTGAGGGCTATCTGTCATGAGTTAGTATCTGAGGGCTAACTGTCATGTGTTAGTATCTGAGTGCTATCTTTCATGAGTTAGCATCTGAGGGCTAACTGTCATGTGTTAGTATCTGAGGGCTATCTGTCATGAGTTAGTATCTGAGGGCTATCTGTCATGAGTTAGTATCTGAGGGCTATCTGTCATGAGTTAGTATCTGAGGGCTTTCTGTCATGAGTTAGTATCTGAGGGTTGTCTGTCATGAGTTAGTATCTGAGGACTATCTGTCATGAGTTAGTATCTGAGGGCTGTCTGTCAATAGTTAGTATCTGAGGGCTATCTGTTATGAGTTAGTATCTGAGGGCTGTCTATCATGAGTTGGTATCTGAGGGCTGTCTGTCATGAGTTAGTATCTGAGGGCTGTCTGTCATGAGTTAGTATCCGAGGGCTATCTGTCATGAGTTAGTATCTGAGAGCTGTCTGTCATGAGTAGTATCTGAGGGCTATCTGTCATGAGTTAGCATCTGAGGGGTATCTGTCATGAGTTAGTATCTGAGGGCTGTCTGTCAATGGTTAGTATCTGAGGGCTATCTGTCAATAGTTAGTATCTGAGGGCTATCTGTCATGAGTTAGTATCTGAGGGCATCTGTCATGAGTTAGTATCTGAGGGCTGTCTGTCATGAGTTAGTATCAGAGGGCTGTCTGTCATGAGTTAGTATCTGAGGGCTATCTGTCATGAGTTAGTATCTGAGGGCTGTTTGTCATGAGTTAGCATCTGAGGGATTTCTGTCATGAGTTAGTATCTGAGGGCTATCTGTCATGAGTTAGTATCTGAGAGCTATCTGTCATGAGTTAGTATCTGAGGGCTGTCTGTCAAGAGTTAGTATCTGACGGCTGTCTGTCATGAGTTAGTATCTGAGGGCTATCTGTCATGAGTAAGTATCTGAGGGCTGTCTGTCAATAGTCAGTATCTGAGGGCTATCTGTCATGAGTAAGTATCTGAGGGCTGTCTGTCAATAGTTAGTATCTGAGAGCTATCTGTCAATAGTTAGTATCTGAGGGCTATCTGTCATGAGTTAGTATCTGAGGGCTGTCTGTCATGAGTTATTATCTGAGGACTGTCTGTCATGAGTTAGTATCTGAGGGCTGTCTGTCAATGGTTAGTATCTGAGAGCTGTCTGTCAATGGTTAGTATCTGAGGGCTGTCTGTCATGAGTTAGTATCTGAGGACAGTCTGTCATGAGTTAGTATCTGAGGGCTGTCTGTCATGAGTTAGTATCTGAGGGCTGTCTGTCATGAGTTAGTATCTGAGGGCTGTCTGTCATGAGTTAGTATCTGAGGGCTATCTGTCATGAGTTAGTATCTGAGGGCTGTTTGTCATGAGTTAGCATCTGAGGGATTTCTGTCATGAGTTAGTATCTGAGGGCTATCTGTCATGAGTTAGTATCTGAGAGCTATCTGTCATGAGTTAGTATCTGAGGGCTGTCTGTCAAGAGTTAGTATCTGAGGGCTGTCTGTCATGAGTTAGTATCTGAGGGCTATCTGTCATGAGTAAGTATCTGAGGGCTGTCTGTCAATAGTCAGTATCTGAGGGCTATCTGTCATGAGTAAGTATCTGAGGGCTGTCTGTCAATAGTTAGTATCTGAGAGCTATCTGTCAATAGTTAGTATCTGAGGGCTATCTGTCATGAGTTAGTATCTGAGGGCTGTCTGTCATGAGTTATTATCTGAGGACTGTCTGTCATGAGTTAGTATCTGAGGGCTGTCTGTCAATGGTTAGTATCTGAGAGCTGTCTGTCAATGGTTAGTATCTGAGGGCTGTCTGTCATGAGTTAGTATCTGAGGACAGTCTGTCATGAGATAGTATCTGAGTGCTATCTGTCATGAGTTAGTATCTGAGGGCTTTCTGTCATGAGTTAGTATCTGAGGGCTCTGTCATGAGTTAGTATCTGAGGGCTGTCTGTCATGAGTTCGTATCTGAGGGCTGTCTGTCAATAGTTAGTATCTGAGGGCATCTGTCATGAGTTAGTATCTGAGGGCATCTGTCATGAGTTAGTATCTGAGGGTTATTTGTCATGAGTTAGTATCTGAGGGTTATTTGTCATGAGTTAGTATCTGAGGGCTGTCTGTCATGAGTTAGTATCTGAGGGCTGTCTATCAATAGTTAGTATCTGAGGGCTGTCTGTCATGAGTTAGTTTCTGAGTGCTGTCTATCATGAGTTAGTATCTGAGGGCTGTCTATCATGAGTTAGTATCTGAGGGCTGTCTGTCATAAGTTAGTATCTGAGTGTTTTCTGTCATGAGTTAGTATCTGAGGGCTGCCTATCATGAGTAAGTACCTGAGGGCTATCTGTCATGAGTTAGTATCTGAGGGCTGTCTGTCATGTGTTAGTATCTGAAGACTATCTGTCATGAGTTAGTATCTGAGGACTATCTGTCATGAGTTAGTATCTGAGGGCTGTCTGTCAATAGTTAGTATCTGAGGGCTATCTGTTATGAGTTAGTATCTGAGGGCTGTCTATCATGAGTTGGTATCTGAGGGCTGTCTGTCATGAGTTAGTATCTGAGGGCTGTCTGTCATGAGTTAGTATCTGAGAGCTGTCTGTCATGAGTAGTATCTGAGGGCTATCTGTCATGAGTTAGCATCTGAGGGGTATCTGTCATGAGTTAGTATCTGAGGGCTATCTGTCATGAGTTAGTATCTGAGGGCTGTCTGTCATGAGTTAGTATCTGAGGGCTGTCTGTCAATGGTTAGTATCTGAGGGCTATCTGTCAATAGTTAGTATCTGAGGGCTATCTGTGAATAGTTAGTATCTGAGGGCTGTCTGTCATGAGTTAGTATCTGAGGGCTATCTGTCAATAGTTAGTATCTGAGGGCTATCTGTCATGAGTTAGTATCTGAGGGCATCTGTCATGAGTTAGTATCTGAGGGCTGTCTGTCATGAGTTAGTATCTGAGGGCTGTCTGTCATGAGTTAGTATCTGAGGGCTATCTGTCATGAGTTAGTATCTGAGAGCTATCTGTTATGAGTTAGTATCTGAGGGCTATCTGTCATGAGTTAGCATCTGAGGGGTATCTGTCATGAGTTAGTATCTGAGGGCTATCTGTCATGAGTTAGCATCTGAGGGGTATCTGTCATGAGTTAGTATCTGAGGGGTATCTGTCATGAGTTAGTATCTGAGGGCATCTGTCATGAGTTAGTATCTGAGGGCTATCTGTCATGAGTTAGTATCTGAGGCCATCTGTCATGAGTTAGTATCTGAGGGCTGTCTGTCATGAGTTAGTATCTGAGGACTGTTTGTCATGAGTTAGTATCTGAGGGCTATCTGTCATGAGTTAGTATCTGAGGGCTAACTGTCATGTGTTAGTATCTGAGGGCTATCTGTCATGAGTTAGCATCTGAGGGCTATCTGTCATGAGTTAGCATCTGAGGGCTATCTGTCATGAGTTAGTATCTGAGGGCTATCTGTCATGAGTTAGTATCTGAGGGCTGTCTGTCATGAGTTAGCATCTGAGGGATTTCTGTCATGAGTTAGTATCTGAGGGGTATCTGTCATGAGTTTGTATCTGAGGGCTATCTGTCATGAGTTAGTATCTGAGGGCTGTCTATCGTGAGTTAGTATCTGAGGGCTGTCTGTCATGAGTTAGTATCTGAGGGCTGTCTGTCATGAGTTAGTATCTGAGGGCTATCTGTCATGAGTTAGTATCTGAGAGCTATCTGTCATGAGTTAGTATCTGAGGGCTGTCTTCAATAGTTAGTATCTGAGGGCTATTTGTCATGAGTTAGTATCTGAGGGCTATCTGTCATGAGTTAGTATCTGAGAGCTATCTGTCATGAGTTAGTATCTGAGGGCTGTCTGTCAGGAGTTAGTATCTGAGGGCTGTCTGTCAATAGTTAGTATCTGAGGATTATCTCATGAGTTAGTATCTGAGGGCTATCTGTCATGAGTTAGTATCTGAGGGCTATCTGTCATCAGTTAGTATCTGAGGGCTGTCTGTCATGAGTTAGTATCTGAGGGCTATCTGTCATGAGTTAGTATATGAGGGCTGTCTGTCATGAGTTAGTATCTGAGGGCTATCTCATGAGTTAGTATCTGAGGGCTATCTGTCATGAGTTAGTATCTGAGGGCTATCTCATGAGTTAGTATCTGAGGGCTGTCTGTCATGAGTTAGTATCTGAGGAATATCTGTAATGAGTTAGTATCTGCTGACTCTCTGTCAATAGTTAATATCTGATGGCTATCTGTCATGAGTTAGTATCTGAAGGCTGTCAGTCATGAGTTAGTATCTGAGGTCTATCTGTCATGTGTTAGTATCTGAGGGCTATCAGTCATGAGTTAGTATCTGAGGGCTATCTGTCATGAGTTCGTACCTGAGGGCTGTCTGTCAATAATTAGTATCTGAGGGCATCTGTCATGAGTTAGTATCTGAGGGCATCTGTCATGAGTTAGTATCTGAGCGCTGTCTGTCATGAGTTAGTATCTGAGGGGTATCTGTCATGAGTTAGTATCTGAGGGCTATCTGTCATGAGTTAGTATCTGAGGGCTGTCTGTCATGAGTTAGTATGTGAGGGCTGTCTATCATGAGTTAGTATCTGAGGACTGTCTATCATGAGTTAGTATCTGAGGGCTGTCTGTCATGAGTTAGTATCTGAGGGCTGTCTGTCATGAGTTAGTATCTGAGGGCTGTCTGTCATGAGTTAGTATCTGAGGGCTGTCTGTCATGAGTTAGTATCTGAGGGCTGTCTGTCATGAGTTAGTTTCTGAGGGCTGTCTGTCATGAGTTAGTATCTGAGGGCTATCTGTCATGAGTTAGTATCTGAGGGCTATCTGTCATGAGTTAGTATCTGAGGGCTGTCTGTCATGAGTTAGTATCTGAGGGCTATCTGTCATGAGTTAGTATCTGAGAGCTGTCTATAATGAGGTAGTATCTGAGGACTGTCTATCATGAGTTAGTACCTGAGGGCTGTCTATCATGAGTTAGTATCTGAGGGCTGTCTATCATGAGTTAGTACCTGAGGGCTGTCTATCATGAGTTAGTATCTGAGGGCTGTCTATCATGAGTTAGTATCTGAGGGCTATCTGTCATGAGTTAGTATCTGAGGGCTATCTGTCATGAGTTAGTATCTGAGGGGTATCTGCCATGAGTTAGTATCTGAGGGCTGTCTGTCAATAGTTAATATCTGAGGGCTAGCTGTCATGAGTTAGTATCTGAGGGCTATCTGTCATGAGTTAGTTCTGAGAGCAGTCTGTCAATAGTTAGTATCTGAGGGCTATCTGTCATGAGTTAGTATCTGAGGGCTGTCTATCGTGAGTTAGTATCTGAGGGCTGTCTGTCATGAGTTAGTATCTGAGGGCTGTCTGTCATGAGTTAGTATCTGAGGGCTATCTGTCATGAGTTAGTATCTGAGAGCTATCTGTCATGAGTTAGTATCTGAGGGCTGTCTTCAATAGTTAGTATCTGAGGGCTATTTGTCATGAGTTAGTATCTGAGGGCTATCTGTCATGAGTTAGTATCTGAGAGCTATCTGTCATGAGTTAGTATCTGAGGGCTGTCTGTCATGAGTTAGTATCTGAGGGCTGTCTGTCAGGAGTTAGTATCTGAGGGCTGTCTGTCAATAGTTAGTATCTGAGGACTATCTCATGAGTTAGTATCTGAGGGCTATCTGTCATGAGTTAGTATCTGAGGGCTATCTCATGAGTTAGTATCTGAGGGCTGTCTGTCATGAGTTAGTATCTGAGGGCTATCTGTAATGAGTTAGTATCTGCTGACTATCTGTCAATAGTTAATATCTGATGGCTATCTGTCATGAGTTATTATCTGAGGGCTGTCAGTCATGAGTTAGTATCTGAGGTCTATCTGTCATGAGTTAGTATCTGAGAGCTATCAGTCATGAGTTAGTATCTGAGGGCTATCTGTCATGAGTTAGTACCTGAGGGCTGTCTGTCGATAATTAGTATCTGAGGGCATCTGTCATGAGTTAGTATCTGAGGGCATCTGTCATGAGTAAGTATCTGAGGGCTGTCTGTCATGAGTTAGTATCTGAGCGCTGTCTGTCATGAGTTAGTATCTGAGGGCTATCTGTCATGAGTTAGTATCTGAGGGCTGTCTATCATGAGTTAGAATCTGAGGACTGTCTATCATGAGTTAGTATCTGAGGGCTGTCTGTCATGAGTTAGTATCTGAGGGGTATCTGTCATGAGTTAGTATCTGAGGGCTATCTGTCATGAGTTAGTATCTGAGGGCTGTCTATCATGAGTTAGTATCTGAGGACTGTCTATCATGAGTTAGTATCTGAGGGCTGTCTGTCATGAGTTAGTATCTGAGGGCTGTCTGTCATGAGTTAGTATCTGAGGGCTGTCTGTCATGAGTTAGTATCTGAGGGCTGTCTGTCATGAGTTAGTATCTGAGGGCTGTCTGTCATGAGTTAGTTTCTGAGGGCTGTCTGTCATGAGTTAGTATCTGAGGGCTATCTGTCATGAGTTAGTATCTGAGGGCTATCTGTCATGAGTTAGTATATGAGGGCTGTCTGTCATGAGTTAGTCTCTGAGGGCTATCTGTCATGAGTTAGTATCTGAGAGCTGTCTGTCATGAGTTAGTTTCTGAGGGCAGTCTGTCATGAGTTAGTATCTGAGGGCAGTCTGTCATGAGTTAGTTTCTGAGGGCAATCTGTCAATAGTTACCATCTGATGGCTATCTGTCATGAGTTAGTATCTGAGGGCTATCTGTCATGAGTAAGATTCTGAGGGCTGTCTGTCATGAGTTAGTATCTGAGTGTTATCTGTCATGAGTTAGTATCTGAGGGCTATATTTCATGAGTTAGTATCTGAGGGCTATATGTCATGAGTTAGTATCTGAGGGCTGTCTATCATGAGTTAGTATCTGAGAGCTGTCTGTAATGAGGTAGTATCTGAGGACTGTCTATCATGAGTTAGTACCTGAGGGCTGTCTATCATGAGTTAGTATCTGAGGGCTGTCTATCATGAGTTAGTACCTGAGGGCTGTCTATCTTGAGTTAGTATCTGAGGGCTGTCTATCATGAGTTAGTATCTGAGGGCTATCTGTCATGAGTTAGTATCTGAGGGCTATCTGTCATGAGTTAGTATCTGAGGGGTATCTGTCATGAGTTAGTATCTCAGGGCTGTCTGTCAATAGTTAGTATCTGAGGGCTAGCTGTCATGAGTTAGTATCTGAGGGCTATCTGTCATGAGTTAGTTCTGAGAGCAGTCTGTCAATAGTTAGTATCTGAGGGCTATCTGTCATGAGTTAGTATCTGAGGGCCATCTGTCATGAGTTAGTATCTGAGAGCTATCTGTCATGAGTTAGTATCTGAGGGCTGTCTATCATGAGTTAATATCTGAGGGCTGTCTGTCAAGAGTTAGTATCTGAGGGCTGTCTGTCATGAGTTTGTATCTGAGGGCTATCTGTCATGAGTTAGTATCTGAGGGCTGTCTATCGTGAGTTAGTATCTGAGGGCTGTCTGTCATGAGTTAGTATCTGAGGGCTGTCTGTCATGAGTTAGTATCTGAGGGCTATCTGTCATGAGTTAGTATCTGAGAGCTATCTGTCATGAGTTAGTATCTGAGGGCTGTCTTCAATAGTTAGTATCTGAGGGCTATTTGTCATGAGTTAGTATCTGAGGGCTATCTGTCATGAGTTAGTATCTGAGAGCTATCTGTCATGAGTTAGTATCTGAGGGCTGTCTGTCAGGAGTTAGTATCTGAGGGCTGTCTGTCAATAGTTAGTATCTGAGGATTATCTCATGAGTTAGTATCTGAGGGCTATCTGTCATGAGTTAGTATCTGAGGGCTATCTGTCATCAGTTAGTATCTGAGGGCTGTCTGTCATGAGTTAGTATCTGAGGGTTGTCTGTCATGAGTTAGCTTCTGAGGGGTATCTGTCATGAGTTAGTATGTGAGGTGTATCTGTCATGAGTTAGTATCTGAGGGCTATCTGTCATGAGTAAGTATCTGAGGGCTGTCTGTCAATAGTTAGTATCTGAGGGCTATCTGTCATGAGTTAGTATCTGAGGACTGTCTGTCATGAGTTAGTATCTGAGGGCTGTCTGTCATGACTTCGTATCTGAAGGCTGTCTGTCATGAATTAGTATCTGAGGGCTGTCTGTCATGAGTTAGTATCTGAGTGCTATCTGTCATGAGTTAGTATCTGAGGGCTGTCTGTCATGAGTTCGTATCTGAGGGCTCTGTCATGAGTTAGTATCTGAGGGCTGTCTGTCATGAGTTAGTATCTGAGGGCTGTCTGTCAATAGTTAGTATCTGAGGGCATCTGTCATGAGTTAGTATCTGAGGGCATCTGTCAGGAGTTAGTATCTGAGGGGTATCTGTCATGAGTTAGTATCTGAGGGCATCTGTCATGAGTTAGTATCTGAGGGCTGTCTATCATGAGTTAGTATCTGAGGGCTATCTGTCATGAGTTAGTTTCTGAGGCCCATCTGTCATGAGTTAGTATCTGAGGGCTAGTCTGTCATGAGTTAGTATCTGAGGGCTGTTTGTCATGAGATAGTATCTGAGGGCTATCTGTCATGAGTTAGTATCTGAGGGCTAACTGTCATGTGTTAGTATCTGAGGGCTATCTTTCATGAGTTAGCATCTGAGGGCTAACTGTCATGTGTTAGTATCTGAGGGCTATCTGTCGGCTATCTGTCATGAGTTCGTATCTGAGGGCTGTCTGTCATGAGTTAGTATCTGAGGGTTGTCTGTCATGAGTTAGTATCTGAGGACTATCTGTCATGAGTTAGTATCTGAGGGCTGTCTGTCAATAGTTAGTATCTGAGGGCTATCTGTTATGAGTTAGTATCTGAGGGCTGTCTGTCATGAGTTGTATCTGAGGACTGTCTGTCATGAGTTAGTATCTGAGGGCTATCTGTCATGAGTTAGTATCTGAGGGCTATCTGTCATGAGTTAGTATCTGAGGGCTGTCTGTCATGAGTTAGTATCTGAGGGCTTTCTGTCATGAGTTAGTATCTGAGGGTATCTGTCATGAGTTAGTATCTGAGGGCATCTGTCATGAGTTAGTATCTGAGGGCTGTCTGTCATGAGTTAGTATCTGAGGGCTATCTGTCATGAGTTAGTATCTGAGGCCATCTGTCATGAGTTAGTATCTGAGGGCTGTCTGTCATGAGTTAGTATCTGAGGGCTGTTTGTCATGAGTTAGTATCTGAGGGCTATCTGTCATGAGTTAGTATCTGAGGGCTAACTGTCATGTGTTAGTATCTGAGGGCTATCTTTCATGAGTTAGCATCTGAGGGCTATCTGTCATGTGTTAGTATCTGAGGGCTATCTGTCATGAGTTAGTATCTGAGGGCTATCTGTCATGAGTTAGTATCTGAGGGCTATCTGTCATGAGTTAGTATCTGAGGGCTTCTGTCATGAGTTAGTATCTGAGGGTTGTCTGTCATGAGTTAGTATCTGAGGACTTTCTGTCATGAGTTAGTATCTGAGGGCTGTCTGTCAATAGTTAGTATCTGAGGGCTATCTGTTATGAGTTAGTATCTGAGGGCTGTCTATCATGAGTTGGTATCTGAGGGCTGTCTGTCATGAGTTAGTATCTGAGGGCTGTCTGTCATGAGTTAGTATCCGAGGGCTATTTGTCATGAGTTAGTATCTGAGAGCTGTCTGTCATGAGTTAGTATCTGAGGCTATCTGTCATGAGTTAGTATCTGAGGGGTATCTGTCATGAGTTAGTATCTGAGGGCTGTCTGTCATGGTTAGTATCTGAGGGCTATCTGTCAATAGTTAGTATCTGAGGGCTATCTGTCATGAGTTAGTATCTGAGGGCATCTGTCATGAGTTAGTATCTGAGGGCTGTCTGTCATGAGTTAGTATCTGAGGGCTGTCTGTCATGAGTTAGTATCTGAGGGCTATCTGTCATGAGTTAGTATCTGAGGGCTGTTTGTCATGAGTTAGCATCTGAGGGATTTCTGTCATGAGTTAGTATCTGAGGGCTATCTGTCATGAGTTAGTATCTGAGAGCTATCTGTCATGAGTTAGTATCTGAGGGCTGTCTGTCAAGAGTTAGTATCTGAGGGCTGTCTGTCATGAGTTAGTATCTGAGGGCTATCTGTCATGAGTAAGTATCTGAGGGCTGTCTGTCAATAGTCAGTATCTGAGGGCTATCTGTCATGAGTAAGTATCTGAGGGCTGTCTGTCAATAGTTAGTATCTGAGAGCTATCTGTCAATAGTTAGTATCTGAGGGCTATCTGTCATGAGTTAGTATCTGAGGGCTGTCTGTCATGAGTTATTATCTGAGGACTGTCTGTCATGAGTTAGTATCTGAGGGCTGTCTGTCAATGGTTAGTATCTGAGAGCTGTCTGTCAATGGTTAGTATCTGAGGGCTGTCTGTCATGAGTTAGTATCTGAGGACAGTCTGTCATGAGTTAGTATCTGAGGGCTGTCTGTCATGAGTTAGTATCTGAGGGCTGTCTGTCATGAGTTAGTATCTGAGGGCTGTCTGTCATGAGTGAGTATCTGAGGGCTATCTGTCATGAGTTAGTATCTGAGGGCTGTTGTCATGAGTTAGCATCTGAGGGATTTCTGTCATGAGTTAGTATCTGAGGGCTATCTGTCATGAGTTAGTATCTGAGAGCTATCTGTCATGAGTTAGTATCTGAGGGCTGTCTGTCAAGAGTTAGTATCTGAGGGCTGTCTGTCATGAGTTAGTATCTGAGGGCTATCTGTCATGAGTAAGTATCTGAGGGCTGTCTGTCAATAGTCAGTATCTGAGGGCTATCTGTCATGAGTAAGTATCTGAGGGCTGTCTGTCAATAGTTAGTATCTGAGAGCTATCTGTCAATAGTTAGTATCTGAGGGCTATCTGTCATGAGTTAGTATCTGAGGGCAATCTGTCATGAGTTATTATCTGAGGACTGTCTGTCATGAGTTAGTATCTGAGGGCTGTCTGTCAATGGTTAGTATCTGAGAGCTGTCTGTCAATGGTTAGTATCTGAGGGCTGTCTGTCATGAGTTAGTATCTGAGGACAGTCTGTCATGAGTTAGTATCTGAGGGCTGTCTGTCATGACTTCGTATCTCAGGGCTGTCTGTCATGAGTTAGTATCTGAGGGCTGTCTGTCATGAGATAGTATCTGAGTGCTATCTGTCATGAGTTAGTATCTGAGGGCTTTCTGTCATGAGTTAGTATCTGAGGGCTCTGTCATGAGTTAGTATCTGAGGGCTGTCTGTCATGAGTTCGTATCTGAGGGCTGTCTGTCAATAGTTAGTATCTGAGGGCATCTGTCATGAGTTAGTATCTGAGGGCATCTGTCATGAGTTAGTATCTGAGGGCTATTTGTCATGAGTTAGTATCTGAGGGTATCTGTCATGAGTTAGTATCTGAGGGCTGTCTGTCATGAGTTAGTATCTGAGGGCTGTCTGTCAATAGTTAGTATCTGAGGGCTGTCTGTCATGAGTTAGTATCTGAGGGCTGTCTGTCATGAGTTAGTATCTGAGGGCTGTCTAGTCATGAGTTAGTATCTGAGGGCTGTCTGTCATGAGTTAGTATCTGAGTGCTTTTCTGTCATGAGTTAGTATCTGAGGGCTGCCTGTCATGAGTTAGTATCTGAGGGCTATCTGTCATGAGTTAGTATCTGAGGGCTGTCTGTCATGAGTTAGTATCTGAGGGCTATCTGTCATGAGTTAGTATCTGAGGGCTATCTGTCATGAGTTAGTATCTGAGGGCTGTCTGTCATGAGTTAGTATCTGAGGGCTATCTGTCATGAGTTAGTATCTGAGGGCTGTCTGTCATGAGTTAGTATCTGAGGGCTGTCTGTCATGAGTTAGTATCTGAGGGCTGTCTGTCATGAGTTAGTATCTGAGGGCTATCTGTCATGAGTTAGTATCTGAGGGCTGTCTGTCATGAGTTAGTATCTGAGGGCTATCTGTCATGAGTTAGTATCTGAGGGCTATCTGTCATGAGTTAGCATCTGAGGGCTATCTGTCATGAGTTAGTATCTGAGGGCTATCTGTCATGAGTTAGTATCTGAGGGCTGTCTGTCATGAGTTAGTATCTGAGGGCTATCTGTCATGAGTTAGTATCTGAGGGCTATCTGTCATAGTTAGTATCTGAGGGCTGTCTGTCATGAGTTAGTATCTGAGGGCTATCTGTCAATAGTTAGTATCTGAGGGCTATCTGTCATGAGTTAGTATCTGAGGGCATCTGTCATGAGTTAGTATCTGAGGGCTGTCTGTCATGAGTTAGTATCTGAGGGCTGTCTGTCATGAGTTAGTATCTGAGGGCTATCTGTCATGAGTTAGTATCTGAGAGCTATCTGTTATGAGTTAGTATCTGAGGGCTATCTGTCATGAGTTAGCATCTGAGGGTATCTGTCATGAGTTAGTATCTGAGGGCTATCTGTCATGAGTTAGTCATCTGAGGGGTATCTGTCATGAGTTAGTATCTGAGGGGTATCTGTCATGAGTTAGTATCTGAGGGCATCTGTCATGAGTTAGTATCTGAGGGCTATCTGTCATGAGTTAGTATCTGAGGCCATCTGTCATGAGTTAGTATCTGAGGGCTGTCTGTCATGAGTTAGTATCTGAGGACTGTTTGTCATGAGTTAGTATCTGAGGGCTATCTGTCATGAGTTAGTATCTGAGGGCTAACTGTCATGTGTTAGTATCTGAGGGCTATCTGTCATGAGTTAGCATCTGAGGGCTATCTGTCATGAGTTAGCATCTGAGGGCTATCTGTCATGAGTTAGTATCTGAGGGCTATCTGTCATGAGTTAGTATCTGAGGGCTGTCTGTCATGAGTTAGCATCTGAGGGATTTCTGTCATGAGTTAGTATCTGAGGGGTATCTGTCATGAGTTTGTATCTGAGGGCTATCTGTCATGAGTTAGTATCTGAGGGCTGTCTATCGTGAGTTAGTATCTGAGGGCTGTCTGTCATGAGTTAGTATCTGAGGGCTGTCTGTCATGAGTTAGTATCTGAGGGCTATCTGTCATGAGTTAGTATCTGAGAGCTATCTGTCATGAGTTAGTATCTGAGGGCTGTCTTCAATAGTTAGTATCTGAGGGCTATTTGTCATGAGTTAGTATCTGAGGGCTATCTGTCATGAGTTAGTATCTGAGGCTATCTGTCATGAGTTAGTATCTGAGGGCTGTCTGTCAGGAGTTAGTATCTGAGGGCTGTCTGTCATGAGTTAGTATCTGAGGATTATCTCATGAGTTAGTATCTGAGGGCTATCTGTCATGAGTTAGTATCTGAGGGCTATCTGTCATCAGTTAGTATCTGAGGGCTGTCTGTCATGAGTTAGTATCTGAGGGCTATCTGTCATGAGTTAGTATATGAGGGCTGTCTGTCATGAGTTAGTATCTGAGGGCTATCTCATGAGTTAGTATCTGAGGGCTATCTGTCATGAGTTAGTATCTGAGGGCTATCTCATGAGTTAGTATCTGAGGGCTGTCTGTCATGAGTTAGTATCTGAGGAATATCTGTAATGAGTTAGTATCTGCTGACTCTCTGTCAATAGTTAATATCTGATGGCTATCTGTCATGAGTTAGTATCTGAAGGGCTGTCAGTCATGAGTTAGTATCTGAGGCTATCTGTCATGTGTTAGTATCTGAGGGCTATCAGTCATGAGTTAGTATCTGAGGGCTATCTGTCATGAGTTCGTACCTGAGGGCTGTCTGTCAATAATTAGTATCTGAGGGCATCTGTCATGAGTTAGTATCTGAGGGCATCTGTCATGAGTTAGTATCTGAGCGCTGTCTGTCATGAGTTAGTATCTGAGGGTATCTGTCATGAGTTAGTATCTGAGGGCTATCTGTCATGAGTTAGTATCTGAGGGCTGTCTGTCATGAGTTAGTATCTGAGGGCTGTCTATCATGAGTTAGTATCTGAGGGCTGTCTATCATGAGTTAGTATCTGAGGGCTGTCTGTCATGAGTTAGTATCTGAGGGCTGTCTGTCATGAGTTAGTATCTGAGGGCTGTCTGTCATGAGTTAGTATCTGAGGGCTGTCTGTCATGAGTTAGTATCTGAGGGCTGTCTGTCATGAGTTAGTATCTGAGGGCTGTCTGTCATGAGTTAGTATCTGAGGGCTATCTGTCATGAGTTAGTATCTGAGGGCTATCTGTCATGAGTTAGTATCTGAGGGCTGTCTGTCATGAGTTAGTATCTGAGGGCTATCTGTCATGAGTTAGTATCTGAGAGCTAGTCTGTAATGAGTTAGTATCTGAGGGCTATCTGTCATGAGTTAGTACTGAGGGCTGTCTGTCATGAGTTAGTATCTGAGGGCTGTCTATCATGAGTTAGTACCTGAGGGCTGTCTATCATGAGTTAGTATCTGAGGGCTGTCTATCATGAGTTAGTATCTGAGGGCTATCTGTCATGAGTTAGTATCTGAGGGCTATCTGTCATGAGTTAGTATCTGAGGGGTATCTGCCATGAGTTAGTATCTGAGGGCTGTCTGTCAATGAGTTAATATCTGAGGCTATCTGTCATGAGTTAGTATCTGAGGGCTATCTGTCATGAGTTAGTATCTGAGGGCTGTCTGTCATGAGTTAGTTCTGAGAGCTGTCTGTCATAGTTAGATCTGAGGGCTATCTGTCATGAGTTAGTATCTGAGGGCTCTGTCTATCGAGTTAGTATCTGAGGGCTGTCTGTCATGAGTTAGTATCTGAGGGCTGTCTGTCATGAGTTAGTATCTGAGGGCTATCTGTCATGAGTAGTATCTGAGAGCTATCTGTCATGAGTTAGTATCTGAGGGCTGTCTTCAATAGTTAGTATCTGAGGGCTATTTGTCATGAGTTAGTATCTGAGGGCTATCTGTCATGAGTTAGTATCTGAGAGCTATCTGTCATGAGTTAGTATCTGAGGGCTGTCTGTCATGAGTTAGTATCTGAGGGCTGTCTGTCAGGAGTTAGTATCTGAGGGCTGTCTGTCAATAGTTAGTATCTGAGGACTATCTCATGAGTTAGTATCTGAGGGCTATCTGTCATGAGTTAGTATCTGAGGGCTATCTCATGAGTTAGTATCTGAGGGCTGTCTGTCATGAGTTAGTATCTGAGGGCTATCTGTAATGAGTTAGTATCTGCTGACTATCTGTCAATAGTTAATATCTGATGGCTATCTGTCATGAGTTATTATCTGAGGGCTGTCAGTCATGAGTTAGTATCTGAGGTCTATCTGTCATGAGTTAGTATCTGAGAGCTATCAGTCATGAGTTAGTATCTGAGGGCTATCTGTCATGAGTTAGTACCTGAGGGCTGTCTGTCGATAATTAGTATCTGAGGGCATCTGTCATGAGTTAGTATCTGAGGGCATCTGTCATGAGTAAGTATCTGAGGGCTGTCTGTCATGAGTTAGTATCTGAGCGCTGTCTGTCATGAGTTAGTATCTGAGGGCTATCTGTCATGAGTTAGTATCTGAGGGCTGTCTATCATGAGTTAGAATCTGAGGACTGTCTATCATGAGTTAGTATCTGAGGGCTGTCTGTCATGAGTTAGTATCTGAGGGGTATCTGTCATGAGTTAGTATCTGAGGGCTATCTGTCATGAGTTAGTATCTGAGGGCTGTCTATCATGAGTTAGTATCTGAGGACTGTCTATCATGAGTTAGTATCTGAGGGCTGTCTGTCATGAGTTAGTATCTGAGGGCTGTCTGTCATGAGTTAGTATCTGAGGGCTGTCTGTCATGAGTTAGTATCTGAGGGCTGTCTGTCATGAGTTAGTATCTGAGGGCTGTCTGTCATGAGTTAGTTTCTGAGGGCTGTCTGTCATGAGTTAGTATCTGAGGGCTATCTGTCATGAGTTAGTATCTGAGGGCTATCTGTCATGAGTTAGTATATGAGGGCTGTCTGTCATGAGTTAGTATCTGAGGGCTATCTGTCATGAGTTAGTATCTGAGAGCTGTCTGTCATGAGTTAGTTTCTGAGGGCAGTCTGTCATGAGTTAGTATCTGAGGGCAGTCTGTCATGAGTTAGTTTCTGAGGGCAATCTGTCAATAGTTAGCATCTGATGGCTATCTGTCATGAGTTAGTATCTGAGGGCTATCTGTCATGAGTAAGATTCTGAGGGCTGTCTGTCATGAGTTAGTATCTGAGTGTTATCTGTCATGAGTTAGTATCTGAGGGCTATATTTCATGAGTTAGTATCTGAGGGCTATATGTCATGAGTTAGTATCTGAGGGCTGTCTATCATGAGTTAGTATCTGAGAGCTGTCTGTAATGAGGTAGTATCTGAGGACTGTCTATCATGAGTTAGTACCTGAGGGCTGTCTATCATGAGTTAGTATCTGAGGGCTGTCTATCATGAGTTAGTACCTGAGGGCTGTCTATCTTGAGTTAGTATCTGAGGGCTGTCTATCATGAGTTAGTATCTGAGGGCTATCTGTCATGAGTTAGTATCTGAGGGCTATCTGTCATGAGTTAGTATCTGAGGGGTATCTGTCATGAGTTAGTATCTGAGGGCTGTCTGTCAATAGTTAGTATCTGAGGGCTAGCTGTCATGAGTTAGTATCTGAGGGCTATCTGTCATGAGTTAGTTCTGAGAGCAGTCTGTCAATAGTTAGTATCTGAGGGCTATCTGTCATGAGTTAGTATCTGAGGGCCATCTGTCATGAGTTAGTATCTGAGAGCTATCTGTCATGAGTTAGTATCTGAGGGCTGTCTATCATGAGTTAATATCTGAGGGCTGTCTGTCAAGAGTTAGTATCTGAGGGCTGTCTGTCATGAGTTTGTATCTGAGGGCTATCTGTCATGAGTTAGTATCTGAGGGCTGTCTATCGTGAGTTAGTATCTGAGGGCTGTCTGTCATGAGTTAGTATCTGAGGGCTGTCTGTCATGAGTTAGTATCTGAGGGCTATCTGTCATGAGTTAGTATCTGAGAGCTATCTGTCATGAGTTAGTATCTGAGGGCTGTCTTCAATAGTTAGTATCTGAGGGCTATTTGTCATGAGTTAGTATCTGAGGGCTATCTGTCATGAGTTAGTATCTGAGAGCTATCTGTCATGAGTTAGTATCTGAGGGCTGTCTGTCAGGAGTTAGTATCTGAGGGCTGTCTGTCAATAGTTAGTATCTGAGGATTATCTCATGAGTTAGTATCTGAGGGCTATCTGTCATGAGTTAGTATCTGAGGGCTATCTGTCATCAGTTAGTATCTGAGGGCTGTCTGTCATGAGTTAGTATCTGAGGGTTGTCTGTCATGAGTTAGCTTCTGAGGGGTATCTGTCATGAGTTAGTATGTGAGGTGTATCTGTCATGAGTTAGTATCTGAGGGCTATCTGTCATGAGTAAGTATCTGAGGGCTGTCTGTCAATAGTTAGTATCTGAGGGCTATCTGTCATGAGTTAGTATCTGAGGACTGTCTGTCATGAGTTAGTATCTGAGGGCTGTCTGTCATGACTTCGTATCTGAGGGCTGTCTGTCATGAATTAGTATCTGAGGGCTGTCTGTCATGAGTTAGTATCTGAGTGCTATCTGTCATGAGTTAGTATCTGAGGGCTGTCTGTCATGAGTTCGTATCTGAGGGCTCTGTCATGAGTTAGTATCTGAGGGCTGTCTGTCATGAGTTAGTATCTGAGGGCTGTCTGTCAATAGTTAGTATCTGAGGGCATCTGTCATGAGTTAGTATCTGAGGGCATCTGTCAGGAGTTAGTATCTGAGGGGTATCTGTCATGAGTTAGTATCTGAGGGCTATTTGTCATGAGTTAGTATCTGAGGGCTGTCTGTCATGAGTTAGTATCTGAGGGCTATCTGTCATGAGTTAGTATCTGAGGGCTGTCTGTCATGAGTTAGTATCTGAGGGCTATCTGTCATGAGTTAGTATCTGAGGGCTGTTTGTCATGAGTTATTATCTGAGGGCTATCTGTCATGAGTTAGTATCTGAGAGCTATCTGTCATGAGTTAGTATCTGAGGGCTATCTGTCATGAGTTAGTATCTGAGGGTATCTGTCATGAGTTAGTATCTGAGGGCTATCTGTCATGAGTTAGCATCTGAGGGGTATCTGTCATGAGTTAGTATCTGAGGGTTTCTGTCATGAGTTAGTATCTGAGGGCATCTTTCATGAGTTAGTATCTGAGGGCTGTCTATCATGAGTTAGTATCTGAGGGCTATCTGTCATGAGTTAGTATCTGAGGCCATCTGTCATGAGTTAGTATCTGAGGGCTGTCTGTCATGAGTTAGTATCTGAGGGCTGTTTGTCATGAGTTAGTATCTGAGGGCTATCTGTCATGAGTTAGTATCTGAGGGCTGTCTGTCATGAGTTAGTATCTGAGGCTGTCTGTCATGAGTTAGTATATGAGGGCTGTCTGTCAATGGTTAGTATCTGAGAGCTGTCTGTCAATGGTTAGTATCTGAGGGCATCTGTCATGAGTTAGTATCTGAGGGCTATCTGTCATGAGTTAGTATCTGAGGGCTGTCTGTCATGAGTTAGTATCTGAGGACTGTCTGTCATGAGTTAGTATCTGAGGGCTGTCTGTCATGAGTTAGTATCTGAGGGCTGTCTGTCATGAGTTAGTATCTGAGTGCTATCTGTCATGAGTTAGTATCTGAGGGCTATCTGTCATGAGTTAGTATCTGAGGGCTGTCTGTCATGAGTTAGTATCTGCGGGCTCTGTCATGAGTTAGTATCTGAGGGCTGTCTGTCATGAGTTAGTATCTGAGGGCTGTCTGTCAATAGTTAGTATCTGAGGGCATCTGTCATGAGTTAGTATCCTGAGGGCATCTGTCATGAGTTAGTATCTGAGGGTTATTTGTCATGAGTTAGTATCTGAGGGTTATTTGTCATGAGTTAGTATCTGAGGGCTGTCTGTCATGAGTTAGTATCTGAGGGCTATCTGTCATGAGTTAGTATCTGAGAGCTATCTGTCATGAGTTAGTATCTGAGGGCTATCTGTCATGAGTTAGCATCTGAGGGGTATCTGTCATGAGTTAGTATCTGAGGGCTATCTGTCATGAGTTAGCATCTGAGGGGTATCTGTCATGAGTTAGTATCTGAGGGGTATCTGTCATGAGTTAGTATCTGAGGGCATCTTTCATGAGTTAGTATCTGAGGGCTGTCTATCATGAGTTAGTATCTGAGGGCTATCTGTCATGAGTTAGTATCTGAGGCCATCTGTCATGAGTTAGTATCTGAGGGCTGTCTGTCATGAGTTAGTATCTGAGGGCTGTTTGTCATGAGTTAGTATCTGAGGGCTGTCTGTCATGAGTTAGTATCTGAGGGCTAACTGTCATGTGTTAGTATCTGAGGGCTATCTGTCATGAGTTAGCATCTGAGGGCTATCTGTCATGAGTTAGTATCTGAGGGCTGTCTGTCATGAGTTAGCATCTGAGGGATTTCTGTCATGAGTTAGTATCTGAGGGGTATCTGTCATGAGTTAGTATCTGAGGGCTGTCTGTCATGAGTTAGTATCTGAGGGCTGTCTGTCATGAGTTAGTATCTGAGGGCTATCTGTCATGAGTTAGTATCTGAGGGCATCTGTCATGAGTTAGTATCTGAGGGCTGTCTGTCATGAGTTAGTATCTGAGGGCTGTTTGTCATGAGTTAGTATCTGAGGGCTATCTGTCATGAGTTAGTATCTGAGGGCTATCTGTCATGAGTTAGTATCTGAGGGCTATCTGTCATGAGTTAGCTATCTGAGGGCTACTGTCATGAGTTAGTATCTGAGGGCTATCTGTCATGAGTTAGTATCTGAGGGCTATCTGTCATGAGTTAGTATCTGAGGGCTATCTGTCATGAGTTAGTATCTGAGGGATTTCTGTCATGAGTTAGTATCTGTGGGCTATCTGTCAATAGTTAGTGTCTGAGGGCTGTCTGTCATGAGTTAGTATCTGAGGGCTATCTGTCATGAGTTAGTATCTGAGGGCTGTCTGTCATGAGTTAGTATCTGAGGGCTGTCTGTCATGAGTTAGTATCTGAGGGCTATCTGTCATGAGTTAGTATCTGAGGGCTGTCTGTCAATAGTTAGTATCTGAGGGCTATCTGTCATGAGTTAGTATCTGAGGGCTGTCTGTCATGAGTTAGTATCTGAGGGCTGTCTGTCATGAGTTAGTATCTGAGGGCTATCTGTCATGAGTTAGTATCTGAGGGCTATCTGTCATGAGTTAGTATCTGAGGGCTGTCTGTCATGAGTTAGTATCTGAGGGCTTTCTGTCATGAGTTAGTATCTGAGGGCTATCTGTCATGAGTTAGTATCTGAGGGCTATCTGTCATGAGTTAGTATCTGAGGGCTGTCTGTCATGAGTTAGTATCTGAGGGCTGTCTGTCATGAGTTAGTATCTGAGGGCTATCTGTCATGAGTTAGTATCTGAGGGCTGTCTTTCAATAGTTAGTATCTGAGGGCTTTCTGTCCATGAGTTAGTATCTGAGGGCTGTCTATCATGAGTTGGTATCTGAGGGCTGTCTGTCATGAGTTAGTATCTGAGGGCTGTCTGTCATGAGTTAGTATCTGAGGGCTATCTGTCATGAGTTAGTATCTGAGAGCTGTCTGTCATGAGTAGTATCTGAGGGCTATCTGTCATGAGTTAGTATCTGAGGGGCTATCTGTCATGAGTTAGTATCTGAGGGCTGTCTGTCAATGGTTAGTATCTGAGGGCTATCTGTCATAGTTAGTATCTGAGGGCTATCTGTCAATAGTTAGTATCTGAGGGCTGTCTGTCATGAGTTAGTATCTGAGGGCTATCTGTCAATAGTTAGTATCTGAGGGCTATCTGTCATGAGTTAGTATCTGAGGGCATCTGTCATGAGTTAGTATCTGAGGCTGTCTGTCATGAGTTAGTATCTGAGGGCTGTCTGTCATGAGTTAGTATCTGAGGCTATCTGTATGAGTTAGTATCTGAGGGCTGTCTGTCATGAGTTAGCATCTGAGGGATTTCTGTCATGAGTTAGTATCTGAGGGCTATCTGTCATGAGTTAGTATCTGAGGGCTGTCTATCATGAGTTAGTATCTGAGGGCTGTCTGTCAAGAGTTAGTATCTGAGGGCTGTCTGTCATGAGTTAGTATCTGAGGGCTATCTGTCATGAGTTAGTATCTGAGGGCTGTCTGTCAATAGTCAGTATCTGAGGGCTATCTGTCATGAGTTAGTATCTGAGGGCTGTCTGTCAATAGTTAGTATCTGAGAGCTATCTGTCAATAGTTAGTATCTGAGGGCTATCTGTCATGAGTTAGTATCGAGGGCTGTCTGTCATGAGTTATTATCTGAGGACTGTCTGTCATGAGTTAGTATCTGAGGGCTGTCTGTCAATGGTTAGTATCTGAGAGCTGTCTGTCAATGGTTAGTATCTGAGGGCTGTCTGTCATGAGTTAGTATCTGAGGGCTGTCTGTCATGAGTTAGTATCTGAGGGCTGTCTGTCATGAGTTAGTATCTGAGGGCTGTCTGTCATGAGTTAGTATCTGAGGGCTGTCTGTCATGAGTTAGTATCTGAGGGCTATCTGTCATGAGTTAGTATCTGAGGGCTGTCTGTCATGAGTTAGTATCTGAGGGCTATCTGTCATGAGTTAGTATCTGAGGGCTATCTGTCATGAGTTAGTATCTGAGGGCTATCTGTCATGAGTTAGTATCTGAGGGCTGTCTGTCATGAGTTAGTATCTGAGGGCTGTCTGTCATGAGTTAGTATCTGAGGGCTATCTGTCATGAGTTAGTATCTGAGGGCTGTCTGTCATGAGTTAGTATCTGAGGGCTATCTGTCATGAGTTAGTATCTGAGGGCTGTCTGTCATGAGTTAGTATCTGAGGGCTGTCTGTCATGAGTTAGTATCTGAGGGCTGTCTGTCATGAGTTAGTATCTGAGGGCTGTCTGTCAATAGTTAGTATCTGAGGGCTGTCTGTCATGAGTTAGTATCTGAGGGCTGTCTGTCATGAGTTAGCTATCTGAGGGCTATCTGTCATGAGTTAGTATCTGAGGGCTATCTGTCATGAGTTAGTATCTGAGGGCTATCTGTCATGAGTTAGTAATCTGAGGGCTCGTCTGTCAATGAGTTAGTATCTGAGGGCTATCTGTCATGAGTTAGTATCTGAGGGCTGTCTGTCATGAGTTAGTATCTGAGGGCTGTCTGTCATGAGTTGTATCTGAGGGCTGTCTGTCATGAGTTAGTATCTGAGGGCTAGTCTGTCATGAGTTAGTATCTGAGTGCTATCTGTCATGAGTTAGTGGTATATGAGGGCTATCTGTCATGAGTTAGTATCTGAGGGCTGTCTGTCATGAGTTAGTATCTGAGGCTGTCTGTCCATGAGTTAGTATCTGAGGGCTGTCTGTCATGAGTTAGTATCTGAGGGCTGTCTGTCATGAGTTAGTATCTGAGGGCATCTGTCATGAGTTAGTATCTGAGGGCATCTGTCATGAGTTAGTATCTGAGGGCTATTTGTCATGAGTTAGTATCTGAGGGCTATCTGTCATGAGTTAGTATCTGAGGGCTGTCTGTCATGAGTTAGTATCTGAGGCTATCTGTCATGAGTTAGTATCTGAGGGCTATCTGTCATGAGTTAGTATCTGAGGGCTGTCTGTCATGAGTTAGTATCTGAGGGCTGTCTGTCATGAGTTAGTATCTGAGGGCAGTCTGTCATGAGTTAGTATCTGAGGGCTATCTGTCATGAGTTAGTATCTGAGGGCTGTCTGTCATGAGTTAGTATCTGAGGGCTGTCTGTCATGAGTTAGTATCTGAGGGCTATCTGTCATGAGTTAGTATCTGAGGGCTGTCTGTCATGAGTTAGTATCTGAGGGCTGTCTGTCATGAGTTAGTATCTGAGGGCTATCTGTCATGAGTTAGTATCTGAGGGCTATCTGTCATGAGTTAGTATCTGAGGGCTATCTGTCAAGAGTTAGTATCTGAGGGCTGTCTGTCATGAGTTAGTATCTGAGGGCTATCTGTCATGAGTTAGTATCTGAGGGCTGTCTGTCATGAGTTAGTATCTGAGGGCTATCTGTCATGAGTTAGTATCTGAGGGCTATCTGTCATGAGTTAGTATCTGAGGGCTATCTGTCATGAGTTAGTATCTGAGGGCTATCTGTCATGAGTTAGTATCTGAGGGCTATCTGTCATGAGTTAGTATCTGAGGGATCTGTCATGAGTTAGTATCTGAGGGCTGTCTGTCATGAGTTAGTATCTGAGGGCTATCTGTCATGAGTTAGTATCTGAGGGCTATCTGTCATGAGTTAGTATCTGAGGGCTGTCTGTCATGAGTTAGTATCTGAGGGCTGTCTGTCATGAGTTAGTATCTGAGGGCTGTCTGTCATGAGTTAGTATCTGAGGGCTATCTGTCATGAGTTAGTATCTGAGGGCTATCTGTCATGAGTTAGTATCTGAGGGCTATCTGTCATGAGTTAGTATCTGAGGGCTATCTGTCATGAGTTAGTATCTGAGGGCTATCTGTCATGAGTTAGTATCTGAGGGTATCTGTCATGAGTTAGTATCTGAGGGCATCTGTCATGAGTTAGTATCTGAGGGCTGTCTGTCATGAGTTAGTATCTGAGGGCTATCTGTCATGAGTTAGTATCTGAGGGCTATCTGTCATGAGTTAGTATCTGAGGGCTGTCTGTCATGAGTTAGTATCTGAGGGCTGTCTGTCATGAGTTAGTATCTGAGGGCTATCTGTCATGAGTTAGTATCTGAGGGCTATCTGTCATGAGTTAGTATCTGAGGGCTATCTGTCATGAGTTAGTATCTGAGGGCTATCTGTCATGAGTTAGTATCTGAGGGCTATCTGTCATGAGTTAGTATCTGAGGGCTATCTGTCATGAGTTAGTATCTGAGGGCTATCTGTCATGAGTTAGTATCTGAGGGCTGTCTGTCATGAGTTAGTATCTGAGGGCTATCTGTCATGAGTTAGTATCTGAGGGCTGTCTGTCATGAGTTAGTATCTGAGGGCTATCTGTCATGAGTTAGTATCTGAGGGCTGTCTGTCATGAGTTAGTATCTGAGGGCTGTCTGTCATGAGTTAGTATCTGAGGGCTATCTGTCATGAGTTAGTATCTGAGGGCTGTCTGTCAATAGTTAGTATCTGAGGGCTATCTGTCATGAGTTAGTATCTGAGGGCTGTCTGTCATGAGTTAGGTATCTGAGGGCTGTCTGTCATGAGTTAGTATCTGAGGGCTATCTGTCATGAGTTAGTATCTGAGGGCTATCTGTCATGAGTTAGTATCTGAGGGCTGTCTGTCATGAGTTAGCATCTGAGGGATTTCTGTCATGAGTTAGTATCTGAGGGCTATCTGTCATGAGTTAGTATCTGAGGGCTATCTGTCATGAGTTAGTATCTGAGGGCTTTCTGTCATGAGTTAGTATCTGAGGGTTGTCTGTCATGAGTTAGTATCTGAGGACTATCTGTCATGAGTTAGTATCTGAGGGCTGTCTGTCAATAGTTAGTATCTGAGGGCTATCTGTTATGAGTTAGTATCTGAGGGCTGTCTATCATGAGTTGGTATCTGAGGGCTGTCTGTCATGAGTTAGTATCTGAGGGCTGTCTGTCATGAGTTAGTATCCGAGGGCTATCTGTCATGAGTTAGTATCTGAGAGCTGTCTGTCATGAGTAGTATCTGAGGGCTATCTGTCATGAGTTAGCATCTGAGGGGTATCTGTCATGAGTTAGTATCTGAGGGCTGTCTGTCAATGGTTAGTATCTGAGGGCTATCTGTCAATAGTTAGTATCTGAGGGCTGTCTGTCATGAGTTAGTATCTGAGGGCTATCTGTCAATAGTTAGTATCTGAGGGCTATCTGTCATGAGTTAGTATCTGAGGGCATCTGTCATGAGTTAGTATCTGAGGGCTGTCTGTCATGAGTTAGTATCTGAGGGCTGTCTGTCATGAGTTAGTATCTGAGGGCTATCTGTCATGAGTTAGTATCTGAGGGCTGTTTGTCATGAGTTAGCATCTGAGGGATTTCTGTCATGAGTTAGTATCTGAGGGCTATCTGTCATGAGTTAGTATCTGAGAGCTATCTGTCATGAGTTAGTATCTGAGGGCTGTCTGTCAAGAGTTAGTATCTGAGGGCTGTCTGTCATGAGTTAGTATCTGAGGGCTATCTGTCATGAGTAAGTATCTGAGGGCTGTCTGTCAATAGTCAGTATCTGAGGGCTATCTGTCATGAGTAAGTATCTGAGGGCTGTCTGTCAATAGTTAGTATCTGAGAGCTATCTGTCAATAGTTAGTATCTGAGGGCTATCTGTCATGAGTTAGTATCTGAGGGCTGTCTGTCATGAGTTATTATCTGAGGACTGTCTGTCATGAGTTAGTATCTGAGGGCTGTCTGTCAATGGTTAGTATCTGAGAGCTGTCTGTCAATGGTTAGTATCTGAGGGCTGTCTGTCATGAGTTAGTATCTGAGGACAGTCTGTCATGAGTTAGTATCTGAGGGCTGTCTGTCATGAGTTAGTATCTGAGGGCTGTCTGTCATGAGTTAGTATCTGAGGGCTGTCTGTCATGAGTTAGTATCTGAGGGCTATCTGTCATGAGTTAGTATCTGAGGGCTGTTTGTCATGAGTTAGCATCTGAGGGATTTCTGTCATGAGTTAGTATCTGAGGGCTATCTGTCATGAGTTAGTATCTGAGAGCTATCTGTCATGAGTTAGTATCTGAGGGCTGTCTGTCAAGAGTTAGTATCTGAGGGCTGTCTGTCATGAGTTAGTATCTGAGGGCTATCTGTCATGAGTAAGTATCTGAGGGCTGTCTGTCAATAGTCAGTATCTGAGGGCTATCTGTCATGAGTAAGTATCTGAGGGCTGTCTGTCAATAGTTAGTATCTGAGAGCTATCTGTCAATAGTTAGTATCTGAGGGCTATCTGTCATGAGTTAGTATCTGAGGGCTGTCTGTCATGAGTTATTATCTGAGGACTGTCTGTCATGAGTTAGTATCTGAGGGCTGTCTGTCAATGGTTAGTATCTGAGAGCTGTCTGTCAATGGTTAGTATCTGAGGGCTGTCTGTCATGAGTTAGTATCTGAGGACAGTCTGTCATGAGTTAGTATCTGAGGGCTGTCTGTCATGACTTCGTATCTCAGGGCTGTCTGTCATGAGTTAGTATCTGAGGGCTGTCTGTCATGAGATAGTATCTGAGTGCTATCTGTCATGAGTTAGTATCTGAGGGCTATCTGTCATGAGTTAGTATCTGAGGGCTGTCTGTCATGAGTTAGTATCTGAGGGCTCTGTCATGAGTTAGTATCTGAGGGCTGTCTGTCATGAGTTCGTATCTGAGGGCTGTCTGTCAATAGTTAGTATCTGAGGGCATCTGTCATGAGTTAGTATCTGAGGGCATCTGTCATGAGTTAGTATCTGAGGGTTATTTGTCATGAGTTAGTATCTGAGGGTTATTTGTCATGAGTTAGTATCTGAGGGCTGTCTGTCATGAGTTAGTATCTGAGGGCTGTCTATCAATAGTTAGTATCTGAGGGCTGTCTGTCAATAGTTAGTATCTGAGGGCATCTGTCATGAGTTAGTATCTGAGGGCATCTGTCATGAGTTAGTATCTGAGGGCATCTGTCATGAGTTATTATCTGAGGGGTATCTGTCATGAGTTAGTATCTGAGGGTTATTTGTCATGAATTAGTATCTCAGGGCTATCTGTCATGAGTTAGTATCTGAGGGCCATCTGTCATGAGTTAGTATCTGAGGGCTGTCTGTCATGAGTTAGTATCTGAGGGTTATCTGTCATGAGTTAGTATCTGAGGGCTATCTGTCATGAGTTATTATCTGACGGCTATCTGTCATGAGTTAGTATCTGAGGGTTATCTGTCATGAGTTAGTATCTGAGGGCTGTCTGTCATGAGTTACTATCTGTGGGCTGTCTATCATGAGTTAGTATCTGAGGGCTGTCTATCATGAGTTAGTTTCTGAGTGCTGTCTATCATGAGTTAGTATCTGAGGGCTGTCTATCATGAGTTAGTATCTGAGGGCTGTCTGTCATAAGTTAGTATCTGAGTGTTTTCTGTCATGAGTTAGTATCTGAGGGCTGCCTATCATGAGTAAGTACCTGAGGGCTATCTGTCATGAGTTAGTATCTGAGGGCTGTCTGTCATGTGTTAGTATCTGAGGACTATCTGTCATGAGTTAGTATCTGAGGACTATCTGTCATGAGTTAGTATCTGAGGGCTGTCTGTCAATAGTTAGTATCTGAGGGCTATCTGTTATGAGTTAGTATCTGAGGGCTGTCTATCATGAGTTGGTATCTGAGGGCTGTCTGTCATGAGTTAGTATCTGAGGGCTGTCTGTCATGAGTTAGTATCCGAGGGCTATCTGTCATGAGTTAGTATCTGAGAGCTGTCTGTCATGAGTAGTATCTGAGGGCTATCTGTCATGAGTTAGCATCTGAGGGGTATCTGTCATGAGTTAGTATCTGAGGGCTATCTGTCATGAGTTAGTATCTGAGGGCTGTCTGTCATGAGTTAGTATCTGAGGGCTGTCTGTCAATGGTTAGTATCTGAGGGCTATCTGTCAATAGTTAGTATCTGAGGGCTATCTGTGAATAGTTAGTATCTGAGGGCTGTCTGTCATGAGTTAGTATCTGAGGGCTATCTGTCAATAGTTAGTATCTGAGGGCTATCTGTCATGAGTTAGTATCTGAGGGCATCTGTCATGAGTTAGTATCTGAGGGCTGTCTGTCATGAGTTAGTATCTGAGGGCTGTCTGTCATGAGTTAGTATCTGAGGGCTATCTGTCATGAGTTAGTATCTGAGAGCTATCTGTCATGAGTTAGTATCTGAGGGCTATCTGTCATGAGTTAGCATCTGAGGGGTATCTGTCATGAGTTAGTATCTGAGGGCTATCTGTCATGAGTTAGCATCTGAGGGGTATCTGTCATGAGTTAGTATCTGAGGGGTATCTGTCATGAGTTAGTATCTGAGGGCATCTGTCATGAGTTAGTATCTGAGGGCTATCTGTCATGAGTTAGTATCTGAGGCCATCTGTCATGAGTTAGTATCTGAGGGCTGTCTGTCATGAGTTAGTATCTGAGGACTGTTTGTCATGAGTTAGTATCTGAGGGCTATCTGTCATGAGTTAGTATCTGAGGGCTAACTGTCATGTGTTAGTATCTGAGGGCTATCTGTCATGAGTTAGCATCTGAGGGCTATCTGTCATGAGTTAGCATCTGAGGGCTATCTGTCATGAGTTAGTATCTGAGGGCTATCTGTCATGAGTTAGTATCTGAGGGCTGTCTGTCATGAGTTAGCATCTGAGGGATTTCTGTCATGAGTTAGTATCTGAGGGGTATCTGTCATGAGTTAGTATCTGAGGGCATCTGTCATGAGTTAGTATCTGAGGGCTGTCTATCATGAGTTAGTATCTGAGGGCTATCTGTCATGAGTTAGTTTCTGAGGCCATCTGTCATGAGTTAGTATCTGAGGGCTGTCTGTCATGAGTTAGTATCTGAGGGCTGTTTGTCATGAGTTAGTATCTGAGGGCTATCTGTCATGAGTTAGTATCTGAGGGCCAACTGTCATGTGTTAGTATCTGAGGGCTGTCTGTCATGAGTTAGCATCTGAGGGCTAACTGTCATGTGTTAGTATCTGAGGGCTATCTGTCATGAGTTAGTATCTGAGGGCTATCTGTCATGAGTTAGTATCTGAGGGCTGTCTGTCATGAGTTAGTATCTGAGGGTTGTCTGTCATGAGTTAGTATCTGAGGACTATCTGTCATGAGTTAGTATCTGAGGGCTGTCTGTCAATAGTTAGTATCTGAGGGCTATCTGTTATGAGTTAGTATCTGAGGGCTGTCTATCATGAGTTGGTATCTGAGGGCTGTCTGTCAGGAGTTAGTATCTGAGGGCTGTCTGTCATGAGTTAGTATCCGAGGGCTATCTGTCATGAGTTAGTATCTGAGAGCTGTCTGTCATGAGTAGTATCTGAGGGCTATCTGTCATGAGTTAGCATCTGAGGGGTATCTGTCATGAGTTAGTATCTGAGGGCTATCTGTCATGAGTTAGTATCTGAGGGCTGTCTGTCATGAGTTAGTATCTGAGGGCTGTCTGTCAATGGTTAGTATCTGAGGGCTATCTGTCAATAGTTAGTATCTGAGGGCTATCTGTCAATAGTTAGTATCTGAGGGCTGTCTGTCATGAGTTAGTATCTGAGGTCTATTTGTCATGAGTTAGTATCTGAGGGCTGTCTGTCATGAGTTAGTATCTGAGGGCTGTCTGTCATGAGTTAGTATCTGAGGGCTATCTGTCATGAGTTAGTATCTGAGGGCTGTTTGTCATGAGTTAGCATCTGAGGGATTTCTGTCATGAGTTAGTATCTGAGGGCTATCTGTCATGAGTTAGTATCTGAGGGCTATCTGTCATGAGTTAGTATCTGAGGGCTGTCTGTCATGAGTTAGTATCTGAGGGTTGTCTGTCATGAGTTAGCTTCTGAGGGGTATCTGTCATGAGTTAGTATGTGAGGGGTATCTGTCAAGAGTTAGTGTCTGAGGGCTGTCTGTCATGAGTTAGTATCTGAGGGCTATCTGTCATGAGTAAGTATCTGAGGGCTGTCTGTCAATAGTCAGTATCTGAGGGCTATCTGTCATGAGTAAGTATCTGAGGGCTGTCTGTCAATAGTTAGTATCTGAGAGCTATCTGTCAATAGTTAGTATCTGAGGGCTATCTGTCATGAGTTAGTATCTGAGGGCTGTCTGTCATGAGTTATTATCTGAGGGCTGTCTGTCATGAGTTAGTATCTGAGGGCTGTCTGTCAATGGTTAGTATCTGAGAGCTGTCTGTCAATGGTTAGTATCTGAGGGCATCTGTCATGAGTTAGTATCTGAGGGCTATCTGTCATGAGTTAGTATCTGAGGGCTGTCTGTCATGAGTTAGTATCTGAGGACAGTCTGTCATGAGTTAGTATCTGAGGGCTGTCTGTCATGACTTCGTATCTGAGGGCTGTCTGTCATGAGTTAGTATCTGAGGGCTGTCTGTCATGAGATAGTATCTGAGTGCTATCTGTCATGAGTTAGTATCTGAGGGCTATCTGTCATGAGTTAGTATCTGAGGGCTGTCTGTCATGAGTTAGTATCTGAGGGCTCTGTCATGACTTAGTATCTGAGGGCTTTCTGTCATGAGTTCGTATCTGAGGGCTGTCTGTCAATAGTTAGTATCTGAGGGCATCTGTCATGAGTTAGTATCTGAGGGCATCTGTCATGAGTTAGTATCTGAGGGTTATTTGTCATGAGTGTGTATCTGAGGGTTATTTGTCATGAGTTAGTATCTGAGGGCTGTCTGTCATGAGTTAGTATCTGAGGGCTGTCTATCAATAGTTAGTATCTGAGGGCTGTCTGTCAATAGTTAGTATCTGAGGGCATCTGTCATGAGTTAGTATCTGAGGGCATCTGTCATGAGTTAGTATCTGAGGGCTGTCTGTCATGAGTTAGTATCTGAGCGGCTCTGTCATGAGTTAGTATCTGAGGGCTGTCTGTAATGAGTTCGTATCTGAGGGCTCTCTATCAATAGTTAGTATCTGAGGGCTGTCTGTCATGAGTTAGTATCTGAGGGCTCTCTATCAATAGTTAGTATCTGAGGGCTGTCTGTCATGAGTTAGTATCTGAGGGCATCTGTCATGAGTTAGTATCTGAGGGCATCTGTCATGAGTTATTACCTGAGGGGTATCTGTCATGAGTTAGTATCTGAGGGTTATTTGTCATGAGTTAGTATCTCAGCGCTATCTGTCATGAGTTAGTATCTGAGGGCTATTTGTCATGAGTTAGTATCTGAGGGCTGTCTGTCATGAGTTAGTATCTGAGGGTTATCTGTCATGAGTTAGTATCTGAGGGCTATCTGTCATGAGTTAGTATCTGACGGCTATCTGTCATGAGTTAGTATCTGAGGGCTGTCTGTCATGAGTTAGTATCTGAGGGCTGTCTGTCATGAGTTACTATCTGAGGGCTGTCTATCATGAGTTAGTATCTGAGGGCTGTCTATCATGAGTTAGTATCTGAGGGCTGTCTATCATGAGTTAGTATCTGAGGGCTGTCTGTCATAGTTAGTATCTGAGGGCTTTCTGTCATGAGTTAGTATCTGAGGGCTTCTGTCATGAGTTAGTATCTGAGGGCTGTCTGTCATGAGTTAGTATCTGAGGGCTGTCTGTCATGAGTTAGTATCTGAGGACTATCTGTCATGAGTTAGTATCTGAGGGCTGTCTGTCAATAGTTAGTATCTGAGGGCTATCTGTTATGAGTTAGTATCTGAGGGCTGTCTATCATGAGTTAGTATCTGAGGGCTGTCTGTCATGAGTTAGTATCTGAGGGCTGTCTGTCATGAGTTAGTATCCGAGGGCTATCTGTCATGAGTTAGTATCTGAGAGCTGTCTGTCATGAGTAGTATCTGAGGGCTATCTGTCATGAGTTAGCATCTGAGGGGTATCTGTCATGAGTTAGTATCTGAGGGCTATCTGTCATGAGTTAGTATCTGAGGGCTGTCTGTCATGAGTTAGTATCTGAGGGCTGTCTGTCAATGGTTAGTATCTGAGGGCTATCTGTCAATAGTTAGTATCTGAGGGCTATCTGTGAATAGTTAGTATCTGAGGGCTGTCTGTCATGAGTTAGTATCTGAGGGCTCTCTGTCAATAGTTAGTATCTGAGGGCTATCTGTCATGAGTTAGTATCTGAGGGCATCTGTCATGAGTTAGTATCTGAGGGCTGTCTGTCATGAGTTAGTATCTGAGGGCTGTCTGTCATGAGTTAGTATCTGAGGGCTATCTGTCATGAGTTAGTATCTGAGGGCTGTTTGTCATGAGTTAGTATCTGAGGGCTATCTGTCATGAGTTAGTATCTGAGAGCTATCTGTCATGAGTTAGTATCTGAGGGCTATCTGTCATGAGTTAGTATCTGAGAGCTATCTGTCATGAGTTCGTATCTGAGGGCTGTTTGTCATGAGTTAGTATCTGAGGGCTGTCTGTCAATAGTTAGTATCTGAGGGCTATCTGTTATGAGTTAGTATCTGAGGGCTGTCTATCATGAGTTGGTATCTGAGGGCTGTCTGTCATGAGTTAGTATCTGAGGGCTGTCTGTCATGAGTTAGTATCCGAGGGCTATCTGTCATGAGTTAGTATCTGAGAGCTGTCTGTCATGAGTAGTATCTGAGGGCTATCTGTCATGAGTTAGCATCTGAGGGGTATCTGTCATGAGTTAGTATCTGAGGGCTATCTGTCATGAGTTAGTATCTGAGGGCTGTCTGTCATGAGTTAGTATCTGAGGGCTGTCTGTCAATGGTTAGTATCTGAGGGCTATCTGTCAATAGTTAGTATCTGAGGGCTATCTGTGAATAGTTAGTATCTGAGGGCTGTCTGTCATGAGTTAGTATCTGAGGGCTATCTGTCAATAGTTAGTATCTGAGGGCTATCTGTCATGAGTTAGTATCTGAGGGCATCTGTCATGAGTTAGTATCTGAGGGCTGTCTGTCATGAGTTAGTATCTGAGGGCTGTCTGTCATGAGTTAGTATCTGAGGGCTATCTGTCATGAGTTAGTATCTGAGAGCTATCTGTCATGAGTTAGTATCTGAGGGCTATCTGTCATGAGTTAGCATCTGAGGGGTATCTGTCATGAGTTAGTATCTGAGGGCTATCTGTCATGAGTTAGCATCTGAGGGGTATCTGTCATGAGTTAGTATCTGAGGGCTATCTGTCATGAGTTAGTATCTGAGGGCATCTGTCATGAGTTAGTATCTGAGGGCTATCTGTCATGAGTTAGTATCTGAGGCCATCTGTCATGAGTTAGTATCTGAGGGCTGTCTGTCATGAGTTAGTATCTGAGGACTGTTCTGTCATGAGTTAGTATCTGAGGGCTATCTGTCATGAGTTAGTATCTGAGGGCTACTGTCATGAGTTAGTATCTGAGGGCTATCTGTCATGAGTTAGCATCTGAGGGCTATCTGTCATGAGTTAGTATCTGAGGGCTATCTGTCATGAGTTAGTATCTGAGGGCTATCTGTCATGAGTTAGTATCTGAGGGCTGTCTGTCATGAGTTAGCATCTGAGGGATTTCTGTCATGAGTTAGTATCTGAGGGGTATCTGTCATGAGTTAGTATCTGAGGGCATCTGTCATGAGTTAGTATCTGAGGGCTGTCTATCATGAGTTAGTATCTGAGGGCTATCTGTCATGAGTTAGTTTCTGAGGCCATCTGTCATGAGTTAGTATCTGAGGGCTGTCTGTCATGAGTTAGTATCTGAGGGCTGTTTGTCATGAGTTAGTATCTGAGGGCTATCTGTCATGAGTTAGTATCTGAGGGCCAACTGTCATGTGTTAGTATCTGAGGGCTGTCTGTCATGAGTTAGCATCTGAGGGCTAACTGTCATGTGTTAGTATCTGAGGGCTATCTGTCATGAGTTAGTATCTGAGGGCTATCTGTCATGAGTTAGTATCTGAGGGCTGTCTGTCATGAGTTAGTATCTGAGGGTTGTCTGTCATGAGTTAGTATCTGAGGACTATCTGTCATGAGTTAGTATCTGAGGGCTGTCTGTCAATAGTTAGTATCTGAGGGCTATCTGTTATGAGTTAGTATCTGAGGGCTGTCTATCATGAGTTGGTATCTGAGGGCTGTCTGTCAGGAGTTAGTATCTGAGGGCTGTCTGTCATGAGTTAGTATCCGAGGGCTATCTGTCATGAGTTAGTATCTGAGAGCTGTCTGTCATGAGTAGTATCTGAGGGCTATCTGTCATGAGTTAGCATCTGAGGGGTATCTGTCATGAGTTAGTATCTGAGGGCTATCTGTCATGAGTTAGTATCTGAGGGCTGTCTGTCATGAGTTAGTATCTGAGGGCTGTCTGTCAATGGTTAGTATCTGAGGGCTATCTGTCAATAGTTAGTATCTGAGGGCTATCTGTCAATAGTTAGTATCTGAGGGCTGTCTGTCATGAGTTCGTATCTGAGGTCTATTTGTCATGAGTTAGTATCTGAGGGCTGTCTGTCATGAGTTAGTATCTGAGGGCTGTCTGTCATGAGTTAGTATCTGAGGGCTATCTGTCATGAGTTAGCATCTGAGGGATTTCTGTCATGAGTTAGTATCTGAGGGCTATCTGTCATGAGTTAGTATCTGAGGGCTATCTGTCATGAGTTAGTATCTGAGGGCTGTCTGTCATGAGTTAGTATCTGAGGGTTGTCTGTCATGAGTTAGCTTCTGAGGGGTATCTGTCATGAGTTAGTATGTGAGGGGTATCTGTCAAGAGTTAGTGTCTGAGGGCTGTCTGTCATGAGTTAGTATCTGAGGGCTATCTGTCATGAGTAAGTATCTGAGGGCTGTCTGTCAATAGTCAGTATCTGAGGGCTATCTGTCATGAGTAAGTATCTGAGGGCTGTCTGTCAATAGTTAGTATCTGAGAGCTATCTGTCAATAGTTAGTATCTGAGGGCTATCTGTCATGAGTTAGTATCTGAGGGCTGTCTGTCATGAGTTATTATCTGAGGGCTGTCTGTCATGAGTTAGTATCTGAGGGCTGTCTGTCAATGGTTAGTATCTGAGAGCTGTCTGTCAATGGTTAGTATCTGAGGGCATCTGTCATGAGTTAGTATCTGAGGGCTATCTGTCATGAGTTAGTATCTGAGGGCTGTCTGTCATGAGTTAGTATCTGAGGACAGTCTGTCATGAGTTAGTATCTGAGGGCTGTCTGTCATGACTTCGTATCTGAGGGCTGTCTGTCATGAGTTAGTATCTGAGGGCTGTCTGTCATGAGATAGTATCTGAGTGCTATCTGTCATGAGTTAGTATCTGAGGGCTATCTGTCATGAGTTAGTATCTGAGGGCTGTCTGTCATGAGTTAGTATCTGAGGGCTCTGTCATGACTTAGTATCTGAGGGCTTTCTGTCATGAGTTCGTATCTGAGGGCTGTCTGTCAATAGTTAGTATCTGAGGGCATCTGTCATGAGTTAGTATCTGAGGGCATCTGTCATGAGTTAGTATCTGAGGGTTATTTGTCATGAGTGTGTATCTGAGGGTTATTTGTCATGAGTTAGTATCTGAGGGCTGTCTGTCATGAGTTAGTATCTGAGGGCTGTCTATCAATAGTTAGTATCTGAGGGCTGTCTGTCAATAGTTAGTATCTGAGGGCATCTGTCATGAGTTAGTATCTGAGGGCATCTGTCATGAGTTAGTATCTGAGGGCTGTCTGTCATGAGTTAGTATCTGAGCGGCTCTGTCATGAGTTAGTATCTGAGGGCTGTCTGTAATGAGTTCGTATCTGAGGGCTCTCTATCAATAGTTAGTATCTGAGGGCTGTCTGTCATGAGTTAGTATCTGAGGGCTCTCTATCAATAGTTAGTATCTGAGGGCTGTCTGTCATGAGTTAGTATCTGAGGGCATCTGTCATGAGTTAGTATCTGAGGGCATCTGTCATGAGTTATTACCTGAGGGGTATCTGTCATGAGTTAGTATCTGAGGGTTATTTGTCATGAGTTAGTATCTCAGCGCTATCTGTCATGAGTTAGTATCTGAGGGCTATTTGTCATGAGTTAGTATCTGAGGGCTGTCTGTCATGAGTTAGTATCTGAGGGTTATCTGTCATGAGTTAGTATCTGAGGGCTATCTGTCATGAGTTATTATCTGACGGCTATCTGTCATCAGTTAGTATCTGAGGGTTATCTGTCATGAGTTAGTATCTGAGGGCTGTCTGTCATGAGTTACTATCTGTGGGCTGTCTATCATGAGTTAGTATCTGAGGGCTGTCTATCATGAGTTAGTTTCTGAGGGCTGTCTATCATGAGTTAGTATCTGAGGGCTGTCTATCATGAGTTAGTATCTGAGGGCTGTCTGTCATAAGTTAGTATCTGAGTGTTTTCTGTCATGAGTTAGTATCTGAGGGCTGCCTATCATGAGTAAGTACCTGAGGGCTATCTGTCATGAGTTAGTATCTGAGGGCTGTCTGTCATGTGTTAGTATCTGAGGACTATCTGTCATGAGTTAGTATCTGAGGGCTGTCTGTCAATAGTTAGTATCTGAGGGCTATCTGTTATGAGTTAGTATCTGAGGGCTGTCTATCATGAGTTGGTATCTGAGGGCTGTCTGTCATGAGTTAGTATCCGAGGGCTATCTGTCATGAGTTAGTATCTGAGAGCTGTCTGTCATGAGTAGTATCTGAGGGCTATCTGTCATGAGTTAGCATCTGAGGGGTATCTGTCATGAGTTAGTATCTGAGGGCTATCTGTCATGAGTTAGTATCTGAGGGCTGTCTGTCATGAGTTAGTATCTGAGGGCTGTCTGTCAATGGTTAGTATCTGAGGGCTATCTGTCAATAGTTAGTATCTGAGGGCTATCTGTGAATAGTTAGTATCTGAGGGCTGTCTGTCATGAGTTAGTATCTGAGGGCTCTCTGTCAATAGTTAGTATCTGAGGGCTATCTGTCATGAGTTAGTATCTGAGGGCATCTGTCATGAGTTAGTATCTGAGGGCTGTCTGTCATGAGTTAGTATCTGAGGGCTATCTGTCATGAGTTAGTATCTGAGGGCTATCTGTCATGAGTTAGTATCTGAGGGCTGTTTGTCATGAGTTAGTATCTGAGGGCTATCTGTCATGAGTTAGTATCTGAGAGCTATCTGTCATGAGTTAGTATCTGAGGGCTATCTGTCATGAGTTAGTATCTGAGAGCTATCTGTCATGAGTTCGTATCTGAGGGCTGTTTGTCATGAGTTAGTATCTGAGGGCTATCTGTCATGAGTTAGTATCTGAGAGCTATCTGTCATGAGTTAGCATCTGAGGGGTATCTGTCATGAGTTAGTATCTGAGGGGTATCTGTCATGAGTTAGTATCTGAGGGCATCTGTCATGAGTTAGTATCTGAGGGCTATCTGTCATGAGTTAGCATCTGAGGGATTTCTGTCATGAGTTAGTATCGGAGGGCTGTCTGTCATGAGTTAGTATCTGAGGGGTATCTGTCATGAGTAAGTATCTGAGAGCTATCTGTCATGAGTTAGTATCTGAGGGCTGTCTGTCATGAGTTAGTATCTGAGAGGTATCTGTCAATAGTTAGTATCTGAGGGCTATCTGTCATGAGTTAGTATCTGAGGGCTGTCTGTCATGAGTTATTATCTGAGGGCTGTCTGTCATGAGTTAGTATCTGAGAGCTGTCTGTCATGAGTAGTATCTGAGGGCTATCTGTCATGAGTTAGCATCTGAGGGGTATCTGTCATGAGTTAGTATCTGAGGGCTATCTGTCATGAGTTAGTATCTGAGGGCTGTCTGTCATGAGTTAGTATCTGAGGGCTGTCTGTCAATGGTTAGTATCTGAGGGCTATCTGTCAATAGTTAGTATCTGAGGGCTATCTGTGAATAGTTAGTATCTGAGGGCTGTCTGTCATGAGTTAGTATCTGAGGGCTATCTGTCAATAGTTAGTATCTGAGGGCTATCTGTCATGAGTTAGTATCTGAGGGCATCTGTCATGAGTTAGTATCTGAGGGCTGTCAGTCATGAGTTAGTATCTGAGGGCTGTCTGTCATGAGTTAGTATCTGAGGGCTATCTGTCATGAGTTAGTATCTGAGGGCTGTTTGTCATGAGTTAGTATCTGAGGGCTATCTGTCATGAGTTAGTATCTGAGAGCTTTCTGTCATGAGTTAGTATCTGAGGGCTATCTGTCATGAGTTAGCATCTGAGGGGTATCTGTCGAGTTAGTATCTGAGGGCTATCTGTCATGAGTTAGCATCTGAGGGGTATCTGTCATGAGTTAGTATCTGAGGGGTATCTGTCATGAGTTAGTATCTGAGGGCATCTGTCATGAGTTAGTATCTGAGGGCTATCTGTCATGAGTTAGTATCTGAGGCCATCTGTCATGAGTTAGTATCTGAGGGCTGTCTGTCATGAGTTAGTATCTGAGGACTGTTTGTCATGAGTTAGTATCTGAGGGCTATCTGTCATGAGTTAGTATCTGAGGGCTAACTGTCATGTGTTAGTATCTGAGGGCTTTCTGTCATGAGTTAGCATCTGAGGGCTATCTGTCATGAGTTAGTATCTGAGGGCTATCTGTCATGAGTTAGTATCTCAGGGCTGTCTGTCATGAGTTAGCATCTGAGGGATTTCTGTCATGAGTTAGCTTCTGAGGGGTATCTGTCATGAGTAAGTATCTGAGAGCTATCTGTCATGAGTTAGTATCTGAGGGCTGTCTGTCATGAGTTAGTATCTGAGAGGTATCTGTCAATAGTTAGTATCTGAGGGCTATCTGTCATGAGTTAGTATCTGAGGGCTGTCTGTCATGAGTTATTATCTGAGGGCTGTCTGTCATGAGTTAGTATCTGAGGGCTGTCTGTCAATGGTTAGTATCTGAGAGCTGTCTGTCAATGGTTAGTATCTGAAGGCATCTGTCATGAGTTAGTATCTGAGGGCTATCTGTCATGAGTTAGTATCTGAGGGCTGTCTGTCATGACTTCGTATCTGAGGGCTGTCTGTCATGAGTTAGTATCTGAGGGCTGTCTGTCATGAGTTAGTATCTGAGTGCTATCTGTCATGAGTTAGTATCTGAGGGCTATCTGTCATGAGTTAGTATCTGAGGGCTGTCTGTCATGACTTCGTATCTGAGGGCTGTCTGTCATGAGTTAGTATCTGAGGGCTGTCTGTCATGAGTTAGTATCTGAGTGCTATCTGTCATGAGTTAGTATCTGAGGGCTATCTGTCATGAGTTAGTATCTGAGGGCTGTCTGTCATGAGTTAGTATCTGAGGGCTCTGTCATGAGTTGGTATCTGAGGGCTGTCTGTCATGAGTTAGTATCTGAGGGCTGTCTGTCAATAGTTAGTATCTGTGGGCATCTGTCATGAGTTAGTATCTGAGGGCATCTGTCATGAGTTAGTATCTGAGGGTTATTTGTCATGAGTTAGTATCTGAGGGTTATTTGTCATGAGTTAGTATCTCAGGGCTATCTGTCATGAGTTAGTATCTGAGGGCTATCTGTCATGAATTAGTATCTGAGGGCTGTCTGTCATGAGTTAGTATCTGAGGGTTATCTGTCATGAGTTAGTATCTGAGGGCTATCTGTCATGAGTTATTATCTGACGGCTATCTGTCATGAGTTAGTATCTGAGGGTTATCTGTCATGAGTTAGTATCTGAGGGCTGTCTGTCATGAGTTACTATCTGTGAGCTGTCTATCATGACTTAGTATCTGAGGGCTGTCTATCATGAGTTAGTTTCTGAGGGCTGTCTATCATGAGTTAGTATCTGAGGGCTGTCTATCATGAGTTAGTATCTGAGGGCTGTCTGTCATAAGTTAGTATCTGAGTGTTTTCTGTCATGAGTTAGTATCTGAGGGCTGCCTATCATGAGTAAGTATCTGAGGGCTATCTGTCATGAGTTAGTATCTGAGGGCTATCTGTCATGAGTTAGTATCTGAGGGCATCTATGTATCAAGATGTGGAGATGCCGGTGTTGGACTGGGGTGGACAAATGTGAGAAGTCGCACATCACCAGGTTATAGTCCAACAGCTTTATTTGAAATCACAAGCTTTCGGAGCGTTGCTCCTTCATCAGGTGAAGTGAAGAGATGCATATAGACACAGCATATATAGTCAGAGAACACTGCCAGATGATTACAGTTAATCTTTATCACACCTCGGCAGAGAGATAATCACGGCAATCAAAGGTGTGGATGGTGTCCAAACAGGTCAGTCAGGAAAACATTACATCAAAGACAATGGCCCAGAAATTGATCTCGCTCTGTTCCCGCGGGGGTAAGCCTTCCCCGCGATCTCTCACTCCGCTTGTGCTTTTTCAGATCCAGCTCGCACGAACTTGATGTTCCAGACATCAGCCGGGCAGTGCTTGCGTATCCCACCGGCGTAGTGAATTCGTGCGAGCTGTGGGATCACGTGACTCAGTTAGAGCCAATGGCAGCACACCATCTTCCATTCATAAGTTTCACATACGTGCTGTGAAATCTATGAATCTTACACCCCCCCAAAATAACAGCTAAACCTCAATTAAATTAAAAAAAAACCATCACATTAATAAAATAAGTATAGTTAAATAAATTAACCATTTTAAATAAAAAATTAAATTTTTGAAAAAATTTAAAATCTTTTAAAAAGTTATAAAAATAAACTTACCTGTCTTTAAAGTCTCTAAAAAAGATATACCTGTTAAAAAAAATTCAAAAAAATACTTAATTCACTACTTACCTTGTTAAAAGTGGGTCTTCCTCCTCCTTTTTCCATTTCTAAAATCTTCAGTACTTACCTGCGCGTCCAAAGCATGAAGTGCACAGCGTGCGCGCAGCCTGTAGCGTGCACGCGATGCACCGAGGAACCGCCCCCTTTTCAAAAGAGCAATTGCCGGTTTTCAGCGCATGCGCAGGGCATGCAGAAAACCAGCAATTGCAGAGGGAATACGCGAGAGTATGCAGTGCATACTCTCGCGCACCGGGATGAATTTTTGGCCCAATGTGGCAGATGCTGGAGTCTGAATGGAAAACAATTTTTTTTTTGCTGGAAATCACAGCAGGTCCGGCCGCATCTGTGTAGAGAGAACAAGCCAACGACGACTCGAGTCTGGATGACTCTACGTCAGGTGGGGTTACATGTAGCGTGACATGAACCCAAGATCCCGGTTGAGGCCGTCCTCATGGGTGCAGAACTTGGCTATCAGTTTCTGCTCAACGATTTTGCGTTGTCGTGTGTCTCGAAGGCCGCCTTGGAGAACGCTTACCCAAAGATCGGAGGCTGAATGTCCTTGACTGCTGAAGTGTTCCCCAACTGGGAGGGAACACTCCTGCCTGGCGATTGTTGCGTGGTGTCCATTCATACGTTGTCGCAGTGTCTGCATGGTCTCGCCGATGTACCATGCTCCGGGGCATCTTTTCCTGCAATGTATGAGGTAGACAATGTTGGCCGAGTCACATGAGTATGTACCATGTACCTGGTGGGTGGTGTCCTCACGTGTGATGATGGTATCTGTGTTAATGATCTGGCATGTCTTGCAGAGGTTGCCGTGGCAGGGTTGTGTGGTGTCGTGGTCACTGTTCTCCTGAAAGCTGGGTAATCTGCTGCAAACGATGGTCTGTTTGAGGTTAGGCGGCTGTTTGAAGGCGAGTAGTGGGGGCGTGGGGATGGCCTTAGCGAGGTGTTCGTCGTCATCGATGACATGTTGAAGGCTGTGAAGAACATGGCGTAGTTTCTCCGCTCCGGGGAAGTACTGGACGACGTAGGGTACTCTGTTGGTTGTGTCCCATGTTTGTCTTCTGAGGAGGTCTATGCGATTTTTCGCTGTGGCCCGTCGGAACTGTCGATCGACGAGTCGAGCGTCATATTCCCGTTCTTACGAGGGCGTCTTTCAGCGTGTGTAGGTGTCCATCGCGTTCCTCCTCGTCTGAGCAGATCCTGTGTATTCGTAGGGCTTGTCCATAGGGGATGGCCTCTTTAACATGGTTTGGGTGGAAGCTGGAGAAGTGGAGCATCGTGAGGTTGTCCATGGGCTTCCGGTAGAGTGAAGTGCTGAGGTGTCCGTCTTTGATGGAGATTCGTGTGTCCAAGAATGAAACCGATTCTGAGGAGTAGTCCATGGTGAGTTTGATGGTGGGATGGAACTTGTTGATGTTATCGTGTAATCTTTTCAGTGATTCTTCACCGTGGGTCCATAGGAAGACAATGTCGTCGATGTATCTGGTGTATAGCATTGGTTGGAGGTCCTGTGCAGCGAAAAAGTCTTGCTCGGACTTGTGCATGAAGATGTTGGCGTGTTGGGGTGCGAATTTGGTCCCCATGGCTATTCCGTGTGTTTGGGTAAAAAACTGGTTGTCGAAGGTGAAGACATTGTGGTCAAGGATGAAGCGGATGAGTTGTAGGATGGCGTCTGGAGATTGGCTGTTGTTGGTGTTGAGTACTGAGGCTGTCGCAGCGATGCCGTCATCGTGGGGGATACTGGTGTAGAGTGCCGAGACGTCGATCGTGGCGAGGAGTGTTCCTGGTTCAACTGATCCGTGGGTGCTGAGTTTCTGTAAGAAGTCTGTAGTGTCGCGACAGAAGCTGGGGGTTCCCTGTACGATGGGTTTCAGAATGCCCTCGACGTATCCAGAGAGGTTCTCACACAGGGTTCCGTTGCCTGATACGATAGGACGTCTGGGTGTGTTGGCTTTGTGTATCTTTGGGAGGTAGTAGAAGTCTCCCACGTGGGGAGTACGTGGGATGAGAGCGCGTAGGATGCTTTGAAGGTCTGGATCGAAGGTCTTGATCAGTCTATTGAGTTGGCGGGTGTGTTCATTGGTCAGATCTACGGGTAACTGTCTGTAGTGTTCCTGGTTGTCCAGTTGTCGGTATGCTTCTTTGCAATAGTCCATTCTGTTCTGTATGACTTCTCACATTTATCTGTCAAGAGTTCGTATCTGAGGTCTGTCTGTCATGGGAGTCAATTTTAATTTGCTGTGATTAGAGGTAATGGCCTCAAAATTATGTCTTACAGCTCCGTTAGTGCTGGTGCTCGGCCTACTGCCACATTTACAGGGGCCTACCTCTGGGTGGCCATAACGCCTGCCTGTTTCAGATGGTAGGCCCATTTTAATATGCAAATCAGGGTGACATACATTAGACTCCGATTACCATTTTAGAACAGAACTGCACTCTCCGACCAGTTTTGCTGGCGATAGAGCTGTAGAGGCCCTGAAATGGTAAGTTTTAAATTATTTATGTGGGGGCATGAGTGCTCCTCCAGGCCCCACCTAAATAATCTGCGCCGCTGCCCTGGGCTCCCCACCATTCCACGATCAGAAACATCCCCCCCCCCCACCCCCCCGCTGGGTTACCTTGCTGCAGCTGGGTGAGTTCCAAGCTGCCCGATATAGCATCGGCCTGAATCCAGCGAGCTGCATCGGGACATCCTTTTGGGATGAGAAGCTCATCAGTTCGATTTAAATGAGGCCTGGGCCTCAAAATGGCTGCAGCCCATGCGTTGCCGGAGCAGGCAGGCTGCCAGACGCTCCACTGGTCAGCCGTCCAAAAGTTAATATCGACCCCATGAGTTATTATCTCAGGGTGACCTTCATGAGTTAATCTCAGTGTCTGCAGTCAGTTAGTATCTCAGGGTTATCAGTGATGGGTTAATATTAAATTGTGTCTGTCATGAGTTAGCATCGCAGCGTCCTTCATGAGTTAATATCACGGTGTCTGCTGTCAGTTAGTATCTCAGGGTTTCTATCATGAATTAATATCTCAGAGTCTGCTTCGTGAGTTCATACCTTGGTGCTATCGTGAATTCAAATCTCATGGTATCGGTCCTGTGTTCATATCTGAAGGCTGTTGCCGTGAGTTAGTATCTAAGGGCTGTCTGTTGTGAGTTAGTATCTCAAGCCTGCCTCTGATGATTTCATGTCTGGTGGGTTTGTTACTCTAACTCATTTTCTTGAATTGCTCTGTCAGTTTTCAGTAACTGCAAGGTTAGAGGCCAAAGCAATCAATTTGAATTGGGAGGAAACAAGAAAAGATGAGAACATCCAGCTCCTTCTCGCAGACTCTAACTCCTCTTAGAGAGAGAGAGGGAAAGCCAACATCATCCATCTCAACTCACTTGCATTGTGTCTCTGGTTGGCTAATTAGGAAACAGTGAGGGTTGTAATGAGTAAACCAGGAGAACAAGGAGAAAAGTGATGAGGAAAATAAATGTTTAAAGACACAAACTGAAAAGTGGTTTGTAATGCTGACATAACTAGTGTCAATTGTAGCAAATAAAGTGCATGGATATTTACAAGTACCGTGGTTGCAAACTCCAGTACTTGAGCACATAATCTAGGCTGACACTTCAGTGCAATACTGAGTGAGTGCTGCACTGTTGGAGGTGCTGTCTTTCGGATGAGACGTTAAACTGAGGGCTCATCCGCTCCCTGAGGTGGACATAAAAGATCCTATGGCACTATTTTGAAGAAAAGCAGGGGAGTTCTTCCAGTGTTCTGGCCAATATTTTGATATGTTGATAGGATGAGAGGAAGTAAATTGAGAGGAGGCTCATATGGAGCATTAACACCTGCACTATCTACCTGTTGGGCTGAATGGCCTGATTCCATGCTGTAAAACATTCTATGTCATTCTGCCTCAATGAGGCTCTTTTATAACATTAAATGGACCTTAAAGAAGTGTTATTTACTTTTGTTTGTTCTTGAATTCAGTGCACCTTAACCAGGTGCAAACTAATGATTAAACACAGCTATTTCTGTCCGAAATAAAAAGAGACGCTATAACCGGCAACTTTGAAACTGATGTTAATGCAAATGGCTAATGGTTAGCTGATATAAGCGACCGGACGTTTGAAGTGGTGGGGTCTGTACCATTGGTAATTTTAACCTAACCCTCCCAGTGTGAAGCTGCCGGCTTGGGTCGGACACCCGGTTTGCACCATGCCCAATATAGAAACATAGAAACATAGAAGATAGGAGCAGGAGTAGGCCATTCAGCCCCTCTAGCCTGCTCTGCCATTCAATGCGATCATGGCTGATCATCCAAATTCAGAACCCTGTCCCTGCTTTCTCCCCATATCCCTTGATCCCTTTAGCCTTAAGAAATATATCCAACTCCTTCATTGAATATATTTAATGAATTGGCCTCTACTGCCTTCTGTGGTAGAGAATTCCACAGGTTCACCACTCTCTGGGTGAAGAAATTCCTCCTCATTTCTGTCCTACATGGCTTGCCCCTTATCCTTAGACTGTGACCCCTGGTTCTGGACTCCCCGACCATCGGGAACATCCTTCCTGCATCTAGTCTGTCCAGTCCTTTCAGAATTTTATAAGTTTCAATGAGATCCCCTCTCATTCTTCTAAACTCCAGCGAGTATAAGCCCAATCGACCCAATCTCTCCTCATACGTCATTCCTGCCATCCCAGGTATCAGCCTGGTGACAACTACGTGTGCGGGAAGTGTGTCCAGCTGCAGCTCCTGACAGCCCACATGGCGGTGCTGGAGCTGCGGGTGGACTCACTCTGGAGCATGCACGATGCCGAGAACTCGGTGAATCGCTCATTTAGTGAGTTGTCCACACCGCAGGTAAAGGCTAGGACAGACAGTGAATGGGTGACCAAGAAGCAGGGCAATATCAGGAAGGTAGTGCAGGAGTCCCCTGTGGTCATCTCCCTCCAAAACAGGTATGCCGCTTTGGATACTGTTGGGGGAGATGGCCTACCAGGGGAAGGCACCAGCAGCCAGGTTCATGGCACCATGGCTGGCTCTGCTGCACAGCAGGGCGGGAAAAAGAGTGGTAGGGCTATAGTGATAGGGGACTCAATTGTAAGGGGAATAGACAGGAGTTTCTGTGGCCGCAACCGAGATTCCAGGATGGTATGTTGCCTCCCTGGTGCAAGGGTCAAGGATGTCTCGGAGCGGCTGCAGAACATTCTGAAGAGGGAGGGTGAACAGCCAGCTGTCGTGGTGCATGTAGGTACCAACGATATAGGTAAAAAGCGGGAAGAGGTCCTACAAGCAGAATTTAGGGAGCTAGGAGCTAAATTAAAAAGTAGGACCTCTAAGGTAGTAATCTCTGGATTGCTACCAGGGCCACGTGCTAATCAGAATAGAGAGAACAGGATAGTGAGATTGAATACGTGGCTTGAGCAGTGGTGCAGGAGGGAGGGATTCAAATTCCTGAGGCATTGGAACCAGTTCTGGGGGAAGTGGGACCTGTACAAAAGGGATGGTCTGCACTTGGGCAGGACTGGAACCGATGTCCTCGGGGTAATATTTGCTAAAGCAGTTCGGGAGGATTTAAACTAATATGGCAGGGGAATGGGAACCTATGTAGCGAAACAGGGGGAAGTAATATGCAGTCAGAAACAAATGTTAGAAGGGTGAGAAACAATAGGGGAGGGCCGAGTAAACAAAGGCAAGAAACACAAAGGGCCATACTAAATTATAAGTCTAAAAGGACAAAGGATGTTAATAAAACAAGCCTAAAGGCTCTGTGTCTTAATGCAAGGAGTATCCGTAATAAGGTGGATGAATTGACTGTGCAAATAGATGTTAACGGATACGATGTGATTGGGATTACAGAGACGTGGCTCCAGAACAATCAAGGCTGGGAACTGAACATCCAGGGGTATTCAACATTCAGAAAGGATAGAATAAAAGGAAAAGGGGGTGGGGTAGCATTGCTGGTTAAAGAGGAGATTAATGCAATAGCTAGGAAGGACATCAGCTTGGAGGATGTGGAATCAATATGGGTTGAGCTGCAGAACACCAAAGGGCAGAAAACGTTAGTGGGAGTTGTGTACAGACCTCCAAACAGCAGTAGTAAGGTGGGAGAGGGTATGAAACAGGAAATCAGAGGTGCGTGCAAAAAAGGCACGGCAGTTATCATGGATGACTTTAATATGCATATAGATTGGGCTACTCAAACTGGAAGCAATACGGTGGAGGAAGATTTCCTGGAGTGTTCAAGGGATGGTTTCCTAAACCAATATGTTGAGGAACCAACTCGAGGGGAGGCCATCCTGGACTGGGTGTTGTGTAATGAGGAAGGACTAATCAGCAATCTTGTGGTACGAGGCCCTCTGGGGAAGAGTGACCATAGTATGGTGGAGTTCTACATTAGGATGGAGAAGGAAACAGTTAAGTCAGAGACCATGGTCCAGAACTTAAATAAGGGCAACTTTGAGGGTATGAGGCGTGAATTGGCGAGGTTAAATTGGCAAGCGATATTTAAGGGGCTATCAGTGGAAGGGCAATGGCAGACATTTAGAGATCGCATGGATGAACTACAACAATTGTACATCCCGGTCTGGCGTAAAAATAAAAAAGGGAAGGTGGCTCAACCATGGCTAACAAGGGAAATCAGGGATAGTATTAAAACCAAGGAAGTTGCATACAAATTGGCCAGAAGTAGCAGCAAACCCGGGGACTGGGAGAACTTCAAAACTCAGCAGAGGAGGACGAAGGGTTTGATTAGGGCAGGGAAAATAAAATATGAAAGGAAGCTTGCAGAGAACATTAAAATGGACTGCAAAAGCTTCTATAAATATGTAAAAAGAAAGAGGTTAGTAAAAACAAATGTAGGTCCCCTGCAGTCGGAAACAGGGGAAGTCGTAATGGGGAACAAGGAAATGGCAGATCAATTGAACAAGTACTTTGGTTCGGTGTTTACTGTGGAGGACACACACAACCTGCCGGAAATAAAAGGGGTCAGAGGATCTGGTAAGAGGGAGGAGCTGAGGGAAATCCTTATTAGTCGGGAAAAGGTATTGGGGAAATTGATGGGACTGAAGGCTGAAAAATCCCCGGGGCCTGATGGTCTGCATCCCAGAGTACTTAAGGAGGTGGCCTTGGAAATAGTGGATGCATTGATGATCATTTTCCAACATTCCTTAGACTCTGGATCAGTTCCGATGGAGTGGAGGGTGGCCAATGTAACCCCTCTTTTTAAAAAAGGAGGGAGGGAGAAAGCAGGGAATTATAGACCGGTCAGCCTGACATCGGTCGTGGGTAAAATGATGGAAGCAATTATTAAAGATGTCATAACAGACCATTTGGAAAGTGGCGACATGATAGGTCCAAGTCAGCATGGATTTGTGAAAGGGAAATCATGCTTGACAAATCTTCTGGAATTTTTTGAGGATGTTTCCAATAGGGTGGACAGGGGGGAACCAGTAGATGTGGTGTATTTGGACTTTCAGAAGGCCTTCGACAAGGTCCCACACAAGAGATTGGTGAGCAAAGTTAAAGCACATGGGATTGGGGGTAATGTGTTGACGTGGATTGAGAACTGGTTGGCACACAGGAAACAAAGAGTAGGAGTAAATGGGTACTTTTCAGAATGGCAGGCAGTGACCAGCGGGGTACCGCAGGGTTTGGTGCTGGGACCCCAGCTGTTTACATTATATATTAATGATTTGGACGAAGGGATTAAATGTAATATCTCCAAATTTGCGGATGACACTAAATTGGGAGGCAGTGTGAACAATGAGGAGGATGCTAGGAGGCTACAGAGTGACTTGGACAGGTTGGGTGAATGGGCAAATGTATGGCAGATGAAGTACAATGTGGATAAATGTGAGGTTATCCACTTTGGTGGTAAAAATAGAGAGGCGGACTATTACCTGAATGGTGGCAGATTAGGGAAAGGGGAGGTGCAACGAGACCTGGGCGTCATGGTACATCAGTCACTGAAGGTGGGAATGCAAGTGCAGCAGGCAGTCAAGAAAGCAAACGGAATGATGGCCTTCATAGTAAGGGGATTTGAGTACAGGAGTAGGGAGGTGATGCTGCAGTTGTACAGGGCCTTGGTGAGGCCACACCTGGAGTATTGTGCGCAGTTTTGGTCTCCTAACTTAAGGAAGGACATTCTTGCTATTGAGGGAGTGCAGCGAAGGTTCACTAGATTGATTCCTGGGATGGCCGGACTGACATATCAAGAAAGATTGGGTCAACTGAATTTGTATCCTCTGGAGTTCAGAAGAATGAGGGGGGATCTTATAGAGACATTTAAAATCCTGACTGGTTTAGACAAATTAGATGCGGGCAGAATGTTCCCAATGTTAGGGAAAACTAGAACCAGGGGTCACAGTCTAAGGATTAAGGGGAAGCCATTTAAGACTGAGCTGAGGAGGAACTTCTTCACCCAGAGAGTGGTGAATCTATGGAATTCTCTTCCACAGAAGGTTGTTGAGGCCAGTTCGCTAAATATATTCAAAAGGGAGTTAGATATAACACTCACAACTAGGGGGATCAAGGGGTATGGCGAGAAAGCAGGAATGGGGTACTGAGGTAGCATGTTCAGCCATGAACGCATTGAATGGCGGTGCAGGCTCGAAGGACCGAATGGTCTACTCCTGTACCTATTTTCTATGTTTTCTATGTTTCTATGAATCTTCGCTGAACTCCTTCCATGGCAAGAACATCCTTCCTCAGATAAGGCGACCAAAACTGCACACAATACTCAAGATGTGGTCTCACCAAGGCCCTGTACAACTGCAGCAAGACATCCTTGTTCCTGTACTCGAACCCTCTCGCTACGAAGGCCAACATACCATTTGCCTTCTTAACCGCCTGCTGCACCTGCATGCTTACCTTCAGCGACTGGTGCACAAGGACACCCAGGTCTCATTGCACTTCACCTTCTCCCAATCTATTGCCATTCAGATAATAATCTGCCTTTCTGTTTTTGACACCAACATGGATAACCTCGCATTTATCCATGTTATATTGCATCTGTCATGCTTCTGCCCAATCACCCAATCTGTCCAAATCATCCTGGAGTTTCTCGGCATCCTCCTCACAGCACACACGCCCACCCAGCTTTGTGTCATCTGCAAACTTGGAGCTATTACATCTAGTTCCCTTGTCTAGATCATTAATATATATTGTGAATAGCTGGGGTCCAAGGACCGATCCCTGCGGTACCCCACTAGTCACTGCCTGCCACTCGGAAAAAGACCCGTTTATTCCAACTCTTTGCTTTCTGTCTGCCAACCAGTTCTCTATCCAAGTCAATACCTTGCCCCCAATCCCATGTGCCTTAACTTTACATGCTAATCTCTTATGCGGGACCTTATCGAAAGCCTTTTGAAAGTCCAAATACACCACAACCACTGGTTCTCCCTTATCTATTTTACCAATTACATCCTCAAAATATTCCAGTAGATTAGTCAAGCACGATTTACCTTTTGTAAATCCATGTTGACTTTGTCCGATCCTGTCACTGTTTTCCAAGTGCTCTGCTATTACATCTTTTATAATGGACTCTAGCATTTTCCCCACTACCGATGTCAGGCTTACCGGTCTGTAATTCCCCGTTTTCTCTCTACCACCTTTTTTGAATAGTGGGGTAACATTAGCTACCCTCCAATCCATGGGTATTGTTCCAGATTCCATCGAATGTCGGAAGATGATCAGCAATGCATCTACTATTTCTAGGGCCACTTCCTTAAGTACCCTAGGATGTAGATTATCAGGCCCTGGGGATTTATCGGCCTTCAATCCTGCCAATTTCCCTAACACTATTTCCCTACAAATACTGATTTCTTTCAGTTCCTCCCTTTCATCAGACCCTATGTTCCCCGACATCTCTGGGAGGTTATTTGTGTCCTCCTTTGTGAAGACAGAACCAAAATATATATTTAATTGGTCTGCCATTTCTTTGTTCCCCATTATAAGTTCCCCTGATTCTGACTGCAAGGGACCTATGCTTGACTTCACCAATCTTTTTTTCTTCACATATCTATAAAAGCTTTTACAGTCAGTTTTTATGTTCCCAGCAAGCTTCCTCTCATATTTTATTTTCCCCTTCTGAATTAATCCCTTTGTCCTCCTTTGTTGAATCCTAAACTGCTCCCAATCCTCAGGTTTACTGCTTTTTCTGGCCAACTTATATGTCCTCTCCTTGGATCTTATGCTATCCCTAATTTCCCTTGTTAGCCACGGTTGAGTCACTTATTTTGTTTTATTCTTATGCCAAACTGGGATGAACAAATTCTGTAGTTCATCCATGCGGTCTTTGAATGTTTGCCATTGCCTATCCACCGTCAAACCTTTGAGTGACATTCCCCAATCAATCCTACCCAACTTGCGCCTCATACCATCGTAGTTTCCTTTATTTAAATTCAGGACCCTAGTCTCTGAGTCAACTACTTCACTCTCCATCTTAATGAAGAATTCTATCATATTATGATCGCTCCGACCCAAGGGGCCTCGTACAACAAGATTGCTAATTAATCCTTTCTCATTACATAATACCCAGTCTAAGATGGCCTGCTCTCTGGTTGGTTCCTCGACATATTGGTCCAGGAAACCATCCCGTAAACACTCCAGGAATTCCTCCTCCACAGTATTGTTACTAATTTGGTTAGCCCAATCTATATGTAGATTAAAGTCACCCATGATGACTGCTGTGCACTTGTTGCACGCTTCTCTAATTTTCCTTTTAATGCCATCCCCAACCTCCGCATTACTGTTTGGAGGTCTATATACCACTCCCACTAACGTTTTCTGCCCCTTGGTATTTCTCAGTTCTACCCATGCAGATTCCACATACTCAGAGCTAATATCCTTCCTTACAATTGTGTTAATCCCCTCTTTAACCAGCAATGCTACACCACCTCCCTTTCCTTTTTGCCTATCTTTTCTGAATATTGAATACCCCTGGATGTTGAGTTCCCAGCCTTGGCCACCCTGGAGCCATGTTTCCGTAATCCCAATCAAATCATATTCGTTTACCTCTACTTGTGCAGCTAATTCATCTACCTTATTCCGAATACTCCTCGCATTAAGACACAAAGCCTTCAGGCTTGTTTTTTTAACGCTCTTAGACCTATTAGAATTATTATTTACTGTGGCCATGTTTGATTTAAACCGTTGATTTCTCTGACTGCCACTTTTGTTTTTCTCCTTCCTATCTTTTGCTTTTATCCTTGTTTCCCTTTCCTCTGTCTCCCTGCTCAGGTTCCCAACTCTGCAATGAAGTCAATGGAGCGTAATGTTGGGCAAGGTGTAAAGCGGGCAGTCGATCCAATCGCGCCAGCTTCCCACGGGTGGATAAGGTTAAAATTACCTCCTGAGAACAAAACTGGACCCAGCACTGAGCACTGCTTCTCCAGTTCGAACAACACCTATTTACCCCAACTCTTTGTTTCCTGTTCATCAATCAGCTATCCATGCTGCCACATTTCCAATGGCTCATGCCTAAAAGTTGCAGGTTTTGAAAATGGCACTTTACAGCTTGCATCATGAGAAATCAATTTCACAGCAACATGATCCCTTGAAAACCAACCTGGATTGGTAGATTTTTGACTGGGATGTGATGATAAATTTTCCAGTTGTGTATGCCATTTTACCAGGAGCACCTTGCATTTTTCCTCCCATAAATATTCAATGAAATTCATTCATTCCACGTATAGTTGTGTTATAAAAATATTGTAAAATCTGCATTGAGCCAATATAGGAGTTGGATTCTATTATGCTTTTGTATTTAAAAAAGGCATCAGGTTTACATTTAATTCAACACCACCGCTTCATTTTATTGCCATTTTTCAAAGCTTACAGGTGGAGGAAAACATGGCCTTTGCCTTTCCCAACACTCCCATAGTTCCCCAGGCAGCTTACACTACCTTGTAGCAGAATTACCCACTTACCTTGGTCACTGCAGAGGGACTGATGGAAGCGGACATTTAAAAATATGTGCAGTCATGACCATTATATGGGAGTAATTTGCGAAGTACAGGAAACTTTCGTTTATCCGGCACCCAAATATCCGGAATTCTCGCTTAACCGGCAAAAATCATCCTCCGAAAACTCCTCTCAAATAACCGGCAATGTTGCCGAGTCGCAGTCGAGTCTCCGCGAACGGCGAGTGCTCCGAAAAATCCTCTCAAATAACCGGCAATGTTGCCGATCCCGAGTCCGAGTCCGAGTCCACGAACGCCGATTAAGTCAGTAGGGGTACTTTTCAAAATTGCCACTACTCGGCCTCCTGGCGCTGTCGCAAGTCCGAAACATTGCAGTCGCATGAGTAGATTCTCCCGTGCTGCTTGGAGTCTCTTTGTTAAAAATAGCCTCGGTAGATATAACTCTCTGTTATCCGGTACTTTCGATAAACCGGCACCACGCCGGTCCCGTCGATGCCGGATAAACGAAAGTTTCCTGTACACTGATGGGGGGAGAGGGAACCTTGCCCACTGCCAGCACGTAGCAGAAAATCACGGGCAGCGCAATGCATACTCAGAAAATGACCCCTTATATGTGCAGTGGAGCAGATAGATATCCCATCAGATCTGTTCCTTTCACAAACCATGTACAATGTAGCCTATCATGGACTCAACCCAACCTCCTGTGGGAAGTGAATAATCACAGGTTAAAGTCCCTGGAAAATAAAGCTCTGTGAAATTTCTCACTGACCCCTGAAGGTAATTGAGTAAAACTGTCAGACTTCAATACAACCCTGTGACTCAGCACTCAACCCTGACCAGGTGCATCCCACATACAACGGTCCCACAGCCCCAACAGCACAGAGGCCATATAGTACTCAGTAATCTATATCTATTCTTATGCATGTAACCAGCACTGAAAGACATTGTAATATTTTCAACAGTTATTGAAAGCAATTTGTTTTTCTAATATATAAAAGAGCATATTGTGTCACAGTTTAGCAAAACAGAAGTGATCCAGCATCTCTTTTGTCATTTCATCTCTCCTGCCTTCCACCCTATCACAGACCTTCCCCTTTGTTCTTTCCTCCCCTCCCCACCTTTCCCTGCCTCTGCACTTGCTTAAAACCTGTTACATCTCTAACTTTTTTCAGTTCTGATGAAAGGTCATCGACCTGAAACATTGGGCTGGATTTTGTCAATGGGAAGCTTTTAGAGGCGGGACTGCTGCTTGCCGGCTTTCAATCCCGCCTCCATCAGCTTCTGGCCAACCAGCGGGATTTTCCTCTGATTGCCCTTGTTAAGCCCGCCCAGCGGGCTCAGCAGGCCAATTAGGGGGAAGTCACTGACAGAGCACGTTAACGTCTGTCGTGCCATCTGTCAAGATTTCTTGAAAGAAGAAATGTCAGCGTTTAACAGCTCTGTGAAGCTGTCAAACACTGATATTCTGTGTAGTTTGATGAGACCTTGTGTTCAGGACTCATCAAACCTTTCAACTTTGCAGAAATCACCTGGCTGTTGGTTTGGAGGATCCAACAGCCAGTCTGTGAAATCTATAATGATGACTCCGGATCCACAGCGGCTGAAGGCTGTAGGCAAAACAAAGGTAAGTGAACATTTTATAACACTTAACACTCACCTTACATACTTACCACTCCACACTTGCACCCATCACTCACCTCTACATCTGACTTTCAGACCCCTCCGACCCCCGCAGACCTCCTACTCGACTCCTCCAACCCGGCGGGGTACTCCGAGGTCGGGAAGCCTGCACTTCGGAGCTAAAAATAGGGATAATCCTTTTTTCTGCCTGTTAACTACCTGTTAACAGGCAGTTAATAGGATTTAATCCCTTTCCCGCCTCGAGGAGACGGGACCCGGGGCAGGACGGCTTCCCGCCTCCTGGTAAAAGGGCACAGAGGCGGGTTGGGGGCGGGTTTGCCAGCTGCCCCCAAATCCTGAAACTTTACCGGCAGTCCCGCCTCCTCGGGCTGACAAAATCCAGCCCATTAACTCTGTTTCTCTCTCCACAGAGGCTGCCTGACCTGCTGAGTATTTTCAGCATTTTCTGTTTTTATTTCAGATTTCCAGCATCCACAGTATTTTGCTTTTGTATTGATGTATTTTTCTGTTGTGGGGTGCACCACTCAATCCATCTGCACGTATTCCATATCCAGATTATTATAGCTCAGTATAACCACAGAACAAATCTAGGCACAGACACACTTGTTCAGAAAGTTAAAAATACCCTGTGACTTGGAAATGGAACTCTGCTTAAATGTTAAACAAAAAGGCCCTGGAAAACAACTCAGAAGTAGCAACATGAGGAGAGGAGTGACGGGCTTAGTCTGGAATCCTGCACACTCCATCCCAATCCGATCTATTTGTAAAGAAAAAACAGTGATGCTCACACTTCCCTCTTTCCAGCAAAGGGTACTTGTGAACATGATGATCCACTTATGCAGCTGGGGCAGGGAAAATCTGCATGACTTTCAGAAAGATGAGTTTCAGATTGACGTGGACTCTCAGGGATACACCTATGTTTTTGGCAAAGGAATATCACTTCACAGAGAACTGTCATGAGGAAATCATAGACAACACACTAAAATATCCAAAGGGCCTGGAACTGTCAGGTGACTTTTGTTTTAAAAAGTCAAAAGAAATGCTGGACATCTGAAATAAAAGGAGAAAATACTGAGGAAACACAGGTTAATGTTTCTTATAAAATGTATATAAGCCAAGAATTGCTGTTAGTGCACCATTGAGTGTTTAACTGAGTGCTAATCTGGGTTTTTGAGGTTTTCAAAGAAAGTTGTTGAAGACTTGAAGCAGTTAGCTTCAGCAGGTGTGCTGGATGGAAACGTTAGTGAGAGAGGATAGGACAGTTGGAGTTGCTGCTCAAATGGAAGCAAAAGTGGTTGCCTTGATGGGCCTTTCAGAGAATACCAAGAGAGGTACAGAAGATAGCTGTGGGTTTATTCAAGAGGCATTCATTACTGGGACTGGGGTAGCAGAATAGGCAGGCAGAGTAGTAGTGATGGGTTGGGGTAGGGATTGCGGCGGGCAGGGGGTGCAAATTACCGGAGAAGGGAGAAATGAAAGGTGGCATAACTGGATGACAAGAAGGAGAGGAGACAGAAGAATAGGGCCTGACATTGGTCAAGAGAAAACAAAATGGAAATAGAAGTAATAGGCTCAGGTCTGGAACAACAGACCCCGAGAGATTTCAGATCACTTAAGCATGGCGGGGATTAGGAGAGACATGTCCAGATCATAAACAGAGGACAGGTTGAAGATAAGAGTCTAAAGTTAAAGTCTGAGGTCATGTGGTGGGATGAAGTTGACTTGCAGACAGGATAGAGTCAGGTGGGAAAGCAGGCCAACCAATGAAGCAGAGAGCAATAGTTCTCAATCAGCTGTGAACTGTAATTGGAAGGCATTTTAAAAACGTGCAGATTTTGTGAAGTCACTTTTCAGTATTGTACTTACACTGAAACTGTGGTGTTATATTGTTACAGTTAACCATCAGGGTAACTTGGCAGTACCCTTCATATTCTTGGCTGAGTTCAGGGAGATTTCAAGGATCCTGTCTGCATAGAGAGGGGTCTTGCAGGGTTCAGTTGTTGTCTTAATGGGGCTTCAAGTGTCCAAAAAATGGAAGAAAATTCTTGTTAACTTGTGAGTATGTTCCAGTCGGTCCACTCTTACCTTCTTCGGGCAGTCTGGCTATGTGTTTGGAGATTTCTGGGTTTTGTGTGCTTCTAGGAAAAGGGTCCAGGTTGCATGGTACTTTCAGAGCTCCAGGTGGAGTCTGCACCTTACCTGTTCCAACTTCACGGCCAGACTTATCTGTACCTGGGCGGGTCGGGTGCGGGCGGTCACCGTGGTGGGCCGCGACCCCACTGCTCTTTCCATGCCACGCCTGAGATTGATTTTCCATTAATGGCGCCTATTAAGGCAGCCCTGCGTGTTACCCGACCCTATTAAATGGTGCGAGTCTGATGACATCATCCATGACGCGTTTTCAGACGGGATATTTAAAGGGGCCATGGCCACATTGCATTTGAAGGTCCATCTTGGAGTGTGCAGGCACTGTAATGCAGCATTGGAGTGTTCCAAACACTTGCAAACATGACTGCACAGAGGCAGAGGGCTGCACCCAGGTTCTCAGATGACTCCCTCCATATTCTTGTGGAGGGAGTGAGAGCAAGCAGGCAGGTCCAATTCCCTTCAGATGGGCGCAAGAGACCTCCCCAGCCAACCAAAGGAGCCTGGCTCCAAATAGCAGAGGAGGTCAACAGCAGGGATGTTGTCAGGAGGACCTGGGTGCAGTGCCAGAAATGCTTCAATGATCGCATTAGATCAAGAAAGATGAGTGCAAAGCCACACTCAACTTCATCCTGCTGTGCCTGTCACCACATCCCCATCACTCTGCCTTCCCAAGTCTGCATCTGCACATCATTCCTCACACCAACGTACCTTGCACGCCCACCCATCCCTCTCTCTCTATCTACATTATCACATCCCCATCTGACTAACCACCCCTCACACTCACCCTCATCCTAATGCACTCATATCAACTAACAACACACAAGGAGGCCATTTGGCATTGGCACCACACTCCATCATAGTCACCCTCTAAAGATGTTACCCATCCATTTCTTACACTCATGCCATCACTCTCACTCAAACTTCTCTTCTTTGCCTCCTAGCAGGAGAAGACAGCCGACAATAACAGGGAGAGGGAGAGAACCAGAGGTGGCCCTCCATCATTGGCCACCTTAACTGCAGCAGAGGAGGTCGCCCTGGAGGTCTCAGGAGTCGCAGAGCAGCTGGAGGTGGGAGACGGAGAGAGGGGGACATCTCAGCAACCCGGTGACAGAATTACATCTCATACAACTACATGACATACAGCAGTCGCTCATATAGGGACTGATGTCAGCAGCCAGTGAATGTTCATCATGTGCATAATGGTATCGTTACCCATTCTCAATATAACATTTCTAAATCATCTCTTTACAGTCCCACAGGTCCATCAAGAGCCCCCCCCCCCTCACTGTCCAGGAGGAAGAGGAAAACAACTCCTCAGAGGAGCCTCCAGCCTCTGAGGGTGCACCGTCACCAGACAAAAGTGCACCCAGCACCAGCGCATATACGCACACCTCGGTGGGTCCCACGCGAGATAGAGTAGTGTTGTCACCTGGTGTCTCACAAGTCACAAGTGAGCAAGAGGAGATGGTGGAGACAGGGACAGCAGTGGAAACTCCTCGCTGGAGGGCGCAGGACGCTCCCAGCTCTGCTCAGCTGCATGCAGACGCTGAGCCTCAGGGGCTATCCAGAAAGAGGCCGATCCTGGAGGTGCAGTAAGAAGTGCAGGAGGCTTTGACAGGTTTTGTGAAAGTGATGTCTGCAAATGTGCAGAGAATGGAGGCGTCCATCTCCAACATGAGCATCACCATGTTGCAGGCGATGGCGACTGTAGGCTCCTCCATGGAAAGGATGGCCACCTGCATGGAGCAGCTAATGCGCCACTCACAGGAGCACATGCTATCTATGGAGAATAGATGGCAGATGCTCATAAACCTCTTCTCTAAGAGGGATGTAAACGTACACTTGGGTCCTCATGGCCCCACTGCTGTGCAGCAAGGTGCTCTCCAGCTCCTTGCTAACAGGGAAGTGTGCATGGCCCATGAGAGGGATGATGGTGAGAGGGGACATGGAAGTGGGGGCTCTTCTCAAAGTGCTCCCCTGTTGCCTTCCCCTCAGTCAGAGCCCCACCTGCCTCCTGGGATCACGATGGCCGAGTCTGCCCCAGCACAGTTGCAGGAGGAGCAGACTTTGGCGGATCCATCACAGGCTCCAAGACCCAGAGGACGTCTGCCAAAAGTCTATGCAGTCACAGCAGGGAAGTGAGCAGGCTGCCTCTACCTCTGCTGAAGCCACAGAGGTAGCACCTCATAGAAGCATGCGTAAGAGAAAGCTGACACACAAGTAGATGCACAAGGGTAATCACTTGGGTGTTTTAATAACTGTTTGGGTGAAGTTTCCGTTAATGTGATGTCACAAATAAAAATTCTTATTTTCACCACTTTCCGGTCATGGTCAATTGTGTCTGCAACTTTGGAAGTGGCTTAGTGAGTTGGAGTGAATGATGAGACATAACGTTACCTCCAGCAATGGTGGTCAGTGTGAACGGAATGGCTTGGTCATTGTAGGGATGCTCTATGGTGTTGCTGTGGGGTGTTGGGAGCCATATGGGTGTAATGCCTGAAGTTAAGTAAATCTGGCCATGATGAGGCCATCCCTGGCCTCCCGGGCAGCAATGTGCTCAGGTGCTGGTGGGATCTGGACCGCAGGTTCCTCCTGTTTCTCCTCCTCGTCTTCCAGTTGTTGCTCCTCCTCCTCCTCCTCTGAAGAGGCTGTGCGCGCAGAGCCTTGCTCCTCATGCAGCGCTAATCCTCGCTGCTGTGCTATGTTATGCAGGGCGCAGCAGACCACAACAATTCTGGAGACCCTGGTTGGTGCATATTGAAGGGCTCCTCCAGGTCTGTCAAGGCATCTGAAGCACATTTTCAGCATGCCTATTGTCTGCTCTATGACACATCTGGTGGAAATGTGGCTTTCATTATATCTCTCCTCGGCCTCACTACTTGGCCTCCTCAAGGGAGTCATGAGCCATGTCTTCAGTGGATAGCCCTTGTCTCCAAGCAGCCAGTCGGAAAGTCTGTTTGGAGGAGCGAAGAGCTGAGGGAGGCTGGACTTGCAGAGGACGAAAGAACCATGGAGACTGCCAGGGAATTTGGCGCACACATGCATGATGATCTTCCTATGGTTGGAGACGAGCTGCACATTGAGGGAGTGGAAGCCTTTGCGGTTGATAAAGACTCCTGGGTGATGATGGGGTGCCCTGATGGCCACATGTGTGCAGTGGATGACGCCCTGCACCTGTGAGAAGCCAGCCAGAGTGGCAAAGCCGAGCGCCCGCTCAGTAACACTAGTTTCATCAGTGGCAAAGTTGTCAAATAGGGCATTGGTGACCTGTGTGATGCATCTGTGGGCAGCCGACTGCGAGATGCCGCAAATGTCTGCTGCAGATCCCTGGAAGGAGCCTGAGGCGAAGAAGTTGAAGGCGCTGGTGACTTTGACAGCCACTGGTAAGGCGTGTCCACCTGCTCCTCTGGGCTGCAGGTCTTGCTCCAGCAATGTGCAAATGTCTGCGACAATCTGGGCCTCCTTTGGCACTGCTGCTCAGTCATGTTGAGGAAGCTCATCCTCTGCCTGTATACCCTGTGTTGGGGGTATCGCCTTCCGCAGTGCAGCCCTGCGCTGATGCCCTCTGTCCTGTGCAGCATCAGGTTGGTGAGGAGAAGGTTGGTGGTGTTGTTGTTGGTGCTGCTGGTGTTGGCTTCTCATCGAGGTCCGTTTATGAGGACAAGGTGAGACAATATAAATGGCACTCATGCTTATGTAATAGATGGCAGGTTAAGTAGAGATGTCAGAAGCAATCTGTCAATGGTGTGATAGATTGTACCAATGAGGTGACAGTGGATCCCCACTTTGCTGAAAACACTTGAAAGCTAAATCTGTGCTAACAATGCACTCAGCAACAGCATCTGCCTTAGGAAAGTAACCAGGTGTCAGGTGGGAGTATTTATTGTGCTTTCCATGCTGTGCACTAATGAGCTGGATCAACAGCCCCTGAACTTCCACCTCTGGTTCACAGACGTGGTTCCCGAGCTGTGTGATTCCTGTGGTCATCCAGGGAAATTCAAAAGGTCGGGTTAAAAAGACGCTTAAGGGTGTGACAAATACCTAATAATCATCTGAATTAGCTCGGCCACCTCTGCCATTCGGGTCGCTGCCGAGCTGGCAAATAGCCCGAGAGAAAGGTGCGTGGGGGCAGGATGACAGCGGGTACCCGACCCGCTCCAAGTTATTTCAAATTTCCCTCCCGACCCACCTCCAATCGCGCCCGCACGGACGCCAGAAAATTCCAGCCCACATGTCACATAGCCACAAGCAACGTGTCTCAGCTCATGGTTAGCAGTGACAGATGTGTTTGGCAGTGACTAGATCAAATCTATAAAGGCAGTTGTATTTGTTTCCATATCTGTCTTCATTCCTCTCCTGCTATTTTGTTTCTGGGTCCCCCTCACACTTTCTGTGTTGGCTTTTGATCTAAAGCTGAACATGGAGCAAACGTTGGAGATATGTTTGCAGGGTCTATTAGTGGGTACAGTTCTAGAGCATGAAGGTGTGGCTCACTGAGCATTTGCAGCATGGCTGGGTCCTTGAGTAAGTGTTTTATTTGGAGATGGTGGTACTGGTTGTTCTAGGTGAGGCGGCATTTGTCTGGCACCTGTCTAACTCCACTTATCTTTGCTCCAGGTCTCTGTGGGTTTGCAATAGTCTGTGCTTTTTTGGCAGAAGAGAACAATAATATGGCCCTGAATAGTGGGGAGGTATCAAGTCCCATATTTTCAGCTATACAGTAGACAAGCTGGGGCTCCTCTTTATGAACTCAGAGTCACCACAGAGCAGGGTGTTTCATCATCAGTGGCAGGGATGTGCTGTTGGTTAGTAAGGGTGGAACGGAAGATGATTGGTTTGTTGTAGCTTATGTGGTAGCTATTGATTCAGTCCAGGTGTGATTGCATGAAGAAAAAGGTACCAGTTCTGGAGTGTGTTCGAATAGAAGGTATTTCACTTCTTTGTGGTGTGCATTACTCTCCATACATCAACCAGTCCTAGGTCATTATATTACCCGTGGATATTCTGACTGGTTGCCCTGAGTACCTCATTTCTGCTGGAAATCTACTTAAATGGTGGGTGGGGTGCAGTGTAGATCCCCTCCCATGACCACTGTGCCTCCCATGTGTAGGGGATGAGAATGTTGCAGTGGGAAATGGTAGGGAGTCAGTATATGAGGCATAGATGTTGAGTATTGTTATCAGCTCTCTCAGAATGTGACATTTTATCAAAATGGTGCGACAATCCCTGCCAGGTGAAGGAGAGGTATTTTGATATTTTGAGTTTGGCATCCTCTGGGAGAAAGATGCTGTCTGCCTAATCTTTGTGAGTTCAGGATTTTCTTCTATTACTGGTTGATTCCCTTGACATTAAGGAGATAATTACAAGGTGTTTTATTTTATTTGCTCTTGACACTGTGGGTGACACTGGCAAAGCAGTATGTATTGCCCATCCCTAGAGTCCCTGAGAGTATTTCTAGTCTACCACGTAGGGTGGAACTGAAGCCACATGTAGGCCAGACTGGGACTGGGTAGGAATGGCAGGTTTCGTAAACCAACAGCATTCATTGGTATTTATTTCTCCATGAATAACAAATGATCAGATTTATTGAATTGCCATGGTGGGATCTGTACTCCTGGGGGGAGGGGGGCGCAGGTTGGGGAGAGATTGGGTTATCGGCAGGAACTGGTTCAAAATTGGCGACGCATTAAAATCGCATGCCCGAAGACGGAAGCCCAAGGTTAGCTCGAAATTGGGCCCTTTTTCCATAATACTGGTGAGCTGCATTGGGACGCCCGATTGGCATGCGCAGCTCGCCGGTCTGGCCCTTCCCAAAATAGGCCAGCTTGGATGCCAAGCCAGTTTCCAGATATGTCCTGGGGAGGGACGGATGGGGATTTATCTTGGATGAAGTGCTCCATGGTTTAAGAAGCTAATCTAAAACAAATAGATCATTTTGGATCATCGCTCATCATGTCTCACAATGTTTGAGCCAAAACTAATCTGGTAGTTGGATAAGAAATTCGTTTCTCAGGACTCTGTAGGCAAATAGGATTTGCTCTGTATTCCTTTTAAAGATCATGCAATACACAGTCACATTAGTGACCTTTGCTCAATATTATCCGTATAGCTCTTAAGCGGTCAGTATTTATACAATCTGCAAACAGGTTTTGCACTTTGGAATATGACAATACCCACAATATTGGCTGCAGAATGGGTTGGATCAAGCAATTTAATTTGGATGAAACCTCCATGGCTTAAGGAACGAATCTAAAACAAATAGGTAATTTTGGATTATCTTGGAACTGTTGGACAAAGCCACAGATTAGCATATCCCCCAATGTTTGGGTCAGATGGATACGATTATTTACTTTGCTAATTAGGTAAGAAATGAGTTTTCCAGGACTCTCTAGGCGAAAGGGATTTACTCTTGTATTCCTTTTAAAGATGCTGCTAAAGAATAGTTTCAGGATGTCAGATGGTGATGAAAACCAAGATGTTACACAAGCTTTCTCCACAGGACTGCTTGGGGGCTTCAGGACAGAACCTGCTAAAAGTAGATGTCTAGGGTCAATCATGAAGCCAGAAATCCCAACTGCTGTGGAGAAATGATGTGTTTGTTTGTCACACTGGGAGTCTGCCATCAGCCCAGTATGAGGCTATCCCACCCAAGAGCAAGAGATGAATCAGATGTTAATGATCACAGAATCAGGCAGGTTTACAATAAAAGGGGCCACACAGTTCAAATTGCTAATTGAGTAAAGCTTTTAACACACATGCAGCCTTTGCCTAAGCAGCTCAATTAACCTGCTAAAGGTTTATGTATTCTACAGGATCAAAGGGCCCCATTTTATCAAATGTTGCTCTAAATTGAGCTGTTCGAACCACTGCCGTGCTGATCTTCAATGCGCTGTTGGTGTTTTCAGAGTGAATGTTAAAATGAAAGATCATGGCTCAAACGGAGGAGCCACTTGTGCCACTCCCAGTAAACGAAGAACATTTTCTGTCAAATGATGTTTGTTAAATGGTGCAAATTGTGGGTTACAATTTCTAAAAATGTCTGGTTCATCTTCGTGACCCACAAAGAATCTAAGTTTTAAGTATTTATTTTATTCAAGAACAATTCCTTTTTAAGAGATTGCCCCCCTGTCACATTCATATTAGTTAACCTGCTGCTATACTGAAAGCAACAAACCATAGGGGGGAAGGAGGCGGGGAGAGGGACAGGGAACTGTCGCTGAGTGAAATGATGTTATATTTTATCACCCCAGCCTTGGGAACAATACAACAAAATGACAGCCTGAATAAAGAGGCCAGTCAGCCCCAGAAATATTTAATAAAATATATAAATAAAACATAGTTTTAAAGTGACAGTTACTCTCTCTCCTGTCCGCTTGGATTGGTTAAATTGGCAGATATGATAGTGTATATCATTGACCCATAATGGAGAATGGAGTCAGGCTGCAGGTGAGGTGGGGGGAGCAGACACTGATGGAGTCTCCTCAGCCCACCCACACTGAAGAAATAATGGACTTGGTGGGGAAGGAGTAACATTGCACTTGAAACAATAAAAAATTTACTTGGGGGGAGGCAGACTTCACTGGGTAAAAGTTTCCGATGTGATACAGAGATCATTACATGATTCTACTCCAGAGATCACTTCTAAGGGCAGATTTTCCGATGTGCACTCCCAGTGGAAGCATGAGGAAAATCAACCCCTAGGACCCAAGTGAAAAATTGTAATGGACTGGAACTGATAGCTGCTGAAACTATTTTTTTTATTCTCACAAGTGAGTAGCATTCTGCTTGTATCTTAGGTGGTTTGTGTTTCATTGAAACAAAGTGAATTTTTAATTCATTCTTGTCGCTGCTAAATAATGTGTTGATGTTGCTGTGAGGCGTGGTAAGTGTACAGATGTGCTACTTTTCATGACACTGAAACCATACAAGCGTCCAAAAGGTTTTTAAGTATCCTGAGTTAATATTATAGGCAAGCAATGAGACAAGAGATAACTACAAAATTATGTTTTAACATCACAAATATGGAGACAGGAATAGAAATTAGGGTTGAATTTTCAAAAGCAGTTTCCCAGCACAGCTCTGAACTGGCATTTAGCAGTAAAGGTAGATTGCTAAAACTGTAAAAACTCTATACAGATATTTTCCAATCAACTGGAATCAGTGCACACGTGACTGCAGACAGGCTGTATGGTACAACATCTCCCATCTTCTTCAGAAAGCACAATGCTTGCTTTTTGTAAGCATTTACTGAATATTGTTGAGTAAGAAAACTATATTACAGTTGATCAGGACCTTGATTGATGCTTTTAAGCAAAAATTATAAACGAAACTCTTGAAGAAAATCATTGAAACTGCCTGACACTTGCAGTCATCCCGTGTGTTGGAAACTGAATTGGAAACTGAGAGAATCCAGAGGGTGAGGGGTCGAGTTTCTTGTTCACTGCCTGGGCAGTAATCTGGTAGAGCAGATCGCCCATCCTGTACAGTGCTCGTCCGATTTTGATTCCATTGAAATCAATAGAATTAAAATCGGGTGGGTTTTGTAAGGGGCAGATGATCCGCGCCACCAGATTACTGCCCAGGAGGCGAAGAAAATCTACTCTAAAATGTTTTCTTTGTTTAAAGCTGGAAATGACTGTTGGTCATATTAGGAGATGAATCCTTTATACTGTTGCCTTATATTTGTCTCTCTGTTATTTTAGCGCAGGTATTAACCCATTTATTTTAAATGCATTAATCCCACAGTTGAAATAGTGGCCAGGGGAATACAATAAAACATACTAATGCTCATCCACAAATGCCATTTAGTTCCAAAAGTTATTTTAAAGATCAAGAAAACTTTTTGTTGTGAATTTTTGTCGCTACCTCTCTTTCCTCCTTTAAGACGCTCTTAAAGCCTACCTCTTTGACCAAGCATTTGGTCACCTGCCCTAATGTATCCTTATGTGGCTCGGTGTCAAATTTTTTGTTTTAAAATACTCCTGTGAAGCGCCTTGGGACATTTTATTACGGTAAAGGCGCTATATAAATACAAGTTGTTGTTGTTGTTATTGAATGTAACAAAAATGGTCGATTTCAACAATTTTTGCACCATATTTGGTGTTTTATCAATGCTGTCATTTTCCAGGTTTAAAAAATCAAAATGGGAGCAGAATCAGCCAATAAAAACCTATATATCAGCCTCAAACTGTACAGCTTGATGGAGCAAACATCAAAACAATGAAGACCGTGGAGCAGAGAGTAGGGGAGAACTATGGAGCAGCAAATCAGAGAGTTCAATTCTACAGAGAAAGATGTGTGCCTGGTAATACAGGCCCCGGAGAGGGGCAAGGAGCAAAGAAAGAATGCATTTTAATTCTTTTTTTTCGTGTTGACAAGTAAACACTAATTTGAAAATGTTCATGTTGGGGGTGGAGGGGGTTATCGTATCTTATCTTTTTAATGTGAAAGCCAGAAACTCTACCCTTATCTGCATGGTGCTCTGCAACTGGCCACTTACAGGTGTTTGCAATTCACTCAGTTGGTTTGACCCTCAGATCTTTTTTCTTCATCTCTGCTGGAAAATGTTCGATCACCTCCTGGAAAAGTCTTTGGAAAAAGTTATTTTGACTTACCCTCAGTCAGAATATGGCACCTGGTACAAAAAAAATGAGGAACACATGAGAAAAAGGGGAAATGGAAGAATGAAAATATGGAAAATATATGAAACCATTAAAAGGTACTATTTTTCCCGAGCCCGTTGCTGTCTGTATAGCATTAAGACACGTACATTGTTCATGACAGCAGGGGCCTTAAACACTGCAAACTTAGAATGAGGCATAAAAGACTGAATGGCTTTGGCACTAAGCATATCCTGATCAAAACATTTGCTGTGTAGATGAAAGTCAGTTTCTTATTCATTGCCCACCACAAAATGATTTGTTCCATTCACACAGTAGCAAAACCAAAAAAACACCAATTAAAAACTCATACTCAAATCAAAAGAAATAAACTTATGGTATAACGAGAATGTTGATGTATTTGATATGTACTTACTCTGCTCCTGAGGCATACTCACATTTGGATAGGATGGAAATTGTATCAAACACCTGGTCATATCTTGGCCTCTGGCTATTAACTCTTGTGTTGCTAGATTTTGTTTTAAACGCCCTACTTTAAAAATTTTTTTTTGCATCTTTCAGGTCCCTCTGCATTGCAGTCATGACTATGTTCCCACGTTGAGAGTGCAGTTAATCATTCTACTCCCTGGTTTCTGTCAATGTCAGTCTGCAACTGGGTGGTAAGAAAAGGATAATACAGACTCAGGCTGTATGATTTTCCAAGTTACTTTGGTAACTTAATATAAGCACTTCATAGAGTTATTTAAGGCTTTGTTAAGTATCCTGTACAGTTTGAAGATGGCCACAATCCGCATCTGATCAGTGCTGCCTGACTACCTGACCAAGCTGCAGAGAACCATGGAGAATATGGCCACTTTGGGACCTTCTGCCATGGAGTCCGCATTGACCGAGGTCATTAGCAAAGGCATAGCTACCACGATGAATGCTTTGACTGCAGCTAAACAGACTGAGTTCCAATCCACAGCAATCTGTCTTGTCTGGATTCACCAACTTAAGAATACCCTCATGCAGATCTTCAACGTTCTCATTGCTGTGCAGATGTCTGCTCTCACAACGATCTCTAACTATTTGCTGCAGGCTGAAAGAATTATTGTAGCTGCCAGGGAAATGAGCATGGACATGCATGATCCTGCTCCTATGGTTGCAGATGATTTGACCATTCATTGAGTGGTAGCCCTTTCTATTCATGAGTGAAGTTGTATTGGAGGTAAAAAGAAAAGACTTGCATTTATATAGCGCCTTTCATGACCACCAGACGTCCCAAAGCACTTTACAGCCAATGAGGTACTTTTTGAAGTGTAGTCACTGTTGTAATGTAGGAAACACAGCAGCCAATTTGCACACAGCAAGCTCCCACAAACAGCAATGTGATAATGACCAGATAATCTGTTTTTTTTTTAGCGATGTTGATTGAGGGATAAATATTGGCCTGCACACCAGGGATAACTCCCCTGCTTTTCTTCAAAATAGTGCCATGGGATCTTTTACATCCACCTGAGAGAGCAGACGGGGCCTCAGTTTAACGTCTCATCCGCAAGACGGCACTACCGACAGTGCAGGACTCCCTCAGTACTGCATTGGAGTGTCAGCCTAGATTTTGTGCTCAAGTCTCTGGAGTGGGATGAAGTAAGGATACATATAGCCATACAAGTGCAGTAAATGGCGTCCTCACTTGTGAGAATCCTGCCACATGTAGAAAAGAAAGGGGCTTTCCATAGTAAAATAGATGAAATCATTAGTCCTGGTAAACAAACGCATCTTTGACCTTCATGAAGTAATTGTGAACTAAATTTTTGGGAGATGTGACACTGTTTCCTTGCAGCTGTAACCTTGACAGTCTTGTGCTGGAACTGGTTTCCAAGGCTAGCTGCAGGACCCTGCATAACTCTGTGATGGCATCATTTGAGAATCTTAATCTGCACAGGCAGGTTCAGATATGAGAGCCTGGGCCTGCACCTAAGTGGCAGCATAAGGGCATGTATGTCTGGCATGCGTCATCTGATCCTCCTCCTCTTCCTCGTTCGGAACCTATGCCCATTGGACTATTCATATCGACACACAAGTGATTTCACTAAAATTTTCAGCTGTACAAACTATTACAGATAAAAGATGGTTCACAATTTTAAACAGCTGTCAGGCAGGCTCCAAAAAGTTTCCTCAACTTCCTTCGTGCAACAAGACCAAAATAGTGCAGAAACAGTGAGTTGCTAGGAGATACAGTAATAACAGCAAGGTACCTTTAACAACCAGGGCCAAAATGAAGGGGACAAACCTCCTGTGCAGGGCCTATTTATACAGGTGATTAACCTAGCAGCCGCTGCTCAGGCCTCTGGATCAGATTAAGAGGACCCACATTTAAAAGAAATTTGCCCTTTAGTGAATTTGAGCTTCATTTTATGCATAGGCTCCTAGTGTGCAAAGTGTTCACAACTGTATAGACATATGCAGTATGCATTAGGCATGCACTAAGGCTCAGGTTTCCATCCTGGTAATCTGAGGATCCAGTGTCTGAAGTTCTGTGGCGTCTTGGGTGCTTTTAATCACATTATCAGCTCCATGGTTTCTATGCCTGAAAGATAATGGTGGGGTGGAAGGGTAGGGTTATGCTTATGTTTCCTTTAGCTTAGATATGCCAAGCAGAGTAAAAAACACTTCCCAAATTGGAAGGATGCACTCTCATATGTCCTTGCAACTGAGCAGCAGTGACAGAGGACTGCAACTAGATTACCAACCTGTCCTCTTTACTGGAGAATGGCATGTAGCATGAAAGGGGGGTGCGGGGGATATAACTAATGAGGTAGATGAAGAGGGATGAATTGAATGTGTAATGGTCGGGTTTCTTTTTAACATAACGGGGTAATTGTCTGACTTCACACCTTTGGCTGGGAGCCTCACCTCACCTCCTAAGAGCGGGTATCGGAAATCCAAGCATGAGCTGCACAGAGGCTTGAAGTCAGAAAATGATGACTAGAAGAACAAAGCGTATTTTTTCCCCTTTCAGTTGCTTATGAAGAGTGCTACTATCATCCTAATGCAGTGCAGATGAGATCTCAGGCTTTTCTAATCCAATTTTTTTTTTAGAATCGTGGGAGCCCCTATTCTGCAATGCAGCACATGTGGTGACATCCAACGCCAGTACCGAGAGCCCAGGGGATACTAAACAAGCAACTGCTTTCAACCCTCCGAAACTGAAATATGCTAAAACATTCCTTTAATTTTCATCGTCCCTTTCAATATCTATTGTAGGATTAATCATGAATCATTGGAAATGATAAACCAGTATGTAATGCAGCCTCCTGCTGAGTGGAGAATATGAGGTACTGGTGAAGTACAAAAAAATACAGTCAAAAATAATAAAGGTAGTTCTAACAATATTTCCATGAGGTTGTAATTGAAAACAGTAGGAACGGCTCCATTTATGATTTAATAATGCATACATGTACAGCTTGGCCACTTCTTTTTAACCTTTTGAACGCTGAAATATATTTTCTTTTTCTTAATATTTATAGAAGAAAACAATTTTCTGTACATTGGTTTTTCCTGAGCAAGCGGAGGTCTAGTAGCCACACTGTTGATTCACAGGACTCTCAACTAATACGGCACTCCCCACTTTCCCCAGAAGTTGAGTTGATCGATCTTGGTTACTGGGTCTGAGGGAGGAAGAGAGCGAAAGCTGGGAAGGAAAGTGAGGGAGTTCTGGCACAGAGGAGCTGTATTGATGATGTCTCTGCAGATGTTCCTAGACTGAATCTTTCTACCTCTCCTAACTAAGGAGGATACAGATTTGAAGGAAGATTATTTTTTATGAATATTTGAACTATTTGTTGTTGTTGATATAGATTTGAAGGAAGAGAGTAAGCTGGAGGACTGCTGCAAATAGACAAACATAGAATTGTTAAAGGTCAAAAAAGCATTGATTATTTCTCAATTCATAGAACTTTTGGAATCAATTTGTTATTCGCATTTGATTTGGGCCAAGTCCAATTGCAGTATTCAGAAGGTTAGGTATTATTCATCCTTTCACTATCTCAGTACTACCAGGAAACTATAGAACTATTTTAAGATTAGAACTTTTTCTTTTTCATAAAGAACCATTAATATTCAGTATGACCAGCAGGTAAAATCACTGAGTAAAATTTTACATGATTACAGTGTGTTGAATGTTCCCTTTAATGAGTTTGTCTGAAATTTCTCTCTGGTATTTAGTGGAGGTATTAACCCATCTATTTTAAATTTCAGGGAATGGAAATAAAGGTGAGTTAAAATGTAGTGATTCGATTTCAAAAGCCTGAAAATTACAGGAAGAAGAAAAGATTCTGAGAGGTAGGGAGTTTCACAGCATTGAGGTCCTGGGAATAAATCATTCTAAAAACTTAAATTGCCTGCTAGCGCTCTTTAAAGAGGCTGCACAGCATTTTGTTGGCTAGCACTTGACTTAACGCCCTCTCCTAACAGCGACTAGTTGATTGGGAGTAAACAAGTCATTGCAGAGGATTTCGAGTGCTACTTAAAGGTATATCACCTTTTACTGTTCACTTGTGGCTGGAGGTTTGAAGAGGACTTTTGAAACACATCAGAGACTTTCTGGAGCACTTTGTCACGACTTCACCAACACTCTATCAGGATGTCACCCTCAATAAGTAAGTGCTGTGCTACTCTACGTTATTGGACACCTTATAGGAGTCACCAGGAGAAAGGAAGTGTTTGGTCATTGGCATCTTGCCAGGGGTCTCCCTGGGTCTGCAGGAGGAATGGGAGGAGGACATGAGGCCAGGCAGAGCAGCACTGGCTGCTGCAGGAGAGGGGGACAGGAGTGCGAGGTGGACTCCTTCCCCCCTGCGGGTACGGGACATCAATGTTCCCGCTAAGTGGCCGTGCAGTCATCTGCCAGTTCCCACGCAGACCCCTCAATGGCTTTTACATTGTAGATATCGCGCATGCGCAAAAATTTGAATGGGCCGGGCATTGGGGGAAGGCCGGCCGCGCAGGAGGCAGTGCAGCTTACAGGGGACATTGCAGGACATCCTTCCTCCTCTGGACCTCCTCCACCAGGACCTCCAGTGCCACGTCCGAGATCCTGTGTGCCCTCTCACTTGGTCCCTGAGCCATCCTGAAATCTGCCGCTGTGTGTCAGCCAGCCCACTCCACACCCCCAATGGAAGTGAGTGCGTGGAGCCCACATATACTGCTCACAAAAATTGTGTCTAATCAGCACTTGAGTGCTAAACCTGCAGGTGTCTGGTTTAACACCTCCAGGCAAGTTCAAATTATGGTGATCCGCAATTAGACCAAAATTGCGTGCTAAAACCAGACTTTCAAACAGGTGTGTCTTATTAGCACAGCACCCATTCAGCGCCTGTTTTCACCCTTTCACCAAATTAACCCCCTATAATTATTGTAATTAATGATTATTCCACTGAACAGACAGCAACCTAATAGCAAATAGCAGTTTCAGTAATGGCACTGCTTCTGCTGTGCTGTTGGCTAGGAGACCACCAGGGCACCACACCATATTTACAGACCTTGATATCAGAGCAGGTGGAAAAACTTCTAGAAGAGCGGGAAAGCAGCCAGAAATTGTTGTTCACATGGGAACCACACTTACCTACTGTACCAGTGTCTGCAGTGACTGTCATCTATCAGCCCCTGGTCTGCACCAAAACATCGAGCTTCTGTATCTTTTCTACCTCCATCAATCTTTGCATGCACAAGGAATGAACGAGTGAGTAAATCGAAGATAAGCAATGAAAAGCAAAGGATATAAGCCTTGAGCTTGGGAGGCTTCCAAATTCAGCCTATTCACACTGTGTATTGCCTCCACACCCATAATGCCAATAAAGAGCCAAGGGCTGCAGCTTTCATGATCCCCTTCCTACTTGCATGCATTGCTTTCTGTTATGTGCAGCCTTCTTTTACAAGCAGATATGAAAGGGATATATTTAAGAAAGAGGATTGTGAGTTTGTGTACCAAAGTTCCCAGCACAACCTTATGTGAGCATACGAACATGCAGCTGTAATGGGCCTAGTGCTGCCATAGAACTTGTTGCTTGAGGCCTGACCCATTTAATGGTCAACATGGAGAGTACTGTGATATAGCAACATGGCCTGGTAAAACAGGAGACAATGAGCCTGCCAGCACATTTACAAAGAACAGCAGTTGCCAAAGCATCCTGCGTTCTACTTTTGTGATGCTGCACCAAGTTTACAGTCAGGAGCAAAGAACAAGCTTGGCAAAACAGTTAAGATTTTGTTGCATGCATGCATTTGTTTACCTTAATAGCCTTCCAAAGGACAACACATTTTTCCTCACCAGCTTCCTGGGTTTGGGCCACAGGTGAAGCAGCATTAATGCACTCTGTCACCTCCATTCATGCTGCTCTGTCAGTATTCTTTATCACCAGCTGGTCCTTTCTTCCAAACAAGACCATCCTTCACATCATCTTCTGCAGCAGGACCTCAATGGTGCCATTTTGTGGCCAGTTATTTTTGGGTGTTCAGTTAAATTACAGTTTTAAGGGTATCCACAGCCCTTTCAGAGAATGAGCTGACATCATGGCATAGTGTGAACTCATCTCATTTGCATAGTTTGATGGCAATCCCAGTGCATAGTGCATGGGATCACACTGAGGTCATGGGGCAGGACTTCTGGCACCTCAGACTACAACTTGGTTCAGTCTTCGGTTTAACATTCCTTGTGCCATTGATGATAATATGAGCAGTGTGGTCGGAAGACTGGCAAAATGATTTTCTGCTCTTTTATTTAAACCGCTACAGCTTTTTTTTAGACATCCTTCGGTGTGCCTTCATTCCCGACACTCTAGTCTTCTTTCTACATTTCCTGTCTTATCTCCATTTTGTGTCTAGTGTGCCGATAAACTATTTAGGCTGTTAATGTACGTTTCTTAAAATATCTGACCCAGATCTCTTTCTGAGAATCTCCATATTTGATAGATGATTTTGTTCACTTTGCAATGTTTTGGCTTCCTGGTATTGTATATTTTTTTATTGCAAGACCTTTAATTAGGACTACATAATGTTCAGTAGGAGGTTGTCACGTAATGTTGGGTGCTATCCCATTTTAGATAATTAGTCACATAACATTATGTTCACAGTGCCATCTACAGGTGCAGTATCTGTAGCCTAATCAGCATTTTTAATATATATTAGATAACCAATTTCTTCTGCACTCTGCAGAACAGAAACATGCTTTTCAACACCTGATAGTTACAGCAATAATTCTCCAGAATTGTTGTCATGAAGGGAAATGAGATGGACATTATTATTGGGAGCAGCAGTGAGAGCGGACCTCAACAGGCAACATTCGAAAGTGACATCAGAGATTTAAAGTGACGTCGGCACAAAGGAAGCAGCTGATTGGTGAGTAGGACCTGGTGAGTATTTCTACAGTCCAGTCGTTAAAGTCAAAGTAAGGTCTCTAGTTTAGAGTAAGTAGTGTTTAAAGTGAAGTAAGGTCCCTAGTGTATTTAATATTCTTTAATTTAAAGGAAGTAAAGGGAGTAAATTAAGGGTAGGACATGGCAGGGCAGCTCGGTAGCGTGGAGTGCTCCTCCTGTGCTATGTGGGAAGTCAGGGACACTTTCGGTGTCCAGGGTGAACACGTGTGCAGGAAGTATCTCGAGCTGCAGCTACTCGAAATCCGCGTTTCGGAGCTGGAACTGCGGCTAGAGTCACTGTGGAGCATCGGCGAGGCTGAGATCTTCGTGGATAGCACATTTAACGAGGTGGTCACGCCGCAGGTAAAGAGTGCACAGGCAGACAGGGAATGGGTGACCACCAGACAGAGTAAAAGAACTAGGAAGGTAGTCCCCTGGGTCCATCTCCCTCTCCAACAGATTTTCCGTTTTGGATACTGCTGGGGGAGATGGTTTCTCAGGGGAATGCAGCAAGAGCCAAGTCCGTGGCACTACGAGTGGCTCAGCGGCACAGGAGGGGAGGAAAAAGAGTGGGAGAGCAATAGTGATAGGGGATTCTATCGTAAGGGGAACAGATAGACGTGTCTGTGGCCGCAGACGTGACTCCAGGATGGTATGTTGCCTCCCTGGTGCCAGGGTCAAGGATGTCACTGAGCGGCTGCAGGACATTCTGAAGGGGGAGGGTGAACAGCCAGAGGTCGTGGTCCATATCGGTACCAACGACATAGGTAGAAAGAGGGACGAGGTCCTGCAAGCAGAATATAGGGAGCTAGGAAATAAATTAAAAAGCAGGACCTCAAAGGTAGTAATCTCAGGAATACTCCCAGTGCCACGTGCTAGCGACAGCAGAAATAGGAGAATAGACCAGATGAATGCATGGCTGGAGAGATGGTGTAGGAGGGAGGGATTTAAGTTCCTGAGGCATTGGGAGCGATTCTGGGGAAGGTGGGACCTGTACAAGCTGGGCGGGTTACACCTCAGCAGAACCGGGACCAATATCCTCGCAGGGGGGTTTGCTAGTGCTGTTGGGAAGGATTTAAACTAGTTTGTCAGGGGGCTGGGAACGTAAGTGTGGGCCCAGAACGGAGAGAAACAAAGCTGGAAGTGCAAGTTAGAAAAGTAGTCAGCAAAACTAGTAGGGAGCAGAAACAAAGGCCAACAGTAAAGAGGGTCAAAGTGCAGAAAAATATTAAACAGGCAAAGTTGAAGGCACATTGTCTAAATGCACATAGCATTCGCAACAAGGTGGATGAATTAATGGCACTAATAGAAGTAAATGGGTATGATGTAATTGCCATTACAGAGACATGGTTGCAGGGTAACCAAAGCTGGGAACTGAATGTTCCAGGGTACTCAACATTTAGGAAGGACAGACAAAAAGGAAAAGGAGGTGGCGTAGCGCTGTTAATAAGGGATGAGATCAGTACGGTAGAGATAAAAGATCTTGGCTTGGCAGATCGTGATGTAGAACTGGAATCAGTTTGGTTGGAGCTAAGAAACAGCAAAGGGCGGAAAACATTGGTAGGAGTTGTGTATAGGCCACCAAACAGTAATGGTAATGTAGGGCACAGTATCAATCAAAAGATTAGAAGTGCATGTAACAAGGGGGACTTTAATCTACATATTGACTGGGCAAATCAAATTACCACTAATGGTGTGGAGGACGAATTCTTGGAATGCATGCGAGATGGTTTCCTGGATCAGTATGTGGAGGAACCAACCAGGGAACAGGCTATTCTGGATCTGGTACTGTGTAATGAGAAAGGGCTAATCAATAATCTTGTGGTAAAGGGGCCTTTAGGGACAAGTGACCATAATATGATTGAATTTTACATTTGCCCAAAAATTAGTGCCTCTACGCGAGAGTACGCACTGTGTACTCTCGCGTATTCTGTCTCCAATTGCCGGTTTTCTGCATGCACTGCGCATGCGCTGAAAACCGGCACTTGGTGATTTCAAAAGGGGGCGGTTCCTAGGTGAACCGCGTGCGTGCTACAGGCTGCGCGCACGCAGTGCACTTAGTGCTTTGAACGCGCAGGTAAGCATGGAAGATTTTACACATAAAGAAAGGAGGCGTAAGGCCCTCTTTTAACAAGGTAAGTAGTTAATTAAGTATTATTTTGAATTTTTTTCAACAGCTATATCTTTTTTAGAGACTTTAAAGAAAGGTAAGTTTATTTTTATAACTTTTAAAAAGATTGTAAATTTTTTCAAAAATTTAATTTTTTGTTTAAAGTGGTTAATTTATTTAACTATACTTATTTTATTAATGTGATGGTTTTAAAAAAAAATTTAATTGAGGTTTAGCTGTTCTTTTCGGGGGGTATAGATTCATAGCTTTGACAGCCCTTGCTGTTAAAACTATGAATGAAAGATGGTGTGCTGCCATTGGCTCTAACTGAATCACGTGATCCCACAGCTCGCACGAATTAACTGCGCCTGTGGGATACGGAAGCACTGCACAGCTGCTGTCTAGAACATCAAGTTCGTGCGAGCTGGGAATGAAAAAGCCGGCGCACAGTGAGATATTGCGGGGAAGCCTTACCCCCGCACGAAGGCTCCCTCACTAATTTTTGGGCCATTAAGTTTGAGAGTGATGTAGTCCAATTTGAAACTAAGGTCTTCAATCTAAACAAAGGAAACTACAAGGGTATGAGGGACAAGTTGGCCATGGTAGATTGGGAGACTACACTAAAAGGTATGAAGGTGGACATGCAATGGCTAACATTCAAGGAAATAATGCATAATTTGCAACAAACATATATTCCTCTAGGACATAAAAACCCAAAAGGAAAAGTGATCCAACCATGGCTAACAAAAGAAATTAAAGCTAGTATTAAGTCAAAGGAGGAAGCTTATAAAGTTGCCAGAAAAAGCGGTCAGCCTGAGGATTGGGATCTTTTTAGAAATCAGCAAAGGGGGACCAAGAAATTGATAAAGAAAGGGAAAATGGAATATGAGCACAAACTAGCAAAAAATATAAAAACGGATTGTAAAAGCTTCTATAGATATGTGAAAAGGAAAAGACTGGCGAAGGTAAATGTATGTCCTTTACAGTCAGAGACGGGAGAATTTATAATGGGGAATGAGGAAATGGCTGAGAAATTAAATAAATACTTTGTTTCTGTCTTCACAGAGGAAGACACGAAAAACCTCCCAGAAATACGAGAAAACTAAGGGTGTGGCGAGAATGAGGAACTTAAAGAAATTATTATTAGTAAAAAAACAGTATTAGCAAAATTAATGGGACTAAAAGTCGATAAATCCCAAGGACCGGATGACCTACATCCTAGGGTTTTGAAAGAGCTGGCCATTGGAATAGTGGATGCATTGGTTGTCATCTTCCAAAATTCTATAGATTCTGGAACAGTTCATGCAGATTGGAGGATAGCAAATGTAACCCCGCTATTTAAGAAAGGAGGGAGAGAGAAAACGGGGAACTACAGACCTGTTAGCTTCACATCAGTAGTTGGAAAATGCTGGAATCTATTATAAAGGATGCAATAACTGGGCACTTCGAAACTAATAGTAAGATTGGGCAGAGCCAACATAGATTTATGAAAGGAAATCCTGTTTGACAAACCTATTGGAGTTCTTTGAGGATGTAACTAGTGGAGTAGACAAAGGGGAGCCGGTAGATGTGGTGTATCCGGATTTTCAGAAGGCCTTCGATAAGGTCCCACACAAGAGGTTGGTGAACAAAATTAGGGCACATGGAATTGGGGGTAATATACTAGCATGGACTGAGAATTGGTTAACAGACAGAAAACAAAGAGTAGGGATAAATGGGTCTTTTTCAGGATGGCAGGCTGTGACTAGTGGGGTAACGCAAGGATCGGTGCTTGGGCCCCAGCTATTCACAATCTATATCAATGATTTGGATGAGGGAACTAAATGTAACATTTCCAAATTTGCTGATGATACAAAGCTAGGTGGCAGTGTCAGTTGTGAAGAGGATGTGAAGAGGCTTCAAGGGGATCTCGACAGGCTCAGTGAGTGGGCGAGAACATGGCAGATGGAATATAATGTGGATAAATGTGAAGTTATCCACTTTGGTAGAAAAAACAGAAAGGCAGAGTATTTCCTAAATGGTGAAAGATTGGGGAATGCAGATGCTCAAAGGGACCTGGGTGTCCTTGTACATGAGTCACTGAAAGTGAATGTGCAGGTGCAGCAAGCCATTAGGAAGGCAAATGGTATGCTGGCCTTCATTACAAGAGGATTTGAATACAGGAGTAAAGAAGTCTTACTCCAATTATATAGGGCCTTGGTGAGACCACACCTGGAGTACTGTGTACAATTTTGGTCTCCTTACCTAAGGAAGGATATACTTGCCATAGAGGGAGTGCAACGAAGGTTCACGAGATTGATTTCTGGGATGGCGGGACTGTCGTATGAGAAGAGATTGAGTAAACTAGGCCTGTATTCTCTTGAATTCAGAAGAATGAGAGGAGATCTCATTGAAGCATACAAAATTATTACAGGGCTTGATAGGATGGATGCTGGGAGAATGTTTCCCTTGGCTGGGGAGTCTAGAACCAGGGGCCACAGCCTCAAGGTAAAGGGTAGGCCATTCAGGACTGAGATGAGAAGAAATTTCTTCACACAGAGGGTGGTGAATTTTGGAATTATCTACCCCAGAGAGCTGTGGAGGCTCAGTCATTGGGTATATTCAAAACAGAAGTCGATAGATTTCCGACTAGTAAGGGCATCAAGGGATATGGCGATAGGGCCGGTGAATGGAGTTGAGGCGGAAGATCAGCCATGCTCTCATTGAATGGCGGAGCAGGCTCGAAGGGCCGAATGGCCTACTCCTGCTCCTATTTCTTATGTTCTTATGTTCTAATACAGGCCCATCCAGGTGGCAGAGAGCCTGCTTTAACGACCAAGTGCTCACACCACAGCATGGATGCCCAATCTCAAGTAATTTTAAAGCAATTAATAAAAAATAATGTGCCACTAAAATATTGTAAAAAATGAATCACAGGATATAATGGCATAATTATTTCTTGCCCGACATGAAACAGAACGATAAAGATGATTGAGAAACTTTACAAAACCTAGAAGAAATAGCATAGTTTCATCCAGTTTCTTAATCTTGTTTTGGCTTTATAAATGATTTTTATTTTAGGAACAGACAAAGGCCTAACTAGGTTGGGTGATATGCCAACACTGCTGGACTAGCATGAGTTAGTTTCATCGGGAATGCAGGTCGAAGAGATTTAGAAAAATCAACCTTTTCTTTTTCTAGTTGCCTCCCTTTTTTTTCTCTTCTCCTAACTCATGCTATTGCACAGGTCCTGGCAGCCCTCTGAAATTTGTACCCAAATTGCTATTCTTCAATTTTTCACCTCGACAGTGACTGCTGGTAGGCTACTGTTTGCTTTAATGGTCTTCCTTGGTAACATATTCCACAAGTTATTACCTATTGTCAAAATTAGTTCTGCTTGACCTCCCTTCTCACTCTTATCTAATTTTAACCTGTGTTCAATGGAATTTGAACCCTTCACTACGGTGAACTTGTCAGAGCTGCTGCTGTGCAGTCAAGAGAATCATCGACAGAACATTAGAAATAAGTAAAGCAAACTGTATCTACTCAGTCTCAGCTCATGTCAAGACAATCCCCAGCCTGTGAAAAGCTCCTCATCGCTTAATGCCCAGTAACAATCCCTCTACCTCCCTTGAGAACAGTGGTAATGAGATTCAGATTCAAATCACAAAGTACAGATAGGGGGCCCTCTCTTTAATCCTGTATTTGGGAGCTATCTGCTTGAGTGGCACTGGCAGGTATTTTCAGATAAATTTCATTTCAGATTCACCGCTGGCCCTTACTGGAACATTGGTCTACTACCTGAACTTCTAGCTCAATTTGTACACACGTTGCATTATAAGTCTGAAAAATAAAAGCCACTGCAAGGAAAAGCGTGTCACTTGGAAGCAATGTAATCTTAAATGGCCGTGGTCACCACATTAGGAATCGCCCTGCTTCATAAAGTCTGCTCAAAATTATCATTTTGATGCTGGGACGAGTCATCACTGTGGCAGATGTGCACAGCTCGTATCATGTGACTAGATCCAAGACTTGCCTTGGTTTTTAAACAGATTTATTGACAAGAAGAACCTAAACTGTATTTGACTTCGCAACAGCTCAAAGAAGCATCTAGCAACTGCTCGAGCAAAAAATAAACATTCTAATCTTTGTCACATGACATTACTCCTGGGAGATTCATTCCCCCCCCACCCCCCAACTTCAAAATAAATGAGTGGATAATTGCATATAACCATTGTAAATGGAAGTGCTTCTGTGTCACTTGCTAACTGATGTCTCATTCGTGATGTCAGCTCACACTAAATGGCCAATTTTTAAAAATCCCGCTTCTTACAGGGAGCCTCGCCCATCAAAAGCACATATCAGAAAACAGCAGACGCACTCCCTAAAATTTTACATCCAACAGAAAATCATGGGGAGAGTCCCTGATGTCCTGATAAACGTTTCCGGGCAGCTCAGGCTTTTTCTGAGGCTTCCAGTGGTCCCTTTAAGGACCACTGATTAGGCTGCTGTGGAACTGGAAGAACTAGTCAGAGCATGCACAGCGCAGGGCGCTTCTTTGTATATTGTTTTCAGGCAGGCGCCAGGGACGCCTAAAATCAACGAGGACCAATATGGTGACAGCCATGCTGGTTTCAGAGATTGGGTGCAGGACCTCGTGCCCAGAGATCGGGCATCCGTTTTACGTCTGGAAAATGAGCGCAACGTATACCAATTTCTCCCCTGAAGCTTTTTCAGCCAAATTTTAACTTTGTACCTAAATTGTCTTATAAAGGTGGTTCAGTAGCTGTTGATGGATCTTAAAAACATATTTAAATGTTTTTTCTAGCTTTCCCTCCTTTGCTGAAGATGCTCACACATGCTGTTCCATGAGTGCCTTCAGCCCTCTGGCATCACACCCATTCTTGGGAGGTTATTTGTTTGTGAGGTTGACCTGAATACTGTGCTCGGACAACATCCACACACGTGCACTTTCCAGCCGTTATCACTGAAGTGTTCAGGAGCAAGAATCACAACTGATTTTTCCTCTGCATGATCTAGAGGTACTGAGCCCAATTCTTTTGTCCCTATCAACACTCAACAACAACAGCAACTTGTATTTACACAGCGCCTTTAACGTAGCAAAGTGTCCCAAGGTGCTTCACAGGAGCGTTATCAAACAAACTTTGACACAGTCACATAAGCAGATATTAGGACAGATGACCGAAAGCTTGTTTCAAGAGGTAGGCTTTAAGGAGCATCCTGAAGGAGGAGACAGAGGTAGAGAGGCGGAGAGGTTTAGGGAGGGAATTCCAAAGCTTAGGGGCAAGGCCGCTGAAAGCACAGTCGGAAATGGTGGAGCGATTAAAATCAGGGCTGCGCAAGAGACCAGAATTGGAGGAGTGCAGAGATTAGGCTGTGATCAGCTAACTAAGCAAAGACCAGGGACTGAATGAGGGACCTTCTTGGTTTGTAAAAAGAGACAGTTAGTTGAGTCTAATGATCTTTTAATGCTCCTAAAATATGTTATGCCCTTAATACCACATCACATGGCGCATTTACGCAGTGAGCTAACGAGGGATCATGCAAATAAGATTTTCATTTGACCTTATTGGATGATTATCATCAGTTTTTGACTTAACCACTGGGTAGATTATGTGAGTGAAGGAAGTGTTTCATTACAGAAGTGGGGAACACATGGGACTAGCTATCTACTACTGTCTCACATTATCAGTTTCCTTCTTTTTTCTCGGATGACAAGATAGTCAAGTTGTCTGATAGGTGGAGGATCGGTGCTGACAGTTTCTCTTCCTCACACCATCCTCGGAGGTGGGACAGTTCAGTATTGAAGGCCACAGGCAAGAACTGGCAAGTCTGATGATTAACAATAGCGAAGATCTGAAACTGGGCCATGAAGATGTGCAGAAAATACTTCCCCAACAGTCACGAGGCCTCCGTGCTTTTAAAACTTTCTCTAAGTTGTCACGGAACATGTAACAAATTGGTCATGTACAAAGGAGCTCAGTTTGATTTTTTGTTTCCTCTTCCAAATGTTTTCTTTTCTGTCCTGAAGATGCTGACTCGTGCTGGGATATGATTCCACGGGTGCCAGCTGCTTGCCATTTCCTTGCCCTGTTCTTTATGTGTGAATTTATACAGCTATACAACTAATCAACCATTGGGACACCACAGCTGAGCCCAGTGCTGGCCTCACTTAACATTCACACAAGCACTTTCTAGAGGCCACAGGACAGGCACAGAATCGGGAGCAGGAACCCTGGCTTATTCTGTTCTTCCTTACTACAGTGATGGCGAGTCCAATTGTAGCATCTCTACTGCCACCCCAACTACAATCGGCTAGTTCAGCACAGAGCAGGGCCTTCCACATTTGTATGGCTCAGTAGCACCCCAGGCAGTACATTTACTCACTCAACTATTGGGTGAATTTAGATTTGTTTTATTTTTTAAAAGTCAGTATGCATAGTCATCATAATGTTTGCAGAGTTAAAATGAAACCGCTTCTTTGTAAACCCCTGCATTCGGAGAATTCACAGCTTGCTCCGCTGGTAGTACTGAATGAATTAAACTAGTTTGATTAGGTTTTTAAAAAAAATCTGGATCTTACATAGGATATACGGCAGAGAAACAGGCCATTCGGCACAACCAGTCCATGCCGGTGTTTATGCTCCACTCGAGCCTCCTCCCATCTTTCCTCACAAAAATCTATCAGCATAACCCTCTATTCCCTTCTCCCTCATATGCTTGTCTAGCCTCCCCTTAAATGCATCTATACTATTCGCTTCAACCATTCCCTGTGGTAGTGAGTTCCACATTCTCACCACTCTTTGGGTAAAGAAGTTTCTTCTGAATTTCCTATTGGCTTTCTTGGTGACTATTTTATATTGATGGCCTCTAGTTATGCTCTTCCCCACAAGTGGAAACATTCTTTCGGTATCCACACTATCAAAACCTTTCATAATTTTAAAGACCTCTATTAGGTCACCCCTCAGCCTTCTTTTTTCAAGAGAAAAGAGACCTAGCCTGTTCATCCTTTCCTGATATGTATACCCTCGCATTTCTGGTATCATCCTCGTAAATCTTCTCTGCACCCTCTCCAGTGCCTCTATATCATTTTTATAATATGGTGACCAGAACTGTACGCAGTACTCTAAGTGTAGTCTAACCAAGGTTCGATACAGGTTTAGCATAACTTCCCTACTTTCCAATTCTATACCTCTAGAAATAAACCTTAGTGCTTGGTTTGCTTTTTTTATGGCCTTGCTAACCCATGTAGCAACTTTTAGTGATTTGTGTATTTGTACTCCGAGATCCCTTTATTCCTCTACCCCCCCCTAGACTCGCACCCTCCAAGTAATAAGTGACCTCCCTATTCTTCCTGCCAAAATGTAATACCTCACAATTATCTATATTGAACTTCATTTGCCAATTATATGCCCATTCTGCAAGTTTATTAATGTCCTCCTGTAATTTGTTGCAGTTCTCCTCAGTATTGACTATCCCCCCTCAATTTGGTGTCATCCGCAAATTTAGAAATTGTGTTTTTGATTCCAAAGTCTAAATCGTTAATATAAATTGTGAACAACAGTGGTTCCAGCACTGATCCTTGTGGAACATCACTACCCACCTTCTGCCACTGTGAATAGCTACCCTTTACTCACTCTGTCTGCTTTCTGTCTTGACGCCAGCTAGCTATCCATTCTGCTATTTGTCCCCTGACTCCGCATTCTCTGACATTGTTCATCAGTCTATATGGGGTACCTTATCGAAGGCCTTTTGAAAATCTAGATAAATTACATCTACTGCATTACCATTGTCTACTCTCTCTGTTACCTCTTCAAAAAATTCAATGAGGTTGGTCAAGCAAGACTTTCCCTTTTGAAATCCAAGCTGACTATTCATTATTATGTTTTTGGTTTCTAGATGTTCTTCTATTTTCTCCTTTAGTAGAGAATCCATTATTTTTCCTACCACCGATGTTAAGCTGACTGGTTTGTAATTCCCTGGACATGTTCTATCCCCCTTCTTAAATATAGGTATTAAGTTGGCTATCCACCAGTCCTCTGGCACTACACCTTTTTCTAATGAATTATTAACTATGTGTAGTAACGCATCTGCTATCTCTTCCCTAGATTCTTTTAAAATGCGTGGATGCAATCCATCCAGACCAGGGGTTTTATCCTCTTTGAGTTTGATTTGTTTATTTAATATATCCCCTCTTTTTATTTTAAATGCACTTATCTCATTACTAATCTCATCATCCAATGTCATGTCCACCTGTTCTATCTCCCTGGTAAATACTGAAGCAAAATAATTTTTTTATATTTCTGCCATCTTTGTATCATTACCTATCTATCCCTTAATGGCCCTATTCCAATCCCAATCTTCCTTTTTTTATTGATGTGCCTGTAAAATATTTTACTATTTTGTTTTATGTTCCTTGATAATTTAATTTCATAGTTCCTCTTTGCCTTTCTAATTGTTTTTCTGACTTCTCTTCTAATCTCTTCGTATTCTTGGGGATTGGGGGTAATATTCTGGCATTGATAGAGGATTGGCTATCTAACAGAAAGCAAAGAGTTGGGATAAATGGTTCATTCTCAGACTGGCAATCAGTAACTAGTGGTGTTCCACAGGGGTCAGTGCTGGGTCCCCAACTCTTTACAATCTATATTAACGATTTGGAGGAAGGGACCAAGTGTAACATATCAAAATTTGCAGATGACACTAAGATGGGAGGGAAAGTAGTGAGTGAGGAGGACATAAAAAACCTGCAAGGGGACATAGACAGGCTAAGTAAGTGGGCAGAGATTTGGCAGATGGAATACAACACTGGAAAGTGTGAGGTGATGCACTTTGGCAGGAAAAATCCTAGAGCAATTTATTATCTTAATGGCAAGAAACTGGAGAGTACTGAAGTGCAAAGGGATCTGGGGGTCCTGGTGCACGAAACTCAAAAGGTTAGTATGCAGGTGCAGCAAGTGATTAAGAAGGCAAATGGAATGTTGGCTTTCATTGCTAGGGGGATAGAATATAAAAATAGGGAGGTATTGCTTCAGTTGTACAAGGTATTGGTGAGACCGCACCTGGAATACTGCATACAGTTTTGGTGTCCTTACTTAAGGAAAGACATCCTTGCTCTCGAGGCAGTGCAAAAAAGGTTCACGCGGTTAATCCCGGGGATGAGGGGGTGGTCATATGAGGAGAGGTTGTGTAGATTGGGACTCTACTCATTGGAGTTCAGAAGAATGAGAGGCGATCTTATTGAAACATATAAGATTGTGAAGGGGTTGGATCGGGTGGATGCGGGGAGGATGTTCCCGATGACGGGTGAGACTAGAACTAGGGGACATAGTCTTAGAATAAGGGGCTGCTCTTTCAAAACTGAGATGAGGAGGAACTACTTCACTCAGAGGGTGGTAGGTCCATGGAATATGCTGCCACAAAAAGCTGTAGAAGCTACATCATTAAATAAATTTAAAACAGAAATAGACAGTTTCCTAGAAGTAAAGGGCATTAAGGGTTACGGGGAGCGGGCAGGAATTTGGACATGAGTCTAGGTTCGGATCGGTCATGGCCCTGTGGGTAGTGGAGCGGGCCCAGGGACCGTGTAGCCTGATTCTGCTCCTATTTCGTGTGTGCAATTCTGTTAGATGCAGGAGATGGTTCTGTGATAGTAGATAGTAGATTGGCGGTTAGGATCAGATCAGCCATGATCTTATTGAATGGCGGAGCGGGCTCGAGGGGCCGATTGACCTACTCCTGCTCCTATTTCTTATGTTCTTATGTTATGTTCTTCTCCCTTATCATGCACGCCCCTGCTGTCTATGTACTTAATATATGCCTCTTTCCTTACCCTCAATTTATCCCTTATGGTTTTATTCATCCATGGAGTCTCATTAGTGTTTAGTTTGTTCTTTCCTTTTAGCGGAATATATTGTTCCTGCACTCTGTTGAACACCATTTTAAATGTTTCCCATTGCTGTTCTACATCGTTGTTTGCCAATATCGTTGCCCATTTTATTTTCCCAAGTTCTATTCTCAGCCCCTCAAAATCAGTTTTTCTCCAATCTATTACCCTGGATTTCGTTATACTTATGTCCTTCTCAATTATCATCTTAAAGCGTATTATATTATGATCACTATTGCCTAGATGTTCCCCTACTTTTACTTCTCTTATCTGCTCTGGTTTATCCCCATTACTAGATCCAATAGTGAATCCTCCCTTGTTGGACTTTTTACATATTGGGTTAGAAAGAAGTCCTGTATACATTGTAGGAACTCCATTCCCTTATCCTCTTTACCTACCTCTTCTGTCCAATTAATATTGGGGCAGTTAAAATCCCCCATGATTATTATTCTTTGTTTTTTACTCATTTCCCTAATTTGTCTCCATATTTCTTCCTCCACCTCCCTTCCACTATTAGGTGGTCTGTAGACTACTTCTATTAGTGTGATTGATCCTTTATTATCTTTTATCTCTATCCATATGGATTCTATTTTTGTCTTGCTGATAGCTGCATCACTTTTTCCTACTGCCATTATGTTATCCCTAATAAGTACAGCTACTCCACCTCCCCTTTTTCCCTCTCTATCTTTTCTAAATAGGTTATACCCTGCAATGTTTAATTCCCAGTCCTGATTTTTCTGTTGCCTTGTCTCAGTAATCCCTACTATGTCTGGTTCCTCACAATGCATGATTGCCTCCAGCTCGCCTGTTTTATTACGGACACTGTGCACATTGCTGTACAGACAGTTTAACTCATTAGTAATAGCGGTTCCTCTCACTTTATGTTTAACCATCTTTTTAGACTCCTGGGGGGAAAAATTCAGTTGGTTGCGCCTCCCGTTAGCGCCTTAAGAGGGCGCTAATGGGGAGCAAAGCAACTAGCGCCCGGGCGCAGTGATGTTTGCGCCGCTCGCGAAATTAACTAGACATTTTGCGGCAGCGCTAAACACTACCGCCACGATCTCCTGCGCCGGCAGATTGTGATGTCAGTCGAGTGTGCAACACCCCGGTAGCGCCCCGGAGCGGATATTGAGTGGCGCCCCCTGCCTTACCACCTGCCGCTAGCAACAACAGGTTGAGGGGAGCGTTTTGCAGTCAGGAAGGGACTGGGGGAGCGCTATTTAAAGGCGACCGCTTCCTGCCTTTTTTTGTTGGTGACATTTTTGAACCACGCATTCTGAGAGAGAGAGAGAGAGACTTCTGGAGAGATTCAACGCTGTGTGAAGGAGTTTTGGGTACTGAGCAGCACTTTGCAGGTTCATTTTGATTTGCCCTTCCTTGTATTGATTTAGAAGAGATTGTGGGGGTTGCACTCTGAGCTCTTTCCCTGGGCCTCTCCATTGTTCTTTCCAGCAGATTTGATGTACAGGTCTCTCCAGGCCAAGATTCAAGGCTGCAATGAGCAGGATGTGGATGGAAAGCAAGGTCAACCCTCCCCTTTCAGAACTGGCCGGCGCCATTGTGTCTGTGTTCCATTGCTGACTGACATCACATGAGCTTCGCCAGCGCTCTGAGTTAGCGCCTCGCTCCTCGGCCTTTGCGCCTTAAGACAGATGTGTAGCACCTGATTTAGCGCTCCAATCACCTCCAGGGGCGATAAAAGTCAAGTTTGCAGTCAGAGGCGATAATTAGCGCCAGGCGCTAATCTTTGCGCCCGGCCGATAATTGCGCCCCAAATGGGGCGATACTGAATTTCTCCCCCCTGTTCTATAACTTTATTTATTCCCTTGCCATCAATGTCCTCGATTACTTTATTCTTTCCTATGCTCTCTTTTCCTGTTTTGTTTATAATTAGGCTGGTTACATTTCTTGTAGATCCCTCCCCATCTTACTAGTTTAAAGTCTTTGCCACCTCCCTATTTAACCTTTCCGTTAGGACACCGGTCCCATCCCGGTTCAGGTGGAGCCCGTCTCATTGGTACAGCTCCTTCCTGTCCCAATCGATAGAAAGTACTGCAGGTACCCAGCGGAGAGCAGAAAAACCGAAAAGCCAGCAATGAATGGGTTCATTCTCTTCGTGCACTCACGCAGCTCAACAGGAAAACATCATCAAGATGTTATGTGTTGCCTCAATAAAACCTGCTACAAGGCCACAGCCTAATCCTTCCAAGACTGATTCAAAACTACTTGACTGGTATTTAAACTACAATGTTTCTTTTCACTAAAGTCTGTTGACAAAGTTCTGTTTTTTTCTATCACTTCTTATGTGTAATGCATGAATTCATGGCTTATGCAACGAAATAATTAGTTCATTCAGTGCACAGAGCAGCTCTATCAATCTTTACAGTTGATTGATATGGCAAAAAGTGAATTATGGCTCTTTTCTTATTGTGCCTGAATCCAGACACTGCAACGTAAATGGAATATGTAGGACTGGCGGGTTAACTCCTACAAAAGGCAAATTAGTCCAATTTGTGATTAATGGGTAACTTCTATTTCTAAATACCTTTTTTTAAACCACAGAATAACAAAAATCTTCAATTATGACAAAAATGAAACAATATTTATTAAATGTAAGTTGTAAGCTTGTTTATAACTGTATGACCTCTCCCTTACTTCAACCTTTGTGCAGAGTTCAACAAAGTTTTTATATAATAAATTTCACTGGTACAAGGTCATTTTTTACAGCCTGCGGTGATGGCAGCACATTACAGAAATCATTAAGGATTCTTTCATCTTCAGACTAAATACGAGAGCTGCATGAAGCTGTGTGAGAAAGCAGTGGGGTAGAGAATAAAGGGAGCATGAGAAAAATGCATCTGCTGCAAAGGACAATAAGGGTGGAAAAATAGAAATAAATCTGCATTTTATAGATCGACAGACAAGCAAGCAGGTAGGTTGTCCAGGTGTGTATCTGCATGGTGGAACAAATCAGCCTTTGTTTGAATGTACTTTTTTTTTCAAGTATCACCTCGGCAATACTCCCATATCCTGACTGGAATTTTCTAGGTTACACTTCTTCCCTGTGCGTTTGTTCTGTTTTCCTGAACAGTTCCCAGTATGTGTTTGTATAAGCAAACCAAGAAGAGATATAACTTGTTCCATACTTTTCTCTTCGTGTGTCCATGCAGGATTTTTAAGACTTTAAACGATGATATTTATAATCTGTTTGTACTTTTATCATGCTTCAATCTGTTTTATCAATATTGTCTCTCCTTCCTGCTATTTTTTTCTTTTTTGACTCTTTTTTATTCTTGTGACTATTTGTATTTCTTTTTTTTGGCTACATTACAATGACAATGTGGCCTGCCCTTCCTCCCAGCTCCCGTGGCCAGCCTCTGACTGTTTCTCCTAGCTCCGTCCCTGTGCCAGGCCTCTCATTCCCTCTCACCAGTATATAACCTACAAAATTCCGAATAGCAGACACAGCTCCAAAAAAAATGAAAACTCAAAAAACAATGTACAACTGAAAATTACCCTGAATAAATATTTACGAATAAGCTAAAGTCCTTTCTATTGCATTGTATTCTATTATTAGTGACAACAGTTCCAGACTCCTGTATGAAAGGGCGGCTATCAGGATCTGTATCACTGGAAGTATAGTGAAAAGGAACTTTACTTTAGTCATCAGACTCAGAAAGAGTGGGGTTTAAGGGGTGAGGAGTTCCCACTGCTGATTTTAGCCACGAAGGTGGACAGGGCGAATAGGAGTCCCAACCGTTGGCTAACCCTGTAAAGACACAGATCGTTAGCATGTATAGGTACAGCCATTCAGCCCTTGAGCCTGCTCCGCCATTCAATTAGATCATTGCTGATCTGTACCTCAACTCCATTTACCAGCCTTTTCTCCATATCCCTTGATATTCTTACCTAAAAAAAAATCTAGCGATGTCAGTTTTGAAAATTCCAATTAACCCAGCATCCATAGCCTTTTCAGCGGAGTTATAGATTACCACTACCCTTTGTGTGAATAACAGCTTCCTGATTTCATTCCTAACTGGCCTAGCATTGATTTTAAGATTGTGCCCCATGTTCATGGATTCCCACACCAGAGGAAATAGTTTATTTGGCTGCGATTTCGCCTACTGAGGCGGGCTAAGTGCGGCCGAGGTAGGTGGCAGACGGCGACCCCGCTCTGTGAGAAGAATTTTCCGTTAATTGGGCTTGTTAAGCCTGCCCTGTGATGTTCCCAGCCAATTAAAAGGAAGCAGGTCTGATGACGTCATTGGATGACACGTCATCGGTTTCCTCAAAGGGACCATGTGCAAATTTACTTTGACATTTGTGCTGTCAGTGTTCTGCAGCATTGAGGTGTTGCAAACGCTGACAAGCACTGCACAAAGGTGCAGGGCTGCACCCAGGCTCTCCATTGACTCCCTCCATATGCTTATGGAGGGAGTCACAGCACGCAGGGAGGTTCTCTTCCCTTCCAATGGGCGGAAGAGAACTCCCCAGGATACCAATGCAGCCTGGTTGCACATTGCACAGGAGGGCACAAGCAGGGATGTCATCAGGAGGACCAGGCTGCAGTGGCACAAACGTTCAATGATCTCAGTAGATCACAAAACGTTAGTACAAAGCCACACGCAACCTCATCCTGCTGTGTCACTCATCACATCCCCATCACTCTGCCTTCCCTACACATCCTTACTCACAGCAACTTACCTTGCACCTCCACCCATCCCTCTCTATCTACATTATCACTTCCCCATCTCACTAGCCACCCCATACACTCACCCTCATCCTTGTCCAATTATACTAACTAACAACACAAAATGGTAGGCACTTGGGTGTTTTCGCCAAAGTTCATGTAAAGTTTCTGTTGATGTTTTGCCAAACATTGAAATCTTTATTTTCCACACTTTGCCTTCTTGGACATATCGTGTGTACCTTTGGAAATGGCTTAATGAGTTGCAATGAACGGTGAGACATAATGGTACCCCCCGCAATGGTGGTGAGTGTGAAAGGAATGGCTTGAACATTGCAGGGATGCTTTATGGTGTTGGTGTGGGGTGGTGGCAACCTGGCGCATCATGTGGCAGCCAGTGTGTACAGCGTCAAGTGAAGTAAATCTGCCCATGGTGAGGCCATCCCTGGCCTCCCGGGCAGCAATGTTGTCGGGTGCTGATGCCCTGCGTCCTGTGCAGCATCAGGTGATTACGGAGCAGGCTGGTGTTATAGTTGGTGATGCTGGTGTGCCTGGTGATGTTGGTGTTGGGGCTGATTGTGGTGGGATTCTGAGGACCAAGGTGAGATTTTTTCAAGGGTACCGATGCTACTGGAATAGATGGCAGCTGAAGTTGAGATGACAAAAGCGATCTGTCAATGGTGAGAGAGCTTGCTCCAAGGAGGTGACACTGGATAGAGAGTTTACTCCAAAGACTTCCAAACTGCATACAGCTGAAAAGTGCATTCCAAATCCTGAAGGCTCCAGCTTCTAACATTGGAAAGTGAACAGCTGCAAAATGGTAGCTTTTATACCACTTTTGCAGCTGTCAACTATTCAGAGGAATGGAGAGTCATTGAGAACCTGACATACTTACCTGACGTGATCCCCCAGCGACGGGAACCTCATGAAAAAGCTGGTAAAATGGTAAGTACATGGTAAAATGCTGCTTAAGTACCTTTTAACAAGCTTTTAAGTATCTGAATTGGCTGACCCGTCGTTTGGTGTCGGGTCTATTCAGGGATGATAGACCCGACACTTGGGAAACTGACATGGAGGCGGGTTGACAGTGGGATACCGACCCGCTGTCAATCTTTTTGATTTTGACAGTGGACCTGCCTCCAAACCTGCACTCTGAGTGCCGGTAAAATTCCGGCCTTTGTGACCACCCTATCAAACTTTTAACTTACCTTTTGGGTGGCAGCTGCCAGGGTTTGATTTAAGGACCGCTGGTTTGGCTGCTGATTGCCTGGATAAACTAACCGCAGCATGCACAGTGTATGCTGTGGTCATTCGCAGTCCAATTTAGCAAATGGGCCTGAAACAAGCGTAAGACACCTGGGGGGAAAAATTGGGTATCGCCCATTTTGGGGCGCCAATATCTGCCGGGCGCAAAAGGTGATTACGCGCATGAGTTCTGCTGCACAGGACTCGGATGAGGACCTCGACACCGTGGCCATGGATACGCAAGCCTTGAGCATGCACACTGAGCTCATGGGTGCAATGGCAAGGGTGCCCGACAGCATGGATGCACTGGCTAGGAGTGTGGAGGAGTCTGCCGCTAGCACAGCTGTCATCTGTGCGCAAACCCTTAAACGCATCCTTGCCTCGTTGCAGAGGATGGTTGAATTTCAGGGAGACTGTGAGGATCCAGAGCCCATGCTGCATGTAATGGGTGAGGTGGCAGGATCTATTGCAGCACAGTCCGACGCAACGCAACAGCTTAGTGCTGCAATTGAGTCATTGGCTGGTGCCATCCAGTCTCAGACTGCTCTCATGCAGTCTCAGATTGGTGTCATGCAAGCGCTGACTGCTGCCATCCTTGCTGGGTCGCCCACAGTCCAACGGGGATCTCACGATACCGCAGCAGGCAAGCAATCTATGCTCGAGCAGATTGCTCCGGATGCTGAGGTACTGCCCCGTGGGAGTGGCAGTGTGTCAGTCGAGCAGTAAGGTGCCGTCCTCTCTCAGGATGACAGCATTCCTGCTCCCACCACTGCCACTTCCCCATTGCACTTGCCACGGCCTGTAATCCAGCCAGCCCAGACTGCTGCCGCCCATGCAGAGTTGGTGCAGTCTGCAGCCGGGCCTTCCATGCCCAGAGCTGGTCAAGGGCATCCTTCAAGGCCATCTGCAGTTTCTGGATCCGAGATTCAGCAGCCTTCCGCCAGCCTTGCTGCAGCCACTGGGGCCACATTACAGAGGGAAGGGGGGAGGTGCGCAGGGGATGGAGATCACCCTCAAAGGCCAAAAAGTAAAAATTATTAATAAATGGGGGGAATGTTTGTGGAAAATTTGATGTTCATCTTAATATATTTGTTTACTGTTTTGACGCTTATTTCGATGTAAGAACGAGTTTTGTTAGTTTATGCATTGTTGGGTTTGTTTCTAATTGTTTATCCTGAATAAATAATGATGCGGAGATGCCGGTGTTGGACTGGGGTGGACAAAAATGAGAAGTCGCACAACACCAGGTTATAGTCCAACAGTTTTATTTGAAATCACAAGCTTTCGGAGCTGTTGCTCCTTCGTCGGGTGAAGTCCCGACGAAGGAGCAGCGCTCCGAAAGCTTGTGATTTCAAATAAAACTGTTGGACTATAACCTGGTGTTGTGCGACTTCTCATTTTTTTCTGAATAAATAAGACACAGCTTGTAATATAAATAAAAAATTGTATTGTAACTTTACAACTTTGCTGATTTGACTCATTGGAGCTTTGCCCGGCAATAGGGGTTGCGGGATGCTTGCGATGATGTGCTTCTTCATCCCAGAAACCATCTTCTCTGTCATTCGTTAGAAGCGTTGTCTTATCAGGCGTTCATGGACGGCCCTTGCAGAGGCAATATTGTGCGCCTCCCTCCCACGTTGGTGCTGCTGATCCTCTTATGTTTTCTATGTTCTATGTTTTCCTCTTAATCCTCCTCCTCCGCCTCCTCCTCCTCCTCCTTCTCCTGCTCTCCCTCTTCCTCCTCCTGAGGTGGTGCACCAATCCCTGGTGGCAATGGCTGGGTCCTCATAATTGCGAGGTTGTGAAGCATGCAGCACACAACAATGAAATGCGAAACTCTCTCAGGAGAGTACTGTAGGGCTCCTCCAGAGTGGTCGAGACACTGGAATCGTTGTTTCAAGATGCCGATCGTCTGTTCAATGAGGTTCCTGGTGGTGCTATGGCTCTCATTGTATTGGAGCTCAGCAGGAGTGTTGGGGTTACGGAGCGGTGTCATCAACCAGGTGCAGAGTGGATAACCCTTGTCCCCGAGGAGCCATCCACGAGGTTGATGCGGTGGTTGGAAGAGGTCTGGGACACCAGTCTGGCGCAGGATAAAAACATTGTGGCTGCTGCCAGGATAGCAGGCATTGATGAGAGGGATGCGCTGTCTGTGGTCGCAAACCAACTGGACATTCAGAGAGTGGAAGCCCTTGTGGTTTCGGAGCACCTCTGCATTTTCATGAGGTGCCCGCAATGCCACATGCGAGCAGTTAATGGCGTCCTGAACCATGGGGAAGCCCGCTATCCTTGCAAAGCCACATCCGCGTTCACGCTGTTTGTCCCGGGTCATGGGGAAAGAGATGTACTGGCGTCTCCTTTTGTATAGAGCATTTGTGACCTCCCGGATGCAGCAATGGACAGCGAACTGGGAGATATTCGCTATGTCCCCAGTTGAAGCCTGGAAGGAGCCGCTGTCACCTTCACTGCCACCGACAAAGATGTCCTGGTCCTGAGCTGAGGCTGGAGCTCTGGCTGCAGGAGGTGGCAGAGCTCAGTGACCACCTCCTTGCTGAAGCGCAGCCTTCTGAAACACTGCTCCTCAGACAATGAATGTAGGAGAATTGCTCCCGGAATACCCTGGGAGAGTAAGGTCTCCTGTGCAGAGGCCTGTTGGCCCTCCTCCCTCTGGCCACGTTTGCCACTCTCTCTCTGCACCTCTGCTGCCTCCGAAGGTGAAGCTGGAGGATGATGCCTCGAGTTAGTACAGCCCGATTTAAAATCTTCTAAATGTGCTAAGTATGAAGCTCAGATAAATAGGAACCTGAAAAGTGGTGCTCAGGACCAAAACTCCTTAGGACAGCGTTAAATCTCTCCAGATGTCTTTCTCCCTCTCAACCTGCGTATACCAAAAATTTTGCCGACAAGAAAAAGCAGGATGCGCCCGCCTTTAAATAGCGCCACCCTAGCCCCTTCCCAACTTCAAAACGTCCCCCTCTACCTGTCGTTCCTAACGGCAGGCACTAAGGCAGGGGGCGCGAATCAATTTCCGGTCCGGGGCGCTACCGGGGCGTTGCACGCTTGCATGACGTCACGAGCTGCGGGTGCAGGAGATCGTGGCGGTAGTGTTTAGCGCCACCGCAAAACGACAGGTCAATTTCGCGAGCGTCGCTAAAATCGCCGCGCTCAGGTGCTAAATGGCTAGTGCCCTGTTAGCGCCCCCAGAGGCGCTAATGGGAGGCGCTAACCAACCAAATTTCCCCCCCCCTGATTTGTTATATGAAATGGGCCTAACACCAGTTTCAAGCATGCACTCTGGACGCCTACTGAGCAGCCCTAACCAATATGGTTGGTGGAGTACTTCTGGCACAAAATGAGCACACGCACGTGGCCTGCCAGACTGGACTCTTAGGCATCTGTTTTACACCTGTCAAACGGGTGCAGCGCCATCAAATATCTGGATTGGCAAAAGATCCCATAGAACTCTTCAAAGAACAGTAAGGGAGTTCTCCCAGTGTCCTGGCCAATATTTATCTCTCAACCAATATAACTAAAGCAACTTATCTGATCATTTATCTCATTGCTGTTTGTTGGACCTTGCTGTTTGCAAATAGGCTGCTGCGTTTACTACACTTCATTGACTGTGAAGTACTTTGGGACAATCTGAGGTCGTGAAAAATGCTATATAAATGCAAGTTCATTCTTTCTTTCAGGTTCACAAAACATCAAAAGCAGCACCTCAAGTGAATAAAGCCAGTAAAAAGCTAATGGAATACTAGCAAGAGGTATAGAATATTTAAAGTACAGACGTAATAGTGAATCTATATAAAACCTCAGTAAGTCCACAGTTGGAGTACTGTGTGTAGCTTTGGGCTCCACACTACAGGAAGAATGTTGAGGTAATAGAGAGGGTACAGCACAGATTCACTAGGATGCTGCCTGGTATAATGAAATACAAATAAAGAAAGGCTTGATATACTTGTTGATATCTAATATATTTCCCCTCGTTCTAGACCCCTCAACCAGTGGAAACAATCTGTTTCTATCTACTCTGTGTCATCCCTTCAGAGTTTTAAATACCTGTATCAAATCACCCTTTAATCTCCTCAGCTGCATCTTTCTTGCTTCCGGTTTCTGTGGTGATAAGAAGAATTAGGAATGTAATGAGTTGCCTGCTGTCCATGATTTCCTTCTGGTTAGACTCATGTAAGAGTGTCCTCAGAGTATTAGCTTAAAAAAGAGAAATCATTTCTGATCTTTGACCATTAACACTTAATCAGCACAACCCATCTGTGGATGCAAATCCTCCCATGTCTCCATCCCCTACAGCATTGGCTTAGTGAGTTCCCAGAATCTGCATTGCCTCTTCCTCCTGTAGCTTGTCCTTCTCAGGAACTGTGCACATTATTTCCTTGCATGACAAAAAATGCTTGTTCTTGTCAGTTACAGACTGCTCGATTTGACAACGATTTGAGAATTTTCATCATTTGTCTTATGAAATTCTCACCAAAGTAGTGAGGCTTCAACAGGGCGGATATGCATTGCAGGATTCTATATTCAACAACAACAACAACAACTTGTATTTATATAGCACCTTTAACATAGTAAAGCGTCCCAAGGCGCTTCACAGGAGTTTTATAAGACAAAAAATTTATTTAATTGAAATCTTTGCAGGTGTCACCATAGATCATTTGATGAACCAAGTGATATCCTTAGATTTGTGAATGAAATTTATGGGTAACATAGGTCTAATGTCTGAAATGTACAAAATATACATTAACGGCAGCTTGTAGCCATCACACTTACCTTTGATGTCCTTGTGAGGTCATCAAACCTCAACCCTGTGCCATTTCTTTCCACACGGTCCTGGCTATGATACTTGCTAGTCTCTTGACATCCACTCCTACTATTGCAACCCCCCCCCCATGCCTAATTTCATTCAGAATCATATTTACAGCACTCTCAGATGTTTTGGGCTCTCTTATTCCTGGCTCCTTTTTGATCCACTATGGTTTGAAATTGCTGCATGCTGATACTGCTGTAAGAGCAGTCCAGCTTTAAATGCAGCAATACCGTTCATACCAGGGCTTTGTCCGCCCTCCTTCCCTGATGAAGTTTTTGGAACTCCTGGCATAAGTCGGCAACTGCTGGCAGAACACGCACCTTTGCCCTGCCCAGAAATATTCAAATTTGCTGACTTCAGGGATTCCACCACTGGGCTGGTTGGGCGGGCAGAAGTCTTGCAATGCTGCTGCACTTCTGGTGGCGGATTATGGGACTCAGAATTTCAAAGCCTGTGTCTACTATCCTCTGACTCCCTCCCTCCCCTAGCTCCCTGTCTGTGACCAGGTCTCTGACTCCCTCCCTCCCCTAGCTCCCTGTCTGTGACCAGCCCTTCGACTCCCTCCCTCCCCTAGCTCCCTGTCTGTGACCAGGCCTCTAACTCCCTCCCTCCCCTAGCTCCCTGTCTGTGGCCAGACCTCTGACCCCCCCCCTCCCTCCCCTAGTATCCTGTCTGTGACTAGGTCTCTGACTCCCTCCCTCCCCTAGCTCCCTGTCTGTGGCCAGACCTTCGACTCCCTCCCTCCCCTAGCTTCCTGTCTGTGGCCAGACCTCTGAGCCCCCTCCCTCCCCTTGTTCCCTCTCTAGGGTATATTATAAATCCTTTTCATCACAAAATCTCAGGAATTCCTTGTATCTGTATTTTTATTGAGAATTTCATGAATTATGGAAAACCATGCAGAAATGGGAATTGTGACTTTGGACATTCATTTAAGCAGCTGGGAGCTGAATGTAATGATGTAGCAGGGATATTATTTATATTGTAACACCATTTGCATCTCTGCATGCAGTCTATTTCAGATCATCCTGCGTGTTTAATATGGTGTAAAATGCAGTTTGTTAGTTTTCTCTCCTATGAAAGTAATGCTATTATTTTACAAGAGTAGTATAAGAACATTATTCCAAATAAGTGAAGCTGTATTTAAATAGTGCACCTTCCCTTGCACCCAGTGTTGCAATGAAACAATTCCAAGAGCAGTTGGGACAATAAGGAAAGAAAAATCTCAGCTAGCCAGAGGGTTAGAGTTCGGAGAGCTTCCATGCAGAGGATTCTAGTAGTGTCCAATTCCACCCGCCCCACCCCTTCAAGGATGCAGTTTATCATTCCAGGATATGTGAGCAGCATGCCGCACACCACCATTGGATGTCATCAACTTCTCTGTTTCTGATGGTTTGCAATTCCCCTTTTGCTTGTAATCCGATATACAATTACAGTGCATATCCCACATACCGCATGGCACCAGTACTGTGAACAAAGCTGACGTCTAGCGTGCAAACCTGAATAATGATAGCTTCAGCCATATGTGATGGATATCACTAAGTGAGACAGTCATCTAAGCTTCAAAATAAATGTGACATTCCTTCCAAATTCTAGTAAATATCCATGACTATCCATTGTCTATCCAGTATCCTTTTGCATCTCGCATATTTATAACTGCATCTAAAGTAGACACCAAATAGATTTTATGTAACTGCTTTATTAAAGTTTTACTGTTTTTGTTTTACCCAGTCATGATATAAAAAATGCAACATTAAGAAAACAAATCCTTCTCATTTTCTTACTTTTTTCCCCTCTCCACTTCCTATTTCTATGTACCAAGCAAGCAACTCACTTAATTGTAGATAGCATTTTGCTCCTTGTGGTTTAATGTACAGAGTATTAGTGTCAGTGTTTCACTTGTTTATCTGAAAAGCTACTGTTTAATTTCTTCTTTGAAAGCAACTCATTGGGCCTAGCGATCACATTGGTTGTTTCTCCTCCATCAGCTGCCTTCTGTTTGTATTAGAGCCTAGCCTTTGATTTTGCAGGCTGTTCCATACATTGTCTACTTCGCAAATGTTTGGAGATTTTTGTCTCTGGTACAAATTCACATACAATGATGCAGGTCGAAATTTCCATCTTGAATAGTTCAGACTAGATGGTTTTCTTCTGGACTAGAAATTCTTGACTGAAGATCAACTGCCTTAACAATATGCAATATTTTCACAAACATGCTTGTTTGTAATATCTGATCAATTTAACAATTCATTTTTAGATGGAAATGCACTGTTGAGTGTGTATTGTAAATGAGCATATACCTGGAAGTGAATTGCATGATAATAATCCAATAGAGGAGTTTATAAAACAATGGAGTTTTGCTGTCACCGCTCAAGGGCTGAACATGCTCTAACATTCTATAATGCCATTGTTTGACATCCATGACTGTCTCCTGCCTCATAATTCATTTCCAGAATCTATATCCATGGATTACTCTCATTCTCTAATTAAGATAGAGTTATTGCTTGTCTGGTTTTGAAATGGGCAATCTGAGGTGTAATTTTATAAATTTGCACTCTTGGGGGGTGAAATTGGACCTTGCTTTGCTCATTTTTCGGGTGCAAAATGGGTCCACAACCTACCATCTTTGTCACCGACCGCACGCAATCGATACGCACAGGAAGTACGTCATATTGATTCGGATGTCCCTTCGTCGTCCCGGGCACCTGCCTAAAACAAGCATTAGGCCCGTTGCCTGTGCAAATGGAGAACCTAACGTCTGTTTCAGGCACCTTTGCTAAATTGGATCGCGTCTAACCGCAGCATGCACCGTGCATGCTGAGGTTAGTTTTCTCGGGCTTTGACGCAGCCAAACCAGTGGTCCCTTAAAGAGGCCACTGGAGGCTGCTACCAAAAAGGTAAGTAACATTACTTTACTTACCTGAATGTGGAGCCAGGAAGAGCACTCCTGCATTGAAATTGCGGGCTGTTGCTGGCCACCGCTTGCCTCCCGCCCCGATCGCCACCCCTCCCCCCCCACCCCGGTGTCTCAGAGAACCAATCGTCATCCTCTTCAGGACCTGGCACTGCCTCTTGGCTCGGCACTCACGGCCCAAGCACGCTGGTCACATTTTGATGATGCAAGAGGACCAATTTTGCATGGTCCTCTTGCGCATCAGTTTTGGCGTGGCGATCCTTGTTGCCCCTGGGTCTGCAACCAATTTCTACCCCATGGTGTGGAGCTTTAGGTGCATAAAAGTACCCTACTGGTTTTACAATGGGCTGTCTAGAAATTTGTCAACTGTGAATTGAAAGCATGATTTATAAAGTACAAGTCTACTTTTTTCCACTTACTTTCATGTCACATGATATGGAAAAATTACATATTCAGGTTTTTAAAGAATTTTCAGCAGCTGCAAAGGAACATCAAAACTGTCCCATTCCTATACAAATAAAATGCTACCGTTTCTGATGTGTAAGTCCTGTTCAGCCAGTGGCAGGACTGAAGACAAACATACAAGGTTTTTTAAGTGTGATGTCAGCATTGGCTTAGCTTTTGCTGGGTCTCTCCGTCTCCCACTGGTTCTCAGAGCTGCTGAAATTGGCCATTGAATGAGCTGAGTTAGATTCAGTACATCATTGGTTTGACGTCATGATGAGAACCCCTGGAATTCACAGACGTCATAACATCAGCCATTACTGATGCTAACACTTCACGCAAGAACAGAGGCCAAAGTCGTACAGCCACTCGCACGTGTGTGATTGTCCTGGGATTCTGATGCGGGTGCTGATCTATACAGAGACCATTTCTACATGTAAGTGTGGGAGAGTGACGCACCAAAGTTGCTCTCCCCCAACCCAGGCTACAATTTAAAGTTAAAGCCCTGGAAGAGCAGGCTGATAAATAGATAGGAGGATTTTCCTTTGCATCAGTCTTTCTATTGTTAACTTTATCTTAATAGCTACAGTAGCAGCTGCCCCTGCCACTAATGCTCTGTCGTTAGCTATCATTTAGTAGAAACTATCAAACACCCAGTCTCAAAAAGCAAACAGAGGTTATACTTCTTTCTCTATTCCGTACTACTTTTCTCTTCCCATTGTTGCTTACACATTTTGTAGCTAACTGACAATAACTAAATGATTATTAGACACTAATTGGTTACATTATTTATATTCTCTTTCAATTTAAACATAGTTACTGTAGTCAGTGTTCCAGTTTTATTACTATATTTGTTTTCTACATTATACTTTGTACAAATCATTAATACAAATAGCTATCATAAAGCTGAGTATTGAGGTGAATTAATTTTCCTAAACTTAAGTTTTAGTGTCACATTTCTGCGGTTATGAAGCGTTATGATAAGGTAATGGTAGATTGTTTCCACTGGTCAGCAAGATGGAAACAAGAGCACACGAATATAAGATCATCACCAAAAAAAAAGGAAAGGCCAGAAAAATCTTTACACCCAAGAAGATGGGTGGAATGTAGAATTCTATACCACTAACAGTTGTTGAAGCAGAGTTCATAACTTCTTTTAAAAGGTAATTAAACAGTTGCTTGAAAAAATGAATAGTATAGTGTATCATAGAATCATAGAATGGTTACAGCACAGAAGGAGGTCATTCGGCCCATCGAGCCCGTGCCAGCTCTCTGCAAGAGCACTTCAGCTAGTCCCCACTCCCCCGCCCTTTCCCCATAGCCCTGCAAATTGTTTTCCTTCAGGTACTTCTCCAATTCCCTTTTGAAAGCTGTGATTGAGTCTACCTCCATCACCCTCTCAGGCAATGCATTCCAGATCATAACCACTCGCTGCATAAAAAAGTTTTTTCTTATGTCGCCTTTGGTTCTTTTGCCAATCACCTGAAATTTGTGTCCTCTGGTTCTCGACCCTTCAGCCTTCAGCCAATGGGAACAGTTTCTCTCTATCTACTCTCTCCAGACCCCTCATGATTTTGAACACCTTTATCAAATCTCCTCTCAATCTTCTCTGCTCTAAGGAGAACAACCCCAGCTTCCCTCATCCCTGGAATCATTCTCGTAAATCTTTTCTGCACCCTCGCTAAGGCCTTCACATCCTTCCTAAAGTGCGGTGTCCAGAATTGGACACAGTACTCCAGTTGAGGCCGAACCAGTGTTTTATACAGGTTCATCATAATTTCCACGCTTTTGTACTCTATACCTCTATTCATGAAGCCCAGGATCCCATAAGCCTTTTTAACTGCTTTCTCAACTTGCCCTGCCACCTTCAACAATTTGTGCACATATACCCCTAGGCTTGCTTAAAAACCTGTTACATCTCCAACTTTTTCCAGTTCTGATGAAGGGTCATCTACCTGAAACATTGGGCTGGATTTTGTCAGCCCCGAGGAGGCGGGTATGGAGGCGGGACTGCTGGTAAAGTTGCAGAAAGTGGGGGCTGATGGCAAACCCGTCCCCATCCCACCTCCGTGCCCTTTTGCCAGGAGGCGGGAAGATGTCCTGCTTTGGGTCCCATCTCCTTGAGGCGGGAAAGGGATTAAATCCTTTTAACTGCCTGTTAACAGGTAGTTAACAGGCAGAAAAAAGGATTAGTGCCATTTTACCTTTTCAGGTGAAGGCTTCCCGACCTCGGAGAACCCCGCCGGGTTGGAGGGGTTGAGTAGGAGGTCTGCGGGGGTCGGAGGGGCCTGAAAGTGAGATGTAGAGGTGAGTGATGGGTGCAAGTGTGGAGTGGTAAGTATGTGAGGTGAGTGTTAAGTGTTATAAAATGTTCACTTACCTTTGTATCTGCCTACAGCCTTCAGCCGCGGTGGTTCTGGAGTCCCGACATCTTCATTGTAGATTTCACAGACTGGCTGTTGGATCCTCTGAACCAACAATCATCTGCTTTCCACAAAGTTGAAAGGTTTGATGAGTCCTGAACACAAGGACTCATCAAACTACACAGAATGTCAGTGTTTGACAGCTTCACAGAGCTGTCAAACACTGACATTTCTTCTTTCAAGAAGTCTTGACAGATGGCACGTCAGACGTTGACGTGCTCTGTCAATGACTTCCCCCTAATTGGCCTGCTGAGCCTGCAGGGCAGGCTTAACAAGGCCAATCAGAGGAAAATCCCTCTGGTTGGCCAGAACATGATGGAGGCAGGACTGAGACCCGACAAGCAGTAGTCCCGCCTCCAGCACGTCTCCATTCACAAAATCCAGCCCATTAACTTTGTTTCTCTCTCTACAGATGCTGCCTGACCTGTTGAGTATTTCCAGCATTTTCTGTTTTTATACCCCTAGGTCTCTCTGTTCATGCACCCCCTTTAGGATTGTACCCTTTAGTTTATATGTCCTCTCTTCATTCTTTCTACCAAAATGTATCACTTCGCACTTTTCTGCATTAAATTTCATCTGCCACGTGTCCGCCCATTCCACCAGCCTGTTTATGTCCTCTTGAAGTATGATGAGTAAACTAGGTGGCTTGAAGAAAGAACGAGCTTGCATTTATATAGCATCATTCATGACCACAGGATGTTCCAAAGCGCTTCACAGCTAATGAAATACAGTCACTGTTGTAATGTAGGGAAATGCGGCAGCCAATTTGCACACAGCAAGGTCCCACAAGCAACAACAAGATAAATAACCATATAAACTGTTTGAGTGGTATTGGTTGAGGGATGAATATTAGCCAGGACACCAGGAGAACACCCCTGTTCTTCTTTGAAAAATACCATGGGATATTTTGCACCTACATCTCATCTGAAGGACATCGTCTTTGATAATGTAGCACAGCCTCAGTACTGCACTGACATGTCATCCTGGAGCGGGGATTAAACCCATAACCTTCTGACTCAGAGGCAAGAGTGATACCACTGAGCCAAGGCTACCACGATGTCAGCTTATGTGGAGAAAAACACTGGAACAGACTTGATGGGCCAAATGGCATGTTTCTGTGAAGTAACATTCTGTGATTCATTCACGGAGTTTTGCAACTACACTTCTGGTGTGATATCTTGGTAGGCTCCAATCCAACAACAAGAGTGCAACTTCAAATGGTTAAATGCACATCAGTGGGTTGGTAACAAGACCACCTGAAAAATTCTTACACAATTATTTGATGATTTGTGTCATACTCCTTGTTTCTTGCTCTCTCTGCTCCACATCAACAACTGTTCCTTAAGTCTGTGTACATCTTTTATCTGGAGGTCTCCCTTCCTCAACACCTGTGCCTTGTCACCTACTTCCCTGTCTTGAAAAGTCTCCTAATGACCTTGGTCCCAAAATTGCTCCAGTAGCAAACCCTGTGGTTATGCTGGGATCATGCCAGATGATGAACTCCAGCACTCACATCGTCGGAGTTTGCGGGGTCAGTGTGAAGGCAGCCCATTAGTATGGGGGCAGATGGGTGCACCTTTGGCATTTGGCTGCCCGATACTGGTAAAAACTTCAGTATTCACATACCTTTGGAGGGGAGGAGGATTGCCCTAGCCTTCTCCAACCCAGCACTCGTTCAATTGGCCCCTAAGAACGGGAGCTGATTCAAAAAATTGGTACCTTTTGGGAGACCAGGCCAATTGCCTGGCCTGAACCCCACTGGTGAAGTCCACGTATGCCCTTGTAGAGGTTGATACTTCTCCACTCACTCAGCGTACCAACCACTACACAATGCCATGATTTGGTGGCGGAGTAGGAGCAGGAACTCCCAGCTGAGGGAGTCCCTGCCCCTGGCTTTGCCCCCAGGACACTAACAGAACCGTCACAGAAATTCAGCTCCTTCTCTCTGACCGTGCTTTAGCCCTCCCCCCTTTCTCCCTCCAACTCAGTATCCATTTTTCGTCCACCACTCTGTAAAATGCACTGGGATGTCTCTCTATATGTGAGGGACACTCTAGAATTGCAAGCTGTTATCGTCTGCACTTGAGTATTATAATTTGTAAGACAGAGACACCATTTCATAAACATTCCCACACCAAGACTGCCAGTGGATAGTCCATTTTCAAATGGAGTGGTTACCAGTTCAAATTGGTGGACATTTTGCTGCTGTAGTTGTGAAACAGCAATGCTCCAAACCACTGTACAACAATTCACACATGAGCTTTATTAATAGCACAGTAACTCGACTCAACCAGTCTATAAAACCTGACACAGCTCTTAAATGAAGAGTCAGCCCTGACTCCAGATGTAGTTTAAAAAAAAACATTGCTTCAAGTCCATTGAAATGTGTTGTGTATTTGTGTGGTACTTTCACAAGTGTCAGTATTATTTGCAGTTAACATTACTTTGGTATTTCAGGATTCCTTTTAGATACGTGTAGCATGTTTGTGCTTTTAGACAGATTAAGGGTAGACTTTTATTTTAACTGCCTGGTCAGTAATCTGGCAGGACCGATCGCATGCCTTTTATAGATACTGCCTGATTTTCAATCCATTGAAATAAACAGAATGTACAGGGCATGAGATCTGCCCCACCAGACTTTCGGCCAGATGGTGAATACAAAAATCTAAACCCTCGTGTTGTTCCCAATAACCTTTGACCACACCTAGTCTCATTTTGGTTGTCCAAATACTTTGCACTGACTCTTCACACAGAGATATAAAATTGGCACGATGATCTCACACATCATGTGATAAATATGTCAGCAACTTGTTACTCTGTGGCCAAGTGGCTGAGGTTGAAGGTCAGATATTTCACAAATACATCTCCACTTCAGCTAGGATGACATTCATTTTCAAGCCTCACTAATCCCGCCAGAGTTTTAATAAATCACTTTAAAACTTCCCCCGTAGAATATTTAGCATTAACTATTCAATAGGTGTAACTTGAGAACTTTATCACTCATGTGACATAAAGTCACTCGGATTAAGAGCACAGGTCGTAGAATTAGGTGGGCAGGTGTGCCACATTTTGTGGTGAAGAGATTTGAAAGTTTTCAGACACCTGCAATCGAACAACAGCATGAGCATTATTTTACCCAGATTGCTATGCAAATTGGTTCCACAGATTTCATGCGGGTAATTTTTAACTTCACCGCCTTGATTTCAATGGAAAAAATCAGGCAGTTTCTACAACGGACGGCAAATCATTCTGCCAGGCTACTGCCCAGGCAGCAAAGTTGAAAATGACCCCCCATGTGTTTTACAACACCTCTCCCCATTAGTGTACCTCACCAGCATAATACAGGGTCATAAAATAAAAACAGAAAATGCTGGAAATACTCAGCAGGTCAGCCAGCATCTGTGGAGAGAGAAACAGTGTTAACCTTTCAGGTCGATGACCCTTCGTCACAATTGGAAGAAGTTAAAGATTTACTAGTTTATAAGGAAGAACAGAGGCAGGGAAAAAAGGGGGGGATGAAAGAACAAAAGGGAAGGTCTGTGAAAGGGTGGAGGGCAGGAATGATTAAATGACAAAAGGGATGATAGTGCAAGGCAAAAGGGGATGGTAATGGGACAAGTAAAGAAACAAAAGATGGGTCTAGAGGAGCTGTAAATAGGAACAGCAGAACCATTACTAGCACCTGCTGTCCGAAAAATAGGAGCAGCGGATATGATCTGAAATTGTTGAACTCAATTATTAAGTTCAGAGGGTTGTAAAGTGCCTAATCGAAAGATGAGGTGCTGTTCCTCGGGCTAAGACAGGGCCATGACTGTTTTAACTTTTAATAACAATTTATTTTCTTATAACCCCAGTTTTGCTTACAGCTGTAATTTCACTTACAGCAAAGTGCTCAGAATGGGAATTCCTTTAGAGATTCTAATGGTGCTCCATGATTTAAAGAAGGAAGGCACTTCATGAGGGGACAAGAAAGGCAGGTGAAGCTATACCTTAGGCATATTGTGCATGCCTGTTATTAGCCAAGAATCCACATTTGTGGACCCAGACAGACTTTCCTGGGTATACCGGTGTAGGCCTGCCTTCACATAACTAAAATGAGAAGTCGCACAACACCAGGTTATAGTCCAACAGATTTATTTAAAATTACAAGCTTTCGGAGCTGTCGCCCCTTCGTCAGGTAAAGTTACTGTGAGAGAATCTATCAGAATTCACAGAATATAAACACAGAGTTTGGCAAATGTTGCCTGTGGTGGTTGGAAGGATCAGTGCCTTAAAGATTTAATGATGCGGAGATGCCGGTGTTGGACTGGGGTGGACAAAAGTGAAAAGTCGCACAACACCAGGTTATAGTCCAACAGTTTTATTTGAAATCACAAGTGAAATCACAAACTCTGTGTTTATATTCTGTGAATTCTGATAGATTCTCTCACAGTAACTTTACCTGACGAAGGGGCGACAGCTCCGAAAGCTTGTAATTTTAAATAAATCTGTTGGACTATAACCTGGTGTTGTGCGACTTCTCATTTTTGTCCACCCCAGTCCAACGCCGGCATCTCTGCATCATGACAACTATTCACATAAATATGCAAGCTTCTGAAGGCTGACCTACAGATAAGCTCTACCACTGGGACCATTCTTCTCCTTGGTGTTAAGGTCACTGCTACATTAAATCTTTAATTGTTTCTCTGCCGAGGTGTGATAAAAGGCAGTCAGAAAGATTAACTGTAGTCGTCTGACATTGTACGCTACACAGGCATTGTTCTCTGTCTATATATGCTTTGCCAATTCGTATTCCTTCACTTCACCTGACAAAGGGACAGCAGCTCCGAAAGCTTGTGATTTCAAATAAAACTGTTGGACTATAACCTGGTGTTGTGCGACTTTTCACTTTTGTCCACCCCAGTCCAACACCAGCATCTCCGCATCATTAAATCTTTAAGGCACTGATCCTTCCAACCACCACAGGCAACATTTGCCAAGTTAGCCAATTAGCTGTCCACACATGCATCAACTGGCAGACACCATATTTGCAAGGGATAACATGTTCATCACTTTCCTTGTGTAAACCAGGCATCAGCTTGACAGGGCACAGTACTTTTCCTTGGTGCCAGAGTTTCTATGAGTGCAGAGCATCATATTGCCATCTGGCTAGCAAGTTCTTGTTCCTTTTCTGTAACTTCCGCCTCACCTGTGCACTGTGCCTCAACCGGTTCTATTTCCTTAAGTTCACTAAGTGCATCCACCAGGGTCTGTGTAGCTGCTTACAAACTTCAGTGACAATGGCACAGACGTGTATCATGCTACTGCCTTGCTCCAGGCCACTGGTAGTGCTGACAGACTGCTGTTCCAGGCTTCAGTTATAGTAAAAGGACAAGTGTTATACTGGCAGCTTCTCAACAGAGATTGCATTGTAAGATACTGTATGTAATGTTTGCATGCTTGTGTGCTTGCCTGTGTTGGAGTGAGTGAGAAGGAGTCAAGACTTGATAGCAGGATGGTACTAGCCTGGAACTTGGGGGAGATCTTCTGCTTCACCTTTCCCTGTTTGTTCCATGCTGTGATGTTCTGGGATATCCACGCTGGCCTCCTCCAAAGGAGTCAAGGGTCATTGGTTTCTGAGTCCTTCTGCAGATGCGGCCTATTCCCTTGAAATTTGTGCCATCTTACTATGCAAGCAGAAAAGTAGTCTCAAATGCAAGTTGAAGGTGCACAGGCACAGTAGCAGACAAAGCTTTGTGTACCAGGAGCACATACTGGGAATTTGAGCATTAAAGACAAATTCACTTCAGTGAAAGAGAAGATTTACTTCCTATTTAACAGAGAAAATAATATACTGGCCTCCGGAGACCAAATCCTTGGTAAAATAGTTGAGTTGGGAAAGAGCATACAGCCTCACTGTGGGTAGGAGTCCATATAATCTCTATTGGTCTAGTTGGGAGGGTAATGCAGGGGTTTATTGCTTTGTGTTTCTCCAATCCCTGGCAGTCCAGTGGGATGTGATTGTGTAAACATGTTGTAGATATGATTCTATCAAATCTCTGATCATCTATTAGGAGGGTGATATGCAACCCAGGAGGTGTGTCTGTCAGAAGGTAGGAAGCATCAGGATAGGGATGATCGTTAATCTCTACCCAAGCTTTTTGTCATAGGTAGAATCATGTAACTTCACTTATGCAAAAAAGTTTTCAATCTGAGTCGCAAATGAATGGTTGTTTTACCCCAGGCTCAATAACAAAAACATATTATAATGTTACACAATAGCTTTGTGTTTCCTTTGTGGCTCGAGAAGAATTATTGCCATTTCATAATTTACATACCACAGACTGTATATGCAGATTTAGAGGATCTAAATTTTGAGAGTTCCAAAATTAAATATGAATTTGAAATCTGAACACGCATCCTAAACTGATACAATACCTTTGAATTTCACTAGGAATTAATATTTTCTATGTAGAACTTGGCTTCAGTTATATTATTTTCATTATCTTGATGAGAATGTCTGCAGGTAAAAGGATCCAGTTAATCATTGAAAAAAAATTGTATCAGTGTTTATGAGGGACCCAGTCTTGAAGTTTTGTTTAATTGTACAATGTTGGGACGAGAGATTTTATACAATTAAGTGGATTATGCAATTAACTGACTAGAGGGTCAACCTCAGCTCTCAGTGCTTTAGCATAAATATTCACTTTCCTGTATTCAGTCAGCTACTTCTAAAGAACACAAAGAAAATAGCACAAAGTACTGAAATAACAAAGCATTTTGGTGTCCAACTGATATAATTATTGCATGCTGACATTTAAATTCACGAGAAAACACATTCTGCTGTACTCTTTTTTTCAGAGCGGTATAAAATTTCAGTGGTATCTGAGGGTGGAAATCGATCCGAGAGCAAATGCTTTCTGGAAATATACAACTTATGCATATCAGCATGTTCAAATAAGCAAATTGTAAGAAATAATAGGAGAAAATCAGAACCTTAGAGGCCAAGACAATTAAGTGTTATGTGACTAATGCTGCATTTATGTTGGAGAACCATTTCCTGAAGATTTGGAATTTATAGACCATTAAGAGTTGTTGAGAGGAAATTAAGTGCTTGGTCTAAAAGAGAAAAAGCAAGCTTCTTGGAGGCTGCTTTATTATTTTATCAGCCCACATTTATGACATACCAACTTCTTTACACAGAGCATGGTGGGAATATGGAATTTGCTGCCAAATGGAGTGGCTGAAGCAAAGAGCATTGACACATTTAAGGGGAGGCTTGATGCATACGTGAGGGAAAGAGAATAGAGGAACATGGGTGGGAAGCAGTTATTAGAGGGGGAGGAGGCCAGCGTGGAGTATAAACACCGGCACAGACGAGTTGGGTTAAATGGCCTGTTTCTGTTCTGTAGATTCTATGTAATTCTATACCGTTTTTGCCAGTAAATTAGCTGAACAACTGTGGGGCCAATCAAATAGCAGAGTTTTTTTTTCAAAGTCATTCCCTCCCACTTCCAAAATAGATGGCTGAAGCAGGGAGGCAGGAAAAAAATGTAGTAAATTATTTTAAACTCAGACTAAAAGAAAGGTTGGAGTAGACAGTGAAGAATATATTAGTTAGAAAAAAAGCACAAGTGAAGTTAAACAACAACAACAACTTGTATTTATATAGCGCCTTTAATGTAGTAAAACGTCCCAAGGGGCTTCACAGGAGTGTTATAAGATTAAAAAATTGACACCGAGCCACATAAGAAATTAGGGCAGGTGACCAAAAGCTTGGTCAAAGAGGTAGGTTTTAAGAAGCGTCTTAAAGGAGGAAAGAGAGGTAGAGAGGTGGAGAGGTTTAGGCAGGGAATTCCAGAACTTTGAGCCTAGGCAACAGAAGGCACGGCCACCAATGGATGAGCGATTATAATCAGGGATGCTCAAGAGGGCAGAATTAGAGGAGCTCAGGTATCTCGGGGGGGTTGTGGGGCTGGAGGAGATTACAGAGATAGGAAGGGGCGAGGCCATGGAGGGATTTGAAAACAAGGATGAGAATTTTAAAGTCGAGGCGTTGCTTAACCGGGAGCCAATGTAGGTCAGCGAGCACAGGGGTGATGGATGAACGGGACTTGGTGCGAGTTAGGACACGGGCAGCCAAGTTTTGGATGACCTCAAGTTTACGTAGGGTAGAATGTAGGAGGCCAGTCAGGAATGCGTTGGAATAGTCAAGTCTAGAGGTAACAAAGGCATGGATGAGGGTTTCAGCAGCAGTTGAGCTGAGGCAGGGGTGGAGACAGGTGATGTTACAGAGGTGGAAATAGGCGGTCTTTGTTATGCTGCGGATATGTGGTCAGAAGCTAATTTCCGGGTCAAATATGACACCAAGGTTGCGAACAGTGTGGTTCAGCCTCAGGGAGATGTTAGGGAGAGGGATGGAGTCAATGGCTAGGGAACGGAGTTTGTGGCGGGGATCGAAAACAATATTTAATTGGAGAAAATTTCTGCTCATCCAGAACTGGATGTCGGACAAGCAGTCTGACAATTTAGGGACCGTGGCGGGGTCGAGAGAAGTGGTAGTGAGGTAGAGCTGGGTGTCATCAGCGTACATGTGGAAACTGATGCTGTGTTTTCGGATGATGAGAAATAGGAGGGGGCTAAGGGTAGATCCTTGGGGGACACCAGAGGTAACGATGCAGGGAGCGGGAAGAGAAGCCGTTGCAGGTGATTCTCTGGCTACGATTAGATAGATAAGAATGGAACCAGGCCAGTGCAGTCCCACCCAGCTAGACGACGGTGGAGAGGCGTTGGAGGAGGATGGAGTGGTCAACCGTGTCAAAGGCTGCAGACAAATCAAGAAGGATGAGGAGTTTTGTGTTTATTTTGGAAGTTTATGGCTAAGAGTGCAGTAATAAAGTTATTACTAATGTTTGAATAGCCCCATTACTGTAATATTAGCATTATTTCAGTGCCACAGTGTGTAAGCTGTAAATTTGCAAAACTGGTCATACAAGGGGAGACAGGGATACCCTTGGACCTATCGGGAAGCTAAGGGTTAATTACTGTAAACATACATTGACCTTGAAAACACATCAACTAATTCACTCCACGTAAATTCATTTTTGCCACGCACACACAACTATCAGCCACCAACCCGAGACACAATCACGTACTTGAGTTTCCTAGGTTAAACTCCAAAGAAAGCAAGCAAGCCTTTGCCCAAAGTCTCCGACGCCTGGAAGAGTCTAATTATTACCCTATGAGAACAAAATGTTAGGAATGAAGTGTTTATGTTTCCCAACTGATTACTGAAACAGAATTTATTACAGCTCATTAAAAAATTGTTCAAAGACTTGCTGCTGATTTGTGTCTTTTTTTCCCCCTCATTTTTTTTCTTCTTTCATTTCCAGCATGTAACAAGAAGATTTTACATGTTGGCTAGCTGCCTGATATAATTTCATAGTTTCATGCAATTTTACAGATATTTGAAAAAAAAAAATGCAGTATTTTAATGACCCCTTTCCTCTATTTCAGGATTAAGCAGGCTAAGGTTTCTGTCAAAACTCTTTAAAATTATGGAGGCACACTGTCCCTATGCAAACATGATTAACTCTTCCTGTAATATTCCGTACAGCTTTTATCAATTATAACAATGACCTTTTCCACTAACAAACTGACTGCTCAACCTGTTGCCATCTTTACTCATTGGGTCATGACACTGCATCTTAGAGTCTGTATTGACTGGTTAATGAATTGACAAATGCTTCAGCACCATAGGGCCACATTAGGTCAGGCATATACATAATCACCTCTGATTTAATGACTTACAATCATTATGTTTTACAATTTACAATGCTGATGCTTATCACTTGAGTGTGTACATCCATATTTATATTTTGATTGTTTTTAGCCCAAATGGAAATCCAGTATGTGAATTTGTTAAAAAGGAGACTGTCTTCATCACTAGGGAGGGAGAAGAACCAGAAGATTTATAATGATTATTATATGATTCAAGGAAATGTTTTGACAAGATTTATGGCATTGTTTGGCAAACAAACAGAGATGTTACAACAGGGGTTCCTTTTCATCTCCAATACCCTCTGTAAACTGACATACATGGGGGTAGATCTTCCACATGCCTCTGGGGAGAAACAGGGTGGTAGTCCCCCAAAATGGTGGAAAAAATTTCACCCGCTCCTGATCCGTCTGATGCCAACTTCGAATGGGCCTACTGTTGGATGACCGGGTTGCCCACCTGAGTCAGGCAGTAGGCCCTTTTAGTATGCAAATCGTGGTCCGACGATGTGCATAGGACCCCAGTTACCATTGTAGGACACTACTGGGCAGAGCTTGCGCTGTGCACGCTCTACACAATATCAGCTGGTGGTCCAGCTGAAGAGGAGCCCAGTAGGTAAGATATCATTTATTTTTGTAGGGCTGGATGGAGCAGGAACGCTTCACAATAACAACCTGGGCCACTGCCTCACCGGGTTCGGCCCTCTCCTGAGAACAGATCTCCACATCCCCCGGACATACCTTCTTCCAGCTTGAAGTCCAACTGGGCAAGAGTCAGCGTGTTGATAATGAGTGATGTCTGATCTCTGCCCATTTTGCACACAATGTGCATTTTCTGTTTGCTTTTGAATAGGTACCAGCAGCTTTTGTCAGAAATAGGTGGGAATGTTATTAAAATGTTTAAATGTACAAGATGTGATATAATTAAGAGGTGCAAACCATTGTACTCTTGAAGTACATTAGTTCTTAATTGTGCCCTATAAATTCAGCATCCAGCCTTGGCACTTCTAAACAGAAAGTTACTTAAAGGGACAGCCAGAAATGTACAGGTGTGATTTAATACCGATTATTGTCAGTTTTATTTCTGTTATTATGCTGCGCTGTAGACAACTCTGTGGATGAACGGGTTATATAGGGCAACTTTGGTGTTGTCCAAGTTTGCTAACCCTATGCCCACTTAGAGTAATGCGTGTCTATGGGAATTCTTCCTTATTTTTGTAGGTGAATGCTCATTTTCTTGGTGGCAGTCATAAAGTCTTTGGGGGAGAAATTCATTATAGCCCCGTTTGGGGCGATAAATTTTAAAAGTTGAGAAAATTAGCGCCAGGAGCTAATGTTTCTAAACTTTAAAAAAATTCGGTTTTGCGCTCCAAGAAGCAAGTGGAACGCTAAATCAAACACTCCACTTCCTTCTGGGAGCGCAATCGGCAGCAGGCGGGGCGGAGACTTCAGCAGCGCTGCACACTGGGCCGAGCAGCACTGCCGCGTTCAAAGGCTCCTTCCCCCCCTTAAAGGGAAGGGCCTTTGCTGCAGGCTCTGCAATAGAAACAGTACCTACCTGGACCACCAAGGCAGCCGCGATCCCACGCGATCAGCCCAGCACTCAAGCAGAGTGCCGGGCTGATCGATCGCGGGCAGGAACCCGCGAAAAAAATGGGAACAAGAAAGGTAAGTTTTTTTTTACTTACCTCGGCCACCTCGCCTTTAATTATCGCCCCTGAAGCGGCTGGCCGCCCGATGCACGCCTCCTGCAGCTGTCGGTGTTTTCGACCGGCGCTGCTGCAGGGGACGGAAGTCAATTTTGGGTCAGGGGCGCTACCGGGGCGATGTGCACGGCGATGACGTCACAATCTCCGAGCGAAGGAGAACGGGGCGCAACACCGTAGCGCCGCCGCAAAACTCCCGCCGAATATGGCAGGAGTCAATGTCAGGGCCGCGCCCGGTCGCAAAGCCATTTGTGCCCCTTTCAGGCAGTGCATTCCAGATCACAACAACTCCGAGTGTAAAAAAAACCTCCTCATCTTGCCTCTGGTTCTTTTGCCAATTACCTTAAATCTGTGTCTTCTGGTTATTGATCCTTCTGCCACTGGTAACAGTTTCTCTTTATTTACTCTATCAAAACCCTGCTTAATTTTGATTACCTCTATTAAATCTCCTCTTAACCGTCTCTGCTCTAAGGAGAACAACCCCAGCTTCTCCATGTAACTGAAGTACTGCATCCCTGGGACCATTCTAGTAAATCTCCTCTGCCCTCTCTCTAAGGCCTTGACATCCTTCCTAAAGTGCTGTGCCCATAATTGGACACAATACTCCAGCTGGAGCCTAACCAGTGATTTGTAAAGGTTTAGCATAACTTCCTGGCTTTTGTACTCTATGCCTCTGTTTATAAAGCCAAGGATACCGTATGATTTTTAACAGCCTTTTCAACTTGAGCTGCCACCTTCAAAGATTTGTGTAGCTACACCCCCAGGTCTCTCTGTTCCTGCACCCCCTTTAAAATTGTACCATTTAGTTTATATTGCCTCTCCTCATTCTTCCTAACAAAATGCAATACATCACACATCTCTGCATTAAATTGCATCCACCATGTGTCTGCCCATTTCACTAGTCTGTCTATGTCCTCCTGAAGTCTATCACTATCCTCCTCTCTGTTTACTACATTTTTAAGTTTTGTGTCATCTACAAACTTTGAGATTATTCCCAGTATACCCAAGTCCAGGTCATTAATATATATCAAAAAGAGCAGTGCTCCTAATACCGACCCCTGGGGATACCACTCTATACCTCCCTCCCTGAAAAACATTTGATCACCACTATTCTGCTTTCTGTCTCTTAGCCAATTTCATATCCACGCTGCCACTGCCCCTTTAATCCCATGGCTTTCAATTTTGCTAACCAGGTTTATTATGTGGTACTTTATCCAACGCCTTTTGAAAGTCCATAAACACAACATCAACCACACTACCTTCATCAACCCTCTCCGTTACTTCATCAAAGAACTCAATCAAGTTAGTCAAACATAATTTGCCTTTAATAAATCCGTGCTGACTTTCATTTATTAACCCATATTTTTCCAAGTGTCAATTAATTTTGTCTCGGATTACTACCTCTAAAAGTTTCCAGACCATCGGCGTTAGGTTGACTGGCCTTTAGTTTCCGGGTTTATCCCTCTCCCCTTTTTTGAACATGGATGTAATATTTGCAATCCTCCAGTCCTCTGGAACCTGTTGGAAGATTGTGGCCAGAGTCTCCACTATCTCCAACCTTACATCCCTCAGCAACCTAGGATGCATCCCATCCGACCAGGTGACTTTTCTACTTTGAGCACTGCAAACCTTTAAAGTACCTCCTCTTTATCTATTTTTATCCTATGCAATTTCTCTACTACCTCCTTCTTTGCTGTGACATTGGCATTATCCTCTTCTTTAGTAAAGACTGGTGCAAAGTACTCATTTAGTACCTCAGCCATGCCCTCTGCCTCTACAAGAAGATCTCCTTTTTCATCCCTAATTGGCCCCATCCTTCCTTTGATTACCCTTTTACTATTTATATGCTAATAAAAGACTTTTGGGTTCCCTTTTGTGTTACCAGCTAATTTATTCCTATACACCCTCTTTGCCCCTCTTATTTCCTTTTTCAGTTCTCAGCTGTACTTTCTGTATTCAGCTTGGTTCTCTATTGTATCATGAGCCTGGCATTTATCATAAGCCTCCTTTTTCTGTTTCATTTGACGCTCTATAATCTTTAGTCATCCAGGGAGCTCTAGTTTTGGATGCTTTTCGCCCTCATGGGAATGTGTCTATACTCGAACTCTCTCCTCTTTGAAGGCCTCCCATTGCTCATTTACTGTTTTACCTGCCAATCTTTGATTCCAATCCACCTGGGCTAGGTCCCCTTTCAACTCGCTGCAATTAGCCCTCCTCCAGTTGAGTATTTTCACATTTGATTGTTCCTTGTCCTTTTCCATAACTACTTTAAACCTAAATCTAAATCTTGGCAGGAATTTTGCCGTGCTCAGAGTGCGGGTTTGGAGGCGGGTCCGCTGTCAAAATCACAAAGATTGACAGCAGGTCAGTATCCCACTCTAAACCTGCCTCCTTTTCAGTTTCCCAAGTGTCGGGTCTGTCATCCCTGAACAGACCCAACACCAAGCGGTGGGTCAGCAACTTTAGATACTTAAAAGCTTGTTAAAAGGTACTTAAGCAGCATTTTCCTATGTACTTACCATTTTACCAGGTATTTAACGAGGTTCCTGGAGAGCGGGTATCACGTCAGGTAAGTATTCTCAATGACTCTCCATTGCTGTGAATAGGTGACAGCTGCAAAAGTAGTATAAAACCTACCATTTCACAGTCGCACACTTCCCAATCTTAGAAGTTGGAGCCTTCATGATTTGGAACCCACTTTTGAGCTTTATGCAGTTTGGAAGTGTTTGGAGTAAACTCTCTATCCATTGTCACCTCCTTGGAGCAAGCTCTCTCACCATTGACAGATCGCTTCTGTCATCTCAACTTCAGCTGTCACCTATTCCAGCAGCATCGGTGCCCTTGAAAAAATCTCACCTTGGTTCTCAGAATCCCACCACGATCAGCCCCAACACCAACATCACCAGGCACACCAACAGCACCAACAACAACACCAACCTTCTCCGCAATCAACTGATGCTGCACAGGACACAGGGCATCAGCACCCAAGCACATGGCTGCCAGGGAGGCCAGCAATGGCCTCACCATGGCCAGATTTACTTCACTTGATGCTGTACACCCTGGTTGCCACATGATGCGCCAGGTTGGCACCATCCCACACCAGCACCATAATGCATCCCTACAAAGTCCAAGCCATTCCTTTCACACTCATCACCATTGTGGGGGGGGGGGGGGGGGGTACTCTTATGTCTCACCATTCACTGCAACTCACTAAGCCACTTCCAAAGGTGCACACAAATCTGTCCAAGAACGCAAAGTGTTGACAATAAAGATTTCAATGTTTGACACCACAGCATCAGAAACTTCACATGAACATTGGATAAAACACCCAAGTGCCTACCACCCTTGCGTGTTGTTAGTTGACATGATTGCACTAGGATGAGGGTGAGTGTGAGGGGTGGCTAGTGAGATGGGAAGTGATAATGTAGATAGAGAGGGATGGGTGGAGGTGCAAGGTAAGTTGGTGTGAGTAAGGATGTGCAGGAGTAGGGTAGGGAAGGCAGAGTGATGGGGATGTGATGAGAGGCACAGCAGGATGAGGCTGAGTGTGGCTTTGCAGTAACATTTTGTGAGCTACTGAGATCATTGAAAGGTTTGCACCACTGCAGCCTGGTCCTCCTGACGACATCTCTGCTTGTGTCCTCCTGTGCAATGTGCAACCAGGCTGCGTTGGTCTCCTGGGGAGTTCTCTTCCACCCATTGGAAGGGAAGCAAACCTCCCTGCGTACTGTGACTCCCTCCATAAGCATATGGAGGGAGTAATGGGAGAGCCTGGGTGGAGCTGTACACCTTTATGCAGTGCTGGTCAGTGTTTGCAGCACCTCAATGCTGTAGAACACTGACAGCAGAACTGTCAAAATCAATTTGGACATGGCCCCTTTAAGGAAACCAGCTGATGACATGTCATTAAATGACGTCATCTGACCCGCTTCCTTTTAATTGGCCGGGAACCTCGCAGAGCGGGTTTAACAAGCCCAATCAATGGAAAATTCTTCTCACAGAGCGGGATGGAGCCGGGAGCGGGGTCGTAACCCGGCACCTACCTCGGCTGCATTGAGCCCGCCTCAGTAGGTGAAATCGCAGCCCTTGTCTTTGTCTTGTTATGTGCAATCTTCTCCTGCAAAACCAATGGAAGACACAAATACCGATGTTTCACAGTGCTGTCCACATGTGTTGTCACCACACAAAAATGCATCAAGCAGGTACAATACAAAGAAGGAGCAGTCAGGGCTGCAGGAGTTGAAGATGCCAGTAAAAGAGATGTTGTTGGGAAAGGGACATGCTGGGAAGTTTACCCAGGGGAAAACGAGGAATTATGGGAAATTGTAAAAACAGTAAAATTGCATGAGTGGCAGGGAATGGTTCATCCCAATCATAGTTAATACATTGGATTGCAATGAGGTTACAGTGGGTTCACCTACTTTGACATGCCTGGTGAAGTCATTAAACTTCTTCTGGGACTGTAGCCAGGATGGTTACACGGTGCTGCTGTAATTGACATTCTCCATCACCTTCTGCCAAACACCCTCATCCATCCTGCAGCCCACCCGCTGACTGTCATGGAGGACAGAAAAATCTGCTGCACTTGCTGGAGCAAAATATTAATGACCTCTTCATGAAAGGGGCCCGCGACTGCTGGAAGACATATTTCAGACTTTACCTTTTCCCCAAATACTGCAGCAATGCCCCTTTAAATTGTTGAAGGATTTTAGGCCTGGTGGACAAGCAACCAATAATAGGCTTTAGTCATGCCTGGTGCTTGTATGCAAATATGTGGAAAGCAGAAATACAGGTAGCTTCAATATTACTCTTGTCAGGTGCAGCGAAACATTACACACCCAACATAAGCCAGGATGGAGGGCCACAATGAAAATTGGCTCCATAAAGGCCCTTTAAAAGTGCTTTTACTTTTTTATTCCAGTTCGGGGAGAGCAGTTTCTGTGCAGCACTCTCCTCGATTTGCATATCTCTCTGTCGGCCTGATGGGCTCTGCTGTGCAATACAGAGGTCTGATTGTAGAAGAGTGCAGCCATGCAGGACTGGCTTCCCATGGTTAGCTTACAGGAACCACATTTTCATGGGAATATGATGCCATACGTTCTCTACATTAGGTTGTTTATATTTAGGAATGCAGCCAATGGGGAGAGAACCACACATCTGGCATTGACTGCACTTGCCTCACGTAAAAGCACCTTTAAGTATCTTATTGTATGCAGTCTTTGGGCACCCTACCATTAAAAAAATATTGATGCGTTGACGAGGATTCAGAGAAGAGTGATAAGACTAATACAGGGACCCGACTGTAATAGCGGGGCGTTGAACGGAGCATTATGTTCAGTTTCTGCTATTTTTTGAACTTAAAAGTTGATTTTATAAACCTGGCATTGTGATAAATAGAAATATGTCCCAAACTATTTCCCTTCACCTAAAGAAAACGTGCTCATGTGACCAATTCCATCAGGTAGGTGGGAGTCAATCAATGTTCCCTCTAATTTTTTGGGGGCCACGCGGCCCATTCAAAATTCCGTGCATGCGTGGTTTTTCCCTTTAAAAGCTGGCTGCGCGGGACCTTCAGAGCAGTTTAAAGGAAAGATGGTTGGGTCGATGTGAACGCTAAAGCAGCACTCACAAGCAGCTCACCAGTCAAGGGTTTGCGGGGGGGGGGTGGGGGTGGCAGGAAATCCAGTGGCTCTGCTGAGGACCTGAGCAGAAGTAAAGAGTGAAAAGGGGGGCAGGCTGCACATAACAAGACAGAGGCAAGATTCACTGAGTGCTGCTGTATCCTGATTAGAAAATCCGAGTGTTCGGAAAAATCTCAGCATTCATCCATTCTGAAATGCTGCGAAAAGAAGGCAGCTAACTTACCTGCTAGCACTTCTAAAGGTGGCGCCACCATATGCAAATTCCCAGTCTACAATTTGCTGAGTCTCTCCTAATTCGCAAATCCGAGTGTTGAGGAAAAATCTTAGCATTCGCCCGTTCTCATTTAGGTAGAATTTGAATTCGAAGAGTGAAATCCTATTATCTTTCACCATTTTTTCTTTTGTTCAGAAATAAAATAGACGGGTATATAATGTATTGAATGGTGTAGATAAGTGAATCCAAAAAAATACTTTTAAGGTTAGCCAGGCCAGTAGGGCATATATTTAAATTAGTGAAAAGTAAATTTAAAAGAGATCTTCAAAAAATGTCTTTATTTAAAGAGTGATTAAATAAATGGCATGATCTACTTGGAATGATCTAACAGGTAAGCAATGAAATGAAAGATGTTAGAGGAGTTAAAGATGCAGTTGGATGATCTATTGGGTGAGTTGAAATACCAGAGGGATGACCTTGATGGGCCAAATGGGCCTTGACTTTTTCTTCCATTTTCCGATTACATTAAATTATCCAACTTCACCTATTTACAAGTTCCACCAAACAGACAATAGAATATATTTGAGAAAATGTCTTTAAATATTCTATACACTCTTCTCAGAATAAATTTATAAATTGCGTTTTGGCCCAAATACTTTTTTTTCCAGACAGCTTCACTTTTTATTATAACTGGAATTGGAAATTTATAGTGAATTAAAATCAATACATTAATTACAAAGAAATTAAAATTTAAAAATGTGAATCTTAGCTCAAACCAACAGAAAAATCAAACTACTGGTTCATTTAAATTAGTTTCAGTAGTTATTTAAGATTAGAATATTTATAAAAGTTTTGTTAAATGAGTGAAATACTCAGTAATTTTGACTCTTAGCTCACTTGGGCCATGCTCAGTTTAAGTTTAAAAAAAAATCAACCACCGTTTGTTCCACTAATATAAGTTGAACATGAAACTGCCAGAAAGGAATGACGTGTTTTCCTGGGGGTAGTGCGTGTAAATTCCCTTTAATTGTAACTACTGCTTCAAATGTTATTTTTATGGAGATGTGTGCACAGGGTTACGCGGTAGAATGGACCACTAAATATTCTGCAATTATTTTTGTGGTGAAATCAAGGGTAATGTTTTCCTTTGCATTTCTATATTTTATATGTGGATGAGATCAAAAGCAATCATATGGTACATGACATCCCCTGTTTTGTCTTAAAGTAGACTGGCAAAGTTCAGTTTTATTTTTCTAAATGGATTCACGTTGCTATATGTCAAATTAAAATCGCTAATGCACAAAAACTTAAATGTAGTCAAATGCTGTGGCATTATGTAGTTTTAATTTTCTTTTGTCACAGCGCACGATAGGATGGAAAATGTGAGTCACTTGGTTCTAAAGAGGAAAAGAAAAGCATTTATATTTATCAGATGTTTGTAAACTTTAGTCTTCTCTTACATTTAGTGTATTAATCTCAATCAAGCTCCAGTCCTGGGTTCAGTTTTTGGGTAGTGTACAGTTTAGAACGCCTTCTACTCTGTCCCAGCAATGACCTTTAACCCAATGCCCACAAAAGCACCCTTCACCATATCAGGATGACATTTTTATTGCTGCATCAATTATGTTTATGACTTCCTTGAGTGAGATTGCTAATCAGAGTCAATTAATATTTTTTCAATTCCTCAGTACCACTCGATGAGCAGAAAATTCACCAAAAAATATAAAGTAAAAAACAGTAAGGAAATTGCTGCTTCTCGTGGTCTAGTTAACCCAAAGTTCTGATGGATATATTGGAGGGCAAATGTCTGCACCACTCGCGGATCATATGGGACCTATTGACTATTGCACATATAAGATTGTTTGTGGCCCTGTTGAAGAATGTACAATGTTGTGTTTACATAAAGCAGAAACCTCACAATGAATTTATTATTCCCTTGCTTAACTTAAGCTACCTAGTTTTTCAACCTTATCATCAGCTCGGCTTCTGATTTAAGAGCTTTAAGAGGGCTGGAAATTATTGTCAGTATGATTTTACTGTTATATGCTATGGGATACTGTGAAGTACGTCTTATCAGAAAAGCAGGATATTTCACACTACTTCGTAAAACCAGATCCCCTTTTACCTCACTCCATCCCAACCCCACAAAAAATGCCACATGAAACCTTCCACTTGTACTGATGGGAAAATCTAAAGTATCTGTATTACAGAGCCACTTCAAGTAAAAGTTGTTTCGTAATAGCCTAGACTGAGGGTGCTGTGAATTCCACCATGTTTAAAATGTAGGGCAGATTCCATAGCAACAAAGAACTGAGCAAGCTTGCTGTATTTTCTGGCCAAGGAAGGTCCGTATAAGCCAGCAATAATGGAAAACAGCATACCTGGCTTGGATGGTAGACTGCACATTCAGAAATGGTGGCAGGTGGCATACCAGGTGATGCATTTACATCACTGCTCCAGTATTGCTGCATCCAGTCTAGGTACCAGGGAAAATCAGCTCTTTAGGTGGATCTCAGCCCCTCTAGATCTCTGCAACTCAGACAACCAGGCAGGAGATCCAGTAGAAGCTCAAGGAACAGCACCTCATCTTTCGATTAGACACTTTACAGCCTTCCGGACTCAAAATTGAGTTCAGCAATTTCAGATCATAACCTCTGCCCCCATTTTCTCGGACGGCAGCAGTTGATGATTCTGCTATTCGCATTTACACCTCTTCTAGACCCATCTTTTGTTTCTTTACTTGTCCCATTACCGCCCCCTTTTGCATTGCACCATCATCCCGTTTGTCATTCAATTTCTCCTGCCTTCCACCCTATCACAGACTTTCCCTTTTGTTCTTTCCTTTCATCCCCCCTTTCCCTGCCTCTGTACTTGCTTAAAACCTGTTACATCTGTCTTCACTGTAGAAGACACTAACAACATCCCAGTAATGGATAATCAAGGGGCCACAGGGAGTGGGGAACTAAAGACAATCACTATCACTCAGGAAATAGTACTTGGTAAAATAATGGGACTAAAAGACAACAAGTCCCCTGGACCAGATGGCCTGCATCCCAAGGTCTTAAAAGAAGTGGCTGCAGAGATAGTGGATGCATTGGTTGCAATATACCAAAATTCCCTGGACTCTGGAGAGGTCCCAGCGGATTGGAAAACCGTTAATGTAACACCCCTATTTAAGAAAGGAGGGAGACAGAAAGCAGGAAACTATAGACCAGTTAACCTAACATCTGTCATTGGGAAAATGCTGGAGTCCTTCATTAAGGAAGCATTAGCAGGGCATTTAAAAAAACATACTGCAGTCAAACAGAGTCAGCATGGTTTTAGGAAATTTGCTGGAGTTCTTTGAGGATGTAACAAGCAGGGTGGACAAGGGTGAGCCAGTGGATGTGGTGTATTTGGATTTCCAGAAGGCATTCGATAAGGTGACACATAAAAGGTTACTGCATAAGATAAGAGCTCACGGAGTTGGGGGTAATATATTAGCATGGATAGAGAATTGGCTAACTAACAGAAAGCAGAGAGTCGGGATAAATGGGTCATTTTCCGGTTGGCAAATGGTAACTAGTGGGGTGCCACAGGGATCGGTGCTGGGGCCTCAACTATTTACAATCTACATTAATGACTTGGATGAAGGGACCGAGTGTAATGTAGCCAAGTTTGCAGATGATACAAAGATGGGTGGGAAAGCAAGTTGTGCAGAGGACTCAAAGAATCTGCAAAGGGATATAGACAGGCTAGGTGAGTGGACAAACATTTGGCAGATGGAGTATAATGTGGGAAAGTGCGAGGTTATCCACTTTGGCAGGAAAAATAAAAAAGCATACTATGGAGTATAATGTGGGAAAGTGCGAGGTTATCCACTTTGGCAGGAAAAATAAAAAAGTAAACTATTATTTAAATGGAGAGAGATTACAAAATGCTACAGTTCAGAGGGACCTGGGGGTCCTTGTGCATGAAACACAAAAAGTTAGCATGCAGGTACAGCAAGTAATCAAAAAGGCAAATGGAATGTTGGCCTTTATTTCAAGGGGGTTGGAGTATAAAAGCAGGGAAGTCCTGCTACAATTGTACAAGGTATTGGTGAGACCACACCTTGAGTACTGCGTACAGTTTTGGTCTCCTTATGTAAGGAAGGATATACTTGCATTGGAGGCAGTTCAGAGACGATTCATTAGGTTAATTCCACAGATGAGGGGTTTGACTTATGAGGAAAGGTTGAGCAGGCTGGGCCTATACTCATTGGAATTTAGAAGAATGAGAGGTGATCTTATCGAAACATACAAGATACTGAGGGGGCTCGACAGGGTAGATGCAGAGAGGATGATTCCCCTCATGGGGAAATCTAGAACTCGGGGGCACAGTCTCAGAATAAAGGGTCGCCCTTTTAGAACTGAGATGAGGAGGAACTTTTTCTCTCAGAATTTGTGGAATTCTCTGCCCCAGAGAGCTGTGGAGGCTGGGTCATTAAATACATTTAAAATGGAGATAGACAAATCTTTGCAAGATAAGGGAGTGAAGGGTTATGGGGAGCAGGCTGGGACGTGGCTTTGAGTCCTAGATCAGCCATGATCTTATTGAATGGCGGAGCAGGCTCGAGGGACCAAGTTGCCTATTCCTGCTCCTATTTCTTATGTTCTTATGTTCTTATCTGTAACATTTTCCAGTTCTGATGAAAGCTCATCGACCTGAAACGTTGGCCGGAATTTTCCCCTAAAAAACAAGTGGGTTTGGAGCGTGGGGGCAGTTTATTTGTTAAAAATGGGATTCCCTACCTGATCCCGCCTCCAACCCGCCCATTTCCAGTTTTAATGGAAGCGGGATGGGAGTGGGATGGGGAGCAGACGACCTTCTTCTTAGGCAGTCCCTCGGAACCGAGGATGACTTGCTTCCACATTAAAAATGAGTTCTCAGGTGACTGATGAGTCCAATGTGGGACCTACAGTTTCTGTCACAGGTGGGGCAGACGGTGGTTGAAGGGGCGGGTGGGTGGGGTGCTTGGGTTGACGTGCGCTCCTTCCGCTGTTTGCGCTTGGCTTCCGCTTGCTCCCGGCGAAGAGACTCGAGGTATTCGCCGCCTTCCCGGATGCTTCTCCTCCACTTTGTGTGGTCTTGGGCCAGGGATTCCCAGGTGTCGGTGGGGATGTTGCACTTTTTCAAGGAGGCTTTGAGGGTGTCCTTGAAGCATTTCCTCTGCTCACCTGGGGCTCTCTTGCCGTGTCAGAGCTCCGAGTAAAGCGCTTGTCTTGGGAGTCTCGTATCAGGCATGCGGACGATGCGACCCGTCCATCGGAGCTGATCGAGCGTGGTCAAAGCTTCGATGCTGGGAATGTTGGCCTGAGCAAGAATACTGACGTTGGTGCGCCTATCCTGCCAATGGATTTGCAGGATCTTGCGGAGGCAGCGTTGGTGGTACCTCTCCAGTGCTTTGAGGTGCCTGCTGTACATGGTCCATGTCTCTGAGGCATACAGGAGGGCGGGTATCACTACTGCTCTGCAGACCATGAGCTTGGTGCCGGATTTGAGGTCCTGGTCTTCAAACACTCTCTTCCTCAGGCAACCGAAGGCTGCACTGGCACACTCAAGGCGGTGTTGGACTTCGTCATCGACATCTGCCCTTGTTGACAGTAGGCTCCCGAGGTATGGAAAGTGGTCCACGTTGTCCAAGGCCTTGTTGTGGATTTTGATAATCGGGGGGCAGTACCGTGTGGCGGGAGCAGACGACCAACCCGCTCCCAAGGGACGGTACATCAATTTAGACATTATAATGAGGCTGGAAGTCTCTTTTTTAAATTCTATTTTGAATTTAACTGCATGTGGATGAGTTTCACACAATTCGTGAAACCTGGCAGTTAAACCGAGGTAGGGACTGCTGCATCCATGAGGTAAGTGGCTTTATACCTACCTCCTGGATCCAGCGTCCCTACCGAACCCACCTCCCGCAATCGGAGACCCCCTCACGAGGCCTCTGATTCCTACCATGAGGCCTCCCCCCACCCCACCCTACCGATGAGTCTCCGGTGGCCGGCCCTGATCCTCTCTCCCCCCTGCCGATGCTCCGGCCAATCACCACCCCCCCCAAGCTGACCCCCCAATCCCCGACCCCCCGATCCATGGCCAACTCCCTGATCCCGGCTGACACCACCCCCCCCCCCCCCACCGCACGATCCTCTGATCCAACCCCACCACCCCCCGCCAATCCTCCAAGTCACACCCCCCCTGCCGATTCCCGACGCCCCCCCACGATCCCCAACCGCCCCCCCACCCCCTGCGATCCCCGACCGAGCCCCTGTCAATCCCCGACCCCCCATCCCCACATCATCCTTCCCCCGGACCAAACCCTCGCTCCCTCTCTGCATCGGTAGGCCTACCTGCCCGCAGCCAGCCTCTCAATCTGGCTGGATGCAGGCAGGAAACTGAGGCCTCACATACAAACCTGGCCCTGTCATTAAAGTCGGCTGCCTCGGAGGCCCCCAACCCGCCTACCTGCAGAAAATTTCAGCCTTTAATTCAGAGCCCAGCATGGCATACACATGCTTGGCATTCGCCCTACCCACATGCATGGCACTGCATTTTTCAACATTAAAATGTCATCTGCCATATGGTGGCTCATTCCTCCATCGCATCAAAATTAGATTGTAATCTATTTTCCTCCTCAAGGATTTTCACACAAGCATAAATCTTTGTGTCATCCGCGAACTTGCAGAAAGTAACCCCAAAGCCTTCATCCATTGATGTAAATTAACAGTTCTAACATCAATCTCTGGGGACTCTAATTGTAACTGGACTCCATGTGGAGCCACTGTCATTAATGACAACTCTTTGTCTATGAGATAGCAACCAATTCCCAATTGAACCCAGGATCTACCCTCCAATTTCACAGGACACTGTCATATATAGTAACCTGTTGTGTGGCACCTTGTGAAAAGCTTTCTGAAAGTCAAAATATACAGGGGGGAAAATTCGGTTGCTTTGCGCCTCCTGTTAGTGCCCTAAGAGGGCGCTAACGGGGCGCAAAGCAAGTAGCGCCCAGGCGCCGCGCCGCCAACACCTCCCGCAAAATTCAGCGGGAGGTCAGTGGCAGCGGTAACCGTTAGCGCCCCGTGGTGCTGCGCCACCAGCGATGATGTCATTGCCGTGTGCAGCGCCCCGTTCACGCCCCGGCCACGATATGCGGTAGCGCCCCCTGACTTACCGCCGGACGCTATGTCCGACGGGGTCAGGGGGGCCTACCTGTGCCGGGTCGGCGCTAATTAAAGGCGAGGTGCCGGGTGGCCATTTTTGTTGCTGGCTGCCTGCCAGCACCTGCCCCCCGTTGCCGTCCCCGGCCTCCTCTGCAGCCCCGGCTGGCTACGCTCCTTGAGCCCAGCACTTCTCTTGAGTGCCGGGCTCTTTTGCCGGCACTCCCGATCCCCGAGGGCCCAGCTGGGCCCCGGGTCACGCTGCGCAAGGCCCCTCCCCTTTAAGAAGGGGAGGAAGGCCTGCAATACCGCAGCACTTAGCACCGCGATATTCCCTCGCAGCACCCCAAGAGGGAGGCGGGGCGCTTCCAGTAGCTCCCCGCTTCCCTCTTGGGGCGCTACCATTCAATTTCGGCCATGGGGGCGCTAATTTTTTCGGTGCGCTAAAAGTAGCGCCCTGGTGAAGTTAGCGCCCCAAAGGGGGCGCGACTCAATTTTTCCCCCACAGTGTCGACAGGGCTACCTTTATCCATCAAACTAGTAACCTCCTACTTTTCCAGAAGCCATGTTGCATGTCCCTAATGATCCTTTCTCTGTTAAGTCGTACAGAGTATCCCTAATGACCAATTTCGAGCAACCTTCCTGCAACTGGCATCAAGCTAATAGACCTAGGGGGAAAAATTGAGTCGCACCCCCTTTGGGGTGCTAACTTCGCCGGGGCACAACTTTTAGCGCCCCAAAAATATTAGCGTCCCTGTGGCCGAAATTGAATGGTAGCGCCCCAAGAGGGAAGCGGGACACTACTGGAAGCACCCTGCCTCCCTCTTGGGGCGCTGCGAGGGAATATCGCGGCACTATGAGCCGTAGCGCCATGCTCTGCGGCACGTCGCGCCGCGGTACTGCAGGCCTTCCTCCCTTCTTAAAGGGGAGGTGCCTTGCGCAGCACGACCCGGGGTCCAGCTGGGCCACCAGGGATCGGGAGTGCCGGCAAAAGAGAAGAGAAGTGCCGGGCTCACAGAGCGCAGCCGGCACTCCGTGGGGGCGCTGGTCAGGAGGCCGGGGACGGCAATGAGGGCAGGTGCTGGCAGGCGGCCAGCAACAAAAATGGCCACCCGGCACCTCGCCTTTAATTAGCGCTGCTCTGGCCGCAGGTAGGCCCCCCTGACCCCGTCGGACATAGCGTCCGGCGGTAAGTCAGGGGGCGCTACCGAAGATCGCAGCCGGGGCGCGAGCAGGGCGCTGCGCACAGTGATGACGTCATTGCCGGCGGCGCAGCGCCGCGGGGTGCTAACGGTTACCGCCACCGCTAACCTCCCGCTGAATTTCGCAAGAGGCGTTGGCGGCACAGCGCCCGGGCGCTAGTTGCTTTGCTAACGGGAGGCGCAAAGCAACCGAATTTATCCCCCTACAATTTCCCAGGTTCTGACTTGTTGCCCTTTTTGAATATCGGTACATCGATCCTCTCTCCAGTCATTAGGAATGATCTCAGACTCTAGCGAGCTATGAGTAAGGGACTCACTTGGCACAACTCCCAATTCTTTAAGCAACCTGCTGTAAATGCCTTCTGGTCAAGCAGCTTGATCTGACTTGCGGCATACATAGACATTAAGAGAAGCTGTTGTTGTAAAATATACTATTGGAACACCCATGGCATTGCTCAGGGTTCAAATAAAACTAAAATTTGTCAGGAGAGCGCATTGCAAGTACTGCCCCCGAAGACAGGTCTACCACTATAGATTCAGCTACCTAGTCATAGCCGAGAAGACTCAAGCACACCAGGAAAGCTGTGACTGAGATGAGCCACCTGATCAATAAGACCGGCAGGTACAGTCAACCATCTCCACTACACTATGAACGGCAGTGAAGTCCACCACTGCCCTAAACGTTAATGACTCAGGGACCTTCCAGGAACACACAATGGGCATCTCAGGAATCAGTTCCTCAGAAATGGGCTACATTGTTACACCCATTGTTTGTGACAACTCTGAACAGCTTCTATGCCATAGCAGGTAACATGGGGCGCTGAAGGGAGCCATCAGTGGGGCCTTTGCAATATGTTGCAGAGCAGACCTACAATTTTATGCTGTATAATATTGCCATGGACAGAGTTCTCATCATCAAACTGGATGATGAGCAGCAAGATATGGAAGCATGGGATTTGCAGCAGCTATCAGTAACAAACTAGCCACTGTCGAGACAAAGTCAGGCATATGAACATCTGATTGCCAGGTTCTTCCAGTGAGATCGGGTATTGTGAACTATTATTTTCTCTGGACATATTCACAATCACAGAATTGCTCTTTGCGATCCCTGTTTTGTTTTTGCCACATACTATATGTATTTTCTTTGTTTTGCTTTTGGACAACCAATTATTTTCTGCTCAATGGAAGAATGCTAGACTGCAAGATATATTAAAAATGAATGCATTTTATTAAGTTGCGGAGTCCTAGTTGTGTTCATGGAGGATTTTACTCCCAAGTTATGCTGGTTTTCCTGGCAGCATAACTCAGGCAGGTGGGGCTGGAAAATTGGGCAATGATTGGGCTGCACTTCCGCTGGATGCTGAAAGTGCCGACTGAAAATTGGGCGTGCGTTACTAAATATACATCCTATGTCACATTTTCTGTCATCACCATTATAGCAATGCTGGATGTAAGAAATGACTGTATACAACAAGTGTCTATGTTTGTTAGGGTTAGCAGAAGCCCACCCCAAGTGGTGCAGTCAATGGAGGGGAGATTATAGAATCATAGAATCATACAGCACAGAAGGAGGCCATTCGGCACTTTGTGTCTATGGCGCCTCTTTGAAAGACCAATCTAACTAGTCCCACTTTCCCGTTCTTTCCCCATAGCCCTGCAATTTTTTGCCATATAGCCATTTGCACTCCCTGAATGATACTTCACAGGGAATGTTGCAGAACCTGGGTGCTTTTTTTTTTTGGCCAGGAGGAAGACCATCCCTTTAAGCTGCTGCAGGTGCAAGAGCCCTGCTGCAGCAGAGATTTTCCATACATCCCGCCCCCCACCATGACCGGCTTCCCAGCAGCAATCCTACTAGGAGCCCACCAAACAAAATTCCACTTGACTGACCCTGGAAGTTCCACTAAAGTCGGCAGTGCATCTGCTGAGTGGACAGAAGTGTCACCACACCACACTTACACCAGCATAGCTACCGAAGAGGAGGATCTCGGCCTACATGTTTAGTGCACTGTGCACTTACCTATGCCTCTTGGGTGAGCTTTTCTACCTGGTTATGACTGTGCCTCTGCAGCACTGACAGTACCCATGAAAACATCTTCCTATTGACTGTCTTTCCTTCCGGCTGAAAGGCTCCAGCAGCAAAATAGGATTAAATTGAGGATCAAATTGATTTGACGAATAAACATCAATGGTGGTTGAAGATGCCTTTCAGCTCTGGAAGAAACATTTTTAAAGATTAATTGGTCATTCTTTTACACTACTCATGCCAGGGAGAATAATTTTGTCTTGTAAAGCAGACATTTCGGAGTCTTAGAAGTGTTTTATAAATTATGTTCTTTTACATTAAGAAACAATTCACTCACCAAAGAATAAATTTAAAGAGCTTTTCCTGAAATATGAAGAGGGATTGGTTAAGTATATGAAACAGCTGTTGTTAGTGGGATATTTCGGGGCTAATCAAAAACATCACAGAAAGTGTCGCTTTGGAAATATTGTGCATTCTGCAAGTTGAACTGCATATGGTCAGGGGTTACTGTGAAAGCGGCTAATTTCACTTCCCCAACTAGAATGATTCACGGAAGAAAAGGGTCCACTGTGAAATAAATCACCTGCTTGCAGAAAGCTATCAGCTGTGTTTTATGACATAGCAGTGAGCGCAGAACTGACCCAAGTGACCATTTCACAAAATGGCGAGAGACTTCCTGATACAGCTCCCACTGTGGGCAAAAGAAAATGCTCACATTGCAGAAACCGTGTGAATTACCTCACCACTGTGTGCTGTAACAGCCATATTCATTCTGAACGGAACTTTCTTAACACTGGGGTGGAAAGCAGTGATATAAGCCAAATTGTAATTAGGCGTGCTGTTTTATGGAACATTTCTAATCATTTTTCATTCATCTGGTAACGTGCCCAGAACCTGAATATGTTAAGGTGACACTGCCTCATTAACACATACTGCTCATAATGTTATACATCGTTTTTTTTTTACTGTTATTGCTCCTGGTCTCAAATGTCAGTACTTGGCTCTTATTTTTCCAGCCAATCAAATGTACATTTCACTTTATTTTTTTCCATTCCAAAATGCAAGTGATATTCTCAGCGCTATTCTGAGAACTTAGTTATAATCCACTATTTCGTCAATTTTGATTGACATTGGATTTTAAATTTGATTTGACTTCAGTAGTAGCATAATTGTCCATGGGATGCAGGTGATATTCATGTGATTGCAATTGCTTTGAAGTAGTGAGAAGTCCCATTATATCTGAGACTACATGAAACTGAGCGTAGTTAATCTAATGCATGTGGGCCAGCAGAGTAACAGAGAAAGCTGTTGAAGGTTTTGAGGATGTAGTTATTCTGGACAGAACTGGGAGTTCTACAACAAATTCATTCTGTTTTGGATTCCCTGCAGTATAGAGCAGTTTCTTCCTTTGAGGGCCTCTTGAATAAAATCCCCAACAATTTTGAAAATTAAAGGGTTGCCATTTACAGTGGAATGCTGTTACAGTTAATGTACTCGGACAGATGAAATAGTTGCGTACAATAGTAATGGCTATTCTAGTTCTGAGGGCAAGAATATGAGTATTTGTAAAATTCTTTATATCCTGATTTTCTTTTTTAAATTACAATTGAATCATAATATAAATAGTAAATAAAAACCTTTATAAGGTTTATCAATACAATAGAGGTTGGAATAAATTTCTTTCACAGATTGACACGGAATGCCCTATCAGAAACAGCAATGGATGCACAATCCATAATAGCTTTTAAAAGGGAAGGAGAGAACTTTAACAGGGTAAAGGACAGGGGAATGGGATTACGTGGATAGCTTTATCAGACAGCGAGCACAGGCAAAGTGGTCCAAATGGTCTCATTCTGTACTATAAGATTCCGATATAAAATTATGTACAAATTATCTTGGCAGTGAGTGGTGTGGAGGAATTCAGACAATCGCTTGTTCATAACCATTTTATTTAGAGAAATATAAAACGTACATACGATGATATTTACAGATATCATCTGCACTTCAGTCCCAGGGATGTCTTGGGGGTGGGACCTTGTTCTAACTTCAAGTCAGTGGGACACGTTGTCACACTGTATATAAAGATATATATATATATATATATATATATGGTGCTATCTTGTTACAGTTATATCAATGGTTCCACCACAGACCCAATTCACATACGGACCGGGGTCAAGCAAGGCTGTGTCATCGCACCAACGCTCTTCTTGATCTTCCTTGCTGCAATGCTCCATCTCACCCTCAGTAAGCTCCCCGCTGGAGTGGAGCTAATTTACAGAACAAACGGGAAACTGTTCAACCTCTGTCGCCTCCAGTCCAGATCCAAGGTCGTCCCATCCTCTGTCATCGAATTACAGTATGCAGGCGACGCTTGCGTCTGCGCACACTCGGAGGTCAAACTCCAAACCATCGTCAACACCTTCACCGAAGTGTACGAGAGCATGGGCCTTACACTAAACATCCGTAAGACAAAGGTCCTCTACCAACCTGCCCCCGCCACACAGTACTGCCCCCCGATTATCAAAATCCACGACAAGGCCTTGGACAACGTGGACCACTTTCCATACCTTGGGAGCCTACTGTCAACAAGGGCAGTCGTCGATGACGAAGTCCAACACCGCCTTCAGTGTGCCAGTGCAGCCTTCGGTCGCCTGAGGAAGAGAGTGTTTGAAGACCAGGACCTCAAACCCAGCACCAAGCTCATGGTCTACAGAGCAGTAGTGATACCCGCCCTCCTGTATGCCTCAGAGACATGGACCATGTACAGCAGGCTCCTCAAAGCACTGGAGAGTTACCACCAACGCTGCCTCTGCAAGATCCTGCAAATCCATTGGCAGGATAGGCGCACCAATGTCAGTGTTCTTGCTCAGGCCAACATCCCCAGCATCGAAGCTTTGACCACGCTCGATCAGCTCCGATGGACGGGTCACATCGTCTGCATGCCCAACACGAGACTCCCAAAACAAGCGCTCTACTCGGAGCTCTGACACGGCAAGAGAGCCCCAGGTGGCCAGAGGAAACGCTTCAAGGACACACTCAAAGCATCCTTGAAAAAGTGCAACAACCCCACCGACACCTGGGAATCCCTGGCCCAAGACCGCACAAAGTGGAGGAAAAGCATCCGGGAAGGCGCCGAACTCCTCGAGTCTCTTCGCCGGGAGCAAGTGGAAGCCAAGCGCAAGCAGCGCAAGGAGCGCACGTCAACCCAAGCACCCCACTCACCCGCCCCTTCAACCACCGTCTGTCCCACCTATGACAGAGACTGTAGGTCCTGCATCAGTCACCTGAGAACTCATTTTTAATGTGGAAGCAAGTCATCCTCGGTTCCGAGGGACTGCCTAAGAAGAAGAAGATCAATCCTAAATTATAAAAGTCCCTTTCTTCTTCAATCTCTCTCTTCAGCTCTTTTAGTTATACTTTCTTGTTCAATCTAATGTAATGTAACTTTTTTTAACTAAAAAATAAACTTTAAAACAATTTTCTTACCTGTTTTATCCTTCCCCCTGGCTCCCACAATTCATTTTGGAAATGGGAGCAACCTCCAAAAAAAATTGGCATGTAATTGGTTGAAAATCTATCCAAAGGTTAGTATTTCAGCCAATTGAATGCCAAAAATATAAAGATTTGATAGTGAAAGACAGAACTAACCAAGAAGAATTGTCACCACAGAGTGGTGGTCCCTGAAGCATGATTAATTCAACTACAGTCTGTTAAGAATTAATACAAAGAAGAGTAACAAGTCTGTTTCTTTATCAGTGTACACAGTGCAGGAACAAACTTACACCATCTAGACACTCACAGCAAAAAATCATTGCAGCTTCTGTAATGTCCCAAAGAGATTACAACTGTCTATATTCCAAAAAAGCAAATAATTGGAGTGTGTAATGTGTTGTAGACAATCTCAAGGTTCAGGTGACCTTATAACTCGTGGGGTGTGATTTTCTGACGTCGGAGGAGGCGGGTTTGGAGGCAGGAAAGGCGGGAAAATTAGATTCAAAGAGGTCGGGTTCGGAACCCGCCTCCAACCCGCCTCCATGGGATTTTGCCGGTGCCGGTTTTGGAGGTCGGGAAACGCTCCCGCCTCCAGCTGGCCATTACGCTAATTAACTTCCTTAAATGCTTGTTAAGGGCCTCTCTAAGCCTATTTTGAGAGGCCCTCGTGAATTTCCCAGCATTTTGGCGTGCTCCAAGCAAACCTGGCGGGTTGACTCGTGGGTGGCCTCCTCACTGCTGCAGGTCTAACAAGACCTCGTTTACTACAGCAAGGATTACTTGCAGGTGCCAGACCTTGGCTTTAAAAGGTCTCTGAGCACTTTTAGAAGGCCTTCTGAAGTCGGAGGTGCTGCAGCTTGACTCCAGCAACTGTGGGACCTCCTTGGAAGACCCTCTCCCCGCTTGCAATGAGCGCTTCCCCAAAGGAGGCATCTACAAGCAGCATGGGGACCATTCATTTTCTTTCACCATGGACCTCAGATGAGGATGAGGACCATCCAGGGCAGCAGCAGAACCAGGCAGCTCAGGAGCAACATCAGCTGGAGCCCCAACCTCCTGCTCAGCCACCTGATGCTGCACAGGGCAGAAGGCACCAGCGCATCGAGGCACCTCACCGCAGGAGATACCCCCGACAGAGGGTTTACAGACAAAGGATGAGCTACCTCAACATGAGTGAGCAGCAGTGCCAAAGGAGGTTGAGACTTTCGCGAGAGGTTGTCCGAGAGATCTGCGGCCTGCTGCAGCAAGACCTGGTGCCCAGAGGAACGGGTGGACACCCCAAAGTCACCACCGCACTCAACTTCTTTGCCTCAGGCTCCTTCCAGGGATCATCAGCAGACATCAGCGGCATCTCCCAGTCAGCCGCCCACAGTTGCATCACCCAGGTTACCGATGCCCTTTTTGCTAAGGCCCACAATTACATCCAGTTCACAAGGGATCAAGCAAGTATAACTGCCCGTTAGGTTGGATTCGCAAATATGGCAGGCATGCCAATGGTGCAGGGCGTCATAGACTGCACACATGTGGCCCTTAGGGCGCCCCATCACAACCCAGCTATCTTTGTCAACCGCAAGGGCTTCCACTCCCTCAACGTACAGCTGGTGTGTAACCACAAGAAGGAGTTCTTGCATGTTTGCGCCAAGTTCTGTGGAAGTTGCCATGACTCTTTCATCCTGCGGCACTCTAGTGTTCCTCCGCTTTTCAATCCGCCAAACCAACTTAACGGATGGCTCCTTGGTGACAAAGGCTATCCCCTGAAGAAGTGGCTAATGGCGCCGATTAGGAGGCCAGCTAATGAGGCTCAAGAGCGCTACAACGCCAGCCACACTTTGACCAGGTCCATCATAGAGCAGACCATTGGGTTGTTGAAGATGCACTTCCGTTGCCTTGACCGATCAGGTGGAGCCCTGCAGTATACACCATACAGGGTCTCCAGAATGGTCGTGTCTGCTGTACACTGCACAACATCGCACAGCGTCGTGGCTTGCAGCTTCCTGATGAGCAAGCGGCTCAGTTACAGCCCTCTTCAGATGAAGATGAGGAGGAGGAGGAGGAGGAGGCTGAGGAGGAGGAGGAGCAGGAGGAGGAGGAGGAGTGGGAGGAGGTCAGAGCGCCAGTGTTTCGACCAGCGGCAGTGGCAGCACGCGAGCACATGGCTGCCAGGGATGCAAGGGATGAACTTATCATGGCCAGATTTGCATAGGTTGCCCAAGTTGGCACATGTCCTTGGCTCCATCCTAGGACTTCATTGACAATGGACATGACTCTCTGGCCTCCTTTCACTCAGGCCACCAACCAGACAATGCAAGTGTGGCGGTGCCCGCAATGTGGAGCTTCCGAAGGCGAAAGAACAGATGGCATAACGCCAACATTTTGGCTTCAAATCTTTTTAATGCTTTCCAACAGGGATGGCATTTCATCAATACACAGAAACAGTATCCCAATCTGCACACAGATCTGGAGGTTATATCCCTTGCCAGCTGTACCCTCACAGCCTTGTTTTTTTTGGCAGGCCTCTTCCTCCGAGATGAGTGGAAGAGCACCTCCATGCTAGTTCTCACCCCCCTCAAACAACATTTGTAGCGCCTCATCTGAGAGCCTCAGGTAGGCCCTTGCCTTGGAATTGGACATAGTGGTTTCTCAAAAGATGTTGGAGGTGGTGCAGGAGAAGCAGAAATCCTGTGGAATGAGCCAAGGGAGCAAGAAGCCATAAAATCAGACTGGAAAAGTGCTGTCACAGAGGCGCGTTTCAGTCCCAAAACACTAATTGACCAAGGGCATCCCACACCTCTGAAATCAAGTGGACAATCATAGGTTTAAAAATGTTGCGATTTTCCCATCAGTGGAGGCGAGTTTCAAACCCACCCAAACTGAAACCCACCTCCATCTCGCCTCCAGTGGGAAAATCGCCCCCATGGTGTCATCTGAAACCCTTCAAATGCAGATATAGCCGTTTGTTCTATATTTTTATTTATATATATATAACAGCATGACCATATAATTATTCGCTATTTCCTTCAGTAAGTTTTACATGTTTATTTATTATTTTTATTTTCCACCACTGTCAGATAAGTTTTAATTTAATTGGAAAATTGCTCACTCTCTGCTGTCTTGGTAGACTGTGGGCTTCTGCCCTTCCCATTCCCTTTCTCCTAGGCCTGCCTGTCCTTGTGGGACTGCCCCACTCAAGCCTTTGGTCAAAGTCCACTTGGGTCCACATGCCTTCTCATTCATGCCTATGACTGCTCCACTGATAATGACCAAGCCTAGTCCTCCTCCCCTCACCTCCATTTACTCACACCCTGGCCTGGCCAGTCCCTGTCCTGCTTCTGATCCTGCTTGACCTCCCTGCTTCACATTAAAGGAAAGGGAGCTCGTAAAGGGACACAATGGGGGTGAATATCCTTAGGGATTCTTCTGCTCTGTTGCAGTAACTTTGATGGAAGTTCAGTGGAAACAGTGGAAACACGTGTAAATGGGGTTTCCACCAAAGTTCCTCTCAAGTTACGGCAGAGGAGCAGGGGATGCCCCGAGAAAATTCACCTCCAATTATTGTTTATCAGTGGAATTTTTCATTAAATATTGATTTTGCTATCAAAGTGCCCAAAGCAGTTTTTAATGTATTAAGTGGTAAAAGATCAAAATGCATGCCTGGGAAATCAACTGGCATAGGCTGGCTGAACCACTATTATGTCATCAAGTATATCTGCAGACTCTGGCACACCTACCTGGGAATGACTGAGAAACTGCCTCCTGAGGTTCCAGGCCTGCAAGGAGGTGGTTTCAGAGTTATGCCATCTGCTGTAAGGACAAGTGGAGAAACAGCACCATAGCGACAAAACTGGATGGACTAAATGGAGTGTCACCTTGAGAGACACTTGCCTCATCGATGCCTACTTCAGCTTGCCCCTGCTGTTCACTACTCTTTCAGTACATCCACTCGTCTGCATGGGAGTAGACCTCAGGATAATAATGAGGTCTGTGAAATGTGTTTCATGACTTTCTCCACCCGATCCCCCAGCATACTGAAGCCAGACAAGGGGAGTCTATTATATATTGGAGCCCAATATAACTGTAGTCTGAGTACTTATGAGAGATACTCCAACTGTATTTAGGATCTGTGCTACTGTGGTTCTGTGTAGCTGCCCATGGAGTTGTTACCTGCTCTATGATGCTGGAGTACAAAGTAGCTTTCTGCAGAGATGTGGCTAGTATACTCCTCCATATTCCTAGGCATACCTTACAGGTGCTTTGTACAGGCTCAAATTATTCCAGAAGATGACCACACTCAGACAGTTATCAACCTTTCAAAATAAAAGGAGACTCCAATGTGGCATTTCCTCACAGTGTGTGTCCCTGGTTTTAATTTCAAACAATGAATTCTTCCTTTGACCTTCAAGAATGCTCTTCGTGGTTCATTACAAAGCAATCTTCAAACGCAATTAGTTTTTACATTTCTCTATTGCAAATTGTGTGATTGCCTCAGTCGCTATGAGGAGCAGGCCCTGCTAATAATTAAGCATTAGAGTCCTTTAATTGGTAGAATAGTATTCTTCTCTTGATGTGGTGTCTGAAAATTCACATTGGATTACACAATAACAAAGGCTGATTGGGTGGAAGCCATACTTAAATCTATTCCACTAAGGTTTAAAGACTGTCTTATTAGGTTGAAAGGAGTGATCAATTCCTGATTCCTAATTAGGCATTAATCAGCAGCAATACTTAACTGAAACATTAGTCAAGCATAAAGGCTCCTTTCAGGAGTTAGATTTGCAAACATAATAGTGAGATAGATTCCAAACCCATTTATAGGCAGAAAACTTTGGGGAGTTTTTTTTTAAAGCAAAATGTAAGGAGGTAGGTTAGAATCTTTTTAACCAAAATGAATGAGACCGGGCAACAACAACAACTTACATTTATATAGCACCTTTAACATAGTAAAATGTCCCAAAGTGCTTCAAAGGAGTGTTATCAAACAAAATTTGACATCAAGCCACATTAGGAGATATTACGACAGATGACCAAAAGCCTGGTCAAAGAGGTAAGTTTTAAGGAGCACCTTAAAGGAAGAGAGAGAGGTAGTACGGCAGAGAGGTTTAGGGAGGGAATTCCAGAGCTTAGGGCCGAGGCAGCTGAAGGCACGGCCGCCAATGGTGGAGCGATTAAAATCATCGCTCCGAGATCTTGGAGGGTTGTGGGGCTGGAGGCGGTTACAGAGATAGGGAGAGGCAGATCAATGGTTATAAAATTGTTCTGGAGTTAACAGAACCTCATCATCCTTTACTCTAATCCTTTTTGCTTGCATCATGCTCTCTCTTCTGGCTTGAATAAAAATGTTCTGGTGTTTTTTCCCCTTGAAATGGTCCTTGCAGTGTGGATTGCCCCAGATGATTATATTATATTATTCAGCTCTTTCTACTCATAAGGCTCTGCATAAATAAAAGGACCAGATTGTGTGCTCCTATGTCACCAGCAGGGCACGATTTCCACTTTGTCAAAGTTACAGCAGTGAAGTGGGATTACAGCACCCATGGCTAGAGAGGCTCCCAGAATTGGACCTTACAGCGCATAAGCCTTGCAATGTTATTAAAGGAGGCGATTCTGAAGAAAGCAGCAATGTTTTGGGACAGAGGGAAATCCTCCAAATAGAACCAGTGTCCAACAAGATGGCCAGTCATGTGAATGCTGTCACTTCTGTGCGAATGAGAAAGACGTTCTCCAGACTGAGGAAAAATACAAAGGTAGAGAGGTTAATTAGTGCCCACTAAAAGCAGTGGGATCATGTACCAAGCACTCAGCTGACAGTATACAGCCACATGTGCAATGGAGCCCCTCACTTCTTAAACAACAACAACTTGTATTTATATAGCGCCTTTAATGTAGTAAAACGTCCCAAGGCGCTTCACAGGACTATTAAAGACAAAAAATTTGACACCGAGCCACATAAGGAGAAATTAGGGCAGGTGACTAAAAGCTTGGTCAAAGAGGTAGGTTTTAAGGAGTGCCTTAAAGGAGGAAAGAGAGTTAGCGAGGCGGAAAGGTTTAGGCAGGGAATTCCAGAGCTCAGGGCCTAGGCAACAGAAGGCACGGCCACCAATGGTTGAGATTATAATCAGGGATGCTCAAGAGGGCAGAATTAGAGGTGCGCAGATATCTCGGGGGGGTTGTGGGGCTGAAGGAGATTACAGAGATAGAGAGGGCCGAGGCCATGGAGGGATTTGAAAACAAGGATGAGAATTTTGAAATCGAGGCGTTGCTTAACGGGGAGCCAATGTAGGTCAGCGAGCACAGGGGTGATGGGTGAACGGGACTTGGTGCGAGTTAGGACATGGGCAGCCGAGTTTTGGATGACCTCAAGTTTACATAGGGTAGAATGTGGGAGGCCAGCCAGGAGTGCGTTGGAATAGTCAAGTCTAGAGGTAACAAAAGCATGGATGAGGGTTTCAGCAGCGGATGAGTTGAGGCAAGGGTGGAGACGGGCAATGTTATGGACGTGGAAATAGGTGGTCTTAGTTATGCTGCGGATATGTGGTCGGAAGCTCATTTCAGGGTCAAATATGACACCTCGGTTAAGAACAGTGTGGTTCAGCCTCAGGGAGACAGATGGAGTCGGTGGCTAGGGAACGGAGTTTGTGGCGGGGATCGAAAACTATGGCTTCAGTATTCCCAATATTTAATTGGAGAAAATTTTGCTCATCCAGAACTGGATGTCGGACAAGCAGTCTGACAATTTAGACACCGTGGAGGGGTCGAGAGAAGTGGTCGTGAGGTAGAGCTGGGTGTTGTCAGCGTACATGTGGAAACTGACGCTGTGTTTTCGGATGATGTCGCCATGGGGCAGCATGTAGATGAGAAATAGGAGGGGGCCAAGGATAGATCCTTGGGTACACCAGAGGTAACAATGTGGGAGCGGGAAAAGAAGCTGTTGCAGGTGATTCTCTGGCTACGATTAGATAGATAAGAATGGAACCAGGCGACTGCAGTCCCACCCAGCTGGACGACGGTGGAGAGGCGTTGGAGAAGGATGGAGTGGTCAATCGTGTCAAAGGCTGCAGAAAAGTCAAGAAGGATGAGGAGAGATAGTTGATCTTTGTCACAGTCTCAACGGATGTCATTTGTGACTTTGATGAGAGCCGTATCGGTACTATGGCAAGGTCATAGGGGGAAAAATTCAGTTGGTTGCGCCTCCCGTTAGCGCCTTAAGAGGGTGCTAATGGGGCACAAAGCAACTAGCGCCCGGGTGCAGCGATGTTTGCGCCGCTCGCGAAATTAACTAAACATTTTGCGGCGGCGCTAAACATTACCGCCCCAATCTCCTGCGCAAGCAGATCTTGACGTCATACGAGGGTGCAACGCCCTTGTGGCGCCCCGGAGCGGAAATTGAGTGGCACCCCCATCCTTTCCGCCTGGCGCAACCAACGACTGGAAGACTGGAACGCTCCCCAGTCGCTGTGGGGCTGGGGGGGCGTTATTTAAAGGGGGCCTCTTCCTGTCTTTCTCTGTGGTAGACATTTTTGCACCACTCATCCTGAGAGAGAGAGAGAGAGAGAGAGAGAGAGATTCAGAGAGAGAGAAAGAGAGACTTCTGCATTGAGTCAACGCTGTGTGAGGTAGTTTTGGCTACTGATCATAACTTTGCAGGTACTTTGGTTTTTGACCTTCATAACTTTGATTGCCAAGAGACTGTGGGGGCTGCACTAATTGGGGGCATCGTCCTGCGCCACCAGAATCAGAGGACACAGAGACGCAGAGAGAGAGTGGCAATCATGGCCAGACGGAGGAGACCTTACCCTCCCAGGGTATATCGCCAACAATTCTCATATATTAATATGTCTGAGGAGCAGTGTTTGCGAAGGCTGCACTTCACCAAGGAGGTGGTCACTGAGCTCTGCCACCTGCTGCAGCCAGATCTGCAGCCTCAACTGAGGTCCAGGACGTCTCTGTTGGTGGCAGTGAAGATCACAGTGGCTCTGAACTTTTATGCCACTGGCTCATTTCAATCAGCTACTGGGGACATCGCCAATATCTCCCAGTTTGCGGTGCATTGCTGCATCCGTCAGGTCACAAATGCCCTCTTTAAAAGGAGACGAGAGTACATCTCTTTCCCCATGACCCCGGACAAGCAGCAAGAACGCGCAATGGGCTTTGCTAGGATAGCGGGCTTCCCCATGGTGCAGGGCGCCATTGACTGCACGCATGTGGCTTTGCGTGCTCCGCATGAGAATGCCGAGGATTTCCGCAACAGAAAGGGGTTCCATTCTTTAAACGTTCAGTTGGTCTGTGACCACAGACAGCTGATACTCGCTGTCAATGCCCACTATCCTGGCAGCTGCCACGATGCATTCATCCTGCGCCAGACTACTGTGGCAGAACTTTTCCAGGCACCGCATCAGCCAGTTGGTTGGCTTCTCAGGGACAAGGGATATCCACTGAGCACCTGGCTGATGACACCGCTCCGTACGCCCAACACCCCTGCTGAGCTGCGGTACAACGAGAGCCATCTAGCTACCAGGAACATCGTTGAGCGCACAATCGGCGTGCTGAAGCAACGGTTCCGCTGTCTGGACCATTCTGGAGGAGCCCTGCAGTACTCGCCTGAGCGAGTTTCCCACTTCGTAGTTGTGTGCTGCATGCTGCATAACCTGGCAATCCTCAGGACCCAGCCAATGCCACCAGGCCTTGGAGCACCACCAGAGGAGGAGGAGGAAGAGGAGGAGGATGATCATCAGCAGCAGCAAGGCGGGAGGGAGGCCCACAATGTAGAAACTGGAAGGGCCATCCGTCAACGGCTGATAGCAAGCCACTTCTAGGCCCCTGCTGAGGAAATGGCTTCTGCCATTGAGAACAACATGAATGAAACCAACCCACAACCCCTAAGCCGGCCAAGGCAACAATGATTCCAAAGACCAAACATGTACATTTTGAATACAAAAACTTATTTATTTTACAAACTCTGTGTGTGTCATTTCTTCATGACAAACTAATAGAAAGAAACACAAAAAAAGTCATTAACATAACTGGTTCTAACAACCTGGAGATAATGTCCAAAACACTAAACAAAAGTTTGACCACGAACCTCGATCTTTAATAAAAAAATGACCAACATTTTGTCACACCTCCTACTTTTTGCCCTTCGAGGGTGATCTCCTTCCCTTGCACACTTTCCCCCTTCCCACCCTACTGCTCCTCCGTAATGGGGCCCCAGTGGCTGCAGTAAGGCTGGTGGAAGGCTGCTGATTGTCAGAACCTGAGAATGCAGATGCCCTTGAAGGACGGCCTCGACCAGCTCTGGGCCTGGAGGGCCCGGCTGCAGACTGCACCAACTCTGCATGGGCGGCAGCAGTCTGTCCTACAGGCAATGGCAAGTGCAGTGGAGAAGTGACAGTGGTGGCAGCAGGAATGCTGTCATCTTGAGAGAGAGGACAGCAACTCCCTGCTCGACCGACACACTGGCACTCCCACGGGGCAGCACTTCAGCATCCGGAGCAATCTGCTGGAGCACAGATTGCTGGCCTGCTGCGGCGCGGTGAGAGCCCTGGGAAAATGTGTCCGAACCAGCGAGGATGGCAGCAGTCAGTGCTCGCATGGCCTCAATCTGAGTCTGCATGAGAGCAGTCAGAGATGGGGTCATGGCAGCCAGTGCCTGAATTGCAGCACTAAACATTTGCGTGGCATCCGCCTGTGCTACAGCGAAGTGCTCCACACTCCTTGCCAGTGATTCAATGCATTCGGGCACCCTTCCCACTGCACCCATGAGCTGAGTGTGCATGTCCACCGCCTGGGTGTTCATTTCAGCGATCAGCCACTCCTCCTCTGCGTCCAGTGCAGTAGGACTCGCTGGCATACTCTCCCTCCGGGGAGCAGGCCCCCGAGCTTCCCTACCCCCATCGCGTTGCTGCAGCCCGCTGGGTCCTGGAGCTTCACCCTCATCAGACCCTTCCCCCCTGCTCCCCTCCAGGGAAGGCATGGTCCCAGTGTGGGCATGGGCTTCCTCGGGAGAGGGTGGCGCTGATGCTCCACCTTCATCTTCCTCCTCGCCTGCAGCTTCACTCCCACTGGCAGCTTGAGGGCCCGTCTCCTCAGCTGGTGAATCACCATCTGAAAGCAGGGAGGTACAAGAGTGGCTTTAGCGTGAGGACAGGGGGGCAGTAAGGGAGGAATGAGTGCAGCGATTTAGTAAGTTGAATTGAAAGTGTCAAAGGCTGGTGTTGTGAGGGACAAGTGGAAGGAGAGAGGACAAAAAGGTGATGATCTTACCATTGCTGTCCAGAACGGGGTCGGCGTCTCCAGTGGCGACGGGACCGATCATCCGGCTTGCCCCAATCCTGTGGACGCGCGCCTCAAGATCGCTGAGGGGTTGCAGCTGAGGCCACCCTCCACCCGTCCGTTGCTGCTGTCTCCTATTATGAGATAGCTTGGCCTGCAAGAAAAAGGACGGCGTCTGAGTAAATATACAGCCATGGTGTTGCCTGACGTGCCTCCCATAGGTGAATAGCCCTTACTGTATGCAAAGTGTGGAATGTGCGTGTGTGTTTCATGAGAGGGCCATAGGTGTTGGATGAGTGTTGGGCATTGGGGTTTTAAGACCCTCTGGCCATAGAGTGAGGTTGAGATGGAGGGATGGAGAGGTATTGAAAAAAAGCCACTCACCCCGATGACCCGAGTGAGGTCGTTGAACTTTTTTCGACATTGAGTATGGGTCCTGGGCACCATGCTCCTGGAGGAGACGCTCTGAGCCACCTCCCTCCACACTCTTCTGTACTCGCGCGGCAAAGGCCTCCTGCCACTCTCTGGGTACAGTATTGATCTTCTGCGCTCCACCGCGCCAACCAGAGCATCCAAGGCCCGCTCGCTGAAGCGCTGAGCTCGTTCTCTCACCCTCTCCATAGTCCTTGGCTGGAAGATTTAGGCACAGGTCTCTCCAGGCAGAGATTCAAGGCTCCAATGAGCAGGGTGTGGCTGGAGTGCAAGATCGACCCTCCCCTTTAAGAACTGGTTTGTCTGTGTTCCATCGCTAACTGACAGCACCTGCGCCTCTGAGTTAGCGCCTCGTTCCTCGGCCTTTGCGCCTTAAGACAGGTGTGCAGCGCCTGATTTAGCGCTCCAAACACCTCCAGGGGCGATAAAAGTCAAGTTTGCAGTCGGAGGCGATAATTAGCGCCAGGCGCTAATCTTTGCGCCCGGCCGATAATTGCGCCCCAAATGGGGTGATACTGAATTTCTCCCCCATAGAGTCATAACGGCACAGAAGGAGGCCATTCGGCCCATCGAGTCTGTGCCAGCTCTCAGTAGAGCAATCCAGTCAGTCCTATTCCCCCGCTCTATCCCCGTAGCCCTGCAAGTTTATTTCCCTCAAGTGCCTATCCAGTCTCCCGTTGAAAACATTGAGTGTCTCCGCTTCCACCACTTCCGTCGGCAGCGAGTTCCAGGTCCTCACCACTCACTGCGTAAAAAAGTTTTTCCTCACATCCCCCCTGTATCTCTTGCCCAAAACCTTAAATCTGTGTCCCCTAGTCCTTGTACCATCAACTAGTCGAAACAGCCTTTCCCTGTCTAGCCTATCCAAACCCGTCATAATCTTGTACACCTCTATCAAATCACCCCGCAACCTCCTTTGCTCTAATGAAAACAAATCCAGCTTCTCCAACCTGTCCTTGTAGCTAAGATCCCCCATCCCTGGAACCATTCGTGTAAATCTCCTCTGCACCCTCATCTGAAAAGGCGGAAATTGTCTAAATATCTTCAATATGGTGGCTGCCAATGGGATGGTCTTCCTTTCACACATACACATGATTTATCACTAATTGTTTAAATGGCTCCTAGGGCTATTTGCATGCTCTCTGCTCATTCGTTCACATCTGTTACAAAGTAAGCTGTTCAGTGGGATGCCCTTTCTAATGATGAAAGGTTTCTGTTCTCTTTTCAAAGGAGAAAGCTGGTCAAAGCAATCAACAGAGAATCCATACGGGAGGTAGACCTGAGATGCCTCAGTTGTTATGAGGAGCAGGCCTCGCTAATAATTAAGGTGGCGGTGATTGAGGGAATGGGTAAAGGAGAGTTTAGTGACTTCATGGAAAGGGAGTCTTCGAGGATATTTAGCTCAAGTGCCAACGTCATGACTTCTATTATTGAGACCTTGGGCTCCAATTTACAGGAAGCTCTTACTTCTGATCTACAGAAGCTAGTGGATTGTCCAAGGGTCTGTGTCCACATAGATCCCTGGTCATCCACCAGGACCAGCCAGCAACTGGGGAAAGACAGCAGATGACATGCATGAGGACTTCACCTCTCAGGGTGAGGACCTATCTGCTCCTCCCAAGCAGCCAGCAGAATACTGCAGACACCAGCAGCCAAGCAGCATGGACATCTAAGGCTACACTCCAGTGCAGTACTGAGGGAGCGCTGCACCGGAGGTGCCGTCTTTCAGATGAGACATTAAACCGAGGTGCCGTCTGCTCTCTCAGATGGACGTAATAGATCCCATGGCACTATTTCGAAGAAGAGCAGGGGAGTTAACCCCGGTGTCCTGGCCAATATTTATCCCTCAATCAACATCACTAAAAAAAAAAGATTGTCAGGTCATTATCACATTGCTATTTGTGAGAGCTTGCTGTGCACAAATTGGCTGCCGTGTTTCCTACATTACAACAGTGACTACACGTCAAAAGTGCTTAATTGGCTGTAAAGCGCTTAGGGATGACCTGAGGTTGTGAAAAGCGCTATATAAATGCAAGTCTTCCTTTTATATCGGGATCCTGCCAGCTGTGGCAGGGACATCTCATGACCCAGCAAAAATTGGTGAATCACAGAGTCCCCATTAAGGATCATGCCTGCCACATACTTGTTCATCCCAGTAAGATGATCCTTAGAAGGAGGAGGAGAAGGAGGTGGGACCCACTCTGGTATGTGTCTGCGATCATCTATGCCCAATTTTCTTCTTTGTGCTGTACCTATGCGATAGAAGCATAGAAACATAGAAGATAGGAGCAGGAGTAGGCCATTCGGCCCCTCGAGCCCGCTCCGCCATTCAATGAGATCATGGCTGATCATCCAAATTCAGTACCCTGTCCCTGCTTTCTCCCCATATCCCTTGATCCCTTTAACCTTAAGAAATATATCTATCTCCTTCTTGAATATATTTAATGAATTGGCCTCAACTGCCTTCTGTGGTCGAGAATTCCATAGGTTCACCACTCTCTGGGTGAAGAAATTCCTCCTCATCTCAGTCCTAAATGGCCTACCCCTTATCCTTAGACTGTGACCTCTGGTTCTGGACTCCCCCGCCATCGGGAACATCCTTCCTGCATCTAGTCTGTCCAGTCCTGTTAGAATTTTATAAGTTTCAATGAGATCCCCTCTCATTCTTCTAAACTCTAGCGAATATAAGCGAATTGAAGCCTATGAACGATGCTGAACACCCAGGTGAAAAATATGAAAATCCACCTTACTGGGTCAAATACCCCCTGCCTTCCCTACACTAGACAACAAACAAAAAGAAAGACTTGCATTTGTATAGCGCCTTTCACGACCACCGGACGTCCCAAAGCACTTTACAGCCAATGAAGTACTTTTTGAAGTGTAGTCGCTGTTGTAATGTAGGAAAGCTGGTCACACACCTACCCGTTCACCAAGAGCAAGCACTGGGGAAGCAAACGTTCGTGCAGGGACACGTGGAATGAAGAAATAAACTGATTGTACGTTCTTTGGATGATTTGGTGAAGATTTGTTGGCCAGAAAAAACCATTGACTAATGGTGTTGGGGGTAAATGTGTAGGGATGGTAGTGAAGGCAGGGAGGATTTGGTCCAGTGGAGTAGATTTTCATGTATACCGCCTAGGTGTTAAGTATCACCTAGGCATAACACGGATTTAAATGGAAGGAAAATCTGTGGACTCCATTACAGGCATACTATCCTCCCCGCCCGATTTTCTTCTCTGTGCTCTATCCAGCCAGTGCTTAACACCGAGGCAGTAAAGGTGCTATTCTACCCCAGCATGTTGATATGGAGCAAGTGGAGTACAGAGAGTCCCGTAGTACCATTTATCTAGATGACTCCAGGGGTGCTTTTAATTTTAAAATCCCTACATGGCTTCACCCCTCCCTATCTCTGTAATCTCCTCCAGCCCTACAACCTTCCGAGATATTTGCGCTCCTCCAATTCTGGCCTTTTGAGCATCCTCGATTTTAATCGCTCCACCATTGGAGGCCGTGCCTTCAGCTGCCAAGGCCCTAAGCCCTGGAATTGTCTCCCCAAACCTCTCCGCCTCTCTACCTCTCTTTCCTCCTTTAAGATGCTCCTTAAAACCTCCCTCTTCATCTGCCCTAATATCTCCTTACGTGGCTCAGTGTCAAATTTTGTTTGATAATGCTCCTGTGAAGCACCTTGGGACATTTTACTATGTTAAAGGTGCTATATAAATACTTCTTGTTGTTGTTGTTGAATTAAAGGTCTGGTCAATCACTCCTTGACACACCAGTCTGCCTAGCCATACATCAGCTGAGGCACTTCTCCTTCCATCTCTTCTTCTTCTTCCTCCTCTGCAGGCAAAGGTGCAGCTTCAGCTTCAAGCCTTTCTGACTGCATGGCTTTCCTCTTCTAATGGTTAAGTTTTGCAGAACATAGCAGATACAAATGATCTTGGAAACATTCTCAGGGCTGTAGCGTAGGATCCCATTTGATCTGTCTAACCATCAGAAGTGCTGCTTCAACATCCCAATTGTCTACCACAATCCAGGTGGAACCATGAGGCATGTCTGAGCACTAGGCTTCCAAGACCATGTTGGGACTACTCAGTCTGTACTGAACCTGTGCCCAGCACCAGTGGGCTGTAAGGAGTGAACGCAGATGTCACTGTCTCCCTGGTGAATGATGCGGAGATGCCGGTGTTGGACTGGGGTGGACAAAAGTGAGAAGTCGCACAACACCAGGTTATAGTCCAACAGTTTTATTTGAAATCACAAGCTTTCGGAGCTGCTGCTCCTTCGTCAGGTGAAGTGAAGGAATACAGATCGGCAAAGCATATATAGACAGAGAACAATGCCTGTGCAGCGTACAATGTCAGACGACTACAGATAATCTTTCTGACTGCCTTTTATCACACCTCGGCAGAGAGACAATCAGATCAGTCAGGAAGACATTATATCAAAGACATAGCAAAATACAACTGGGACAATGAGGTGGGGTCACAGGGGGTCTAATGTGTCAAATGCTGCAGTCTGTATGGAAAACCATAAACTTTAAACTTTTTACTTTTTTTACTGGAAATCACATCTGTGAACAAGCCAACGACGACTCGAGTCTGGATGACTCTACGTCAGGTGGGCTTACATGTAGCGTGACATGAACCCAAGATCCCGGTTGAGGCCGTCCTCATGGGTACGGAACTTGGCTATCAGTTTCTGCTCGATGATTTTGCGTTGTCGTGTGTCTCGAAGGCCGCCTTGGAGAACGCTTACCCGAAGATCCGAGGCTGAATGTCCTTGACTGCTGAAGTGTTCCCCGACTGGGAGGTAACACTCCTGCCTGGCGATTGTTGCGCGGTGTCCGTTCATACGTTGTCGCAGTGTCTGCATGGTCTCGCTGATGTACCATGCTCCGGGGCATCCTTTCCTGCAACGTATGAGGTAGACAACGTTGGCCGAGTCACATGAGTATGTACCATGTACCTGGTGGGTAGTGTCCTCACGTGTGATGATGGTATCTGTGTTGATGATCTGGCATGTTTTGCAGAGGTTGCCGTGGCAGGGTTGTGTGGTGTCGTGGTCGCTGTCAGAAAGATTAACTGTAGTCATCTGACATTGTACGCTGCACAGGCATTGTTCTCTGTCTATATATGCTTTGCCGATCTGTATTCCTTCACTTCACCTGACGAAGGAGCAGCAGCTCCGAAAGCTTGTGATTTCAAATAAAACTGTTGGACTATAACCTGGTGTTGTGTGACTTCTCACTTTTGTCCCTGGTGAATGGCACTGAACCTGATGTCTTAAGGCTCTCTCCAATTTCTACACATAGGACCTGCAGACATGGGTTCAATACCCCTGGCCACTGCAAGAGAAAGGTGGCCTAAAGCTGGTCTCTGGGACAGCTGCTTTCCTGATACATGTCACCTTAGGCTCCACCCATCTCTCAACCTCATCTCCCTCAGGGCGACCTCGTTGGAGTAGTATAGTAGGAGCACAAACAAATAAGTTAGCTTTCACCAATGGTAGACACGGTGTTAAGAAATAGTTGTAGCTCGGGTGATTGGAATTTTTTGGCACTTTTTGGTGAATATGTTGTTGTGCAAAGTAAACATGGCTTCCCTACATAGGTTTCTGAATTCATTTTTGTATATGCCTTCAGTTTTTGGGGGTTGGGGTGATAGCAAGGAAAATTTCAATTTCTATATCATGAAGGAATTTGGCAGAAGTCTTTAACAGTGAGGAGCTTTGTGAGGGTGTGAGGGGAACAGGCAGATGTGAAGTGATTCTTTGTTGGGTTAATGAACCTTTATTTATTGAAAATACTGGTCTGTCAGTTGCATCCTTCTTTCTCTGGCTGCTGGCAGTCCTGTCCCCTGTCCTCTCTGTCCTATGCACGCCCTTATATTGTGGGGAAGAAGGTTCTTCACCTTCATCATCCTTAGCTTCCAGAAACAGTAATTATAATGCAGGACACAGCAAGCTACAATAATTCTTGAAACTATTGCTGTGCTGCATTAGATTTACCCATGCACCTAAAACAGGACTTACATAATAACATAAGAATTAGGAGCAGGAGTAGGCCATACGGCCCCTCGAGCCTGCTCCGCCATTCAATAAGATCGTGGCTGATCTTCGACCTCAACTCCACTTTCCTGCCCTATCCTCATATCCCTTAATTCCTCTGGCGTCCAAAAATCTATCTATCTCAGCCTTGGATATATTCAAAGACTGAGCATCCACAGCCCTTTGGGGCAGTGAATTCCAAAGATTCACAACCCTCTGAGTGAAGAAATTCCTCCTCATCTCAGTCTTAAAAGGCCGACCCATATCCTGAGACTATGCCCCCTAGTTCTAGACTCTCCAGCCAGAGGAAACAATCTCTCAGCATCTACCCTGTCAATCCCCCTCATAATATGTTTCAATGAGATCACCTCCAATTCTTCTAAACTCCAGACAGTATAGGCCCAATCTACTCAATATCTCCTCACAGGACAACCCTCTCATCCCAGGGATCAATCTAGTGAACCTTCGTTGCACCACCTCTAAGGCAAGTATATGCTTCCTTAGATAAGGAGATCAAAATTGTGCACAGTAGTCCAGGTGTGGTCTCACCAAAGCCCTGTACAATTGTAGCAAGACTTCCTTACTCTTGTACTCAAACCCTCTAGCAATAAAGGCAAACATGCCATTTGCCTTCCTAACTGCTTGCTGTACCTGTATGCTAACTCTCTCTGTTTCTTGTACTAGACATCCAAATCTCTCTGAACATCAACATTTAATAGTTTCTCACCATTTAAAAAATAATCTGTTTTTCTATTCTTTCTACCAAAGTGAATAACCTCACATTTCCCAACATTATACTCCTTATTGACCACTACTTAACCTGTCTATATCCCTTTACAGGCTCTTTGCGTTCTCCTCACATCTTACTTTTGTCGTCAGCAAACTTGGATACATTACACTCGGTCCCTTCATCGAAGTCATTAATGTAGATTGTAAATAGTTGAGGCCCAAGCACTAATCCTTGCGACACTCCACTAGTTACAGCCTGCCAATCTGAAAATGACCCGTTTACCCCTACTCTCTGTTTTCTGTCTGTTAACCAATCCTTTATCCATGCTAATACCTTACCCCCAATCCCATGTGCCCTTATCTTGCTTAACAACCTTTTATGTGGCACCTTATCGAATGCCTTTTGGAAATCCGAATATACTACATCCACTGGTTCCCCTTTATCTACCCTGCTAGTTACATCCTCAAAAAACTCTAATAAATTTGTCAAACACGATTTTCCTTTCCTAAAACCATGTTGACTCTGCCTAATCATATTAAGATTTTCTAAGTACCCTGATACCACTTCCATACTAATGGATTCCAGCATTTTCCCGACGACTGATGTCAGGCTAACTGGCCTGTAGTTCCCAGTTTTCTCTCTCCCTCCTCTCTTGAATAGTGGGGTTACATTTGCTAGCTTCCAATCTGCTGGGACTTTTCCTGAATCTAGGGAATTTTGGAAGATCACAACCAATGCATCCACTAGCTCTGCAGCCACTCTTTTAGAACCCCAGGATGTAGGCCATCAGATCCAAGGGATTTGTCGGCTTTTAGTCCCATTAGTTTCTCTAGTACTTTTTCTCTACTTATATTAATTATGTTAAGTTGCTCACCCTTATTAGACCCTTGGTTCCCCACCATTTTTGGTATGCTTTTTGTGTCTTCTACTGTGAAGACAGGGTCTTCGACCTGAAACGTTAACTCTGTTTCTCTCTCCACGGATGTTGCCTGGCCTGCTGAGTTTTTCCAGCGCTTTCTGTTATTATAAAATATTTCTTTATCGTTTCTGCCATTTCCTATAGTCTACTTTATGGCACTTCTTATAGTGGCATCTGTTGTTCCTCTCTGTCTGTCAAAGCCTTACTGGAGTCATCAGCCATGACTGCAGAGGATAGCCCTCATCATCAATCAATCATCTGAATACATGGCTCTGAGTCATGAGGACTGGCATGGTGGATTGCCGTATGATGAAAGCCTCTTAGCAGCTTCCTGGGCATCCTGCAAGATAAGGTAATTGACACTAGCTGCATATTAATAGACTGAAAGCCTTTCTTATTCATAAAATTGAGTGGGTTTTTTGGGACTTTGAGTTACATATGCATTTCGTCAGTTGCTCTTTGCACTCAAGGAACTGAACAGCTCTCTCTTTGTTTATGCTTACATTGGGAATGATATGAATTGTGCAGCCCTCCTGAATAGTGCATCTTTATGCAGTGGTGAGCTGCAGCCTGACGAATGTGGCAACGTTTGCCAGATGCTATCTGGAAGGATCCAGACACAAAGAAATTCAAGGTAGTGGTGACCTTGTCTAGCTTTTCTGCTGGTGGAAGTGGGCTGCAGGACTTCAGCCAGAAGTTCCCTAATAATGGCTAGGGAGAAATGCAACCTTCTGAGGCACTGACAGTAAGGAAAGTCTAAGTAAGACCTTCTTGGTCTGTAGACTGTGGTGAGATGGGTATGAGCGCGTAGAGAAGAGACACCTTCCGTGAAGCCTGATGCTACGATCCTCCAATCTAGGCTTTAAAAAAAAATGATTCATAAGATAAGAACATAAGAATTAGGAGCAGGAGTAGGCCATATGGCCCTTCGAGCCTGCTCCGCCATTCAATAAGATCATAGCTGATCTTCGACGTCAACTCCACTTTCCCGCCCGATCCCCAGATCCCTTGGTTCCCCTAGAGTCCAAAAATCTATCTATCTCTATCCTCTATGAAGTGCCTTGGGGCATTTTCTACATTAAATGTGATATATAAATACAAGTTCTTATTTTTAAATTTGTTATTGGGATGTGGCAAGACAGTATTTATTGTCCATTAAAACAAAAGCAAAATACTGCGGATGCTTGAAATGTAAAATAAAAACAGAAAATGCTGGAAACACTCAGCAAGCCAGGCTTTGAGGTGGGAGCATAAAGGGATGAAGTTAAGGCCTTTGCTGAAGACTGATCAATTGGGGTCAGAAAGGGGAAGGTCAGGGGGGGATAGTGAAAACTCGAGGTGGGGGCGTAAAAGGATGAAGCTGAGGCCTTTGCTGAGGTCTGACCTGCTGTGATTCCAGAATTTTCTGTTTTTATTTATTGCCCATTCCTAGTTGCCCCTGAGGCCATTAGGAGTCAACCACATAGTGCGGCACAGAAGTCACATGTAGACCAGACCAGATAGGGGTTGCAGTTGCCTTCCCTGAAAGACATTAGTGAATCAGTTGGGTTTTTACAAAAATCCAACAGCTCTCATGGTCATTTTATCTGGTGCTGTCCCATAAATGATCAGATTTATTGAATTTAATTTCACAATTTGGCATGGTGGGCTTTCACTTTAGGACATCTAAATTGCTAGTCCAGTACCACAATCACTGCACTAATCTATCCATATGCACGCCCTCAACCTCCTCTTCTTAATAGCATAAAAATAGAAGGAAATATATGTTGCCAATAAAAACAGTACTTACAAACATATGAACAATGATGGACAGGAAAAGACCCTCTGGTCCATCCAGCCTGCCCCACACAATACTTTGTGTTCAAATCTCTCTGTGGCCTTGCCCCTCCCTATCTCTGTAATCTCCTTCAGCCCCACAACCGCCCCCCCCCTCCCCCCCCCCCTCCCCCCGAGATATCTGCACTCCTCTAATTCTGCCCTCTTGAGTATCCCTGATTATAATCACTCAACCTTTGGTGGCTGTGCCTTCTGTTGCCTAGGCCCTAATCTCTGGAATTCCCTGCCTAAACCTCTCCGCCTCGCTACCTCTCTTTCCTCCTTTAAGACGCTCCTTAAAACCTACCTCTTTGACCAAGCTTTTGGTCACCTGCCCTAATTTATCTTTATGTGGCTCGGTGTCAAATTTTTTGTCTTAAAATACTCCTGTGAAGCACCTTGGGACGTTTTACTACATTAAAGGCGCTATATAAATATAAGTTGTTGTTGTTGTTGTTGTTGAGCTGAGTGAATCTAGCAGCAGAAGTCCTGACTGAACCTCCAAAGTACTAAAATGATTAGTATGCAGGTAAAGTAATACCAGTCTTCAGTGGAGCACACAAAATGGCCTCCTCAAAGCTGTCTCCACCTCAGGGATACCTTTCTACAGCTCCTACAGCCACTTATGTAGAGGCACTAATTATTTGGCATGGGTTTGGGGTAGAAGTTGGCGGAATGGGTCAGAGGGGTTAGTTACACCCGCTTGACCTCATTTACATGAGGTGAAGTGGGCCTTGAAGGGGACTGGTGCCTTTCGGAAGGATTATTTAGGTGCAGATTTTTAGCTTCGAATTTGAGGTGGCAGTCTCTAAGAACCCATTTTATTCTGTTTACCATCCTAAATCCATCCAAAAACAGGCAGTAATTCTGAAAAGAAGCATGCTGAACTCTCGTTCTCTCTCTCATTCCCCCTCCTCTTCTCTCTTCCTCCATTCTCTCTCAAACACAAGGACAGCCTCTCTGTTTATTGAAACATATTCAATATAAATGTTACCTCAATAAAGATTTGAATTTTCCCTCTTGTTTTTCAAAATTATTTGAAAAAGGCTACTGAATAGGAAGTGCTCGAAGCTAAGGAAAAATACTCCATAAATATAGCAGATACAGAGGGGTCAGGGTCAAAAATGGTAACTACTTTCGCTGAGAGTTCCCACTTTATTGGCCAGCATAAGTTTGGAGGCTAGAACGCCAAGTGGGATGAGGCAGAAGTGGGACCCACTGTGGAGGTAGGCAGAGGTGGGCGCCATTATAGAGGTGGGAGCAGTCCAGGCTAGGATGGTTAAAGGGGCCACGATCTGTAGCTTTCAGAAGGGGTGTTATCTGGAACCTCCCAACCCTTGGGTCAAATTCTTTCTGCCAGTGTTTCCGGTGTCTTTGGTGAGAGGGTGTCAGGTAAGACCTCCCATGAACCCATGGTGACTCCCTTTTATGGTCTACTATCAATAAAGAAATAGTTTGTGTACGATATGCTCACCTTTATTAGATTTTTCTCAGACATTTACCGAAGTATGTATTTTTAATGGTTTTGTAATAGACATCTGGATGTAATGAACTCTTTTAATAAAGAATTAAATATAAGCCAGTTCCTAGAATAAGGCAAATTGTGATGTAATTATTTTGAATGAACGGAAAAGGACTTTGGGTGGGATGCACTTAAAAGGAAGTCTGATCCATCAATTTTCCTTTCCTTACTGTGGTACTAATTTTCTGTTAGTACTTGGCAGAAATGAGCCATTTAGCAATGTATCCACGATCTGTTAAGATACATACCCCAGTTTGGCACAAAGCAGCAGCAGATGTCCAGGCAGGAAAGCTTCATTGATATTGTTTGTTTTCTAAGGATGCAGCATGTCATTGAGTGTGCACATGTGCATACAAAAATAGAAAAGGATATTACTCAGTCAGTGTTGGCTGGGCTGAGGAAGAATGTCAACATAGGATTGACTAATGTGGCTAATTCCCTGATGTCATAAAAAATAAATGTGAGAAGTCGCACAACACCAGGTTATAGTCCAACAGTTTTATTTGAAATCACAAGCTTTCGGAGCGCTGCTCCTTCGTCAGACTTCACCTGACGAAGGAGCAGCGCTCCGAAAGCTTGTGATTTCAAATAAAACTGTTGGACTATAACCTGGTGTTGTGCGACTTCTCACATTTGTCCACTCCAGTCCAACACTGGCATCTCCACATCATGGCTACTATAAAAAATAAAGAAAGACTTGCATTTATATAGCGCCTTTCATGACCCGAAGTCATCCCAAAGTGCTTTACAGCTGAAAGGTCACTGTTGTAATATAGGAAATGCAGCAACCAATCTGTGCACAGAAAGGTCACACAAATAGCAATAAAATAAATGACCAGATACTCTCTTTTAGTGATCTTGTTTGAGGGATAAATATTGGCTGTGAGTCTTTGGAACTCTCTTCCTCAGAGGGCGGTGGAAGCAGAGTCTTTGAATATTTTTAAGGCAGAGGTAGATAGATTCTTGATAAGCAAGGGGGTGAAAGGTTATTGGGGGTAGGCAGGAATGTGGAGTAATCAGATCAGCCATGATCTTATTGAATGGCGGAGCAGGCTCGAGGAGCCGAGTGGCCTACTCCTGCTCCTAATTCATATGTTAGGACACTCCCCTGCTCTTCGAATAGTGCCATGGGAATTTTTAGCTCAAGGTAGAGCCACCAGGCAGGCTCTCTTTTTAAAGGTAGTGGGCGATTATCCTTTTAAAAACAATGGTTCTAGGGATGAGGGATTACAGTTAAATGGATTGCCTGGAGAAGCTGGGATTGTTCTCCTTAGAGCAGAGAAGGCTAAGAGGAGATTTGATAGAGATGTTTAAAATCATGAAGGGTAGAGTGGATAGAGTAAATAAAGAGAAACTATTTCCAATGGCTGAAGGGTCGATAACCAGAGGGCACAGATTTAAGGTGATTGGCAAAAGAACCAGAGGCGACATGAGAAAAAACTTTTTTACCCAATGAGTGGTTAGGATTTGGAATGCACTGCGTGCGGATACAAACTCAATATTAGCCTTCAAAAGGAAATTGGATAACTACTTGAAGGAGAAAAATTGCAGGGATATGGGGAAAGAGTGGGGCTAACTGGATTGCTCTTCGAAAGAGCCGACACAAACTCGATGGGCCGAATGGCCTCCTTCTGTGCTGCACTATTCTATGATTCTGATTCAAACAGGTGCTTTTAGTCTTATGATGCAATCTGAGGAGAACACCAATGACCAGCCGACATTCCACTTGGTCTGAAAGAATGAGTACAAAGTATGTAAATAGTTTGAGCAAAGGAGGCCCTTCTAGTGGAGGCTGCTAAGTTGCTGCTGCAGCATTACAGAAATGCTAGTTAAGGGGTGGGAAATGTGAGGGGTAGGGCCAATGCTTTCCAGGCTGGGTTGCCGATGGGGTGCCATGCTATGAACTGAGTGCTTGATGCATTTTTAGCATAGGTATTCCTTTTCTTTCAGCTCACTTTAGTCAATCCTATCTTCACAGAATCCCCACAATGCAGATAGAGGCCATTTCGGCCCATCGAGCCTGCACCGACACATATCCCACCCTATCCCCGTAACCCCACGTATTTAATCCCCCCTAACACTAAGGGTCAATTTATCATAGCCAAATCAACCTAACCCGCACATCTTTGGACTGTGGGAGGAAACCGGAGCGCCCGGAGGAAACCCACGCAGACACGGGGAGACTGTGCAAACTCCACACAGACAGTCACCCGAGGCCGGATTCGAACCCGGGTCCCTGACGCTGTGAGGCAACAGTGCTAACCACTATAACACCGTGTTGCCATTCTACCTTAGTCCAGCCAACCGTTTCCTCATTTGCTCCCATAACCTATGGATGTTGGAGACTGCATTGACACAACTGACCAGCTCCTGCCATGCTTCCTGCATATTGGCTCTGTCGGAGAGGAGGTGCCCCACTGCACCAAAAATGGCAACTGCTGAACGTACTCTTGCAGTACCTCCAGGCTTTCTCCTGAGAAGGCGACAGTTTTTCACAGGCTGCTGACATATTCTTTTCCTTTCACTGTGGCCAGACTAGATTCAAAATTTGTCAAACCTCCCTTTAAGTGCTGCACTCCTAACTCACTAATACCCAGCTGATAGCACACTTCTCGCACACAAAAAATATTTCAATTAATAGACCTTGCTGAATCTGGAGACGTCTACTTGCGTGGACGCACGGGTAAGCACTGCAATCATAAATGATTCTATACATGTGATTGGAAGATGAGCCCTAGTGTGTCTAATGTGAACCTTAGCAATCTGCACATTAACGCCAGGTATCTTGGACCTGCCAAGATGCTTTAGTCTTGCGACATTCCAACATTCAAGATCTGTTCCACATTGATGCCAGACTAGATAGATTGCTTCTGTGGGATTTCAACTATTCTCTTCAATCTTGGCTCATGAGACCAGTTGCCATAACAACCAAAAGGGCTGAGGATTACTACGGTGAGGCCAATGCCAAAAAAAGGGTGCTCACTGAGCAGTGTTTTGGAGTTTTAAGGCAACAATCACTGGTTGATTGGATCAGCTGGTGGCATATCATAGCATGCTCTAGAGATGGTGTGCAGGATAGTCATGATGTACTGTGTGATCCTTAACATAACAATTGGAAGAGGCATCAGCTTGCAGGACACCAAAGAGTTTCAGTCTCCATGGGATAAGCAGGACTAAGAGAGCCTCAAACAGATGACTGCTGTGCAGGAAGTGTCAGCAGATAATGGCCACATTCTTCAGCTAAACTCCAACAATATGATTGTTGAAATGACCTGGCTGCAATGATAACTATCCCTCTGCACAACCTTTGCAGTGCTGCTGCCATCCTGCAGCTGACAGGTCCTGCACTGGAGCTGTTAGCTGTGGTTGTAAGTTTACATAGGATTACATAGGATATACGGCACAGAAACAGGCCATTCGGCCCAACCAGTCCATGTCGGCGTTTATGCTCCACTCGAGCCTCCTCCTGTCTTTCCTCATCTAACTCTATCAGCATAACCCTCTATTCCCTTCTCCCTCATATGCTTATCTAGCCTCCCCTTAAATGCATCCATACTATTCACTTCAACCACTCCCTGTAGTAGTGAGTTCCACATTCTCACCACTAGCTGGGTAAAGAAGTTTCTTCTCAATTCCCAGTTGTTTCCCAGCAATCGAACAACAACAACAACAACTTGTATTTATATAGTGCCTTTTACATAGTAAAACGTCCCAAGTCACTTCACAGGAGTATTATAAGACAAAAAAATTTGATACTGAGCCACATAAGGAGAAATTAGGGCAGATGACCAAAAGCTTGGTCAAAGAGGTAGGTTTTAAGGAGGGTCTTAAAAGGAGGAAAGAGAGGTAGCGAGGCGGAAAGGTTTAGGGAGGGAATTCCAGAGCTTAGGGCCTAGGCAGCCGATTAAAATCAGGGATGCTCAGGAGGGCAGAATTGGAGGGCGCAGATGTCTCGGGGGATTGTAGGACTGAAGGAGATTACAGAGATAGGGAGGGGCGAGGCCATGGAGGGATTTGAAAACAAGGATGAGAATTTTAAAATCGAGGCGTTGCTTAACCAGGAGCCAATGCAGGTCAGCGAGCACAGGGGTGATGGGTGAACGGGACTTGGTGCGAGTTAGGACTTGGGCAGCAGAGTTTTGGATGAGCTCAAGTTTGCGTAGGGTAGAATGTGGGAGGCCAGCCAGGAGTGCATTGGAATAGTCAAGTCTAAAGGTAACAAAGGCATGGATGAGGGTTTCAGCAGCAGATGAGCTGAGGCAAGGGCGGAGACGGGCAATGTTACGGAGGTGGAAATAGGCGGTCTTAGTTATGGCGCAGATATGTGGTCAGAAGCTCATTTCAGGGTCAATTATGACACCAAGGTTGTGAACAGTCTGGTTCAGCCTCAGACAGATGCTAGGGAGAGGGATGGAGTCAGTGGCTAGGGAATGGAGTTTGTGACAGGCACTGAAGGCAATGGCATCGGTCTTCCCAATATTTAATTGGAGAAAATTTCTAGCAAAAAGGCAATTTCTACTATGGGATGACACTGGTCTTTCTCTCCTGGGTGCTCAAAGAGGTTACAATAAAAATAAAATACTGGCACCAGTATTGGGACAGGAAGGAACTGTATCATTGGGATGGGCCCCACCTAAACCGGTCTGAGACCAGGGTCCTAGCGGAAAGGATAAATAGGGCGGTCACAAGGACTTTAAACTAGTAAATGGGGGGTGGGGGGGGGTGGGGGGGAGTGCTCAGAGGGAAATTGCAGTACAAATAGTAGTTGAAAAGCAAATGAAAGGGAAGAGAGTAGAGTAACAGTCAGTAATTGTGCTTTAGGCACTACAGGTAAAGGGAAAACTAAAAGGTGTAAAGCGATTAAACCAGGAGAGAGAAATAAGAAACATGTGAATAAAACATCAGAGCTGAAGGACAGGCTAGGTTGTGTGACCCAAATAAGCGTTCTTTATACAAATGCATGGAGTATAAGGAATAAATTGAATGAACTGCAGGCACAAATTCAAATTGGAGGGTATGACATGGTAGCCATTACTGAGACATGGCTGCAAGACAGTCAGGACTGGTAACTAAATATAGCAGGTTATAAGGTCTACAGGATAGATAGGGAAAATGGCAGAGGGGGAAGAGTAGCCATAGTGATCAATGATGAAATCTCTTCAATGATAAGAGAGGATTTAAAGAGAGGTGAGCAGGCAGTGGAGACTTTATGGGTTGAATTAAGAAATAGGAAAGGATCTAAGACTGTATTGGGAGTTGTGTATAGGCCCCCTGGTAGCAGCTCTGAAGTGCTAGATTGTATAAATGCAGAGATTAGACATGCGTGTAGTAAAGGCAGTGTGGTTGTAATGGGAGATTTTAACTTTCATGTAAATTGGGAAAAGCAGACTAGCACCTGTCAGAAAGGTAGTGAATTTCTTGAGTGTGTCCAGGATAGTTTTCTACAACAATATGTCCTAGAGGCACCAAGGGGGCAAGCCATATTAGATTTAGTAATGAGTAATGAGCCAGATTTAGCTAACAGCCTAACTGTGTGTGAATATTTATCTAATAGCGATCATAACATGATCGAGTTCAACGTAGCCTTTGAAAGGGAGAAACGCGAAACAGCTCCTAAGATTCTAGATTTAGGTAAGGCCGACTTCAACAGTGAGGCAGAGACTGTCCACAGTAAACTGGGCAAATCTGTTAATGGGTAAAATGACAGAAGATCAGTGGGAGATGTTTATTAAAGAATTTAACGTGATACAGAACCAGTTTATACCCCGGAGGGGCATTAGCTCTATTTGCCAAAAACACAGCCAAGGACAGCATAAAACTAAAGGAAAGAGCATACAAAAATGCAAAAAATAGCACAGATCCTGGTGAATGGGAAAGATACAAAGAACAGCAAAGGGTCACAAAACAGATAGTAAGAGCTACAAAAAGGGAGTATGAAAAGAAACTTGCAAGGGATATTAAAATCAATACGAAGAAATTTTACAGTTACATTAGGAAGAAGAGGGTGGTCAGAAGCAATGTTGGCCCCTTAAAAACTGAAAGTGGTGATATTGTCAGTGTCAATGGGGAAATGACAGACATGTTGAATAATTACTTTGCATCAGTATTTACAGTAGAAGAGGATAGCATGCCGGAAATCCCAAAGAAACCAATATTGAATCGGGGACAGGGACTCAATAAAATTAATGTAAGTAAATTAACAGTAATGAAGAAAATAATGGCACTAAAGAGTGACAAATCCCCAGGGCCAGATGGTTTCCATCCCAGGATTTTAAAGGAAGTAGGTGAGCACATTGCAGATGCATTAACTATAATCTTCCAAAGTTCTCTTATTTCAGGAACCGTCCCTTTAGATTGGAAAATTGCACATGTCACTCCGCTTTTTAAGAATGGTGAGAGAGGGGAACCAGGGAATTATAGACCAGTTAGCCTAACATCTGTTGTCGGGAAATTGCTAGAGTCTATAATTAAGGATAGGGTGTCTGAACACCTCGAAAATTTTCAGTTGATCAGAGAGAGCCAGCATGGATTTGTGAAAGGTAGGTCATGCCTGACGAACCTGATTGAATTTTTTAAAGAGGTGACTAAAGTAGTGGACAGGGGAATGTCTATGAATGTTATTTATATGGACTTCCAGAAGGCATTTGATAAAGTCCCGCATAAGAGACTGTTAACTAAGGTAGAAGCCCACGGAATTGAGGGCAAATTATTGACCTGGTTAGGAAATTGGCTAAGCGCCAGGAGACAGAGCATAGGGATAATAGGTAGGTACTCAAATTGGCAGGATGTGACGAGTGGTATCTCGCAGGGATCTGTATTGGGGCCTCAACTATTCACAATATTTATTGATGACTTAGGTGATGGCATAGAAAGTCATATATCCAAATTTGCCGATGACACAAAGATAGGCGGCACTGTAGGCAGTGTAGATGAAAGCATAAAATTACAAAGGGATATCGATAGATTAAGTGAATGGGCAAAACTGTGACAAATGGAGTTCAATGTAGGCAAATGTGAGGTCATCCATTTTGGACCTAAAAAGGATAGAACAGGGTATTTTCTAAATGGTGAAAAGCTAAAAACAGTGGATGTCCAAAGAGACTTGGGGGTCAGGTACACAGATCATTAAATGTCATGAACAGGTACAGAAAATAATCAAAATGGCTAATGGAATGCTGGCCTTTATATCTAGAGGACTAGGATACAAGGGGGTAGAAGTTATGCTGCAGCTGTACAAAACCCTGGTTAGACCACACCTGGAGTACTGTGAGCAGTTCTGGGCACCACACCGTAGGAAGGATATATTGGCCTTGGAGGGAGTGCAGCGTAGGTTTACCAGAATGATACCCGGACTTCAAGGGTGAAGTTATGAGGAGAGATTACACAAATTAGGGTTGTATTCCCTAGAATTTAGAAGGTTAAGGGGTGATCTGATTGAAGTTTTCAGGATATTAAGGGGAACAGATAGGGTCGATAGAGAGAAGCTATTTCTGCTGGTTGGGGAGTCTAGGACTAGGGGGCATAGTCTAAAAATTAGAGCCAGACCTTTCAAGAGTGAAATTAGGAAACACTTCTACACACAAAGGGTGGGAGAAGTTTGGAACTCTCTTCCACAAATGGCAATTGATGCGAGATCAATTGTTAATTTTAAATCGCAGATTGATAGATTTTTGTTAACCAAAGGTATTAAGGAATATGGGCCAAAGGCAGGTATATGGAGTTAGGTCACAGATCAGCCATGATCTCATTGAATGGCGGAACAGGCGCAAGCGGCTGAATGGCCTCCTCCTGTTCCGATGTTCCTATGTGTCAATCTATCTCTCCCACAAAACTAGCACGCAGTGTATCAATGTGAAGTGTCTCTTTGCTTTCACCTTCTCTGATGTGTACTCCTTATTTTTGTTCCTTTATCTTACGTCTACATGTTTCCCAAATTAAGGGGCAATGTAAACACTGCCAAATTTGCATGAGACCTGCTGGATGAAGAGGGCCCACTGCTTCTGTGTGACAACAATCCTGAAGATCCTGCATAAGTCCCGGCATTGGCCAGGGATGTTTTTGCCCCTCTTTTCATGGATTCAAAGCTGTGCCAACCAGACAATCACTCAAAACTCTGCTGCACAGGAGTCACATCAGCAGTAGTGTTACATGCTGTGCACAGGTACTTTTCTGCAAATGCTTTATTCATAGCAGCTACATCTTTGGGGCTTGTAGAGCTCTCGCCCTGCATCAGCTCGGCCCTTTGGGGTTTCACCGTTTCCTACATTACCTTTACTCTTTCCAGCAGCTTTGACAGCATCTTACACTTTGACACATCAGTGCTTTGTAGAAGTGCATGACACAGGTCCACAAATTATAGGCCAACTAGCTAGAAACATCGATGCATGCTGACATGGTGCACATTAAATCTTCCATCGCCGAGGACATAGTTACAGCATGTACTAGCTCACTTCTTGACACACAACTATATCTTCTGTGCTCCATAGAGCCAAGCAACCTTTCCTTATGCACATGTTCCAGAATGCTCTGTTTTAAGGTACCTACATAGAGCTCTCCTTCCGTAGACAATACAGAAGTGGCAGCAGGTGACATGGACATCTGGAAAGGCCTACCGTCCTCTTTGAAAACTGCTGTGGACGAACCCACTGGCCTTGCACTCTGCTGCCATCACTGGGAAATCTGTGCTTTTGCTGAGAGAGCGAACTGCTCGTGCTGCTAGGACTCTGGGAAGTGTCTGTGAAAGTGGCAGTCGGGGGATGCCTGGTAAGGGTTGTGTGTGTGTGTCTACCATCTCAATCCCAGCTTCTTCAGATGAGTGCTTCCTGCCTACATCAGAGGATGTCTTAGGAAAGGCACACCAAGAGTTAAGGGGCAGAGACCTGGCATAATGAAATTCCAGCTCCCGTCTCCTCTGGCTGATGTCCCAAAACCAGATGATCACAGATATTAAGTGGAGCAAAATTGGGCCCCACGTTTACAACAGAAACCTACCCATAATTTGGCAGTTCCATTTGTAGATGGTATAACTGCAGGAAATGGAAAAAGTTCACATCAGTACACAAGATTATCTTGTTATATTCTGAGGTACATTGATGGGTTAGAATATAGGGACCTTTATGCTGCATCTGGCCATGCTGTTCCTGAGCTCAATGCTGTCATTGGGTACTAAAGTGGAACATTCTCCATTCCCCATTCTCCATTCCCTTGTGCTGACATCCATCACTTTGGCAATAACAACAACAACAACTTGCATTTATATAGCGCCTTTAATGTAGTAAAATGTCCCAAGGCGCTTCACAGGAGTGTTATTAAACAAAATTTGACACCGAGACACATAAGGAAATATTAGGACAGGTGACCAAAAGCTTAGTCAAAGAGGAGTGTCTTAAAGGAGGAGAGAGAGGTAGAGAGGTTTAGGGAGGAAATTCCAGAGCTTAGGGCCCAGGCAGCTAAAGGCATGGCTGCCAATGGTGGAGCGATTAAAATCGGGGATGCGCAAGAGACCAGAATTGGAGGAGCGCAGAGATTAGGCTGCAATTTGCTAACTAAGCACAGACCAGGGTCTGAATGAGGGACCTTCTTGGACTTTCTTGAAGGAGGTTACAGTGATACAGAGGGTGAGGCCATGGAGGGATTTGAAAACAAGGATAAGAATTTTAAAATCGAGGCATTGCCGGACCGGGAGCTAATGTAGGTCAGCGAGCACAGGGGCGATGGGTGAACAGGACTTGGTGAGAGTTAGGATACAGGCAGCAGAGTTTTGGATGAACTCAAGTTTATGTAGCAAGCACTAAAAAGTCAATAAAATATACATTAAAAACAAGAAAATAGAATCTGTTATCATCAGTAAGGGTTCAGTTTCTAATTCGCAATGATCCCCCTTTTACTTGTGAGGCCCTCTGCAATGCATACGCCACATGTCAGCTGGCGCCATGATTGAAATGGTGAGCAGTTATCCATTTTCAGCGAGCTCCTAGGAAGAACAACTTCATCCAAAGAAAACAGTTCTAAAAGGACCTGTGCCAGAAGCCTGCTGAGAAGGGTCTTCACAACACAAGCTGAAGCAGCACTGAAACCTTCCACTATGTAGGTGTTGGACAAGGCTCCAGTCATTTCGGTAGGCCTCTTTTACACACATCCTGAAATGTGCATCAGCATAACTATTGAAGAGATCCACTAATCAGACCCAGGCATTGACTAACTGCTCAGCTCAGGATCTTGTGATCGGCCTCTTCAATGTATAACAGATGTTTGTTTATCATGTGTGCAAACAAACTTAACCCTCAAAGTATTAACCACTAAAATTGTTGTGCTAACTCACACATGGGGGATATTTATTCAGCAGGGTCTGGGGTTAATCGCAAATTAGTTTTATACTACATTCCCATAAATACTTATATATATATATATTATATTTATATATATATTTATATATATATGTATAAATAAACTGATATTTTTTTTAACTGATTTTTCATATTTGGCTTCATGCTGTGGAGCAGTTCTCTGGCCTAAATCCTTCTGCTATTTTGTTAAAAGCCTCCGTGTTATATACAGATGGGCAAACAGCCCACAAACACTTTTCAAGTTAAAACATTTCATTAATAATAATTGTATATATTATTTCATTTGAATTGCACTGGAAAGGATAATATGGTAAAATTCCAAGATATTTTAGGAATTAATGTAGACAGCTACAGTTGAGGAATTAGCACTGGCACAGTCCCAGATGGGCTAAATGACCTCCTTCTGTTCAGTCATTCTACACTTCTATGATTTTGTCCACAAATGTCCAAAACAGGCACCGTGTTATAGGTCTTGTCAAGGTTCAACAGGGGTGAAATTGCATTGCACTGAAAAACGGGCGTGGGCACTGTAAAGTGCGAAATGCCCGCGCCCGTTCAAAGAGTGCAGGCAGCACTTCAACTTGGTGCTGCCTGCTAATTATAATGATTGTAGCGCACAGCCCAGCACTGAACGTGCTGCTGACAGGCTATGCGCTCAGCAGGGGGCCGAAGTTCGCCTTGTTCGAGCGAGGCTAGCTTTACTTAATGGCCCAGAAATTAAACACTGAGGGGTAAAAATTCAGTTGGTTGCGCCTCCCGTTAGCGCCTTAAATGGGCGCTAATGGGGCGTTAAGGCGCTAACGCCTGGGCGCAGCGCTGTTTGCGCCGCTCGAGAACTTAACTTGAGATTGTGCGGCGGCGCTAAAACTTACCGCTGCGACCACCTGCGCGCGCAGATTGTGACGTCAGTCCGTGGTGCAACGCCCTTGGGGCGCCCCGGAGCGGAAATTGAGTGGCGCCCCCTGCCTTACCGCCTGGCGCTTCCAACGACCGGAAGACTGGAACGTTATCAATCGGTCTGGGGCTGGGGGGGGCGCTATTTAAAGGGGGCCTCTTCCTATCTTTTTCTGTGGTCGACATTTATGCACCACTCGTTCTGAGAGAGAGAGAGAGATTCGGAGAGAGAGAGAGACTTCTACATTGACTCAACGCTTTGTGAGGTAGTTTTGCCTAGTTCATCCTAACTTTGCTGCTACTTTCGTTGCTGTACCTCATTACTTTTCTGGCAAAGAGAAGATGGGGGCTGCAATGATTGGGGGCGTCGTCCTGCTCCAGCTCAATCGGAGCAGAGTGAGACGCAGACAGAGAGTGGCAATGATGGCCAGACGGAGGAGGCCCATCAGGCGCATGTACAGGAGAGCTTACCCTCCCAGGGTATATCGTGAACAGCTCTCCTACATCCACATGTCCGAGGAGCTGTGTTTGCGAAGGCTGCGATTCAGCAAGGAGGTGGTCACTGAGCTCTGCCACCTGCTGCAGCCAGATCTGCAGCCTCAGCTGAGGTCCAGGACGTCTCTGTCGGTGGCAGTGAAGGTCACAGTGGCCTTGAACTTCTACGCCACTGGCTCATTCCAAGCTGCTGTTGGGGACCTCGCCAATATCTTCCAGTTTGCGGTGCATCGCTGCATCCGGCAGGTCACCAATGCCCTCTTCACAAGGAGACGAGACTTCATCTCCTTCCCTATGACCCCAGACAAGCAGCATGACCGTGCTATGGGCTTTGCGAGGGTAGCGGGCTTCCCCATGGTGCAGGGCGCCATTGACTGCACGCATGTGGCTTTGCGTGCTCCGCGAGAGAATGCAGAGGAGTTCCGGAACAGAAAGGGGTTCCATTCCTTGAATGTGCAGTTGGTCTGTGACCACAGACAGGTGATTCTCGCTGTCAATGCCCACTATCCGGGCAGCTGCCACGATGCTTTCATCCTGCGCCAGAGTACTGTGGCAGAAATTTTCGAGGCACCGCATCAGCCAGTTGGTTGGCTTCTGGGGGACAAGGGGTACGCATTGAGCACCTGGCTGATGACACCGCTCCGTGCGCCAAACACCCCTGCTGAGCTGCGGTACCAGGAAAGCCAACAAGCAACGAGGAACATTATTGAGCGCACAATCGGCGTGCTCAAACAACGATTCCGCTGTCTGGACCATTCCGGAGGAGCCCTGCAGTACTCGCCTGAGCAAGTTTCCAAATTCGTAGTGGTGTGCTGCATGTTGCACAACATGGCAATCCTCAGGACGCAGCCAATGCCACCAGGCCTTGCAGCACCACAAGAGGAGGAGGAGGAAGAGGAGGAACAGGCCGAGGACGATGATCAGCAGCAGCACCAAGGCAGGAGGGCGGCCCACAATGGTCAAACTGCAAGGGCCGTCCGTCAACGACTAATAGCAAGCCGCTTCTAGGACCCCTGCCAGTGCTACAAACACGAATCAACCCAGCACGCAACCCCTAAGCCGGCCAAGGCACCAATAATTCCAACCACCAGCCATGTATATTTTGAATACAGAAACTTATTTATTGTACAAACTCTGTGTGTGTCAATTCCTCATGACAAACTCATAGAAATAAACACAAAAAAACAGTCAATAACATAACTGGTTCTCACAACCTGGAGATAATGTCCAAAACACTAAACAAAAGTTGGGCCATGAACCTCGGCCTTTAATAAAAAAATGACCAGCATTTTGGCACACCTCCTACTTTTTGCCCTTCGAGGGTGATCTCCTTCCCTTGCGCACTTCCCCCCTTCTAACCCTACTGCTCCTCCGTAATGGGACCTCAGTGGCTGCAGCAAGGCTGGTGGAAGGCTGCTGCTTGTCAGACCCTGACACTGCAGATGCCCCTGAAGGCCGGCCTCGACCACTTCTGGGCCTGGAGGGCCCGGCTGCAGACTGCACCAACTCTGCATGGGCGGCAGCAGTCTGTCCTACAGGCGGTGGCAAGTGCAGTGGAGAAGTGACAGTGTTGGCAGCAGGAATGCTGTCATCGTGAGAGAGGACAGCAACTCCCTGCTCGCCCGACACACTGGCACTCCCACGGGGCAGCACTTCAGCATCCGGAGCAATTTGCCTGAGAACAGATTGCTGGCCTGCTGCGGCGCGGTGACAGCCCCGGGGACATGTGCACGAACCATCGAGGATGGCAGCAGTCAGTGCTCGCGTGGCCTCAATCTGAGTCTGCATGAGAGCAGGCTCAGATGGGTTCCTGGCAGCCAGTGACTGAATTGCAGCAGTAAGCTTTAGTGTGGCATCCGCCTGTGCTACAGCGAAGTGCTCCACACTCCTTGCCAGTGCCTCAATGCATTCGGGCACCCTTCCCACTGCACCCATGAGCTCAGTGTGCATGACCACCGCCTGGCTGTTCATTTCTGCAATCATCCGCTCCTCCTCTGCGTCCATTGCATTAGGAGTGTCTGGCATACTCTCCCTCTGGGGAGAAGGCTCCCGTTCTTCCCTCCCCCCCCCATGGCGTTGCTGCAGCCCGCTGGGTCCTGGAACTTCACCATCATCAGCCCCTTCCCCCCTGCTCCCCCGTTCTTCCCTCCCCCCCCCATGGCGTTGCTGCAGCCCGCTGGGTCCTGGAACTTCACCATCATCAGCCCCTTCCCCCCTGCTCCATCGTTCTTCCCTACCCCCCCCATGGCGTTGCTGCAGCCCGCTGGGTCCTGGAACTTCACCATCATCAGCCCCTTCCCCCCTGCTCCCCTCCGGGGAAGGCGTGTTCCCAGTGTGGCCATGGGCTTCCTCGGGAGAGGGTGGCACTGATGCTCCGGCTTCCTCTTCCTCCTCAGCTGCAGCATCACTCCCAGTGGCAGCTTCAGGGACCATCTCCTCAGCTGGTGAATCACCATCTGAAAGCAGGGAGGTACAAGAGTGGCTTTAGCGTGAGGACAGGGTGGCAGTAAGGGAGGAATAAGTGCAGCGAGTTAGCAAGTTGGATTGAAAGTGTCAAAGGCTGGTATTGTGAGGGACAAGTGGAAGGACAGAGGACAAAAAGGTGATGACCTTACCATTGCTGTCCACAACGGGGTCGGCGTCTCCAGTGGCGACGGGACCGATCACCCGGCTTGCCACAATCCTGTGGACGCGCTCCTCCAGATCGCTGAGGGGTTGCAGCTGAAGCCGCCCTCCACCCGTCCGTTGCTGCTGTCTCCGATTATGAGCCAGCTTAGCCTGCAAGAAAAAGGACAGCATCTGAGTCAATATACAGCCATGGTCTTGCCTGATGTGCCTCCCATAGGTGAATAGCCCTTACAATATGCAGCCATGGTCTTGCCTGATGTGCGTCCCATAGGTGAATAGCCCTTACTGTATGCAGCCATGGTCTTGCCTGATGTGCCTCCCATAGGTGAATAGCCCTTACAATATGCAGCCATGGTCTTGCCTGATGTGCCTCCCATAGGTGAATAGCCCTTACAATATGCAGCCATGGTCTTGCCTGATGTGCCTCCCATAGGTGAATAGCCCTTACTGTATGCAAAGTGTGGAATGTGTGTGTGTGTTTGATGAAAGGGCCATAGGTGTTGGATGAGTGTTGTGCATTGGGGTTTTAAGACCCTCTGGCCATAGAGTGAGGTTGAGATGGAGGGATGGAGAGGTATTGAGAAAAAGCCACTCACCCTGACGACCCGAGTGAGGTCGTTGAACTTTTTGCGGCACTGGACATGGGTCCTGGGCACCATGCTCCTGGAGGAGACGCTCTGAGCCACCTCCCTCCACACTCTTCTGAACTCGCGTGGCAAAGGCCTCCTGCCACTCTCTGGGAACAGCATGCATCGTCTGCGCTCCACTGCGTCAACCAGAGCATCCAAGGCCCGCTCGGTGAAGCGATGAGCGCGTTCTCTCACCCTCTCCATTCTTGGCAGCAAAATGGATTACAGGTCTCTCCAGGCTGAGATTCAAGGCTGCAATGAGCAGGGTGTGGCTGGGGAGCAAGTGGCCCCCCCCGCTTTAAGAAGTGTCCGGCGCCAGTGTGTCTGTGTTCCCGCGCTAACTGGCAGCAGCTGCGCTGCGCTCGTGCGCTGAGTTAGCGCCTCACTCCTAGGCCTTTGCGCCTTAAGAGAGGTGTGCAGCGCCTAATTTAGCGCTCCACTCACCTCCCGGGGCGGTAAAAGTGAAGTTTCCTGTCAGTGCCGATAATTAGCGCCAGGCGCTAATATTTGCGCGCGGACGATATTTGCGCCCCAAATGGGGCGCGACCTAATTTCTACCCCTGAGTGTTCACGCGGGGTAAGGCTTCCCCGCGATATCTCACTCCGCGCCTACCTTTTTCCTCCGGGCCCACACGAACTTTAGTTTCAAGGCTGCAGCTGTGCAGTGCTTGCGTGACCCAGAGACGCAATTAGTTCGTGCGAGCTCTGGGATCACGTGATTCAGTTAGAGCCAATGGCAGCACACCATCTTTCATTCATAGTTTTAACAGCAAGGGCTGTCAAAGCTATGAATTCTACACACCCCCAAAAGAACAGCTAAACCTCAATTAAATTTTTTTTTAAAAGCCATCACATTAATAAAATAAGTATAGTTAAATAAATTAACCACTTTAAACAAAAAATTAAATTTTTGAAAAAATTTAAATCTTTTTAAAAGTTATAAAAATAAACTTACCTTTCTTTAAAGTCTCTAAAAAAGATAAACCTGTTGATAAAAATTTAAAATACTTAATTAACTACTTACCTTGTTAAAAGAGGGTCTTACGCCTCCTTTCTTTATGTGTAAAATCTTCCATGCTTACCTGCGCATTCAAAGCACTAAGTGCACTGCGTGCGCGCAGCCTGTAGCGCGCACGCGGTTCACTTAGGAACCGCCCCCTTTTGAATTCACGAAGTGCCAGTTTCCCGCGCATGCGCAGTGCATGCTGGAAACCGGCAATTGGAGACCTAAAACGCGAGAGTACACAGTGCGTACTCTCGCGTATTAGGTCTAATTTTCGGGCCAATATGTTATCTTACTTCTCACATCCCACTTCCCCTTCATCCCACATATCTTCTGATTGACATGGTGTCAGCACCTCTTGCTTTACCCCCCTCCCCTCCCCTCACCACAACCTTACCCCTGTGCCTTCCTCGTTTCAGACACCCAAGAAATCCAGCCTGTCCAGAGTGGGTCAACAAGAAGAGGTTCCTTCACATCCACATCAATAATTTGTTTTGGAAGAGGATTAGTGCAAACGGAAACTCCAATTCATAAGAGAGGCTATAGAAGCCAACCCAACAGCACAAAGATGATATGTGAAGGCCTGATTAACTCTGGGTGGTTCTTCATGCTTTAAGTGATCTTGCACGGAAGAAAGTATTCCAGTATAATCATCCAGCTCAACCAAGTCACCATCAGCTATATCTGCAGGCTTTGGCACACGTACCTGGCAATGACCATGGGGAACTGTCTTCACAGACTCCGGATCAGCAGAGAACTAGACCTAGAGCTTTGCAATCTACTACAAGGACAATGGCAGCCACCACGCACCATAGGACGTGCACAGCCAGTGCCAGTAACAGTAAGCTGCAGCCCCCAACCTGACTGCACCTTCTCCAGGCATACTGCAATCTTGACCTACGGGGATGGTGCTACAAAGTAGTAAACAGGGCCACCTTCTTTACTGTCACCTCATGCAACACAACGTCCAACTCAGTAGCCATCAAACAAGAGATCGTGTGCTGAGCTACTCTGTCACATGCCTGCAGACTCATGCCTCCATATTGGATTTCCTTTCCTTTCATTATTTAAGGCCACTCTCCCCCTTCACCCTTAGCAAAGGCTGTCAGTGAGTTGAAATGCCTTTTGAGTCTTTCCAAGGACTGCCTCTGTATTTACCTTCCTATTTTGCCACTTCCCTTTAATTTTCTGCATCCGTTTAAATTTCATCTGAACCACAAATTCACCCATCACTAGGTTACCTCCCTGCGCACATCCAAATCTGCACTTGGAGCTAAGAATAATTATGCAACTAAGCTGACCTAGGATGATTGGGGCCGGTTTAGTCTCTGTTTTCGGCTGGGATGGTAATGCGCTATTTACTGCACTATTTTCATTTGGTTCTGGGAATGGGCGGCCACAGCGCCCTCCTGCTGCAGGCAGCTGCCTCATTAAGGTATGCAAGTCGGGGTCCTATACTTAGGATCCGGATGCAATTTTCAGGTACCAATGCGTGGAACATGCGCCACACATGCTAAACTCACTGGTGCTTGGTGCTGGGCGACATAACCAGCAGTCCTTAAAGGGATCGCTGCAGGCCACTCCAAAAACGGTAAGTAAAAGAATTCAACCTGATTTCTGTGGAGTCAGGATTAAAGCTCCTCGTGGCCCCACAAAAAATCTATCCACCAGATGCTGGTCCACCAGGATTCCACACTACCCCAGCCCCGCGCCCCCCCCCCCCCTCACCCACCCTCACCTTTTAAGGCTTCAATTCTGATTCAGCTTTGCAGAGGTTTTTCTCCACAGGGCACTCCCGTCAGGTGGGGCTCCACACTAGGAGCAAGGCTTTGCAAAATTTATCCTGTGCAGGACCATTAAAAGCCGACTGATTCCAGGAGTGAGAAAAGTTCAGGGAAATGACAGGGACGAAATCAATTCAATAATTTAAATGTTGTTTTCCCTCAGGAATGACCCCAACAGCCACAGGTCTCGAGCAGGAGTGCAGCAGAACACCTGGAAATAGTCCACATCCCAGCCAGTCAGAGGCCCAGTGTTCAAGTGACAGCGGATACCTGCTGATAATCTGGTGGAAGTGGGGCCCAGCTTTAGGATCCAAGGGAAGCAGCCTGGACCCCCCAAAGGGTTCACCCTAAGTTACCAGTTTTATGTGGCTCCTTTACAAAGGAGCTACTTGAGATGGACTTGGACGATTTATGGGGGGGGGGAGACAACAATACTGTCCTCTTCACTTCACCTGACGAAGGAGCAGCTGCTCCGAAAGCTTGTGATTTCAAATAAAACTGTTGGACTATAACCTGGTGTTGTGCGACTTCTCACTTTTGTCCACTCCAGTCCAACACCGGCATCTCCGCATCATGTCCTCCAACCTGGACAGCCTGAGGTTGGATTTTCCCTGCAGCTTGGGGTAGGTGGGCACCCAAGATGTACCCATTGTGCTGTGGGTGCTCGCTGACCCCATGCTAATTAGATGCCCCTCCCCCTGACTCTGCATACTCTGGCGGAGTGGATACTGAAGACCAGCGGCAAGCATGAGCTTGGAGTAACTGCCAGGATTGCCTTTCCAAGCATTGTGGGGCCAATGGATTTGTCAGTTTAAACTCAATCTTTCTCAATGTTTCAAACTTTACTTAAAAGTTTTTATGTTAACTCTTAAATATATAACTGCAAAGGTACTTTAAATATTTTATTCGCCACACAAACAGATATCTGATGAACTAATATCTCAAACTTCCAGTCAATTTTAAAATTTGTCCCAGACTGAAATACTCAACAGCAATTCTGGTTGCAAGGCTAAAATATCCTATTATTAAAAACATAATCAGTTTTTTCTAGACCAGCTTCTAAGCAATTTCTAGTTTCCTAAACAGTACATCAAATGCTTTTCACATTACACCCAGGTCTTTATCAAATATGAAGTTTAATTTAATTCTGCTGTCTGTAAGTCTCTCGAGAATTATTCCCTCCTGTCTGCCAGGGGTCCTCACCTTACACCTACCTAGTTAGGACCATATGCAGTACATCTTTTTCAGATCTTTCAGAGGAAGACTCAGTGAAATCCAATACTACACACACTGTCCCTAATACGATGGTGGTCTGGCCTAGCCTTTTCTACTCAAGCTGCCAAGCAGCTGTAGCACAGCACTGATTGTTCAGGAACCTCTCAAACGTGAATCAAAGATACAAGCCGCGAAAGACAGCAACCATTTTACTCAATAAATTTCTATTCTATAACCCATTGCACTCTTTGGTGTCGTTCTTCCTCTCTATTTACGACATTATTGCTCTCCCTTTCTCTCTGTGACCATATCCTAGGGTTATTTCTCCTGAGTTATGTTCAGTTTTCTATCTTCATCCTTCACAGATAATTATCAGCTCAGAAAGTTGATTTAAGCCACTTCGGCCTGGTTTTCATTAGGCCCGTTCATATGGGCAGTTTTATAGAAGAGCAAAAAAAAATACCATTAATCTGAATGAAAAATCAGCCTTTTGGTTAAGGCAGAATGTATTTTTGAGTTTCTTTCATAACTGTGTCACCTTTAGATGTGGAACAGACAAGCAAACATTATGTTTAGTGATTCAAACAATGGTACTACACAATACATTGAATATCACTGTTTGTCAGGTGACCTGAGGGAGCTGACAGGCAAATGGTCTAAAATTAAAAACCAAAATCAACAAGTTGTGAACAAGAAGCTGCAAATCAGCTGTTGTACTGGTACATTAATGTGGCAGCAATGCATCCATTTTATCTGTAAGCTATGCAGTGAAAATGAATTGAACACTTTGCAGCTCAGACATTCATATATTGAGTTTTTAATTTCTGTTAATCTATACATGTGTTTCCTGTCTACAAAACCTTGCTCCGTGTTGTCACTCTTTTCATCACACTTTTGTGAAAATCTTTTCCATTATAAATTCCTATGTCCACATTTATAATGGAAATCGCCGACATAAGCTCATCACCTTGCCACTGCATCATCTAACCAATGGATAGTTTGAAGCACAAATCACTCAAAATCCTTTCTGAAAATTTTTCCACTGAAAATGTTTGATCTACCATTGTTTTTCACACGCTAAAGCTTCTAATGCTAAAAGTAAGGGTTTAAACAAAAATTTAAAAAAGAATACATATTGCAGAATAACATGATTACATTTAGCCAAAGAATTGGCTTTTGTGTCTTTTAATGCCTTAATTAATTTTTTTTACTTGAAGGCCTCAGCCTCATTGAAAAGCCTGGGCTTGGATTTGATATTTTTGCCCAGCGTTGTGATGCAGTGAGCTGTGTCCAAGGATGTACAGTGTATCTAATTTCCCAGGAAGCAGGAGTACCAGTCAGCTGTACTGATGGAATACTTTTCTGTAGTTTTTAGAAGTTTCTGATCAGCTGTTTTTTACAAATTATTTGATGATAAGCTGGAAAATACAGTTTATATGAGTTGGTTTTTTAAGCAAAGAGGCTGAGGGTGTCTGTGTGTGAAAGATGTGAGTAAAACTGCTCAGGCCTGCTCTATGCAGGCTTTTGGGATGTGGATGAGGCCTAGCCAGCAGCTGCCACCGAAAAGGTAACCGAATAATTTGTTTTTAAAATTTCAATAGTGCCAGGAGGAGCAGAAATGTTCCTCCAGCCTTGTCAGCGCTGAATTTCATTTGGCTGACCCAACAAAAAGGCACGCATTTTGATCAGCCAAATAGATTTCTCTAAACTCTACATATAGAATAGTACAGTTTTGAATCAAATAATACAAAAAGCACAAACTTCACATCTCATAAAAGTGTACTGCTCAGTACTTGAAATTTTGATTGAAGGAACACGCATTTTATTTTTTTCTAGTAAGGATCATTTCAAGAAGACTATGCTTTGTAGGCTCATGGTTCTGATCTTTGCTGCCTTCACCCCTAGACCCAAGGTAATGTGCAAACACAAAGTGCCTACTTCCCAAAAAATAAAATAACTTCAATTCATACATTTTTGAGGAGGTGGGAAGATACCTACATGCTTTCTAGGTCACAGGTTTTCAAACTGCAACTTTGAGGCCAGATGTGGCCCCTAAGCCTTAGCAACATGTTCCTCAAATTCCAGGCACACAGTCTTATTCTTTTATTAGAGGCTACGGACCTGAGCGGGACCCGAGCTGGGAGCGAGAGAGATAAAGAGCGCGGCAGAGGAGACCCGAGAGCAGGGGCTGCGGACCTGAGCGGGACCCGAGCTGGGAGCGAGAGAGAGATAAAGAGCGCGGCAGAGGAGACCCGAGAGCAGGGGCTGCAGACCTGAGCGGGACCCGAGCTGGGAGCGAGAGAGAGATAAAGATCGCGGCAGAGGAGACCCAAGGGCAGAGGCTGCGGAGTTGAGCGGGACCCGAGCTGGGAGCGAGAGAGAGATAAAGAGCACGGCAGAGGAGACCCGAGAGCAGAGGCTGTGGACCCGAGCGGGACCCGGGCTGGGAGCGAGAGAGAGATAAAGAGCGCGGCAGAGGAGAGCCGAGAGCAGGGGCTGCAGACCTGAGCGGGACCCGAGCTGGGAGTGAGAGAGAGATAAAGAGCGCGGCAGAGGAGAGCCGAGAGCAGGGGCTGCGGATCCGAGCGGGACCCGAGCTGGGAGCGAGAGAGAGATAAAGAGCGCGGCAGAGGAGACCCGAGAGCAGGGGCTGCGGACCCGAGCTGGACCCGAGCTGGGAGCGAGAGAGAGATAAAGATCGCGGCAGAGGAGAGCAGGGGCTGCGGACTTGAGCGGGACCCGAGCTGGGAGCCGATACAACGGACCGGTGAGTGTAAAGAAGTAAAAAGTAATCGAAGTGTGACGTCACCAGACAGCAGGTAAGTGATTGGTTGGTGAGTATTTCTCTATTTCTCGCTTTTTTCCAAACTTGGGCGTCTAAATTTAAGTGCCTTGGTGTAGATTAAAATATATACGTGTTCCAAATTTTAAAACTAATTAATTAATTGAGATGGGAGACCAGGCAATGTGTTGTTGTTGCATGTGGGAGCTGGTGGACACCATTGAGGTCCACGGCAACCACATCTGCAGCAAATGTTGGCTGCTCGAGAAACTTTGGCTCAGAGTTGATGAGCTGGAGTCCGAGCTTCAGGCACTGTGACACATTAGGGAGGGGAGCGTTACCTGGACACTAAGTTCCAGGAGGCAGTCACACCCACTAGAGTAATTACTTCCAATTTGGCCCATGGTCAGGGATAGGAGGGTGTGACTACAAGCGAGGCAGGTATTGGGATCCAGGAGGTAGTGATGGAAGAGCCTCAGCCCTTGTCCTTGTCCAACAGGTACGAGATTCTTGCTCCGTGTGTGGACGAGGGTAGGGACTGCAGGGAGGATGAGCAATCTGACCACAGTACCGTGGTACAGGGAACCATTCAAGTGGGGGGAGTAAAAAGAAATGTTGTAGTGATAGGGGACAGTATAGTCAGGGGGATAGATACTGTTCTCTGCAGCCAAGGGCGTAAGTCCCAAAGGCTGTGTTGCCTGCCCAGTGCCAGGGTTAAGGACATCTCCTCTGGGCTGGAGAGGAACTTGGAGTGGGAGGGGGAAGATCCAGTTGTCATGGTCCACGTAAGTACCAATGACATAGGTCGGACAAAGAAAGAGGTTCTGCTGAGAGTATGAGCAGCTTGGGGCTAAATTAAAAAGCAGAACCACAAAGGTAATAATCTCTGGATTACTACCTGAGCCACGAGCAAATTTGCATAGGGTAAATAAGATCAGAGAAATGAACGAGTGGCTCAAAGACTGGTGTGGGAGAAATGGGTTTCGATTTGTGGGGCACTCGCACCAGTACTGGGATAAGAGGGAGCTGTTCCGTTTGGACGGGCTTCACTTGAACCATGCTGGGGCTAGAGTCCTGGCGAATCGAATAACTAGGGCTGTAGAGAGGGCTTTAAACTAAATAGTGGGGGGGGAGGGTCCAGGTGAGTGGGAATTTAAAAAGTAAATTAGAAATGAGAAACCAATAGACCAGGATAGAGATGGGGGAAATAATAACCAGAGTGTGACAGGAGGGGACAGAACGTTTAAAAATAAGAGTGCAACAGAAAATGGAGCCAAAACAATGAGAAATGGTAAAAAGACAAAGTTAAAAGCTCTATATCTGAATGCACGCAGCATTCGTAACAAGATAGATGAGTTGACGGCACAAATAGATACAAATGGGTATGATCTGATCGCCATTACAGAGACGTGGTTGCAAGGTGACCAGGGCTGGGAACTGAATATTCCAGAGTATTTGACAATTCGGAAGGATAGACAGAAAGGAAAGGGAGGTGGGGTGGCTTTGTTGGTAAAGGATTGGATCAGTGCAGTGGTGAGAAATGATATTGGCTCAGAAGATCAAGATGTAGAATCAGTTTGGGTGGAGATAAAAAATAATAAGGGGGAAAAAGTCCCCGGTGGGCGTAGTCTACAGGCCCCCGAACAGTAGCAATACTGTTGGACAGTGTATAAATCAACAAATAATGGAGGCCTGTAAAAAAGGTACGGTCATAATCATGGGTGATTTTAATCTCCATATTGATTGGACAAATCAAATTGGCCATGGTAGCCTTGAGGAGGAGTTCATAGAGTGCATCCGGGATGGTTTCCTAGAACAGTATATAATGTAACCAACCAGGGAGCAGGCTATCTTAGATCTGGTACTGTGTAATGAGACAGAATTAATAAATGATCTCATAGTAAAGGATCCTCTAGGAAAGAGTGATCATAGCATGGTTGAATTTCAAATTCAATTGGAGGGTGAGAAAGTTGTATCTCAAACCAGTGTCCTGATCTTAAACAAAGGCAATTAAATGGCATGAGGGCAGAACTGGCTAAAGTGGACTGGAAAAACAAATTAAAGGGTAAGACAGTTGAAATGCAGTGGCGGACATTTAAGGAGATATTCCATAACTCTCAACAAAAATATATTCCAGTGAGAAAGAAATATTTTAAGAGAAGGGAGCACCATCCGTGGCTAACTAAGGAAGTAAAGGATGGTATCAAATTGAAAACGAAGGCATACAATGTTGCCAAGATTGGTGGGAGACCAGAGGATTGGGAAATTTTTAAAAACCAGCAAAGGATGACTAAAAAAATAATAAAGAAAGAAGATGAATTATGAGAGTAAACTGGCAAGAAATATTAAAACAGATAGTAAGAGCTTCTACAGGTATATAAAAAGGAAGAGAGTAGCTAAAGTAAACATTGGTCCCTTAGAGGATGAGACAGGGGAATTAATAATGGGGAACGGGGAAATGGCAGAGACTCTGAACAAATATTTTATATCTGTCTTCACGGTAGAAGACACTAACAACATCCCAATAATGGATAATCAAGGGGCCACAGGGAGGGGGGAACTAAAGACAATCACTATCACTAAGGAAAATGTACTTGGTAAAATAATGGGACTAAAAGACAACAAGTCCCCTGGACCAGAAGGCCTTCATCCCGGGGTCTTAAAAGAAGTGGCTGCGGAGATAGTGGATGCATTGGTTGCAATATACCAAAATTCTCTGGACTCTGGAGAAGTCCCAGCGGATTGGAAAACCGCAAATTTAACACCCCTATTTAGGAAAGGAAGGAGACAGAACGCAGGAAACTATAGACCAGTTAGCCTAACATCTGTCGTTGGGAAAATGCTGGAGTCCTTCATTAAGGAAGCAGTAGCAGGGCATTTAGAAAATCATAATGCAGTCAAACAGAGTCAGCATGGTTTTATGAAAGGGAAATCATGTTTAACAAATTTGCTGGAGTTCTTTGAGGATGTAACGAGCAGGGTGGACAAAGGTGAGCCAGGGGATGTGGTGTATTTGGATTTCCAGAAGGCATTTGATAAGGTGACACATAAAAGGTTACTGCATAAGATAAGAGCTCACGGAGTTGGGGGTAATATATTAGCATGGATCGAGAATTGGCTAACTAACAGAAAGCAGAGAGTCAGGATAAATGGGTAATTTTCCGGTTGGCAAACGGTAACTAGTGGGGTGCCACAAGGATCGGTGCTGGGACCTCAACTATTTACAATCTACATTAATGACTTGGATGAAGGGACCGAGTGTAATGTAGCCAAGTTTGCGGATGATACAAAGATGGGTGGGAAAGCAAGTTGTGCAGAGGACTCAAAGAATCTGCAAAGGGATATAGACAGGCTAAGTGAGTGGGCAAACATTTGGCAGATAGAGTATAATGTGGGAAAGTGCGAGGTTATCCACTTTGGCAGGAAAAATAAAAAAGCAATTTATTATTTAAATGGAGAGAGATTACAAAATGCTACAGTTCAGAGGGACCTGGGGGTCCTTGTGCATGAAACACAAAAAGTTAGCATGCAGGTACAGCAAGTAATCAAAAAGGCAAATGGAATGTTGGCCTTTATTGCAAGGGGGTTGGAGTATAAAAGCAGGGAAGTCCTGCTACAACTGTACAGGGTATTGGTGAGACCACACCTTGAGTACTGCGTACAGTTTTGGTCTCCTTATTTAAGGAAGGATATACTTGCATTGGAGGCAGTTCAGAGATGATTCACTAGGTTAATTCCAGAGATGAGGGGGTTGACTTATGAAGAAAGGTTGAACAGGTTGGGCCTATACTCATTGGAATTTAGAAGAATGAGAGGTGATCTTATTGAAACATATAGGGGTAGAAATTAGGTCGCGCCCCATTTGGGGCGCAAATATCGTCCGGACGCAAATATTAGCGCCTGGCGCTAATTATCGGCACTGACAGGAAACTTCACTTTTACCGCCCCGGGAGGTGAGTGGAGCGCTAAAGCAGGCGCTGCACACCTGTCTTAAGGCGCAAAGGCCAAGGAGTGAGGCGCTAACTCAGCGCACGAGCGCAGCGCAGCTGCTGCCAGTTAGTGAGGGAACACAGACACACTGGCGCCGGCCACTTCTTAAAGCGGGGGTGGGGGGCACTTGCTCCCCAGCCACACCCTGCTCATTGCAGCCTTGAATCTCAGCCTGGAGAGACCTGTAATCCATTTTGCTGCCAAGCATGGAGAGGGTGAGAGAACGCGCTCATCACTTCACCGAGCGGGCCTTGGATGCTCTGGTTGACACAGTGGAGCGCAGACGATGTATGCTGTTCCCTGAGAGTGGCAGGAGGCCTTTGCCACGCGAGTTCAGAAGAGTGTGGAGGGAGGTGGCTCAGAGCGTCTCCTCCAGGAGCATGGTGCCCAGGACCCATACTCAATGCCGCAAAAAGTTCAACGACCTCACTCGGGTCGTCAGGGTGAGTGGCTTTTTCTCAATACCTCTCCATCCCTCCATCTCAACCTCACTCTATGGCCAGAGGGTCTTAAAACCCCAATGCACAAAACTCATCCAACACCTATGGCCCTTTCATCAAACACACACACACATTCCACACTTTGCATACAGTAAGGGCTATTCACCTATGGGAGGCACATCAGGCAAGACCATGGCTGTATATTGTAAGGGCTATTCACCTATGGGAGGCACATCAGGCAAGACCATGGCTGTATATTGTAAGGGCTATTCACCTATGGGAGGCACATCAGGCAAGACCATGGCTGTATATTGTAAGGGCTATTCACCTATGGGAGGCACATCAGGCAAGACCATGGCTGTATATTTACTCAGATGCTGTCCTTTTTCTTGCAGGCTAAGCTGGCTCATAATCGGAGACAGCAGCAACGGACGGGTGGAGGGCGGCTTCAGCTGCAACCCCTCAGCGATCTGGAGGAGCGCGTCCACAGGATTGTGGCAAGCCGGGTGATCGGTTCCGTCGCCACTGGAGACGCCGACCCCGTTGTGGACAGCAATGGTAAGGTCATCACCTTTTTGTCCTCTGTCCTTCCACTTGTCCCTCACAATACCAGCCTTTGACACTTTCAATCCAACTTGCTAACTCGCTGCACTTATTCCTCCCTTACTGCCACCCTGTCCTCACGCTAAAGCCACTCTTGTACCTCCCTGCTTTCAGATGGTGATTCACCAGCTGAGGAGATGGTCCCTGAAGCTGCCACTGGGAGTGATGCTGCAGCTGAGGAGGAAGAGGAAGCCAGAGCATCAGTGCCACCCTCTCCCGAGGAAGCCCATGCCCACACTGGGAACACGCCTTCCCCGGAGGGGAGCAGGGGGGAAGGGGCTGATGATGGTGAAGCTCCAGGACCCAGCGGGCTGCAGCAACGCCATGGGGGGGGTAGGGAAGAACGGGGGCCTTCTCCCCAGAGGGAGAGTATGCCAGACACTCCTACTGCAATGGACGCAGAGGAGGAGCGGCTGATTGCAGAAATGAACACCCAGGTGGTGGGCATGCACACTGAGCTCATGGGTGCAGTGGGAAGGGTGCCCGATTGCATTGAGTCACTGGCAAGGAGTGTGGAGCACTTCGCTGTAGCACAGGCGGATGCCACACTAACTCTGAGTGCTGCAATTCAGTCACTGGCTGCCGTGATCCCACCTCTGACTGCTCTCATACAGACTCAGATGGAGGCCACGCGAGCACAGACTGCTGCCAACCTCGATGGTTCGTGCACATGTCCCCGGGGCTGTCACCGCGCCGCAGCAGGCCAGCAATCTGTTCTCCGGCAAATTGCTCCGGATGCTGAAGTGCTGCCCCGTGGGAGTGCCAGTGTGTCGGGCGAGCAGGGAGTTGCTGGCCTCTCTCACGATGACAGCATTCCTGCTGCCAACACTGTCACTTCTCCACTGCACTTGCCACCGCCTGTAGGACAGACTGCTGCCGCCTATGCAGAGTTGGTGCAGTCTGCAGCCGGGCCCTCCAGGCCCAGAAGTGGTCGAGGCCGTCCTTCAGGGGCATCTGCAGTGTCAGGGTCTGACGAGCAGCAGCCTTCCACCAGCCTTGCTGCAGCCACTGAGGTCCCATTACGGAGGAGCAGTAGGGTTAGAAGGGGGGAAGTGCGCAAGGGAAGGAGATCACCCTCGAAGGGCAAAAAGTAGGAGGTGTGCCAAAATGCTGGTCATTTTTTTATTAAAGGCCGAGGTTCATGGTCCAACTTTTGTTTAGTGTTTTGGACATTATCTCCAGGTTGTGAGAACCAGTTATGTTATTGACTGTTTTTTTGTGTTTATTTCTATGAGTTTGTCATGAGGAATTGACACACACAGAGTTTGTAAAATAAATAAGTTTCTGTATTCAAAATATACATGGCTGGTGGTTGGAATTATTGGTGCCTTGGCCGGCTTAGGGGTTGCGTGCTGGGTTGATTAGTGTTTGTAGCAATGGCAGGGGCCCTAGAAGCGGCTTGCTATTAGTCGTTGACGGACGGCCCTTGCAGTTTGACCATTGTGGGCCGCCCTCCTGCCTTGGTGCTGCTGATGATCATCGTCCTCGTCCTGTTCCTCCTCTTCCTCCTCCTCCTCTGGTGGTGCTACAAGGCCTGGTGGCATTGGCTGGGTCCTGAGGATTGCCATGTTGTGCAACATGCAGCACACGACTACGAAGTTCGAAACTTGCTCAGGCGAGTACTGCAGGGCTCCTCCGGAATGGTCCAGACAGCGGAACCGTTGTTTCAGCACGCCGATTGTGTGCTCAATAATGTTCCTGGTTGCTTGATGGCTTTCATTGTACCGCAGCTCAGCAGGGGTGTTTGGCGTACGGAGCGGTGTCATCAGCCAGGTGCTCAATGCGTACCCCTTGTCCCCCAGAAGCCAACCAACTGGCTGATGCGGTGCGTCGAAAACTTCTGCCACAGTAGTCTGGCGCAGGATGAAAGCATCGTGGCAGCTGCCCGGATAGTGGGCATTGACAGCGAGTATCACCTGTCTGTGGTCACAGACCAACTGCACATTCAAGGAATGGAACCCCTTTCTGTTCCTGAATTCCTCTGCATTCTCTCGCAGAGCACGCAAAGCCACATGCGTGCAGTCAATGGCGCCCTGCACCATGGGGAAGCCCGCTACCCTCGCAAAGCCCAGAGCACGGTCACGCTGCTTGTCTGGGGTCATAGGGAAAGAGATGAAGTCTCGTCTCCTTCTGAAGAGGGCATTGGTGACCTGCCGGATGCAGCGATGCACCGCAAACTGGGAGATATTGGCGAGGTCCCCAACAGCAGCTTGGAATGAGCCAGTGGCGTAGAAGTTCAAAGCCACTGTGACCTTCACTGCCACCGACAGAGACGTCCTGGACCTCAGCTGAGGCTGCAGATCTGGCTGCAGCAGGTGGCAGAGCTCAGTGACCACCTCCTTGCTGAATCGCAGCCTTCGCAAACACAGCTCCTCGGACATATGGATGTAGGAGAGCTGTTCACGATATACCCTGGGAGGGTAAGCTCTCCTGTACATGCGCCTGATGGCCCTCCTCCGTCTGGCCATCATTGCCACTCTCTGTCTGCGTCTCGGTATCCTCCGATTCAGCTGGAGCAGGACGACGCCCCCAATCATTGCAGCCCCCATATTCTCTTTGCCAGAAAAGTAATGAGGTACAGCAACTAAAGTAGCAACAAAGTTAGGATGAACTAGGCAAAACTACCTCACAAAGCGTTGAGTCAATGTAGAAGTCTCTCTCTCTCTCTCTCCGAATCTCTCTCTCTCTCTCAGAACGAGTGGTGCATAAATGTCGACCACAGAAAAAGACAGGAAGAGGCCCCCTTTAAATAGCGCCCCCCCCAGCCCCACACCGATTGATAACGTTCCAGTCTTCCGGTCGTTGGAAGCGCCAGGCGGTAAGGCAGGGGGCGCCACTCAATTTCCGCTCCGGGGCGCCCCAAGGGCGTTGCACCATGGAATGACGTCACAATCTGCGCGCGCAGGTGGTCGCAGCGGTAAGTTTTAGTGCCGCCGCACAATCTCAAGTTAAGTTCTCGAGCGGCGCAAACAGCGCTGCGCCCGGGCGTTAGCGGCTTAACGCCCCATTAGCGCCCTCTTAAGGCGCTAACGGGAGGCGCAACCAAGTGAATTTTTACCCCATAAGATACTGAGGGGGCTCGACAAGGTAGGTGCAGAGAGGATGTTTCCCCTCGTGGGGAAATCTAGAACTCGGGGGCATAGTTTCAGAATAAAGGGTTGCCCTTTTAGAACTGAGATGAGGAGGAATTTCTTCTCTCAGAGGGTCATAAATCTGTGGAATTCTCTGCCCCAGAGAGCTGTGGAGGTTGGGTCATTAAATACATTTAAGGTGGAGATAGACAGGTCTTTGCAAGATAAGGGAGTGAAGGGTTATGGGGAGCAGGCAGGGAAGCTGCTTTCAGCCCAAGATCAGCCATGATCTTATTGAATGGCGGAGCAGGCTCGAGGGGCCAAGCGGCCTATTCCTGCTCCTATTTCTTTTGTTCTTATATTCTTATGTTCTTATTCACAGCAATTATTTTTTATTCACTGCTTTGTCACATTTGAATTTTTTAGGCCAAGAGGTTTGGTTCTAAACTGCAGCCATGTTCATCTTCCCGCAGAGCTCTCTCGTTGATATGCCATGTCCTAAATGCGCTAAAGGTGACCATACCCTCAACTTTTATGACACAAGCAATAGGTACAATATCAGGCAGCAGTATGGGCATGCAAAATTCAACCCTCCCCGACCTCTTCACAGAAGAAAATCACATCAACAGATTCTGGATGAAGAAGGATACCCCTTGCATTCCATGGATAATGATACCAGTATGAGTGTCATGAATACCAGCAGAAGAGTGCAACAACATGATATGTGATTGGTCATTGGGGTCTTAAAGGCAGATGGTGCCAGATCTCTGCCATTTCCAGGAGTTTGCTCTTTGCCTTGTAAAAGGCGAAAACGTCCACCCCTTCCTTATAAGGCAAATGACAGCAAGGTGCAGAGCCAGGAGTGGGGTCTCCCTATGCCAGGAGTTTCCACTCCTTTAGCGCATTTAGGACATGGCATATAATAGAAGATGGTCCAGCCAGTGAGATGAGACGTACAGGCCGCACGACCTGTACCCCTGAAGAGACTTTTTAAAAAAAATTATGGCTCAGCCTTCCAGCTCAAGAACCAAATGGCATCTCTTATTAATACCTCCTTCTTGGGTATAGACAGGGAACAATATGAACATTTGTAGATGACACAACATTGGGAGCATGGTTAACTGCAGAGAGGACTGCAAATAAAAACAACAGGATATACGCAAGGTAACTAATTGAAAAGAAGTGTGTCAGATGAAATTTTAATGTGGCGAAACACAAGTTGATACATTTTGGGAGGATAAATAGGAGAGGACGTGTACACTAAAATGCACACTCTACGTGTATGGCAACATTTTAAAAGGATTCGAAGAGCAGAGAGACTTGGGGGCTCAGATACGCAAACCTAAAAAAGTGGAAGGACAAAATGATAAAGCTGTAAAGAATAGTATATGGGTTTCATTAATAGGGATATAGAGTACAAATACAAAGAACTAGTGGTAAACCTATACAGGTTATTGGTTAAGCAGCAGTCCAGTTTTGGGTTCTTTACCTTAGGAAAGACATCAAGGCCATGGAGAAGGTACAGAAGAAGTTCACCAAGATGTTACAAGAGATGAATGGCTTTACTTATGAGGAGAGGCTAAAGAAACTAGGGGCGCGATCTTGCCAGCCCTGGGGAGGTGGGTATGGAGGCGGGACTGCCGGGAAAATGGCAGAATTTGGGGGCGGGTGCCCAACCCGCCTCCGTGCCATCTTGCCAGGAGGCGGGTAGCCGTCCCGCGGCGGGTCCCGTCTCTTTGGAGGCGGGAAGGGATTACAGCCACTTACCTGCCTGATAACAGGTAGTTAACAGGCAGAAAATAGGCTTATCACCATTTTGCCCACACAAGTGCGGGCTTCCTGAAGGCTCCGAACCCCGCCTGGGTCACCGAGGCGAGTAGTGGGTTTGCGGGGGTCGGAGGGGTCCAAAAGTGTGCTGTGGAGGTGAGTGATGGGTGCAAGTGTGGAGAGGTGAGTATCTGAGTTAAGTGCAAAGTGTTAGTCAGTGGGTATGCGGAGAGTCTCGCACCTCCGCAGTAGAGATGACAGATGGCCGTTGCATTCTCCAATGCAGCAACCATCTAATTTCTGCAAAAGAAAGAGGTTTGATGAGGTCTTGAATTTAAGACCTCATCAAACTACAGAGAATGTCAGTGTTTGACAGCTTCACAGAGCTGTCAAACGATGACAATTCATCTGTCAAAAATTTTTGACAAATGAAACGTCATACATTGACTTTCTCTGCAACCGGCTTTCCTTTAACTGGCCTGCTAAACCCGCTGGGCGGGCTTAACAAGGTCAATCAAGGGAAAATAGCGTGGGTTGGCCAGAAGTTGATGGAGGCGGGACTGAAACCCGACAAGTGGGAGTCCCGCCTCCAAAAGCTCCCCATTGGCAAAATCACCCGCTATGGCTTTTTCCATGAGAACAAAGAAGGTTAAGAAGAGAACTGGCAGTGGTATTCAGAATTATGAGGGTGTTTTTGATAAAGTACATTAAGTAAAACTATTTCAACTAGTCAGTGAGTCAATAACTAACTAGAAGCCATAAATTTATGATCATTACCAAAAGAACAAAGGGAGAGATTAGGAGAATGTTTTTACACAGAGGGTTGGTAGGACATAGAATGCCCTAGCAGAAGCAATGGTGAAAGCAGAATCCATAATAGCTTTTATAAAGGAAGTGGATAAATATTTGAAAAAGTAAAATGTAAATAGGTATGGGAAAAGGGAATAAATGGCTACCTTTTTCAGAAAGCTGACACGGGCTTCCTTCTGTGTTATAGAGTCATATGGGGGTGATTTTCTCAAAGGGAAGCTCTTGGAGGCAGGAGTCCCACTTGTCGGGTTTCAGTCCCGCCTCCATCAGCTTCTGGCCAACCAACGGGATTTTCCCCGGATTGACCTTGTTAAGCCCACCCTGGGGGCTCAGCAGACCAATTAGGGCGAAGCCGGTTGCAGAGCACATCAACGTATGACGTGTCATCCATCAAGAATTTTTGAAAGAAGAAATGTCATCGTTTGACAGCTCTGTAAAGCTGTCAAACACTGACATTCTGTGTAGTTTGATGAGGTCTTGCATACAAGACTTCATCAAACCCCTTTCTTTTTCAGAAATGAGATGTTTGTTGCATATGAGAATGCAACAGACATCTCTCATCTGCAACACGGAGGTGCGAGACTTCATATAGAAACCGACTGAAGCCTGCAGGAAGAAACAAAGGTAAGTACACTTTTAAAAACACTTAGGACTTACCTCAGATACTCACCTCTCCACTCTTGCACCCATCACTTACCTGCACCCCCCCCCCCCCGACTCCCGCGGACCCACTACTCGCTTCGGTGACCCTGGCAGGTTTTGGAGCCTTCAGGAAGCCCGCACATGTGAGGGCAAAAACGGGATAATCCTATTTTCTGCCTGTTAACTGCCCGCCTCCTGGGAAGATGGCATGGAGGCGGGTTGGGGGCAGGATTGCCACCCACCCATAAATTCTGTCATTTTCCTGGCAGTCCCGCCTCCATAGAGTCATAGGCCTAAAAATTTGGTTGCTTTCCGCCTCCCGTTAGCGCCCGAAGCGGGCACTAACGGGGCGCAAAGCAACTAGCGCCTGGGCGCAGTGCCACCAACGCCTCCCGCAAAATTCAGCGGGAGGTTAGCGGCGGCGGTAACCGTTTTAGCGCGCCGCGGCGCTGCGCCACCGGCAATGATGTCATCGCCGTGCACAGCGCCCCGGCCATGATCTTCGGTAGGGCCCCCTGACTTACCGCCAGACGCTATGTCCGACAGGGTCGGGGGGCCTACCTGTGGCCGTGGCAGCGCAAATTAAAGGAGAGGTGCCAGGCGGGCATTTATGTTGCTGGCCGCCTGCCAGCACCTGCCCGCTTTGCCGTCCCCGGCCTCCTCTGCAGACCCCCCGCGGAGTGCCAGCTGTGCTCCGTGAGCCCGGCACTTCTCTTGACCCAGCTGGACCCTGGGTCGTGAGCGCTAGGCCCCTCCCCTTTAATAAAGGGAGGAAGGCCTGCAGTTCCGCGGCGCAATGTGCCGCAGTGCGTGACGCTGCGACACGTAGCACCGCGATAGTCACTCGCAGCATCCCAAGAGGGAAGTGGGGCGTTTCCAGTAGCACCCCGCTTCCCTCTTGGGGCGCTACCGGTGAATTTCGGCCGCGGGGGCACAAATTTTTTCGGGGCGCTAAAAGTAGTGCCCTGGCGAAGTTAGCGCCCCAAAGGGGACGCGACCCAATTTTTCCCCCAAAGAGTCATAATGGCACAGAAGGAGGCCATTCGGCCCATCAAGTCCATGCCAGCTCTCTGTAGAGCAATCCAGTCAGTCCCATTCCCCCACTCTATCCCTGTAGGCTTGCAAGTTTATTTCCCTCAAGTGCCTATCCAGTCTCCCCTTGAAAACAATTTTGAGTGTGTCCACTTCCACTACTTCCATCGGCAGCAAGTTCCTGGTCCTCACCACTCGCTGCGTTACATTTTTTTTCCTCACATCCCCCCTGTATCTCTAGCCCAAAACCTTAAATCTGTGTCCCTTAGTCCTTGTACCATCAACTAGTGGGAACAGCCTTTCCCCGTCTAGCCTATCCAAATCCGTCATAATCTTGTACACCTCTATCAAATCACCCCTCAACCTCCTTTGCTCTAATGAAAACAAATCCAGTTTCTCCAACCTGTCCTTGTAGCTAAGATTCCCCCATCCCTGGAACCATTCTGGTAAATCCCCTCTGCACCCTCTCAAGGGCCTTCACATCCTTCCTGAAGTGTGGTGACCAGAACTGGATGCAATACTCCAGTTGTGGCCTAACCAGCGCTTTATAAAGGTTCAACATAACTTCTCTACTTTTGTACTCAATACCTCTATTTATGAAACCCAAGATCTCATATACTTTGCTAACCACTCTCTCAATATGTCCTGCCACCTTCAGGGACCTATGCACATTAACTCCCAGATCCCTCTGTCCCTGCACACTCTTTAAAACTGTGCCATTAAGTGTATATTGCCTCTCCCTGTTCCTTCATCCAAAATGCATCACCTCACACTTCTCTGTATTAAATTCCATCTGCCGCTTGTCTGCCCATTCTGCTAGCCTTTCTATGTCCTGTTGCAGTCGATTGGTATCATCCTCACTGTTTGTCACACCCCCAAGTTTGGTGTCATCGGCAAATTTAGAAATTCTACTTTATATTCCAATATCCAGGTCATTTATATATATCAAAAAAAGCAGTGGCCTCAGCACTGACCCTTGGGGAACACCACTGTCTAGCATCCTCCAGTCTGAAAAACAGCCATTTACCACAACTCGCTGTTTTCTGTCCTTAAGCCAATTCCTTATCCAAACTGCCACTTACCCACCTATTCCATGAGCCTCAATTTTGTTAACCAGCCTTCTATGTGATACTTTGTCAAATGCCTTCCTAAAATCCATGTAGACAACATCCATTGCATTCCCTTCATCGGTCCTCCCTGTTACTTCATCAAAAAATTCAATTAGATTAGTCAAACATGATCTGCCTTTTACAAATCCATGTTGACTCTCCTTAATTAGCTTAAACCTCTCCAAGTGCCCGTTAATGTTTTCCTTGATTATTGTTTCTAAAACTTTACCCACCACTGATGTTAAACTGACCGGCCTGTAGTTACTAGGATTGTCCTTACACCCTTTCTTGAACAATGGTGTCACATTTGCCACTTTCCAATCCTCAGGCACCTCCCCCGCATCTAAGGAAGATTGGAAAATTATGGCAAGCCCTTCTGTTATCTCCTCCCCCAATTCCCTTAGCAACCTGGGATGCTAGCCATCTGCACCAGGCGACTTGTCCACTTTAAGCATACCCAGCCTTTCTAGTACATCCTGTCTATCAATTTTCACCCCTTCCATTGCTTCTACTTTTTCCACTGCTGCCGATATTTTGTCAGCATCCACCTTCGTAGTAAACACCGATACAAATGTAAAATTTTATGATTCTAGTGTTTGTAGGCAGTGCTCACAACAAACCTGGAGTGGAGAAGGGGTGGAATTCAGCTCTAATCATCATGACTTGTTATGAATGCACTATGAAATTTGGAACTCTAACCAAGTCTCAACATTTATCTTTAACACTATGATGCCTTCCTAATTCTCATCTTTAAATACTGTCACTGAATTTAACTATTTGCTGCTGGTCCCACATTCCTAAATCTGCTGGCGCACACAGAATCTTGTATCGAAATTTATGAAACGGGCTCAACGTTCAGATTTGTTCAAAATATAACAACACGACAAAGGGAGCAGACCAATATCAACTTCCCCAGACATTAGCTTTTGAAATTTCAACCTTTACTACCACTTTTATTGTAATTGTAACATTTTACCTGAAAAATGGTCCAATTCTAAACAACAGCTCGTCGATTCACTCATGTTTAGCAAGCCAGTATGTGGGAATAGCTTCCTTTGTGTCTCTTGCTGCAGCCCATTTAATACTTGTAACAAGGTGTTTATTGTTCAACATAAAACCTTTATTTTAATCACCTGCCATAAATCTGCCTGCTAAAATTGGCTGGCCCGAAGAAACCTGTAATGTGCCTCCTGCTTTAGCTCGCCCTTCCTCTCTCCCTCTCTGGTGCTTTGAGGCAGCTGTTTCAAAGATTTAATCCCCATTTAATTCCAGCAGTAAAGCAGGCCTGGTGCATGACTGAGAGAGACGGGTCTCAGCTGTTCGGGATGTACTCGCCTTTAGCAGAAATCAATATAGCTGCTTTGCCATATTGCGATTATATTACACAGATTGGAACCACAATCAAGCATGGTTCTAGCACTGGTATACCAGCAGCTGTCTGCGCGTCTGACAGCTGACATCACAATCTGTTTACCGCAGGAAGACTTTTCACAGGATACTCTGGGGACGGAGGATCACCACGAGTAACACCATTCGAAAGTTTTATAAGTGGCAGTGGGACCCACTGGGGAAGGAGGCAATAATAACAAAGTATAGCTGATTTTAAATAAGGAACAATTTTAATCACGAGTACTGATACCGAAAATTTGACTTTTGCACCTGTGTTTAGAGAAATTGAGAATTGGGTGGCAGAATTTTTTTTTTTCTTTCCGTTTGCGGTATTGCCTTTCCTATAATCCTGGAAATTGTTGACGTGCTATTTTAGGGTTAAATGTGGCCCACCGAAGCTTTTCGTGAGAACTCTCATCTGCCTTTAAACCTCTGATATTCCTGTTTTTAACTGCATGTGCAAATTGTGTGATCTCCTGACCACCACTAGACTGGCCAATAGGATGGCGGTACTGATTATGCAGCTAAACAACAGTTAAATGGATACAGCTGGCATTTAGGGCCTGAAATTGTGTTCCCTTGTGCTGGCATTAGAGGCAAAAAAGCAGCGCAGAGACTGTGGAAAATTGGGACTTTTGATCCTGGCAACAGTGCCGGGTTCTGGTGATCTCATCATTTATTTTGTTGCTGTTCGTGGGACCTTGCTGTGTGCAAATTGGCTGCCAAGTTTTGTAGAGTACAACAGAGGCTACACTTCATTGGCCGTAAAGCGCTTTGGGATGTCCTGAGGTCATGAAAGGCCATTGTTGGCCTGGAAGAAAAAAAATGCCAGCCAGCCAGCCAACAGCTTGTAGTATCTTGCATCACTCTCACTACCTATGCCAAGCACCCGCGTAGAAAAACATACCCTGGAAGATGTGAATTATCAGCTTGGTGAGGTTATACCAGGTTCATCATAGTTCATAAGTGAGGAGGAGAAACTGGTGGTGGCAGATGAGTAACAGGCACCTGTTATCAGGAGGGGAAGTACAGTTCCATCCTCAGCTGCAGTGACTAGGGATTCTGACCTCACAGGGATTGCTTAGAAAAGGAGTTTCTTGCTTGAGCAGGATCAACTACAAGATTCACTTGACTCCGTACAAAAGAGCCGAAGGGGAGAAATTCGGTATCGCCCCGTTTGGGGGCAGTAACTTTTGAAAGCTAGAAAATTTAGCGCCAGGCACTGTTGATTCCCAACTTTTTCTAAATTCAGTGTTTGCGCTCCAGGAAAGAAATGGAGTGCTAAATCAAGCGCTCCACTTCCTTCCTGGAGCGTTAAAGGGCGCAGGCGGGGCGATAGTGGTGCAGCGCTGCACAATATCCCGTGCAGCGCTACCGCGATCCGAGGCTCCTTCACTCCTTTAAAGGGAAGGGCCATCGCTGCAGGCTCTGCGTTGGGACAAGTTAGCTGGTCGCCGACGGCAGCCGCGATCCATCCCGATCAACCCCATGCATTCCAGCAGAGTGCCGGGCTGATCAATCGCGGCCCAGGAGAATTGAAAAAATTGAAAAAAGCATTTTAGAAATTTTCCTACTTACCTCGGCAACCTCCCCTTTAACTTCCGCCCCTGAAGTGCCCGGCCTCCCGAACAATGCCTCCTGCAGCGGTCGGTGTTTTTGCCCGGCGCTGCTGCAGGGGGCGGAACCGAAGTTCGGGTCCAGGGCGCTACGGGGGCGATACGCACGGCAATGATGTCACAATCTTCGGGCGCAGGAGATCGTGGCGCAAAGTGTTACTGCAGCCGCAAACCTCCCGGCCTCGTTAGCGGGAGTCGTTCATCCCGCCGCACCCGGGTGGTAAGTCGTTAGCGCACCATTATCGCCCCCCGGAGGCGATAGCGGGAGGCGCTAAGAAGGCCAATTTCTAGCCCAAGAAGTCTAACTAGGAATTTGGAGGAATCCATTAGCCATAACTGCAGTGACAAACTGCAGCACACTGAGAATTAGACAGCAAGACCGTGCCTCCAATATTGCAACCTGCGCTCTAGTCAACCATGAAGCATGTGTCAACTCCAGGGATAGATACAGCAGAGCTCTCTTTGGCACAGGAAGGTTCTTCAAAAGGGCAACTTAGACAGTTAGCTAAATGTATCTTGGATGAGCATCGTCACCAGTGTTCCTGGCTGCCCTGATGTTCAGAAACTACATCCTCATAGTTAGTATCTACCTTCTGTTCTGTCCTTGGTCCTGGATTGGTCTCCTCCTTCTCCATGGTTAGGCTTCTTTCTACAGCAAAGTTATGGAGCATGCAGCAGACGATTATACTCTTGGAGACCCTGGGTATATTGTATTGTATTGCGCCCCCTGATCCCTGTTCATGTTTTCGAAGAAAAACAGCACAGTAGGAGGCCATTTGGCCTATAATGCTTGTGCCTGTATCAGTGATCTTCAACTGGAGTTACCTACTCTAATTCAATTTCCTTGTCCTTTCCCCCATATATTTTTATATACTTTTTTCAAATACTTCTCCAATTCATTTTAAGTGATATGGTGGCCTTTGTATCAGTAGACACTTGCAGTAAAGCAATCCATATTCTAACAACACTTGTGAGAAAATATTTCTTCTGAGCTCCCCCTTAGCTGTTTAAGTGATAATCCTGAGTCTATGCCGCTTGTTACCAATTTGCCAACCACTGTACACAATGAGCTCGATTTTGCCAGGCCCGAGGAGGCGGGATTGGAGGTGTGTGTGAGGTGTTAAAATTGCAAAAAATGGCGGGCAGGCCCGATCCCGCCTCCATCCTGCCTCCAAGCAATTTTCCCAGAATCAGGGTTTCAGACCCTGTTTCCATCCCGCCTCCAAGAGGCGGGATAGGCCCTTAAGACCCTTAACAACCACTTAATTGCCTCTATAATCCAATTTTGAGAGGCCTTTCTGATTTTTAGACATTTCCCCCATCCTACACGCCTCCTCTGGAACACGCCAGTTAATCCTGGCGGCCTCACAAGTGGATTGCTTAGTAAAAGCTGCAGCTCCACCATTAAAAAGGAGTTTTCAGCAATCATCATTTGCAGGTGGCAGAACTTTGTTTTCTCAGGTCTGGGGGAACTTTTAGCAGGCCTACTCATTGTTGTGGAAGTTTGGAGCCTGAGACCCATCTCCAGTGTGACCTCCTGGGAAACTCCTCTCCCCACCTTGACTGAGCGCTTCCTCAACTGAGGTATATAACAGAAGCATGGGAACCATTTATTTCCTTTCCTCCTGGACATCAGATTCGGACGAAGACCAGCCGTGGCAGCAGCAGAACCCTGAACAACAGCAGCACCAACAGCAGGAGCAACAACAGGAGCGCCAAGCTGCTGCTCACCCACCTGAAACTGCACAGGCCAGAAGGCGCCAGAGCACGACCACATTGCTGCCCGGGATGCAAGGGATGCACTCATGTTGGCCAGATTTGCTTAGCCTGCACAATCAAACACTTTTGTCTCGCACCTTCTTACCAGAGCATCGACAATGGACAAGAACCTGCGGATTCCTATCACTCTGACCACCATACTGACAATTACAAGTCGCCCTAAGCCCTCAATGTGAAAGTCCCATTTGCAAAATGACACAGGCCACAACTTCAACAGTTTGCCATTAAATCTGTTTATGATACCATGACAAGGATTGCTGGTCCAAATACAATACATCACAGCACCCAAGTGATTACCCTTGTGACTACTTGTGCTTTATCTTCCTCTTACACGTGCTCCTACGTGGTGCAGCCCCTGTGACTTCAGCAGATGTGGAGGCCCCTTGCTCACTTTCTTGCTGCTCCTGTCTCGACGCCTTTGGCCGGCGTCCTCTGGGGTTTTGAGCCTGTGAGGGCTCGGCAACAGTCTGCTGCTCCTGCGGCTGTGCAGGGGCTGAAACGCCCATCTCAGTTGGGTGAGGACTCTGGTGGGGCTCTGACCGAGGGCTCTGCAGTGGCATGGTCATGTGAGCGCTTGGAGAGGAGCCCCCACTTCCTTGTTGTCTGCCACCAACATCCCTCTCATGGGTCAGCCCCACTTCAGAGCTAGCAAGTGGCTTGACAGCACCTTTCTGCACTTCAGGGGGGCCATGAGGACCTATTTCTGCACTGGAAGTCCTACTCCAGAGGACTTCCATGAAGGTCTGGTTTCTCTGCTCAATAGCTGCCCATCGCTCCTCAAGAGATGTCAGTCTATTCTGAACAATGACCATGTTTTCAAGACCCCGGAGACTAATCTCCTCCATGGCCATAACCATCCTCTCCTCTACAGTAGCCACCCTCTCCTCTACGATACCCAGCCTTACCACGGAGTTAGCCATCCTTTCCACGGAGGTTGCCATCCTTTCTGTGGTGATGCGTTCATGCACCAATGCCTCCACAAAGGCTCTGCTCATGTTCGCGATGGATTCATCTATTCGCTCCACACTCACAGCGACCCTGGAGACAAAACCTGCCAGAGACTCCTGCACCTGTTCCTGGAGTTCCAGCACCGCTCTCCTTCTGGATGGACCCGGAGGCACAGGGTCAACATGCAGCTGAGCCGAGCTGGCAGAGTCCTGCGCCCTCCGACGAGGACTCTCCACTGCTGTCCCTGTCTCCACCATCTGCTGATGCTCACTTGTGAGCTGTGATACACCAGGTGCCAACACTACTCTATCTCGCGAAGGTCCCACCGAGGTGTGAGTGTCTGCGCTGGTGCTGGGTGCGCTGAATTCTGCTGATGCTGCGCCCTCAAAGGTTGCAGCTTCCTCTGAGGAGTCTGGAGGCTCAGGCTGTTCCTTCTGGACAGTGGGGACGGGGGCTCTCGATGGTCCTGTGGGGGAGTTAAGGAAAGAGTTAGAGATGTGAGGTCAAGGTTACATGAACATTGAATAGTGCAAATGATCATAAGTCAATCTGTTAGAGCATCAGATTCATTATCAGTGACTCATGCAACGCCAATGAGAGAGATGCCAAACTATTCTGTCACCAGCTTGCTGTGCTGCGCCCGTCTGTCCGTCCTCCACTTGGGAATTCTCCTCGATCCCAGCGATTTCCAGGGCCGCCTCCTCCCAGGCGGTGAGCTGGGCTACTGAGGGTGGCCCTCCTCCTGTCATGGCTCTTTCCCTCTTATTGTGGGCTCTCTTTTCCTGCAATGAGGGACACAAGTGGAGTTTGAGTGAAAATGAAGGAGTGAGTGTAGAGAATGCATAGCATAGATGCTTAGAAGGAGACAAAGGGCCCTCCCTGTGTGTTGTAAGTTGTTGTCATTGCATCACAGTGATAGGGAGTGTGAGGGCTGCATGGTCGAATAGTTAAGTGAATGTGACCATAGAGAGCGAGGCAATGGGTAAGGGTGCAGGGATGTAAGTGTCAAGTGGGATGTGGAGGCAGAGGTTGGCAAAGCAGAGTGCTGGTGAGGAGAGGCCATGGGGATCAGATTGAGGGTGATGGGAAAGTCATACTCACTTTTCTTGTGCGGAGAAGGTCATGAAACCTCTTCCTGCATTGCAGCCAGGTTCTGCGGCTCATCGATATGGAGTTGACATCCTGGGCCACTTGCAGCCACACAGCTTTAGTCTGCTGGGGTGGCTTTTTTCTCCCTGAAGAAGGGAAGAGCACCTCCTTATTCGATCTTGCTCCCTCCACCAGAGCTTGGAGGGAGGGCTCATCGAAGCGTGGAGCACACTTTTGCCTGCTGGTGGACATAGTCGATCAATGAATTCCTTACTACAATTACCATAAAGTTTGCAGTCTCCAGAATAAGCCAGGCTGCATGCAGACCTTAAATCCAGTCCTTTCTATCTCCTGCACTTCTGCCCTCACCCCTGCCCCTCCCTCCCGGAACCACGATAGAGTTCCCCTTGTCCTCACCTTTCACCCCACCAGCCTCCACATTCAACGGATCATCCTCCGCAATTTCCACCACCTCCAGCGTGATCCCACCACCAAACGCATCTTCCCCTCACCTCCCCTTTCAGCATTCCGGAGGGACCGCTCCCTCCGCGACACCCTAGTCCACTCCTCTATCACCCCCAGTACCCCTTCCCCTTCACCCAGCACCTTCCCGTGCAAGCGCAGGAGATGCAACACATGCCCTTATACCTCCCCTCTTCCCACTGTCCAGGGCCCCAAACACCCCTTCCAGGTGAAACAGTGGTTTACTTGTACTTCTTGCAATTTAGTATACTGTATTCACTGCTCACGATGTGGTCTCCTCTACATTGGGGAGACCAAACACAGATTGGGTAACCGCTTTGCGGAACACCTCCGTTCAGTCCGTAAGGGGGACCCCGAGCTTCCGGTCGCCTGTCACTTTAATTCTCCGCTCTACTCCCACTCAGACCTCACCGTCCTCGGCCTCTTGCATTGTTCCACAGAAGCTCAGCGTAAGCTCGAGGAACAGCACCTCATCTTTCGATTAGGCACTTTACATCCTTCTTGACTCAACATAAAGTTCAACAATTTCAGATCATAACCTCGGCCCCTATCATATCTATATTTTTTATCCATACTTTTTGTTTGTGCCTTTTTTTCTTCTCTCCCACATGGCAGCTGTCTTTCATTCTGCCAGCACAATTCACACTTCATCTAGAGCCATCCTTTGTTTCTTAACCTATCCCATTACCATCTCCTTTTGCCTTGAATATCTCTTAATGTCTCTTTAATTCTCCTGCCTTCTATCCTATCACAGACCTTCCCTTTTGTTCTTTCGTCCCCTCACCCATTTCCCAGCCTCTAAACTTGCTTTAAAATCTGTTCCATTTCCTGCTTTTTTCCAGTTCTGACGAAAGGTCATCGACCTGAAACGTTAACTCTGTTTCTCTCTTCACAGATGCTGCCTGACCTGCTGAGTGTCTCCAGCATTTTCAGTTTTTATTTCAGATTTCCAGCATCTGCAGTATTTTCTTTTTGTATTATCTTAAATCCAGCAGCATTGATGATGTCATCGGAGGAGACTTTCTTGATGAAAAGACTCATTGGGCCAGGGGTTCCCACACGCTGGAAATCAATCGCCCAATTAGGGGAAAATCGCACTTTTTCCCCACTTCACTTCAGAGTCGGGGTCCTGACATGAATGCCACCTAACACGCCCCAGCCCGCCCACACTGGCAAAATCAAGCCCAATGTTTCCCTATTCACCCTCGCATAACTTTTCATAATTTTGAAAACATCTATTAGAACTCCCCTTAACATCCTCTGTCTCAGTGACAAAAGCCCCAATTTTTCAAGCTCTGAGTGAGCATGGAGCCAGTTGCAGAGCTTTGAACTACCAGTGAGTCATAGCCATAGTCATAGAGTTATACAGCACAGAAAGAGGCCCTTCGGCCCATCGTGTCCGCACCGGCCATCAAGCCCTATCTATTCTAATCCCATTTTCCAGCACTTGGTCCGTAGCCTTGTATGCTATGGCGTTTCAAGTGCTCATCTAAATGCTTCTTGAATGTTGTGAGGGTTCCTGCCTCTACCACCCTTTCAGGCAGTGAGTTCCAGATTCCAACCACCCTCTGGGTGAAAAAGTTTTTCCTCAAATCCCCTCTAAACCTCCTGCCCCTTATCTTGAAACTATGCCCCCTGGTTATTGACCCCTCTACTAAGGGGAAAAGTTCCTTTCTATCTACCCTATCTATGCCCCTCATAATTTTGTACACCTCAATCAGGTCCCCCTTCAGCCTTCTCTGCTCTAAGGAAAACAACCCCAGCCTGTCCAGTCTCTCTTCATAGCTGAAACGCTCCAGCCCAGGTAACATCCTGGTGAATCTCCTCTGCACCCTCTCCAATGCAATCACATCCTTCCTATAGTGTGGCGACCAGAACTGCACACAGTATTCCAGCTGTGGCCTAACTAGCGTTTTGTACAGCTCCATCATAACCTCCCTGCTCTTATATTCTATGCCTCGGCTAATGAAGGCAAGTATCCCATTGCCTTTTTAACCACCTTATCTACCTGTCCTGCTGCCTTCAGGGATCTATGTACATGCACACCAAGGTCGCTCTGATCCTCTGTCCTTCCTAGGGTCCTTCCATTGTGTATTCTCTTGCCTTGTTAGTCCTCCCAAAATGCGTCACTTCACACTTTTCAGGGTTAAATTCCATTTGCCACTGTCCTGCCCATCTGACCAACCCATCTATATCGTCCTGTAGCCTGAGGTTTCCCTCCTCGCTATTTACCACTCCACCAATTTTCGTGTCATCTGCGAACTTACTGATCATACCTCCTACATTCATATCTAAATCATTATTGTACACTACAAACAGCAAGGGACCCAGCACCAATCCCTGCGGTACACCACTGGACACAGGCTTCCAGTCACAAAAACAACCTTCGACCATCACCCTCTGCCTCCTGCCACTAAGCCAATTTTGGATCCAATGTGCCAAATTGCCCTGGATCCCATGGGCTCTTACCTTCTTGACCAGTCTCCCATGCGGGACTTTGTCAAAAGCCTTACTGAAGTCCATGTAGACTACATCAAATGCACTACCCTCATCCACACACCTAGTCACCCCCTCGAAAAATTCAATCAAATTGGTTAGACATGATCTCCCCCTGACAAAGCCATGCTGACTATTCTTGATTAATCCTTGCCTCTCCAAGTGGAGACTAATTCTGTCCCTCAGAATTTTTTCCAATAATTTCCCTACCACTGATGTTAGGCTCACTGGCCTATAATTCCCTGGTTTATCCCTACTACCCTTCTTGAATAATGGTACTATGTTAGCTGTCCTCCAGTCCTCTGGCACCTCCCCTGTGGTCATGATGCGGAGATGCCGGTGTTGGACTGGGGTGGACAAAATTGAGAGGTCGCACAACACCAGGTTATAGTCCAACAGTTTTATTTGAAATCACAAGCTTTCGGAGCTATCGATTTGCTCCTTCCTCGGGTGAAGGACTTCACCTGAGGAAGGAGCAAATCGATAGCTCCGAAAGCTTGTGATTTCAAATAAAACTGTTGGACTATAACCTGGTGTTGTGCGACCTCTCAATTTTGACCTCCCCTGTGGCCAGAGAGGTTCTGAAAATTTGTGTCAGAGCCCCTGCAGTCTCCTCCCTTGCCTCACACAGCAGCCTGGGATACATCTCGTCTGGGCCTGAGGATTTATCCACTTTTAAGCCCGCTAAAACCGCTAGTACCTCCTCCCTCTCAATGCTAATTTGTTCAAGTATATCACAATCCCCCTGCCTGATTTCTATGCCTACATTGTCCTTCTCCATAGTGAACACAGATGCAAAATATTCATTTAAAACCAAGGTCATTGTTGTTCTCGAGTGTTTGTTGCTCAGTCCTATCTGGCACTGCAAGATCAGCTAACATGTTACTCACACATGCATTAAACAGATGACTGATGCATCAGTCAACATGGCCAGCACTTTTATCTCCTTGTCCACTTAATAACATTATACGGCTGTCCATTTTTACTGCACTGGTGCATTTCCCAAAGTGTTGGGGATCACTGATCGCCCAACTTGAAGCCCATCCATCACTAATTCTCATTGTTTGTGTTACAATATGAAGATCTTGGAATAATTGAGTATTAGGCTTTCAATTGTAAATTGCAGCTCAAGTGTTTCCCCTGTTGAGGTATGGCTAGGCATGAGATGCAATGCAAGAGTTGTCAGGTTGTATGAAGACTAGGTGGGGATAAGCAGCAAATGTGGAACAGGGTGACAGACAACGTTTTGTACCATGGTACACTGAAGGGTGTGATGGAATTATTGAGAGTGGTGGGGAGGGGATGAAAGGAATTGTCAGGTGTTGTTGAGAGAGATCAAGAGATGAAGAGCTGTACTCACCCTTGCTGCTTTTGTGAGGTCAATAAACCTCTTCCTACACTGAACCTAGGTCCTGGAGGTGATGCTGGTGGCACTGACCCTATCAGCCACCTCTGTTCAGACCTGCTTCATGGTAGCCATGGGGACACTCTTGCGGCTTCTGAGTAAAAATACCTCCCTCATTTCCCTGACTTCATCCACTACCACCTCCAGTGAGGCATTAGAAATGTCGGGGGGAAACCTTCTACTCATCTCAAGAGCCAGGATATCCTCCAGTGTTCTTCCATTAAAAATCCAAACAGGGGATGCAATCTAGCTTTAAGAGGTGCATCTCTGCTTTAAATAGGCCTGTGGTGTCACGGTGGAAATTGCGCACGGCAGATGGGCGGGCTGCCCAATTCTCAACATGATCGGGAGGCAACCCATCAATCAAATGGAAATAAGGCCTGGGAGTTAAAATTGCCTGGGCCTCAGGCCGGCGACATCACGGGGGCGTCCCCCACCTGCCCGATTTGCAGCCCAAGTTAAAATCGGGGCTGGACATGTGCTGTGCAAGCAGAGTACAGCTAACCAACAGTCATGGTGATGGGACCACTTAATTGGACCCTTAATCTCAAACCTCGGTAAATTAAATTAATTTGAGATTAGAAAAGAATTTCCCACTAAATAGTAGATATTTGGAACAGACCCCATCAGAAGCATTTAATGCTGTGTCAAATTAATTCCTTTAAATGGCACTGTCCCAATGAAAAGTGTTTGACAACCCTTATATTGTGTGAGGAGGGAGAAGATTATTTTCACCACAATGACATGTACTTTGATGCAATTTGCATCATTCTGAAGTGTATATATGAAAAGAAACAAACAATAAGATCTGCCAAACCCTCTTTCAGGAGAACAGTTACCCTTTCAAAACAAGCCTGACGAATGTTTGGCTGGAATGTGAATCACAGTTATAAGGATTAATTATAGACTCAGGTGATAAACTATTATAAGGAGCACTATTGTTCCAGTTCTGCTGGGGCATGGAAGTGCCCTCCGTAGAATGTAACCAATCTGCATCATGTAAATGGTGTTCTTAGTTAATATCCTAGAATTTTCATTCAACGCCTTCTCAGGTCAGGAAAAGGTTCATAGCATTTAATCTAGTTGGAATTTTTACTATCGGTTAAGTTATTTGGGTAAGACCTTGGCAATGAATAATGAGCACAACCTGTTGGTGGCTTTATGAGCCAAGTAGCCTTTTCCTATTCCACACTTTCTAATGTGCTGACAGGAGCACTGGTTTAACTTTCTCATGGTAAATGTCTCTCTTCAGCCTACAAAAAATGCATCTGCCGAAGGTTATGCCACATGGGGTGAGTCAGACAGAGATGGTATTTTAGACATTATTTGGATAAGGCCCCAACTCCTTAGAGCAGAACAAAAAAGGAGAACTCACATTCTAAAACCCAAACAAAACTTTTACTTGGAAACGGATAGAAAAACAAATAGGGATCGATTTTAACCTCCGGCTGGGCACTGGGCAAAGTGGAGACGTATCCACCCGGGAACGGCAGCAGGCAGGCCTGGCCGATTATAATGGCTGGGCCTCATTAGCATGCGACTAGCCGACTTCCTGCCCGAAACGGTCGGAGAAGTCGATGGGAAGCGGCTGGTCGGCCATTAAAATTGGACAGCAGGTGGCCTTTGCCGGGGACTCAGGGGAACGGTCCCTGACACAAGGCAAGTGTTCTGGGAGGGGAATCCCGTTCATGTAAGGGAGGCAGGAAGCTCAGGGTAGGGAAGGCCCAAAGTTTCCTTGTGGGGCCCAGAGGAGCACTTACCTCTTCTGGCCCTGACTGCTGGTGTCATCAAGTTTGGCCTGACGGGGAAGCCACCACTGCTCGCCTGCTCAGGCCTCAGTTCAGGCTCCATTGATGTCATCGAAGCGAAATCTGCATTTTAAATTGCACACCGCAGTTTGGGGCAGGTGTCCTTGCCACCTGCATTTTAAAATTGCAATCGGTCAGATCGGGGCAGGAAAAGAGCGGGTAAGTCCCCCGCTCCATTTTAACTGCCCCCTGCCTAGTTTCCACAAATAATTGTCCACTGCAGGACAGTCAGGTCCCATTTATTTCCAATGGCTTTAACTGCTTTTCTGAAAAAATATAGCTTCTTTCTGTATTTCCTAAAGTAAAGAAAAATCTCTGTTCATTTCAAAGGGTTTTTCAGATATGTTGCTGTTTTCTCAAACTCTCAAATTGGCAGTGTTCCATAACATCCAAATGAATAGGCCGCACTGTGGAAGAAAGCAATTTGAGCTGACTGAAACACCCAGCTACCACCTTATGCCATAATCATCTTTTTGCCTTCTCAACTCAACCATGCGCTGTAAAATAGTTTTTTTTAATTACTATTAATGAGTTTTACAAAAATTTACATGCTTTCTCAGGTCATGGTACAACACAGAATAACAGAATACATGCTACACAATACTTGCAGATACATAAATTGAGGGTCTCATAAAGTTATACAGTCCTTCACACTTGGCTAGATCATCAATAGATGGGATTACATTTAGTGATAAAGCACTAAGAGGCGAGTGTAGCCGTACTAAATATAAAAATAAAATATAAAAATCAATCCTACACACCTTTCCTTCTCCTTCAGTCCTTGCTGTGTTGAGCTCACCATATTATCTCCTACTCTAGCTCCAATACTTCTTGATCATATCTTGTCATCGCTCCCACTATTTTCAGCTATGGTCTTTCCTGCAGTAATCACATTGGTGCTTTACCAAGATTTCTGAGCAGTAAATAATGATCGAATGGAGCAAGAAAGCAGAGGTTTGGAGATAGAGGGATAAACCCACTGACGTTACTTACAGGTTGACAAGCTACTTTCTTTCTCAGCTGACCAAAGCTAAACCCTAGGCCTATGTTAGTGATTGGTATTTTTCAGCAACACCATCAATATTGTTGCAGTAATAAACTCAACAGGAGTTCATTAATTACTGTCTAATGTACTTCAGAACTGGATCTGCAACATCATTACAAGCTAATACTAAGCATAAGTTGAAAAACGTCAGCAGTTTTCCTTTGCTTTCCATATTGCTTGAAGTACTACATGAGGTCACCACAGTTCATTGCTAGACTAGAGAGGTGTTTATTGAGGGATGGTAAGGTTCACTGGGTTATTAATACCCTGTATGACACACAAGTCATCATCTGATTGGTCAGCTGAGTGTAATTCAAGCATATAAGAAATCATTTTCTGTAGATGTTTGCAGTTTCTTGAACTGTTTGAATATTAATAGTAGATTTTTAATTTAGGTTGGTTATTAAATGGATAAAAGCAATTAATTGAAGATTTTTTTTAAATAAAAGCCCCTTTTAATATGTTTTGTATGATAATATATTCTTTCTCATAAGAACATAAGAAATAGGAGCACGCGTAGGCCATACCAGCTGCAACAACACTCAAGAAGCTCGACACCATCCAGGACAAAGCAGCCCGCTTGATTGGCACCCCATCCACCACCTTAAACATTCACTCTCTCCACCACCGGCGTATCGTGGCTGCAGTGTGTACCATCTACAAGATGCACTGCAGCAACTCGCCAAGGCTTCTTCGGCAGCACCTCCCAAACCCGCGACCTCTTCCACCTAGAAGGACAAGGGCAGCAGGCGTATGCAAACACCACCACCTCCAAGTTCCCCTCCAAATCACACACCATCCTGACTTAGAAGTATATCGCCGATCCTTCGTCATCGCTGGGTCAAAAACCTGGAACTCCCTCCCTAACAGCACTGTGGGAGTACCTTCACCACACAGACTGCAGCGGTTCAAGAAGGCGGCTCACCACCACCTTCTCAAGGGCAACTAGGGATGGGCAATAAATGCTGGCCTTGCCAGCGATGCCCAGATCCCATGAACTAATATTTAAAAAAATACGGCCCCTCGAGCCTGCTCTGCCATTCAATAAGATCATGGCTGATCATCGACCTCAACTCCACTTTTCTGCCCAATCTCCATATCCCTTGATTCCCCTAGAGTCCAAAAATCTATCTATCTCAGCCTTGAATATACTCAAAGACTTGGCATCCACAGCCCTCTGGGGCAGAGAATTCCAAAGATTCACAACCCTCTGAGTGAAGAAATTCCTCCTCATCTCAGTCTTAAATGGCCTACCCATTATCCTGAGACTATGCCCCCTAGTTCTAGACACTCCAGCCAGGGGAAACAACCTCTCAGCATCTACCCTGTCAATCTCCTTCAGAATCTTGTATGTTTCAATGAGATCACCTCTCATTCTTCTAAACTCCAGAGAGTATAGGCCCATTCTACACAATCTCTCATCATAGGACAGCCCCCTCATCCCTCCCAGGAATCAATCTAGTGAACCTTCATTGCACCGCCTCCAAGGCAAGTATATCCTTCCTTAGATAAGGAGACCAAAACTGTGCACAGTACTCCAGGTGTGGTCTCACCAAGGTCATGTACATTTGTAGCAAGACTTCCTTACTCTTATACTCCAACCCCCTTGCAATAAAGGACAACATGCCATTTGCCTTCCTTATTGCTTGCTGTACCTGTATGCTAACTCTCTGTGTGTCTTGCACGAGGACATCCAAATCTCTCTGAACACCAACATTTAAAAGTTTCTCACCATTTAAAAAATATTCTGTTTTTCTATTCTTCCTACCAAAGTGAATAACCTCACATTTCCCTACATTATACTCCATCTGCCACCTTACTGCTCACTCACTGAGTCTATCTATATCCCTTTGCAGACTTGGGGGAGAAGTTCATGTTTGGGGGCAGTAACTTTTGAAAGCTGGAAAATTTAGCACCAGGCACTATTGATTCCCAGCTTTTTGTAAATTCGATGTTTGCGCTCCAGGAAGGAAGTGGAGCGCTAAATCAAGTGCTCCACTTCCTTCCTGGAGCGCTAAAGGACGCAGGTGGTGCGGTAGAGGTGCAGCGCTGCACAAGGTCCCGTGCAGCGCTGCACAAGGTCCCATGCAGCGCTGCACAAGGTCCCGTGCAGCGCTGCTGCGATCCAAGGCTCCTTCCATCCCTTAAAGGGAAGGGCCATCGCTGCAGGCTCTGTATTGGGACCAGTTAGCTGGTCCCTGACAGCAGCCGCGATCCGGCCCAATCAGCCCCATGCACTCCAGCAGAGTGCCAGGCTGATTGATTGCGGCACAGGAGAATTGGAAAAAATTGAGAAAAAACATTTTACAAATTTTCGTACTTACCTCGGCAACCTCCCCTTTGACCTCCGCTCCCGAAGCGCCCGGACTCCCGACCAACGCCTCCTGCAGCTGTCAGTGGTTTCGCCCGGCGATGTTGCAGGAGGCGGAACCGAAGTTCGGGTCCGGGGTGCTACCGGGGCGATGCGCAGGATCTCCAGGTGCAGGAGACCGTGGCACAAAGTGTTACCGCCGCCGCAAACCTCCCGGCCAAGTCAGCGGGAGTCGTTCATCTCGCCATGCCCGAGCGGTAAGTCGTTACCGCCCCGTTATCGCCCCCCGGAGGCGCTAACGGGAGGCGCTAAGAAGGCCAATTTCTAGCCCTTAGTGTTCTCCTCACAGCTTACTTTGCTTACAAAGCCACCTAGCTTTGTAAGCAATTCTAATTAATGGTTTTATGCATGTTCGATTCATTCTAAAATATCAAATTAATTATAAATCCCCAAAAGGATGAGTTGACTATCCTCGTTTGAACCATTTGACAAATAGAAAAAAGACATTCAAAAGTGCAAATAGTGTAGATCGAGAGGACTGGGAGAGATATAAAGAACAGCAAAGGAAGACAAATAAGACAGTAAGAGCTGTAAAAAGGAATACGAAAACAAACTTGCAAGGGATATCAAGATTAACACAAAAGTTTTTACAACTATATAAGAAAAAAAAGGGTAGTCAAGGGAAATGTGGGCCCTTTAAAAACAGATGCAGGTAATATTGCAAATGAAAATAAGAAAATGACAGACCTGTTGAATAATTACTTTGTGTCAGTCTTCAAAGTAGAGGAAGAGAATAATATGCCTGACATTCCAGGGAAACTAATAATGAATCAAGGACTGGAACTCAATAAAGTTAAAAAAGCAGTATTAGAAAAAATAATGATGGCACTAAAGACTAACAAATCCCCAGGTCCTGATGGTTTCCACCCCAGGGTTTTAAATGAAGTAGGTGAGGAAATTGTAGATGCTTTAGCCATAATCTTCCAAAGCTCTCTCGATTCAGGAAAATTGCAAATGTAACTCCATTATTTAAGAAAGATGAAAAAGAGAGAGAAACCAGGAAATTATAGACCTGCTAGTCTAACATCTGTTGTGGGAAAGTTATTGGAATCCATAATTAAGGACAGAGTGACTGAGCACTTAGAGAAATTAGAGAGAGCCAACATGGATTTGTAAAGGGTAGGTCATGTCTAATGAACCTAATTGAATTTTTTGAGGAAGTAACTAAAGTAGTAGACAAAAGAATGTCGACGGATGTAGTTTATATAGACTTCCAGAAGGCATTCGATAAGGTTCCACATAAGAGATTGTTAGCTAAAATTAAAGCTCATGGAATTGAAGGCAAATTATTGCCCTGGTTAGGAGATTGGTTAGGTGGCAGAAGACAGAGAGTAGGGATAATGGGTATGTACTCGAATTGGAAGGAAGTGTCTAGTGGTGTCCCACAAGGAATTGTGCTGGGGCCCCAACTATTCGCAATATTTAATGACTTGCTGATGACACAAAGATTGGTGGCATAGTAAGTAGTGTAGACAGGAGCATAAAATGACAAAGAGACATTGATAGAATAATTGACTGTGGCAGATGGATTTCAACGCCGGAAAGTGTGAGGTCATCCATTTTGGACCAAAAAAGATAGATCCAAGGATTTTTTAAATGGTGAATAGCTAGGTATGTTATACCTTAATAAGCACAAAATTCAAACTCAAAAAATGAAACATCAGTGAATGTGTGCAGTATAAGATAAGGCTCACTTGTTCACCTAAAAATAAACCACCCAGTGAATCAGGCCCATGTAATTTACAAGCTGTCTTTGGCCTCATAAAATACATGCCCATCATTTATGAAATATTTGGATTGACTTTTCACTAAAACACTGAATTTCACCATGTATCCTCTACAGGTTTGTATCTCCTATAGTAAATGTAAAAAAAAAATCAATTTCACTGCATTCCCATGAAAGCTGTGAGCGGCAGCCTTGCTTTGTCCTTTAATCTCGCCTAAATCCATTTGTGGATGTTGGGACATTTGCAAGAGTTGCTTTATTTGAGTAAAGTCCACTTGGAGTGTGCGAGTGTGGAAGGTATTGCAAATCTCATGCACTGACCTAAGGGCTGAAGAATAAGGTGCTTGTACAGCTCGCAAGAGCAGATTTATGTTAAATGCAATTTAGGGCTGTTGCCGTCCATGGAAATTTATCATGCTTCCACTGTTTTGGAAGTATGTTTTCTGTTGCAGCGAGTAATTATGAAACGAGTAATGACAGTTTCTCAGGTAGTGGTTTGTACGCAGTGAAGTGTGAGATTTAGTGGGCCTCCATCTAATAATCAACGGTAAAATGTGTTTTTAATTGCCCATTGAAATCCAAGTGGGAAATATACAGCCAAACTCGATGGGAAAAATAAAGCAGAATAATTGGTAGAAAGATGAATGATAGTTGTAGGTCTTTACAGAAGTAGCTTTAATACTGGAAATAATTTCATTACAAATATTTTATTGTAATTTAGCATTTTTAAATAATTACAAGGGTAGTATTTTTCACGTAAATTCACAAATGATACCACTGTGCAAACAAAGTGAAAATGTGTAACATTTAAGTTACATTTCTCCTTCTTCCCAGTGCAAAGTAACATTTTCAATATTTACAATAGAATATCTGTGTAGAACCTGATCCTTGGAACTGCTGCACTTCATTTTCCACTTATTTTAATGCCTTATGAGGTCAAGGCATTGGTTGTTAAAGTTTTCAATTAATTATCATCAGCAGTAAAACAAAACTCATAATTCAAGCCGCAATACCATGCCGTGACCCACTCTAATCCTACCCCATCTAGTTTTGGACTTAGGCCTTTTAGATGAGATGTTAAACTGAGGCCCCATCTGCCCTCTCAGGTGGACGTAAAAGATCCCATGACACTATTTTGAAGAAGAGCAGGGGAGTTCTCCCTGTTGTACTGGCCAATGTTAATCCCTCAACCAACACCACTAAAACAGATTATCTGGTCACTTATTTCATTGCTGTTTGTGGGAGCTTGCTGTGCGCAAATTGACTGCCGCGTTTCCTACATTACAACAGTGACGACACTTCAAAAAGTACTTCATTGGTTATAAAGCGCTGGAGACTGAGTGGAGAAGAACTTTGTGTACCAAAAGACATGACTTAAAAAAGAATGGGGAGTTCTCCTGAGTTCTGGTCAACATTCCTCCGTTAACCAATACCATCATGAAACAGTTTGACTGGTAATTAATTTCACGGCTGTTTGTGGGATGCTGCTGGTGCAGAGTGGCTGCATGGTTGCCTACATTAAAACAATTCATGCATTTCAAGAAGTCATTTGTTATGTGAAGTGTTCTGACACATTCAAATGTGAAAGGCGCTATATTAGGGCAAGTATTAACTATTATTATTTTTTGTTCATTAGGACAGGTTAACAAATGGCAGCTTGATAGCACAGCCCTTAAAATGCTCAATGTCCAGAAATTCAGATAAAAGCCTGGTTGAGATTTGAAGCCAATATGTAATGAGTTTCCATTGGGCCCTGGGATTGGGCTGCTAAGATGGGGTCCTCGCTGGTGCAGAGAAAGTGCAGGCCCACGTCTCACTTTGACAATTGAGGTTACTAACACTGAAGCTATGAAGTAATGTTGGTTTCAAATATGACGAACAAGGCCACAACTCATTCACACATTTCCCAGCCAAAGAAAATTGCTTGAAAGGGGAAGGAGTGGAAAATATAATTCAATTTTGTTTTCTAAAAAATCTAAAAATAACATAAAGGAACCATACTTTTTTTATATCATATGGCTAGAATTTCATAAAATTCCATACGTATGCTGTTATTTTCAGTACTTTTTAAAGAGTGTCTAAAATTCTGTGGGCTTAAATTTATTAAATTCACCCCAAACAAAACACATCAGTTGGGCTTTGCCTCTTCGGTCAGCGGCCCTGTCATTGGCAATTTATATGTCAACAGAATCTGCAGGTGGTTAAACACACAGTCTTTGTATTTTCTATTTCTGTATTATGAGGGAAGGTCAACTGCTGTAGGTGAATGGGGTCACAGGTCAATGGATATAAATGCAGGACCACAGCACTTCCACAGCATGCACTTTCTGGTAGTAGTCACAGGATAGTGAACTGGAATAGGAAGCACGGTTGATTTTTTTCCCCCTTTCATCTACAAAGCACTAAATTTATGGTATTGCTTTTAAACATCAGGTTCCACTAATGTCAGTCACCCTTTCATTTTACCAATACATCCATCATTTGAAAAGGTAATTTTACTGTGGATTTTTAACCTTAGTTTGTATTTTATATAATACTGGGCAGAAATAAAACATTCAAAGGAAAGCAAATAAATTTCTGGTTTTACCAGCTAGAATTTCTGAGTCATATATGGTGCTGTGCTTTTTTAAAAAAAAATTAGGAGCAAAGGTCAAGATTGAAAACGATCACCACCAAGGTTGAAAACAATTGAAGATGATGTTATTTTTAGAAGTCGTAGTTAGGTGACATCAAGCTTTGGGTTTTTAAAGTCTGTCAATTGTGGGGAAAAAAGGAAGCCTGAAGAAGATGAAGCTTTCCACGGCTTTGAAGTCCTGGGAAAGAGTTAGTTTAGGAGACAGAAAGTTAAGTCCTAACTTCAGCACAGTGACAATGCAGGGAGAGCAAGAGCAAGTCGGACCTTACCCCTCCATAAGCCCATGTATAGGACTGAAATTAATACCACCAGCATCGATTAATGTACAGTTTGTGTTGTCACCTTTTTTCGCTATCATTAATATTTTAATTTTTTGGTATTGTAAGATGCAAATTGAGTAAACTTGCAACAGAAGTGATTCGTTAGATTCATTTAGCACAATTACTAAAAAAAGTGCTATGCAGTGGGAAGTTTATATTACATCATGTTGGTGTATAGAGTCCATCAGTATTGCATAGAGTTCTTTAAATTTTTTTCTTTAGGCCCTTCTCACCTTCTTTCATCTGCCGAGTTTTCTGAGGCCCAGGAATCCTGGCCGCCTGTGGTTAAAAATAGAATTACCTTTAAAATGAAGGCACGCAGCCTCATTAAAATATTTAAATGACCAACCCGGCTCCTGCGAGCGGATTGGTCGTCCGCCTCTCATCCCGCCTCTGTTAAAAGTGGGTGGGTTCGAGGCGGGTTGGGTTCCTGGTTCTGATTTTTTGAATTGTAACCTCTGACCTGACCCCAACCCACCTGTTTTTGGGAGTTAAGATCCAGTCCTTTGTCTTGCTTTCACATCTATTACGGCTCATTTGAAATCTAACATATATTAGATATGTTCAAAGCTTATACTTCTTGCACTCTTTTAAATGCAGCTTTGCCCTTTGAGAGACCAATCTGCTAGGCTAAGGCAATTACTTGCACAATGGAGCCCAACATATTTACATGTACAAGAGGCTTGTTGAAGACCACCTCCATGGGTAGGGGGGTGTTCAATGAGGGTTGTATAAGTTACAGAAAAGATCTAACATCAATTAATTGCTTGGTAATGCATTTTACTATTGGAGCACTTGGATCATTGCTTTCCTCAGATACTATGGGGCAGAATTTCCACAGGAGTTTCCCATAACTTTGGCAGAAACACCCTCGGAAGTTACTGGAGAAGCATAGTCAAATAGTCCAACATGTAGATGTAGAAGCAACTTTGAGAGTGGCACCTCTCTTAAAAGAGCCAGCTTTTTAAAACTATGTTGTATAATGCACAGAGAAGATTTACAATCTATGGACAAAAATATTCCATTTGTCATATCATTATCTTTGGTACAACATCTTGCACTTATATAGCATCCTTAACATCCCGAGGCACTTCACAAATGTTCGGAATGAAAACTACTTACTTGCTTATTGTGCTCATTGATTTTTGGCATGTAAGACAGAAATTTCTATTATAATTTCAGCCCTCAAAGAATTTGTGGCCCAACAATTCATATATTTGATAAAGCATTGGAGCCACTGTCTGGATTTAAACTATAGTACTAAAACTAATGTGCTCCTACTTTCCAACTCATCTTGCTATTGCACAGCAATATACCCTCATGTGAAATATAGGAGTGTCTGTCCATGTGTCCCAAGTCCAAATTTTTCCTAACATTGATTATAGTTGAGAGTTTGACATGTCAGGGGTAACTTTTATATGCTACGAACTGATTTGGAGCCTCTTTGTTGTTATGTTTCTTTAATAAGCAGTATTCATCATATTGAGGAGCTTGTTAAACTTGAATTGACTCTGACCATTAACTGGAGAACACCACAGCTGTATTTAGAAGGGGCTAAAGCAGCTGTGGATGATGGTTCTTGGGAATAGGTGAACTTACCGAGTATAAAGCATGGCATGGGCCTCATCGTGAAAACATATTATCCAGTTTCTATAAGTCATTTAATTTATAGCGATTGGACACATACATAATATTTCTCCATCATTAACCAAAATCATGGTTTCTGTCAAACCAGTTCAATTTGATTTGGTTCTTTCATGGAACCAGTCCATTCATAGAAATATTTTCCATATTTCACAGTCTTCCTGGATTCCTCTATACACCACAGATCGCTGTGTTATTTTTATAAAATAACTTCTATTTTGGAACTATCACTTCATTTTATTACAACAGTCTCTCTGGTATCACAGTTGTTTCTTTGTAAAGTCAAAAAAGCAATTTAACAGCTTTTAGTATCTCACTGTTTCAACACACTAGTGTGTTTCTAAATTTTCACCTGTGATGTAAACAGAATGCATGAAGGTGTAGACTGGAACACCTATTCTATTCCACTTTGAAGAAAAATCTTTAGGGGGAAAAATTTGGTTGCTTTGCACCTCTCGTTAGCGCCCTAAGAGAGGGCGCTAATGGGGCACAAAGCAACTAGTGCCTGGGCGCAGCACTGCCAACGCCTCCCATGAAATTCAGCGGGAGGTTAGCGGCGGCGGTAACCGTTAGCGCCCTGTGGTGCTGCGATGCCGGCAATGACATCATCGCTGTGCGCAGCGCCCCGCTCACGCCTCAGCCGCGATCTTCAGTAGCGCCCCTGACTTACCGCCGGACACCAGCACCTGCCTCCGCTGCCGTCCCCGGCCTCCTGACCCGCCCCCACCCGCGGAATGCCAGCTGCGCTCCATGAGCCCGGCACTTCTCGAGTGCTGGGCTCTTTTGCCGGAACTCCGATCCCCGGTGGCCCAGCTGGGCCCCGGGTCGCGCTGCGGAAGGCCACTCCCCTTTAAGAAGGGGAGGAAGGCCTGCAATACCGCGGCGCAACGTGCCGCAGCACATGGCGCTGCGGCACGTAGCACCACAATATTCCCTTGCAGTACCCCAAGAGGGAGGTGGGGTGCTTCAAGTAGCGCCCTGCTTCCCCCTTGGGGCGCTAGCACTCAATTTCGGCCGCAGGGGCAATAGTTTTTCCGGGTCGCTAAAAGTAGCGCCCCGGCGAAGCTAGCGCCCCAAAGGGGGTGCGACTCAATTTTTCCCCCTTACACTCTTAGCTTTGGCACTCATGAGTTATGAGTTCTTCCTCATAGGAACATAGGAAACAGGAGCTGGAGTAGGCCATTCGGCCCCTCGAGCCTGCTCCGCCATTCAGTAAAATCATGGCTGATCTTCTACCTCATCGCCACTTTCCTGCACTCTCCCCATATCCATTGATTCCCTTAATATTCAAAAATCTATCTATCTGTCTTGAATATACTCAATGACTGAGCCTCCACAGCCCTCTGGGTAGAGAATTCCAAAGATTCACCATCCTCTGAGTGAAGAAATTTCTGCTCATTACAGTCCTAAATGGCCGACCCCTTATTCTAAGACTGTGACCCCTGATTCTAGACTCCCCAGCCAGGGGAAACATTCCACTGCATCTACCCTGTCAAGCCCTGTAAGAATTTTGTATGTTTCAATGAGATTGACGTAAGAAAACTACTAGGCACTTGGTCTAAGCGTTAAACAAAGCTTTAATCAACTGTTTTACAACATGGAGATCTAGTTGTGTCCTTCACTAGTTCCTGTTGAGGAATGTCCTAAGCAAGCTGGGTCCATGCCCGAGTATTTATACTCTCCATGGACAGCGCCACCAGCAGGCCGCCCAGTATTACTTCATACATGAATGACAAGATTCATGTCAGAGATCACCTCTCATTCTTCTAAACTCTAGAGAATATAGGCCAAGTCTACTCAATCGCTCCTCAGAGGACAATCTCCCCATCCCAGGAATCAGTCTGGTGAACCTTTGTTGCACTCCCTCTATGGCAAGTATATCCTTCCTTAGGTAAGGAGACCAACACTATACGCAATACTCCAGGTGTGGTCTCACCAGGGCCCTATCTCCTGTCTCAGCTTGTAAGGGACCCACATTTACTTTCGCTAATCTTATCGGGCCGTATTTTCCGATCGGAGGCTTCCTGCGTGTAGAAGCCTCCGATCTGGAATAATCTATGGACTTACCTGAGGGCTCCCGAGGTCCGGAGACTTCCGCTCCTGGGCCCCTCTAACTCAAAATGTGCAGGGCCCACGTATCCCAGAAGCGCATGCAGTTCGCAAGCGTCCCTGGGATCACGTGGGCCATGGGGAGCCAATGGGAGAAGAGAATCTCCCTTCATACACTTGACAGATTGACCTGTCAAATATATGAATGGAGATCACCCCAAAAACACTGTAAAACATTAAATAATTTTTTTTTTAAATCACATTTTTAAAATTAGTTGAAATTACAATAAATATAAATATTTTAAACAAAAATTTAATTTTTTGAAAAAATAATTAAAGTTTTTTTACAGGGCTAAAAATAAACTTACCTTTTTAAAAGTATTTTTAAATGATAAATGAGTGAAAAAAATTGTTTTATTTTACTTTTTTCAAATCTTATGCTGGTAAAAGCAGGCCTTACGCCTGCTTTTACCAGGCGTAAGATTTCTAAGGGTTTTCTGTGGGCGGAGGTTCTCCAGAAAGCAAAACTATCCGCCCGCAGAGGCCCTTCTCCAGGGCAGGCGTCTGATCTGTCAAGAGCATTCTTGACAGATCGGAAATGCCGGTTTTTAACACATGCGCTTGGCATGCCTAAAACCGGCATTTCCGATGTCCCTAAGGGTGTGTACACACCCATAAGGATCGGAATATACGGCCCATCCTTTTTACATACCTGTAGAAGCTTTTACAATCTGTTTTTATGTCTCTCTCTAGTTTATTCTCATATTCTATTTTCCCTTTCTTTATCAATTTCTTGGTCCTCCATTGCTGAATTCTAAAATCCTTCCAATCCTCAGGCTTACTATTCTTTTTGGCAACATTATAAGCCTCTTCCTTTAATCTAATACTACCTTTAATTTCTCTTGTTAGCCACAGTTGGACCATTTTTCCCACGATGTTTTTATTCCTTAAGGGAATGTGTATTCATTGTGAATTATGAATTATTTCTTTAAATGTTTGCCATTGCTTTTCTACTGTCATATCTTTTAATCCAGTTTCCCAACCTACCTTAGACAACTCGCCTCTCATACCTATGTAGTTCGCTTTGTTCAGGTTTAGGACCCTAGTTTCGTACTTAACTAAATCACTCTCAAACTCAACATAAAATTCTATCATATTATGATCACTGCTCCGCAGAGGCTCCTTTACGACAAGGTTATTAATTAACCCTGTTTCATTGCACAGTACTAGATCAAAATAGCCAATTCCCTCATAGGTTCCTTGACATACTGATCTAGAAAACTAGCTTTAACTGTTTTCTATTTTCCTTGATGTTAGTTTAGTCACTAATGCCCTATTACCTTTATTAGTCTTTCTGTCCCTTCCTGACCCACTCTGCTTATCTTTACCCAGATCACTACTCTGCTCTACAGTCTTGACAATTCTCTTACTGCTTTTGAATTTACCCTTTCCTGAATCCTCCCACCCACCCTTCATTAGTTTAAAGCCGTACCTACCGACCTAGTTAATCGATTCGCCAGGACACTGGTCCCAGCCCGGTTTAAGTGGAGCCCATCCCCACAGAACAGCTCCCTCTTTCCCCAGTACTGGTGCTAGTGCCCCATGAATTGAAACCCCTGCCTCCCATACCACTCTTTGAACCACGCATTTAACCTTCTACTCTGTTTGTCCCCATGCCAATTTGCACGTGGCTCAGGTAACAATCCAGAGATTATTACCTGTGAGGTTCTGCATTTTAATTTCAACCCTAGCTCCTCAAACACTCTGAGCAGAACGTCATTCCTAGTTCTACCTATGTCATTGGTTCCTACATGGACCACAACAACTAGATCCTCCCCCTCCCACTCCAAATTTTTCTCCAGCCGCGAGGAGACATCCTTTACCCTGGCACTGGGCAGGCAACACAACCTTCCGATCTCCCGGTCACAGCTGCAAAGAACAGTAACTATCCCTCTGACTATACTGTCCCCTACCACTACCACATTCCTTTTCACTCCCCCCTACTTGAATGGCCTCCTGAACCATGATGCCTTGGTCAGTTTGCTCATCTACCCTGCAGTCCTTGATCTCATCCCCACAGGTAGCAAGTATCTCATACCTGTTGGTCAAAGTCAAGGGCCGAGGCTCCTCCATCACTACATCCTGGGTCCTCATACCTTCCTGACTCGTGGTCACACCCTCCTGTCCCTGACCGCTGGCGAACTCTAAAGTACTAATTAATCTAAGGGGTGTGACTGCCTCCTGGAACAAAGTGTCCAGGTAACTCTCCCGCTCCCTGATGCCCTGCAATGTCTGCACCTCATACTCCAGCTCAACAACTCTGAGCCGAAGTTCCTCAAGCTGCAGACACTTACCGCTGATGTGGTTGCTCGGGATCTTGCTGGTCTCCACAAACTCCCACATGTGTGCAGTTACGGCACACCACCTGCCCTGCCCTGTCTATCTAACCTTCTTTATTTATTTGATTAGTTAATTAATTATTATTATTATTATTTTTCAATCAATTATTTTCATTTTATTAATTAATTGGTTTATCTAGTTTAAGTTACTAATTCAGTAAAGTAAAGTAATCGCAAGTTACAGTGAAGGGATAATTACTCGTCCTAGCCCTTTTAGGGCTACCCCAGATCAGGCATATTCCTCAGACGTTCACTTTCAACTAAAGTTTGAGGTAGCCGAATCCTAAAGATGCTTAATTGGGTCTAAAGGTCTGGACCATCTCTCCCTAAAGGAAAGGAACAACCTGAAGATGTTACCGTCCTCCAGATAGCACTTTTAATAAGTTTAGCTAGACTGTAACGTTCCGGATATTATGAGGGTCCGGAAAACTCCCCCAGAATTCTGCAACTCCTCACCAAAGAGTGTACAGAGATTGAGTTTGTGAGTTTGATACCGAAGTATTATGTGAGACAATTCTAAAAATCTATAGATTTATTAAAGAACTGACATGTAATTTACAGTTGGTGAGTCAATCGCAACATTAACAGTTCCAAAAAGAGAAAGCTTACAATTCTATTATCAGCGATCCTATTCTCAAATCTTAACTTCGCTACCATTTTACAGTTCTTAGTCTTATTCAGGATATCCACCAAAATCAAATACAGTACCTTGATCCCCGAGATACAAAGAGTTAGAGTCATAGAGTCATAGAGTTATACAGCACGGATAGAGGCCCTTCGGCCCATCGTGTCCGCGCCAGCCATCAAGCCCTGTCTAATCTAATCCCATATTCCAGCATTTGGTCCATAGCCTTGTATGCTATGGCATTTCAAGTGCTCATCCAAATGCTTCTTGAATGTTGTGAGGGTTCCTGCCTCCACAACCCTTTCAGGCAGTGAGTTCCAGACTCCAACCACCCTCTGGGTGAAAAAGTTCTTTCTCAAATCCCTTCTAAACCTCCTGCCCTTTACCTTGAATCTATGCCCCCTTGTTATAGACCCCTCTACTAAGGGAAAAATCTCCTTAGTATCCATCCTATCTATGCCCCTCATAATTTTGTACACCTCAATCATGTCCTCCCTCAGCCTCCTCTGCTCCAAGGAAAACAAACCCAATCTGCCCAGTCTCTCTTCATAGCTGAAGCACTCCAGCCCGGGTAACATTCTGGTGAATCTCCTCTGCACCCTCTCCAAAGCTATCACATCCTTCCTGTAGTGTGGCGTCCAGAACTGCACACAGTATTCCAGATGTGGCCTAACCAGTGTTTTATACAGTTCCATCATAACCTCCTTGCTCTTATATTCTATGCCTCGGCTAATGAATGCAAATATCCCATATGCCTTTTTTACCACCTTATCCACCTGTTCCGCCGCCTTCATGGATCTGTGTACTTGCACACCAAGATCCCTCTGACCCTCCGTCTTGCTTAGGGTCTTACCATTCATTGTGTATTCCCTTGCCTTGTTAGTCCCTCCAAAGTGCATCACCTCGCACTTTTCCGGATTAAATTCCATTTGCCACTGTTCCGCCCATCTGACCAACCCATCTATATCGTCCTGCAGACTGAGGCTACCCTCCTCGCTATTTACCACTCTACCAATTTTTGTATCATCCGCGAACTTACTGATCATACCTTTTACATTCATATCCAAGTCGTTAATGTAGACCACAAACAGCAAGGGACCCAGCACCGATCCCTGTGGTACCCCACTGGCCACAGGCTTCCAGTCACAAAAACAACCTTCGACCATCACCCTCTGCCTTCTGCCACTGAGCCAGTTTTGTATCCAATGTGCCAAGGCACCCTGGATTCCATGGGCTCTTACCTTCTTGACCAGTCTCCTGTGCGGGACTTTATCGAAGGCCTTACTGAAATCCATGTATACTACATCCACTGCGTTACCCTCATCCACACACCTCGTCACCCCCTCAAAAAATTCAATCAAATTAGTCAGACATGATCTTCCCTTGACAAAGCCATGTTGGCTAACCCTGATTAATCCTTGCCTCTCCAAGTGGAGACTAATTTTGTCCCTCAGAATTTTTTCCAATAATTTTCCTACCACTGATGTTAGGCTCACTGGCCTGTAGTTCCCCGGTTTTCCCCTACTCCCTTTCTTGAATAATGGTACTAACTAGCGGTTCTCCAGTCCTCTGGCACATCCCCTGTGGCCAGAGAGGTTCTGAATATATGTGTTAGAGCCCCCGCAATCTCCTCCTTTGCCTCACACAGCAGCCTGGGATACATTTCGTCCGGACCTGGGGATTTATCCATTTTTAGACCTGCTAAAACCGCCAATACCTCCTCCCTCTCGATGTTAAAATGTTCGAGTATATCACAGTCCCCCTGCCCTAATTTTATGTCTGCATCGTCCTTCTCCATAGTGAAAACAGATGCAAAAAATTCATTTAGAACCCCACCTACATCTTCCGGCTCCACACACAGATTGCCACTTTTGTCCCTAATGGGCCCTATTTTTTCCCTAGTTATCCTCTTACCCTTAATATACTTATAAAACATCTAAGGATTTTCCTTTATTTTGCTCGCCAGTGTTATTTCATGGCCACTCTTTGATCTCCTAATTTCTTGTAGACTTACAGAGCCGCCTCTGAAGCCTGAGAATCGCTTTGCCCCTTTACAGTGAATCTATTATCCCATTTGAGAGCTCAATATTTATACCCTTTTCCAGTGGTATTCCCTTTAAGGTTTTCTGCTGATGTAAGCTAATTATCTCTAGTAATTTTTCTGCTGACTTCTGCAATTATTAGTCACCTCAGCTGATAGCAATACAGACTCGTGTCTCCTCTAGGTGTTCCAAGCTTACCATAAAAAACGGTGTAACAGTAGGTGCATTTTATTTGATGTCATTTTTACTAAGCCCTTCTGTTTGTGCCTCTTTACGAAGTGTAAATTAGAACACCTTAACCAGGGTGATCTTTTGTTTTGTTCCGAAAGGTTCAGACTGTCAGGAGCCTTTAACCTTCTGTTTCAATAAGGTTATTGATTCAGTGTCAACAACTATCTTATCTCTATTGCCAGAATGCTACTATAGCTTTTTCAGTTAGGTTTCCAGATTTCCAGACCAAGTTTGTCATGTTTTAATAAGGCCAGAATTCTTTCATAGAATGGTGTATTTTTCTGAATAGGTTATATGGCTTATTCCTTCACAACAGTTTCCTAGCTCTGAGTTTAACCCACTTCCCTAGATTAGAGGCTAAAAATAACTGTAATACTCACCAACCAATCACCTACCTGCTGCCCTGTGATGCCACTCCTTGATTTTTTTGCTGTTTTTGAAGGTTCTTCGCGCTGCCTCTCTCTTTATAGCGCTGCTGCCGCTGTTCTCACCATTTTATCCCAGGCCCGCTCCTCTCGCCGCTGCTCTCACTGTTCGAGCTGCCTCTCTATAGCGCCATCGCTGTTCTCGCCGTTTTATCCCAGGTCCGCTCCTCTCGCTGCTGCTCTCACTGTTCGTGCTGCCTCTCTATAGCGCCATTGCTGCTCTTGCCGTTTTATCCCAGGTCCGCTCCTCTCGCCGCTGCTCGGCGAAATAAAATACTTCCCCATCCATGGTACGTTCAACTGTGACACTAACTGTGTGACCCCCACAACCAGTTCAGTCCCTTGCATCCAGAATATAAAAATCAATACTTCTAAACCTTCCCATATTTAGTGTATTTTTCTGGAATGCTCTTAGAAGAGTTCAAAGCTTGAAAGCTATGTTCTTAAACCATTAAGTGGCGGTGGAAAAGTTAATACAGCTCATAAATTTTCCTTGTGACCAGCAAAATGGAATTCAAAAAGTGGCTTTGTAAAAGCCAGTGAACTGATACTATTCTTTCACAGCACAAACCACATCTGTTTCCTGCCTCACCATCAGATGGTTTTGTTTTATTCTTAACCCTCTAATTTATCCCACAGCTAATTTAAAAATAACAGTGAGCTGAAACACATGGGCTCTCAAAACTGGGAGAACTCTGTTCTGAAAACAGCTTCCCTGGGTCAGTTCACAGAGCCTGATACAAGAAATGCACCTTAAAAAATGTATTTCAGTATCTTTAGATAGAAATACTCTGAAAGATTCTCATTTATTCTCCGTGCCCCTTTTTAAACCTTTTACCGCCAGCAGAGTCTTTCCCCCTCCAGCATTATGCTAACAGCACAATGTTGTGTCAATAATATAATTTACTCCCGTGCCAATGAGTGGGGCAGGGGAGGGAAGCTGCACTAGGATTCGTGTAGCAGTTCAAAGGTTAAAGCTGGAGCACCCCATAATCACAATATTGTGCGTATAGATCGGAGCTAAAGAAGCTTACATGACCTACAGAAAGAATTCTGTTCCAAACATGATTCATTTTCAAAATATTTTACTTTGCATAGTAGGGATTAAGAACTGGAAATCTGCGGTTTGTGTACTTTTACTGCCGATGTCTCCTTTTACCCATGATTCCTGTCTCTGTATCTGATCAGGTCATGAAGGTGAATTACTGTGTTTTATTGCGCTATTAGATTTCATATCCTTTTTTTTTTGGCTTGGACTTTTGTTAAAATATTTTGCTCTTTAATTTAAAGGCTCCTACTTTCATTTTGAAGTCTTCCTTGAAACTGTTTCTTGTTTGGGCAATTTGCCTAGAAAAGAGGTTTCTTTGTTTTGTGGGATGTGTGTAGCAGTTCCTGGGGCTGCCAGTTGCTCCAAGATGCTCTGTAAAGAACCCCGCTTTGATATTGGCGCAAAGGAGAGCATTGGACTCTGCTGCCATCCTTGTCATCTGCCCCACATCGTCGGAGTGTCTTTGTTGTGCCTTTATATCGTTCTGATGCTCTGCAAGAATTTGTCTTTTTATGGCTGGACCCCTGAGATCATTGTCTAAATGCTCAACAGTGAGGATCTGACATCGCCTCAGCTTCCACTCAGATACATCATGCTCCATCTCTAGTACCTCATTCCCGGGCTTCCGTGTGAGTTGTGCACCACCCTGACAATTCCTCATCTAGACTAGCTGTATCACCCCGAGTTAACCTATCTGGGCTGCTGACTGCAAGCAAAAGGATTCATGATGGAGCAGGTCAATTTATGCTCCCAGTGCCAGATGTTGATGGTTGTGATTCTGGTTCAGTCTCTCTCTCTCTCTCTCTCTCTCTCTAGCATCTTTCTTGCTTCCAGTTTCTGTGGCGATAAGAAGAATTAGGAAGATAATAAGTTGCCTGCTGTCCACGTTTTCCTTCTGGTTAACCTCATGTAAGAGTGTCCTCAGAGTATTAGCCTCAAAAAAGAGAAACCATTTCTGATCTTTGACCATTAACACTTAATCAGCTCAAACCATTTGTGGATGCAGGTCCTCCCACGTCTCCATCTCCTACAGCATTGGCTTAGTGAGTTTTCATGATTTGCAATGCCTTCTCCTTTTGCTGTTCCCTCCTCCTGTAGCCTGTCTCTGTTTAATTTGACAACTATTTGAGAATTCTCATCAGTTGTTCTTATGGAATTCCCACTGAAGTAGTGAGGTTTCAATGGCTATGTGTACGCTGCAGGATGTGGTATCCATTTAATAGCAGTCTTCCACGTGCAAGTGTCATGTCAGATCATTTAATACACAGGAGGTGCCCTTAGATTTGTGAATGGATTTTAGGGTAAACATGTGTGAAACTTACAAAATATACATTAATGCCAGCTTGCAGCCATCTCACTTATCTTTGCTGATCTTGTGAGGTCAACACACCTTGACCTGCAATGGAGAGGTGTCCGAGTGGTTCAGGAGTTGCCATTCACTACCTGTGCCACTTCCTTCCACATGGTCCTAGCTGCCATAATGGCCGGTCTCTTGTCACCACTCCCACAATTTCATTAACCTCCCCTCTGTCTAATGTCAGTTAGAATAATATTTACATCACTTTCAGAGAAGTTTCAAGCTCTCTTCTTCCTGGTTCTTTATTGATCCATGGCTTCAAAGTGTTGCCTGCTTGTACTGCTTTAATGAAGGCCGGTCTCCCACCCCCAACCCCGATAAAATGTCCAGGTCTCCTTGCGTAAGTAGGCAATTGTTGGAGGGACATGGGCCATTGTCCTGCCCAGCAATATTTCTGATGAAAGGTCATCGACCTGAAACGTTTTAACTCTGTTTCTCCACAGATGCTGCCTGACCTACTGAGTGTTGTCCAGCATGTTCAGATTTCCAGCATCCGCTGTATTTTGCTTCAACAATAGATAAATTTGCTGACCCCGCGATTTCAGATCCATCGGTCTGGTGGGACGGACAGGAGTCCTGTACCACCATACTTAAGGTGACAAATTGAAGGGCCCGGAATGCTGGAGCATTGATCATTCATTAGGCCCATGCTTGTTTCCAGCAGGAACACTGGCTGCCTAAATCCAAATCGACCTGAGAATCGGACTGGGCAGACCTCCAGCAGCAAGTTTTTCTTTTTGCAATTTTTGTTCTATTATCATCATATTTAGATGTGTAAATGGGACAGTACTGAGACAAAAATAGGCCACACTGTGTTAAAAAAGCCACGGTGTAGCTGTTCTTTTCTCCCTGATGGCGCACAGGCAGAATGTGTTTTCAAGGACAATAATTGCACTCCTGTAGCAAAATAACTAGGTAACAAGGCACTCTGGGTGAGAAATTGGGCTCAGTAGCACCCGTTGTTTGGGCGCTACGAGTGCCCTTAGGATTACAAAACGGCCTCTGCGGCACACAAGCACACTTCTGACGCAAAGCGCACCGGACGCCATCTTGGTAAAGACATTCGCACATGCGCAGTTAACGTCCGCCAAAAGTATGCAGAATAGACAGATCATGACGTTGATGTTGATTTGACGCCAGCGCTGCCATTTTGGAGCTGAACACTCCGGCCGATGCCCTCTCTTAAGCTCACACAGCTGAACACACATTAAGCAGCAGGAAGGATCCCCCACTAGCGCTATTTAAAGGGATCATCAACTACTTACAGGTTAGTTGCTGGTTGATTTCTTCTGGCTGTTTCCACAATTCTACACGTTTTTAGTGCTTTCCATAGTTGTTCCAAGTTTCAAAAGTCTACATGGAGTGGTGTGGCAAATGCTGAGGTTTTTTTGCTGACTTCAAGGCTTCTGCACAAACCACTTGCTCCCAGACATGGGTGCACTAGTAGGCCTTCCTCTTGGAATAGAGCCTGACTGGGAGAATGAGCAGAGGCTACGCAGAGCAGGACAAGCTGCTAGAAGAGGGAGGAGGAGGAGGTGGAGAAGGGCTCTAAGCAGCAGTCTATATCCGCCCAGGGTGTTCAGGGAGCAATTCTCCTACCTGAACATCAGCGACTGTAATATATGTGGGTAGAACAATGAGGAACAGAGACAGGATGAGTTGCTATTCCATGTGCTTGTTTACTAGGCCAGAGTGAACTGAGCATGCTCATACTAAACTATGTGACAAACCATGTGATAATACATTACACTGCTTTTCCCTTAAAAAAAATTTACATATTCCCCTCTCAAATACAACAAAACCACCTTTCCCAGCATTACATGTACAACATAACAAAAACTCCTGGCTTTTTTCTTTTAATTCAACTGCAAATGCTATAAATGAACTACAAATCCAGTTTAATAACAGGTTTGCAGAGCCTTCCTGATCTCCTTACAAAAGGTTTTGGTGTTGAACTAATTTTCGGGATGTTTTGTTCTGGTTCCGAACTCAAAGAAGTAGGTACCACCACTTTGTTTCCACACTTGATACAACCTTGCTCACAAGACAATTCAGTACAACGGTTATGGAATGGTTTTGATGCAGATATGCGCATCATACCCAGTGATGCCCTCATAACTGTTTGTGAATATGCTTTTATACTTGTTCAGCATTGTGTCGAGTCGCTTCTTTGAAGCATCTACACTGAAGATGTTTTTCCAGTCTAGTTTCAACTTTCTCAACCAGTCTTTGCCCATGAGGGTTGGCCTGTTGTTGTAGCTCGCTACATTAATAGGCAGCTTTACTGACTGGCCATTGTGCTGAACTGTATATTCCATTTGTCCACATGTCTCTAGGATTTCTCCAGAGTAGGTTTTTAACTCTACGATACTCTTTGTAAGTGGTATTTGATTAAACTTACTCTCATATGTGTCCTTACTCATAATAGAGCAGTCCGCTGCCGTGTCGATACACATATCAATATATTGCTCATTGATCAAAAGTTTTGTACGGAAGTCTTTCTCACGACTGCTAGCATTGCCGCTAGTGGCATAGATACTGTAGATGCCCAGTTCTTCAATATCAGGTGTGTTCACTTCAATATTGTGAATTCCTCCCTTTTGTTGTCGCTGCTTTGCATTGCCACTACAATGGTTCTTACTTCCTGCTTTAGATCTGGCTCTGCAAGCTGTTGAAAGATGGCCTTGCTTCTGGCAGTGAAAACACTTCGCATTTCTGTACTGGCAGGGCTGTGGTGAGTGTTTTCCATTGCAGCGATAACAATTCGCTGAACTGCTCTCACCGACATGCTTTTGACTTGGTCTCACAGCTTTAGGTTCAGTGGGGGCTTTGTGACTGTAGACCTCAGCTGCACTAGTCACTTGAGTTGGACGGAGCTCCCTAGCATTCTTAGACGCCATCTCCATAGATAGGGCAATTTTGCATGCTATGTCAAACGTTAGGTTCAGAGTGTTCAGTAACTTGGACTGTGTGCGCTCATCCACCAGTCCACACACAAACTTATCTCACAACGCACGATTCAAAAATGTGCCGAAGTTACAATGCAAAGACAGGTTCTTAAGAGCTACAATGTACTCACTGATGGTTTCACTTTGTTTTTGGTTTCTGGTACCAAACTTATAGCTCTCTGCTATTTCTAATGGCTTTGGGTCGAAATGGTCCTCGAGTTACTCGACAATGTCTTCAAATGACACATCTTTTGCTTTCCCTGGCGCAAGTAGGTTTGTCAACGTTCCGTAGACATCTGGCTCGATCTCCATTAGAAAGATTGCTTTTTTCCGTTCACAAATTACTTTATTTTGAGCTTGAACATTCTCATCTGCACCTTCGGTCTCAATGATGTTATTGGCCCTAAAAAACATCTCCATCCGCTCAATATAAGAACTGAATGGTTCGCGAGCTCGGTCATACATGCCGAGGCATCCGATGAATCCCGTAGGAGCGGCATGCTTGTCCCGATCCCATTGAACAGTGACTCAGCATGCTACCTGTGTATCTGTTGCTGTGTATACATACACGCGAAGGCAAAGCACCGACAATTCTGCATCAACATTTAACAGTAAAACATTGCACAAAATTCAGTTTACGTGCCACAAATTCATCTTAAACTTTTCCACTCGAAGGTTGAACGCTGTGTCCTTCCATGATCCCTTAAAATGGCTTGGGGATCCCATTCTCATCACCAAAAATGTAATATATGTGGGTAGAACAAATGAAGGATAGAGACAGGATGAGTTGCTAGTCCAAGTGCTTGTTTACTGGGCCAGAGCGAACTGAGCATGCTCATACTAAACCATGTGACAAACCATGTGATAATACATTGCAGCAACGACCTTTGGGCCGTATATTCCTATCTCTACGGGTGTGTACGCGCTGTGTACACACCCGTAGGGACATCGGAAATGCGGTTTCAGGCATGCCAAGCTCTTGACAGATCGGACACCTGCCCTAGAGAAGGGCCTCTGCGGGCGGATAGTTCCGCTTTCTGGAGAACCTCCGCCCGCAGAAAACCTTTAGAATTCTTACGCCTGGTAAGAGCGTAATGCCTGAATCCACCCAGGCTGGTGCTGGAGATATTAGTAACATCTTGCATTTTTCTGTCCACTGTTGCAAGAGGGAGGTCACTGAGGCTCTCTATTCAAAGAGAGATAACATCATTTGTGCGGAGTGAGCACAAGGGTTTGCAAGGTTTGCAGGCTTCCCCATGGTGCAAGGTGCTATTGACTGCATGCACATTGCTTTGCGGGCACCGCATGACAAATCTGCCATGGCAAACCAAAGGGTGGCTACTGGGTGACAAGGGCTATCTGCTGACAACATGGCTCATGACTCCGGCTCAAAACCCATGCACACATGCTCAGCATGCATACAATGAGAGCTATGCTGCCACGAGAAATGTGATAGAGCAGACCATTGGCTAGCTGAAGCAACAATTCCGCTGCCTGGACCGATCTGGAGGAGCCCTGCAATACTCGGCTGAGCAGATCTTAAGATTTGTGGTGCTATGCGGCATCCTGCACACCCTTTGCATCATGAGGGGACAACCCTTGCCACCACTAATCAGGCGAGAAGCTGAGGAACAGGAGCATGAGGAGGAGGAAGAGGAAGAGGAGCACGTGGAAGAGGAGGAGGTGGAAGAGGAGGAAGATGAAGGGAGGCGGCAACCTAGACAGCCCCTTTCTAGCCCGGCTGTATGTGAAGAACTAATTCAAGAGCGATAACCAGTAACCTCAACTCCAACTCCCCATTCACCAACAGTCCCACATGCCTTACCTTCCCTCTGTCACTATCACATTCTCCTCTTGGCCACAATGCAAAAATAAAAGCCAAAACAAAATAAACATCCCAAACCAAATTTATAAATCAAATCATGCCATATTGCATACAAACTTAAACTAATCACTCTTGTGCTTTCCCTTAGTGCCTGTCTTCCGTGTGCCTTTGCCTGTCCTAGTGCTCCTATGCAGTGTTACCCCAGTGGCTGCAGCATGGCTGGTGGAAGGCTGCTGATTTTCAGTGGAGGAGACTGTAGATGACCTTGGAGGACAACCTTGAGAAGCTCTGGGCCTAGAAGGTCCGGCTTCAGACTGCACCATCTCAGCATGGATGGTAGCAGTCTGGGCTGGCTGACTGATAGACAACAGCAAGGGCACTGGTGGAGTGGAAGGGGTGGGAGCACGAATGCTGTCTTCCTGAGAGAGGACAGCAGGCTCGTGCTCCATGGAGCCACTGCCACACACCCGGGGCGGCGCCTCAGCAATCCAAGTAATCTGTTGAGACATTGGCCATCATACGCTGCATCATGGTTGGGTCCACAAGTGTGTTGATGGAGTTGGCACCACTTCCATGCGGGAAAGGATGGGCTCCAAGTTCTGTGCAGAGCCCTGTGCATAGTTAGTGCCGGACTCCTCCATGCTCCTTGACATTGAATGCAGTCTTTCTGGCAGGCCTGCCAATGCACCAACTATTTTGTTGTATGCACACGTCAGCCTTCTTCTATAGCCTGGCCTATCAAAGTCCTCATCTGAGTCATCTGCAGCAGAACTCGTGTGCAACCTCGCCCTCCGGTGAGCTGGCAACTGCGCTACCCTTGCCCCCTGCCCTGGCTGCAGAGTACTTGTGCCCAGTGTTTCACCACATGCAGACTCCGCCTCAATGCTATCCTCTAAGATACGCGCAGTGTCAATATCTGAGCTGGTGGCTGCGAGTGTGCAATCAAGTGACGGTGTGTCTTCATCATCATTTTCTTCTTGGTCTTCCTCCACTGCATGGCCAGGTTGCACTTCTTGGGTATCTGAAAGGAGAAAGGCACAAGGGTAAGGTTGTGGTGAGGGGAGGGGGGAAAGTAAGAGGTGCGTGCTTACACCATATGCAGCTTGTAAATCAGAAGAGCTTGTGGGATGAGAAGGAAGTAGGATGTGAGAAGGAGGATTAGGTATGAGAATACCATCATCTTCAATGGATTCAGCCCTGCCGCTGGCCAGGCCTCAGCAATGGCCCTTCCAATAATGGCCATCTCCTCCATGGGAGTTAGAACATGCAGGCATGCCTCTCCAGTTAGTTCCTGCTGCCTTCGGTTGTGTGCCACATTCTCCTGCAAGAGAGAGGGAAGTGTGTCAGTGAGTGTCATGCAATATGTTTGGGTGATGTGGCTGTCATGGTTGAATAGCAGTGTATGCAAGTTGTGAGATGTGGATGTGAGACTTGCAACAGTGCTACGTGTGAGGGTGAGGTGAAGCATATACATCTTAGGTATGAGTCCTGATTGATAGAGATTGTTGGTAAGTGAGTGATGGGGTTTGTTGATTTGAGCAGTGGCTGAGGCTAGTGGTGCAGTTGGTAGGATGTGACATTTGAAGACGCATTCACTGACCTTGACCACTACTGTGAGAAACATAGAAACATAGATGATTGGAGCAGGAGTAGGCCATTCGGCCCTTCAAGCCTGCTCCGCCATTCAATGAGATCATGGCTGATCATCCAAATTCATTAAACTTCTTGCGGCACTGCATCCAGGTCCTTGGGGCGGCACTCTTGGCATTGACCTCCACGGCTATCTGCTCCCACTGTCTTTTCACCATGTGTCTGGGGGGCCGCCTGGCCCCCTGCGGATACAGGAAGCCTCTCCTCCTCTCCACCTCCTCCACCAAGACCTCCAGTGCAGCGTCGGAAAATCTGGGTGCCCGCTCTCGCCCATATTCAGCCATTCTTCTGTCTTTCCCAGGTCAGATTCAAATCACAAAGGACTCCCAGCACCTGCTCCAGCCACAATGCACCTCCCTTTAAGAGGTGCAGGCTAGCTTTAAGAAGTGCAGGCTTAGCTTTAGGAGGTGCTAGCAAGTATCGATTTTGGGTCCCCTGCTTATGCATGAAAAAAAATGAGAAGTCGCACAACACCAGGTTATAGTCCAACAGTTTTATTTGAAATTACGAGCTTTCGGAGCGCTGCTCCTTCGTCAGGTGCAGTGAAGGAATACAAATCGGTTACAAAGTATATATAGACAGAGAACAATGCCTCTGCAGAGATACAATCCGTCAGGGAGGCATTACATCAAAGACACAGCAGAATACAGCTAAGACAATGAGGTGGGGCCACAGGGGGTCCACCGTGTCAAATGCTGCAGTCTGCAGTTAAGCTTTTTACTTTTTTTTAAACTGTAAATCACATCTGTGAACAAGACAACGACGACTCTAGTCTGGACTCATCGACGAGTCACAGCCTTCAACATGTCATCGATGACGACGAACACCTCGCTAAGGCCATCCCCACGCCTCCACTACTCGCCTTCAAGCAGCCGCCTAACCTCAAAAGTACCATCGTTCGCAGCAAATTACCCAGCTGTCAGAAGAACAGCGACCACGACACCACACAACCCTGCCATGGCAACCTCTGCAAGACATGCCAGATCATCAACACAGATACCATCATCACACGTGAGGACACTACCCACCAGGTACATGGTACATACTCATGTGACTCGGCCAATGTTGTCTACCTCATACGTTGCAGGAAAGAATGCACCACAGCATGGTACATCGGCGAGACCATGCAGACACTGAGACAACGTATGAACGGACACCGCGCAACAATCGCCAGGCAGGATTGTTACCTCCCAGTTGGGGAACACTTCAGCAGTCAAGGACATTCAGCCTCGGATCTGCGGGTTAGCGTTCTCCAAGGCAGCCTTCGAGACACACGACAACGCAAAATCATCGAGCAGAAACTGATAGCCAAGTTCCGCACCCATGAGGACGCCCTCAACCGGGATCTTGGTTTCATGTCACGCTACAGGACATGACTAGAGTCGAGACTAGAGTCCAGACTAGAGTCGTCGTTGTCTTGTTCACAGATGTGATTTCCAGTTTAAAAAAAAAAGTAAAAAGCTTAACTGCAGACTGCAGCATTTGACACGTTGGACCCCCTGTGACCCCACCTCATTGTCTTAGCTGTATTCTGCTGTGTCTTTGATGTAATGCCTCCCTGACGGATTGTATCTCTGCAGACACATTGTTCTCTGTCTATATATGCTTTGTAACTGATTCGTATTCCCTCACTGTACCTGACGAAGGAGCAGCGCTCCGAAAGCTCATAATTTCAAATAAAACTGTTGGACTATAACCTGGTGTTGTGCGACTTCTCATTTTTGTCCACCCCAGTCCAACACCGGCATCTCCGCATCATGGCCACTATTGACACCACAAACTGCCGGCTCAAAGTGGAGAGAATCTCCAAGAAGATCGCGCATATTGACACAGACATCAAGTATCTACAGAGATGCAAGAAAGCAGACAAGATCCCAAAAGGACTACAGATCACGAACCCACTCAAGGTGACATACAACACAGACTACGCTGAGAGACTCTGCCGTTGTACCTCTCGCACACTCCTCAACCATCTCGTACACCAGCTCTACAGCAGACGCCACAACCTCGAAACCAAGATAGAGTCCATGCTCTCAGCCTGTGCTCAGGACACAGCAGACCAGCTACGAGACACCGCCAAACAGACGAGGCAACGGAACTACACTGCCTACATGCGCATCAAGAACAGGAAGCTTGAGAAACTCGGCATCACCACCAGCAGCAACCAAGCCTCCCCCGATACCACGGTTGCAACCACAGGGAAGTTCATCGTCAACTTGTCCGACCATACCCTTCAACCAGACGAAATCGAAGTTCTCGCCCTAGGGCTCAAGTTCTGCCCCACCACCAAAATGGACCCCATCGGTCTCGCGGCAGACACAGAGGAATTCATCAGGAGAATGAGGATCCAGGAATACTTCCACAAATCCCAAGATGTCAGCAACAAACCCAATGAGACAATCAATGATCCGGAACAGCAGACAGAGGGAACCGCAGTGCAGCAACCGAAGAAGAAAGAGTCAAATTGGACCCCTCCGGAGGGTCGCTGCCCTAAGCTTGACATGTATGCTCAAGCTGTCAGGAAATGCATCAACGCCAGATTCATCAGCCGCACTCACAAGACAGTCCAGAATGTCACCCGAGCACAACGCAACGCCATCCATGCTCTCAAGACCAACCGCAACATCGTCATCAAACCAGCGGACAAAGGAGGAGCCATCGTCATACAGAACAGAATGGACTATTGCAAAGAAGCATACCGACAACTGGACAACCAGGAACACTACAGACAGTTACCCGCAGATCCGACCAATGAACACACCCGCCAACTCAATAGACTGATCAAGACCTTCGATCCAGACCTTCAAAGCATCCTACGCGCTCTCATCCCACGTACTCCCCACGTGGGAGACTTCTACTGCCTCCCAAAGATACACAAAGCCAACACACCCAGACGTCTTATCGTAGCAGGCAACGGAGCCCTGTGTGAGAACCTCTCTGGGTACGTCGAGGGCATCCTGAAACCCATCGTACAGGGAACCCCCAGCTTCTGTCGTGACACTACAGACTTCTTACAGAAACTCAGCACCCATGGACCAGTTGAACCAGGAACACTCCTCGCCACAATGGACGTATCGGCACTCTACACCAGTATCCCCCACGATGATGGCGTCGCTGCGACAGCCTCAGTACTCAACACCAACAACAGCCAATCTCCAGACGCCATCCTACAACTCATCCGCTTCATCCTTGACCACAATGTCTTCACCTTCGACAACCAGTTTTTTACCCAAACACACGGAACAGCCATGGGGACCAAATTCGCACCCCAATACGCCAACATCTTCATGCACAAGTTCGAGCAAGACTTCTTCGCTGCACAGGACCTCCAACCAACGCTGTACACCAGATACATCGACGACATTTTCTTCCTTTGGACCCACGGCGAAGGATCACTGAAAGGACTACACGATAACATCAACAGGTTCCATCCCACCATCAAACTCACCATGGACTACTCCTCAGAATCGGTTTCATTCTTGGACACACGAATCTCCATCAAAGACGGACACCTCAGCACTTCACTCTACCACAAGCCCATGGACAACCTCACGATGCTCCACTTCTCCAGCTTCCACCCTAACCACGTTAAAGAAGCCATCCCCTATGGACAAGCTCTGCGAATACACAGGATCTGTTCAGACGAGGAGGAACGCGATGGACACCTACGGACGCTGAAAGACGCCCTCGTAAGAACGGGATATGATGCTCAACTCGTCGATCGACAGTTCCGACGGGACACAGCGAAAAATCGCATAGACCTCCTCAGAAGGCGAACACGGGACACAACCAACAGAGTACTCTATGTCGTCCAGTACTTCCCCGGAGTGGAGAAACTACGCCATGTTCTTTGCAGCCTTCAACATGTCATCGATGACGATGAACACCTCGCTAAGGCCATCCCCACGCCTCCACTACTCGCCTTCAAGCAGCTGCCTAACCTCAAAAGTACCATCGTTCGCAGCAAATTACCCAGCTGTCAGAAGAACAGCGACCACGACACCACACAACCCTGCCACGGCAACCTCTGCAAGACATGCCAGATCATCAACACAGATACCATCATCACACGTGAGGACACTACCCACCAGGTACATGGTACATACTCATGTGACTCGGCCAACGTTGTCTACCTCATACGTTGCAGGAAAGAATGCACCGCAGCATGGTACATCAGCGAGACCATGCAGACACTGAGACAACGTATGAACGGACACCGCGCAACAATCGCCAGGCAGGATTGTTACCTCCCAGTTGGGGAACACTTCAGCAGTCAAGGACATTCAGCCTCGGATCTGCGGGTTAGCGTTCTCCAAGGCGGCCTTCGAGACACACGACAACGCAAAATCATCGAGCAGAAACTGATAGCCAAGTTCCGCACCCATGAGGACGCCCTCAACCGGGATCTTGGTTTCATGTCACGCTACAGGACGTGACTAGAGTCGAGACTAGAGTCCAGACTAGAGTCGTCGTTGTCTTGTTCACAGATGTGATTTCCAGTTTAAAAAAAAGTAAAAAGCTTAACTGCAGACTGCAGCATTTCACACGTTGGACCCCCTGTGACCCCACCTCATTGTCTTAGCTGTATTCTGCTGTGTCTTTGATGTAATGCCTCCCTGACGGATTGTATCTCTGCAGACACATTGTTCTCTGTCTATATATGCTTTGTAACTGATTCGTATTCCCTCACTGTACCTGACGAAGGAGCAGAGCTCCGAAAGCTCGTAATTTCAAATAAAACTGTTGGACTATAACCTGGTGTTGTGCGACTTCTCATTTTTGTCCACCCCAGTCCAACACCGGCATCTCCGCATCATGCTTATGCGTGCACACAGCGCTGGCTGCATGCTAATGAGTAGGCAACATGAAGATGCTGTGCTGCCTGCATTACATCGAAGGGGCACAGGGTAATTGCGCATTGCGATCCCTGCACCCATTTTTGGGGCTATCCAATTTAGCCCCCTTAGCCTTTCCATTTAGAACTGGAAGTGGAGCAATGGGAAACAGTACCTGCCTCATCTGTTGCCCTTGGGTCACTTTGGAATCGCTTACAAAAGTAGAATAAATAAAGTGATCTTTCTGCATTTTATTTTACACAACAAGAAAAAATTCCTGCATCTGCTATCTGTAACAAAATTCTCAACTCGTTTATGGACTCTATATATGAATTTATAATTTTGTTGCAAATAGTATACAGGGGACATTTTCCTAATTCTACTTTCATATCATAGTATGTTCATCAGATTTTTGTTCAAGCTGTTATGTAACCGACAATACATTTTTGCATATACCTGTGATTCTTTATTCTTCCTTCCATGATTCAGTGTCAAAACAAAAACTCCAGAAGTTAAAGAGTTAATGTGAATTTTCTACAAAAGCTCTCAGTTAAGGAAAGGGGAAACCTAATGAAAATTAATAACTAGAAAATGGAATGGTCTCACGTGAGTCCTTGTCCTTATAACCTTTGCAATGTTCCTGCCAGGGGCCCCAGTTACTGTAGTTCCCGAAAGATCAAGATCAATTATTTTTTTATATATCAAAGCCATTTGGAATTCCCAAGATGGTAAAGCTTTGCTCTCGACAACATTGAAAAATAATAAGAAACAACTGAAATTTTCGACATTTCATAATATTTGACACACACACTTGTTCATTCACGCCAGTCAGCATGTGCACTTACTGTAATCCCAGATGTGCTCTCTTTCCTGTAAGCTGACAGCTATCAAACCCACCTTATAATATACATATTATACAAAATCTTGCATTGGCTTTCTAACCATTCTTACATTGTCATTAGCCTTCAATTTCTAACTTCTGTGATGTGGGTTTTGCTATCTGTCATTACCATAGTATACTATGGACACTGATCTGAGAGCATATAAAGAAAGAAAGGCTTGCATTTATATAGCACCTTTCACGACCTCAGGATGTCCCAAAGTGCTTTACAGCCGATGAAGTACTTTTTGAAGTGTAGTCACTGTTGTAATGTAGGAAGCGCAGCAGCCAATTTGCAGACAGCAAGCTCCCACAAACAGCAATGTGATAATGACCAGATAATCTGTTTTAGTGATGTTGATGGAGGGATAAATATTGGGCAGGACACCGGGGATAACTCCCCTGCTCTTCTTCGAAATAGTGCCATGGGATCTTTTACGTCCACCTTAGAGAGCAGACGGGGCCTCGGTTTAACGTCTCATCCAAAATACGACACCTCTGACAGTGCAGCACTCCATCAGCACTGCACTGGAGTGTCAGCCTAGATTTCTGTGCTCAAGTATCTGGAGTGGGACTTGAACCCACAACCTTCTGACTCAGAGGCGAGTGTGCTACCCACTGAGCAAAGATTGATTTTTCTACAAAAGTGCGGAACAATCCCTATACATGTCTATTTGTGAGCCTTTCTATCTGCAAACAATATGGTGCTGAAATTCGTGGGGACACAATCCCCGAGACTTTGTGAGGTCTGTGGGAGGGCACCTACCTTGCGTAGGGCAGGTTGGTGTAAACGCCACTATGAGCACTATTACACCCGCCTGCCCCATGCAGCTGGGAGAAGTTGCACTCGCCCACTATTAGGTTTTGGGATTTCCTTTCCTTGACCCCAGCCATGTCCCTCTCAGCCACTGTGTAAGGGAAACAATTAGAAATATTTTTTCTTTAAATGCCCCTGGCCTGGACCCCACTGGTGGAGTCTACTATTGCCCATGCGGTTGCTGGTGCACCTCAACTCACTTGGCTTCCTGGCCTCCAGAGATGCACCAGTTCCAACTGAGTCAGATAAGTGGGAACTCCTGGGATACGGAATCCCCAGCCATGGCTCCACTTCCTTGATGACATTTGCCTTGTAAGGAACAGGCAGAGGGTTTCCCCCCCCCCCCCCCCCCCCCACCTCCCCTACAAGGCATGTTGGAAACACCAGGAACGCTACCATTTATCAGGGAGTTCTGCTGGTTTCTCCCAGATTGTTGAGTGCCGTATCTTAGCAACAAATTTAAATGTCTAGTACAACTCTGATATATTTCACTATTTGCTATTGATTTCAACATCACTATGTGAAGTATTACAGCAAAAATGTAATACATTCATATTTAAACAGAGGAACAACCAAATCGCTTTCACAGAGGAACAATTAAGTCAATGATTGACTTTTTATATTTGCAGCAACAAGACCATCTACTGATTTTGGTTTCATCTACAAGGAGCTAAGAGTAAGTGTTAATGGAAAGTTGGTTGGCGTTCCATGATCTTGCGCCAGTAACATGAATACAATGGATGGTTTGTTTAAATGCTGAAGTACCAGGAAACTCCTAACAGTATTGATGCCTGTTTCCATATGTAACTTCTGCAGAGTTACCTTCTTGTGCATGATGTATATGATCAAGCTGTATCTCCTACCATTAATAATAGTTTTAATAAACTAGATAATCTCATGTGGTTTTGCTGACAGGCAAAAGCAAACAAAAGTATCTTTCTCTTTTCCTGTAATTGTCTCTCTGCTGTCTGCCACGCTCTAATTCTTTCTGTCTGTTTGTCTGTCCTGGTCTTTCTGTTTGTCTTCCATGCTTTCTGTCTCCCTTTGTCTCTCTCCCTCAATCACCTTTCTCTCGATCACTGTAGCTCTCACACTTTCTCTTTGGTCATATCTGTGTCTTCAACTCTTCTCCATTTTTCTACTTTTTTGTAAGAAAAACAGGCAAACTTTAGTTTTAAATAAACTTATCAGACCTTTGTGTGATCTAGTTAAAGTTGCTATGGTTGTGACTCGTACTTAAAAAAAGTTCTTTTTTCGGTAAATATACACACGTCACTTTACCAAATCTAAATCCTGGATCTTTTCCCTATCAGTCTGCTGGGAAGTTTGCTACCAACTGAGCCAATTAGGCAGCTCAGATTTTATTTCTGCTTTTCTGTGGGGAACAAATGTTCTAAAGGAAGATAGACTATCTGAACTGTTGCCATCTCTCTCATCCCTCACCACCTCTACTGCCATTCTCAAGAAGCTAACAACATATTTTTTCTCTGTCTGTCTGTGCCATTCACCATTTTCTATCAAAATGCTTCAACTATTTCAAATGACCACAGCCATTAATCACAACCTCTTGCGTCCTGTTAACAAATTGCCTTTCAGCTTGTTACTGTATCCAGCATATCACACACCTAGTGTAATATGCTGCTGTAATGCTATAATGTAAAAGGGATGCTGAACTCCGAGAGAGATAACTCCCAGCAATGTATATCCACTAATACAACCTTTAGGGGGTGAAATTCATCTTGGACGGTAATGAAAAATGGGCAATAGCGAATCGACAGCCCATTTTACACTCTGCCCGAAATCAATGAAAAAGAAAATCGGGCAGAGTGTTAAACAGGATGAATTTCACAGACCCTAGAAACTGATTGGAAACTGGGATCTTCCCAGACAGTTCTTCTCTTGATCCCTCTGACGTTGCCGATCCTTCCGTCTCTCACATCTTGCCTCCACACGGGCACAACATTGCAGTTCAAAGCCCCTCACGCCTTCTCTCACTTCAGCACACCATTGGCATCTGTCGGTGGCCAGGGTTTCCTAAGAATCAACTACCATGTTGCAATGCTTCAGGTGAAACTTCATTGTCTTTGCAGTGTCTTGCTGTCCATCCTGCTTTTTCTGCCATCCACCAGTTGTCCATAAAGCACCTGCTTCAGCAACCATACATTGTCCATGCTAGCAATGTCCAGGCTAATGGAGCTCAGTATTGATCAGCATGTTTCAGTACTTTGTTGTTAGTGATTGTGTCCTGCCACCTAATACAAAATAAGGTGCAAAGGTATGTTTGGTGAAATCTTTCCAGAATGTGGCTTCTTGCTGAGCCCAGTTCAATGACCAAAAAGGCTGTTTATTGAGACCTTTGCCATGAAGTGCAGATCAACCTTTGCCAAAAGCAAGATCGATGGCTAAGGCACCAGAGTTGCAAGGATGTGCCGATAACCATCACATGAGGCAGTTTAAGAACTATGCTTTCTTAAGGTGATACTAGTACTGCTGAGCTACACTGCAACTCTGCATCACTCCCTGGCCAGGCAAACCAAAGCTCTGTACATGCACATTTTCACTCAATTATAGATCTATCTCACAAGCCTCCAAATGCCAGTTAAAAAGTTAATGTTAGTGAGAGCCACTGGGACATTTTGCTCTCTGCTAACATTAAGAAGCTTGCAAATCAAGTTTAAAATCCCCTCAGGAGCCCAATCTGCCCAGTAACTCGTTAAAGTTTGGTTTACATAAGTTACAGTTACACGTCAGACATTCTGAAGCTAAAGCAGTGCGAGATGGTCTGACGCAGCTTACCAGAATTCAGACTTGCTGATTTCACTGCAGATTTTGCAGTTGTATGTGAAGCAGTTCTTGTTTCATATCAACACAAAGGGGCAGATTTTAAATTTAACGCCTGGGCGTAAAAAAATTGACTTCAGTGGAAATTAAAATTGGGTGGTTTCTATAATGGGCAGCTGATCTGCCATGCCAGTTCTATGCCTGGGCCCCAAACTATGTATATTGACTGGCATGTTAACCAATTGTAAGCCTTATAGCTGAAATTGTTTTGTCTGCAGTCATGTTACCATCTAGTTATTATTTATTGCAGCCCACATCCCGTGAACGAATAAAAAAAAAATACACATATTTGGCAGTAACATTACTTTTGGCAGCATTATTATAAGTTCACATTGTTCACAATGAATTAAACACAGTATAGAGAATGACTGAAATACTGGTTATGCCACGGAACCAGCCAGCCAGCCACCTTCCTCATTAAAGCTTAAAAATATCAATTTTGAGCCAGCATATTGGAAAAGTTCAGCTACACTGCCTGCAGTTTTATCATATGCACTGGTGACAGACGATCTTACTCACTCTCGGCACATACTAGGACAATGTACCCCTAAATAATATTATACTCCACCTAAATTACAAGTCATGTTGGTTTAATTACACTAGCACACGCTGACTCTTTTAGCCACATGTTTAAGTAAAAGAAAGAACATGCATTTATACTGTGCCTTTCACGACCTCAGGACGTCCCAAAGCACTTTACAGCCAATGAAGTACTTTTGAAATGTAGTCACTGTTGTAATGTAGGAAATGCGGCAATATTTCATGTGAATGAATTATTCATTTTGGTAGCAGCAGACTCAAGGATCAGAGAAAATAAGGGAGCAGAAGGAGACTGTGGAGGAAAAGCAATTATCAATAGAGATGTACCATTTGACGTGACATCAGTTATTTGCCAGCCTACAGTCCTCTTCTTTCATTTCCATTGCACAACCTGCAGCTGTGAAGCTAACAGCAGTCATGAATTTCTTTTACGCTCCTCTTCCTTCTCTCCTGAAGGCATTGATTTCCTTTTGGGGTAGATTGTTGGTGGCCATTCATCATTTATCAAAGGCTGGCTAGTAGGCTATTTAAAAAAAATTTATTCACAGGATGTGGGCGTCGCTGGCAAGGCCAGCATTTATTGCCCAACCCTAGTTGCCCTTGAGAAGGTGGTGGTGAGCTGCCTTCTTGAACCACTGCAGTCCGTGTGGTGAAGGTACTCCCACAGTGCTGTTAGGGAGGAGGTTCCAGTATTTTGACCCAGCGACGATGAAGGAATGGCGATATATTTCCAAGTCAGGATGGTGTGTGACATGGAGGGGAACTTGGAGGTGATGGTGTTCCCTTGTCCTTCGAGGTGGTAGAGGTCGTAGGTATGGGAGGTGCTGTTGAAGATGCCTTGGTGAGTTGGTGCAGTGCATCTTGTAATCATGGGGGAGGGCAATATAGCTAAGCCTAATCCGGTACTCAACCAGTGTCCACACACTCAACTTTCCAGCATAGGTCAGTGTTAATCGATCAGGAGTGACAGCCCAAGGTGATTTTTCCTCCCTACCCTAGAGGTGCTGAGGCCAAATGTAGACTCCTTACTACCACACTGGGTAAGATCAATTAACTTAGCTGAGACCAGGGTCTTCTGGGCTGTATGACTATGTAATTGTGCTGGGATTTTTGACCATTTTTCCACAGAAAGGACTTGGAAAAAGAGTTAAATTTAATGTTGGGGTTTTAAAGCAATGTGTATTCGCACAAACTTAAGAAAAATGCTGAAAGAAAAGATGGTTAAAATGTTAGTGTGCTAGGCTTCGAAGTTGTTTTGCCAAAGACAGTAAACAGTAAATAATTCATGAGCCTGTCTCAGAAATTGATAAGCACATCACACCAATTGGGCCCTATTTTAAGTCCCTCCACCTGGCATAAACAGGATGGTAGTGGCCTGAAAATGGCATTCGGTCACTTACAGCCCTGTTTGAGCTGACACTTCGGCTGCCATCATCTGAGCATATGGCCGAGGCCATACCTAGGACCCCGGTTGAAATTTGGAGCTACCAATGGGCAGAGTGTGCAAGGCCAACACGCCTTGCTCAAAAACGGACGCTGCCGAATTTCTAGGCCATAAACCCATTTTCCTCAAAAAATGAATACAGTAAGGTTTCCACTGTCATGCACCTTATTTTATGTCTTCACTTGTGATGTGTTGGATAACATCATAAGGGGCAATTTCAGCGTATCTGTTCCAAGCATCTTTAAAATATTCCGTGCTCCTATTTGCAGAGATGTTGGTCGATTCACCTGAGTATCTAGTGTGCCTATCTTGAACAATGGGTTAACCAATGGGATTTCACGATGGGCATCCCAAGTGCAGCATTACGGCTTTGAATGGATCGAGGGGATCTTGAAGGTATTGACTGGAAAATTCAAGGGGCACCTATATCAACAGCTAAATTGGCATGCTTTGCACCCATTTTACACCCAAAAAATGGCCCCAACGCACACTAACTTCTACCCCTAGATCCTCTAGTGGAAGAATCTAGAATAAGGGGCCATAATCTTAAAATTAGAGCTAGGCCATTTAAGTGTGAATTCAGGAAGCACTTTTTCACACAAAGGGTAGTAGGAATCTGCAAATCTCTCCTCCAAAAGACTGGGTCAATTGAAATTTTGAAGACTGAGAGCAATCGTTTTTTAGTTAGGTGCGGGTATCAAGGATATGGTGCAATGGCGGGAAATGGAGTTGAGGTAGAGATCAGCCATGATCGAAGAGAATAGCGAAACAAGCTTGAGGGGCTGAATGGCCTACTCGTGTTCCTATGCTCCAAGGGCACGTTTACACGGTGGATTCAGATACCTCCTCTCCTGTCAACCAGAGATTATGGGCCAATCCATTTTGCTGCCACAGCACCCAATAATGTAAACCCAGGTGCAGAGATAAGTGAATGCAACCGCTATTTGTTTTTATTATAGTCGTCATGAATCAATAAATGGAAAACATAGAAACATAGAACATAGAAAATAGGAGCAGGAGTAGGTCATTCGGCCCTTCGAGCCTGCTCCGCCATTCAATATGATCATGGCTGATCCTCTATCTCAACACCATATTCCCGCTCTCTATCCAGACCCCTTGATGCCTTTTGTGTCTAGAAATCTATCTATCTCCTTCTTAAATATATTCAGTGACTTGGCCTCCACAGCCTTCTGTGGTAGAGAATTCCACAGGTTCACCACCCTCTGAGTGAAGAAATTTCTCCTCATCTCAGTCCTAAATGTCCTACCCCGTATCCTGAGACTGTGACCCCTCGTTCTAGACCCCCCAGCCAGGTGAAACATCCTCCCTGCATCCAGTCTGTCTAGCCCTCTCAGAATTTTATACGTTTCAATGAGATCCCCTCTCATTCTTCTAAACTCTAGTGAATACAGGCCTAGTCGGCCCAATCTCTCCTCTTACGACAGTCCTGCCATCCCAGGAATCAGTCTGGTGAACCTTCGCTGCACTCCCTCTATGGCAAGTATATCCTTTCTTAGGTAAGGAGACCAAAACTGCACACAGTACTCCAGGTGTGGTCTCACCAACTGTTTCATTAACATTTTATTTTTTATGGGGACGCCTTTGCGCAGCAGCAGTTAAAGAAAGCAAAGGAAATCACTTAAATGTTGAAGGAACATTTTAAGGAGAAAAGATAATAAGCAGAATCTTAAATCAGCTATTTCGAGATTTCTTAAATAAAATGTCAACTTTCGCATTCCTGAAACTAACTGTAACAATTCCATTTCTGTGTAAATTAATTTGCAAAAGGGATTCTCTTCCCACACCAACATAACATTTTAATCTTAGAAGATTTACAAAGTGCACAATCAAATTGTGCTGAAAAGCAAAAGGATTATTGTGCTTTATTTAACTGTAGGACTGTAACCCGATCATTTTCAAGGTGTACATCTGGAAAACACATCTTTTATTCTTTCAATAACCTTGAAGATGTTGACTTTCACATCATTCTTTGATTAAGCATTGAAGGAAAGTCTCCTAGTCCAAATCCATAGAGGGTTGCAGATCACAGTTGGCCCACATCTCCTGCAGTGCTGGAATTTATTTCAAGGACTATAAAAAGTAGCTGTAAAGGTGTGTCATATATCATAGCAGCTCTTTCAAAGTTTCAAATGAGCACATTTACAGTTACAATAATCTGTTAAACTGGAGCTATTGTACAACACATCGAGCTGTAACATTTTTAAATGACCCTGCCTGTTCCCCACTCCTTTGCTGTCTTGTCAGTTTGTAATGATTTGTGCTTTATTCGCAGACAGTATATAACTAAGTGTGTCCTGGAGTGCTGCTGCAGTACTGACGAGGTAATATTTAAAAATGATTACTTTTGCCTTGTAATGCTTTCATTGTTTTATGTGTGCAGTAAAAGAATTCTTCAAAGATATCAGGTAATGGTCGTTTTTTTTTAGCATGCTGAAGAGAACTGCCAGAAAATCCTTTTTATCATCAGATTACTTTAAGGGATTATTATATTATCCCTTCAAGGGAAATAATTATCATATCTCTATAAGAGATGTAATTAATATACACAGTCTTATTTATAAAGGACTTTCATGAAGTAAAAGTCCATATTCACTGCATCACAGCACATCATAACTGTAATATGAATTATGTGACACCAATTGAAATAAAAATCGAGAGAGATGTAAAATGGACTGTCGACACACTATCGCACAAAAGTCAAAATCTATCTCAAAGAATAATCCGGGCACAGTGCAGAGGGGAAAATCATGGAAGGAGGATTACACATCCATAATGGAAACAGTTTGATTTTCCGCTATGTGCTGTGCACAGGTGATTCTTTATGCCCAGAGCCATAGGAGAAAATCTGCCTCACTGTCTTTTCCAAATACCAAAACTAAACAACAACAACATCTTGCATTTATATAGCGCCTTTAACAAAGTAAAATGTTCCAAGGCGCTTCACAGGAGTATTATAACACAAAAATTTGACACCGAGCTACATAAGAGGCTACAGAAAAATCAGCACTGGGAATTACAACGTTGCAGGGTATAACATACTTAGAAAAGATAGAGAGGGGGAAAGGGAAGGCGGAGTAGCTGTACTTATTAGGGATAACATAATGGCAGTAGAAAAAAAGAGACGCAGCTATCAGCAAGCCAGAAATAGAATCCATGTCATAGAATCATAGTCATAGTGCCGGCTCTCAGTAGAGCAATCCAGTCAGTCCCATTCCCCCGCTCTATCCCCATAGCCTTGCAAGTTTATTTCCCTCAAGTGCCTATCCAGTCTCCCCTTGAAAACACTGAGGGCTGGATTTTCTCAATGGGAAGCTTTTGGAGGCGTGACTCCCACTTGTCGGGTTTCAGTCCCACCTCCATCAGCTTCTGGCCAACCAGTGGGCTCAGCAGGTCAATTAGGGGGAAGTCAGTAACAGAGCATGTCAACGTCTGACGTTCCATCTGTCAAGAGCTTTTGAAAGAAGAAATGTCATCGTTTGACAGCTCTGTGAAGCTGTCAAACACTGACATTCTGTGTAGTTTGATGAGTCCTTGTGTTCAGGACTCATCAAACATTTCAACTTTGCAGAAATCTCCTGGCTGTTGGTTCGGAGGATCCAACAGCCAGTCTGTGATATCTACAATGGAGATGTCAGGGACTCCGGCTCCACAGCGGCTGAAGGCTGTAGGCAGAAACAAAGGTAAGTGAACATTTTCTAACACTTTACACTCACCTTACATACTTACCACTCCACACTTGCACCCATCACTCACCTCTGCATCAGACCCCTCCGACCCCCGCAGGTGTCCTTCTTGTCTCCTACACCCTGGCGGGGTTCCCCAAAGTCGGAAAGCCTGCACTTCGAAGCGAAAAATTGGGATAATCCTATTTTCTGCCTGTTAACTACCTGGTAACAGGCAGTTAATAGGTTTTAATCCCTTTCCCGCCTTGAGGAGACGGGACCCAAAGCCTCCTGGCAAGAGGGCACGGAGGTGGGTTGGGGGCGGGTTTGCCACCCGCCCCCAAATTCTGCAACTTTACCGGCAGTCCCGCCTCCATACCCGCTTCCTCAGGGCTGACAAAATCCAGCCCTCAGTGTCTCCACTTCCACCACTTCCATCGGCAGCGAGTTCCAGGTCCTCACCACTCGCTGTGTAAAAAAGTTTTTCCTCATATCCCCCCTGTATCTCCTGCCCAAAACCTTAAATCTGTGTCCCCTAGTCCTTTCCCCGTCTAGCCTATCCAAACCCATCATAATCTTGTACACCTCTATCAAATCACCCCTCAACCTCCTTTGCTCTAATGAAAACAAATCCAGCTTCTCCAACCTGTCCTTGTAGCTAAGATCCCCCATCCCCGGAACCATTCTGGTAAATTTCCTCTGCACCCTCTCAAGTGCCTTCACATCCTTCCTAAAGTGTGGTGACCAGAACTGGATGCAATACTCCAGCTGTGGCCTAACCTGTACTTTATAAAGATTCAGCATAACTTCTCTACTTTTTTACTCAATACCTCTATTTATGAAGCCCAAGATCCCATATGCTTTGCTAACCACTCTCTCAATATGTCCCGCCACCTTCAGGGACCTATGCACATTAATTCCCAGATCCCTCTGGCCCTGCACACTCTTTAAAACTGTGCCATTAAGTGTATATTGCCTCTCCCTGTTCCTTCTGCCAAAATGCATCACCTCACATTTCTCTGTATTAAATTCCATCTGCCACTTGTCTGCCCATTCTGCTAGCCTTCCTATGTCCTGTTGCAGTCGATTGGTATCATCGGCAAATTTAGAAATTCTATTCTGTAGATGTGGATAGAGATAAAAGATAATAAAGGATTAATCACACTAATAGGGCTAATCTACAGACAACCTAATAGTGGAAGGGAGGTGGAGGAAGAAATATGCAAAAAAAATAGGGAAATGAGTAAAAAACATAGAATAATAATCATGGGGGATTTCAACTACCCCAATATTAATTTGACAGAAGAGGTAGGTAAAGGGGATAAGGGAATGGAGTTCCTACAATGTGTACAGGACTCTTTTCTAACCCAATATGTAAAAAGCCCAACAAGGGAGGATTCACTATTGGATCTAGTGATGGGGAATGAACTAAAGCAGATAAGAGAGGTAAAAGTAGGGGAACATCTAGGCAATAGTGACCATAATATAATATGCTTTAAGATAATAATTGAGAAGGACATAAGTATGATGAAGACCAGGGTAATAGATTGGAGAAAAGCTGATTTTGAAGGGCTGAGAATAGAACTTGGGAAAATAAAATGGACAACAATATTGGCAAACAATGATATAGAACAGCAACACGAAACATTTAAAATGGTGTCCAACAGAGTCCAGGAAAAATATATTCCGCTAAAAAACAAGAACAAGATAAACACTAATGGGACACCATGGATGAATTAAACCATAAGGGAAAAATTGAGGGTAAGGAAAGAGGCATACATTAACTACATGGACAGCAGGGGAGAGTATGATAAGGGAGAATACGAAGAGATTAGGAAAGAAGTAAAAAAAAATTAGGAAGGCAAAGAGGAAATATTACATTAAATTATCAAGGAACATAAAACAAAATAGTAAAATATTTTACAGGCACATAAATAAAAAAAGGAAGGTCGGGATGGGAATAGGGCCAGTAAGGGATGGACAGGATAATACCACAGGCAGTAATAGAGAGATGGCAGAAATATTAAATAATTACTTTGCTTCAGCATTTATCAGGGAGATAGAACAGGTGGACATGACATTGGATCATGAGATTAGTAATGAAATTAATGCATTTAAAATAAAAAGAGGAGATATATTAAATATACTAATCAAACTCAAAGAGGAAAAAAACCCTGGTCCGGACGGATTACATCCATGCATTTTAAAAGAATCTAGGGAAGAGATAGCAGAGGCATTACTACACTTCTTTAATAACTCATCAAAAAACAGGTGTAGTGCCAGGGCACTGGCGGATAGCTAACATACTATCTATATTTAAGAAGGGAAATAGAACATGACCAGGGAACTATAGACCAGTCAGCTTAACACCGGTGGTATCCCTACTAAAGGAGAAAATAGAAGAACATCTAGAAACCAAAAATATAAAAATGAATAGTCAACATGGATTTCAAAAGGGAAAGTCTTGCTTGACCAACCTCATTGAATTTTTTGAAGAGGTAACACAGAGAGTGGACAAGGGTAATGCAGTAGATGTAATTTATCTAGATTTTCAAAAGGCCTTCGATAAGGTACCACATAATAGACTAATGAATAAGGTCAGTGAATGCAGAGTCAGGGGACAAGTAGCAGAATGGATTGCTGGCTGGTTTCAAGACAGAAAGCAAATAGTAGGTGTAAAGGGTGGCAGAAGTTGGGTAGTGGTGTTCCACAAGAATCAGTGCTGGGACCACTGTTGTTCACAATTTATATTAATGATTTGGACTTTGGAATCAAAAACACAATTTCTAAATTTGCGGATGACACCAAATTGGGGGGACAGTCAATACTGAGGAGGATTGCGACAAATTACAGGAGATCATTAATAAACTTGAAGAATGGGCATATAATTGGCAAATGAATTTCAACACAGTTAAATGCGAGGTATTACATTTTGGTAGGAAGAATAGGGAGGTCACTTATCACTTGGAGGGTGCAAGTCTGGATGGAGTAGAGGAGCAAAGGGATCTCAGAGTACAAATACACAAATCGCTAAAAGTAGTGACACAGGTTAACAAGGCCATAAAAAAGCAAACCAAGCACGAGGGTTTATTTCTAGAGGTATAGAATTGAAAAGTAGGGAAGTTATGCTAAACCTGTATTGAACCTTGGTTAGACCACACTTGGAGTACTGTGTTCTATTCTGTTCGCCATATTATAAAAAGATATAGAGGCACTGGTGCAGAGAAGATTTACAAGGATAATACCAGAAATGCAAGGGTATACCTATCAGGAGATGATGAACAGGCTGAGTCTCTTTTCTCTTGAAAAAAGAAGGCTGAGGGATGACCTAATAGAGGTCTTTAAAATTATGAAAGGTTTTGATAGAGCAGATACAGAGAGAGTGTTTCCACTTGTGGGGAAGAGCATAACTAGAGGCCATCAATATAAAACAGCCACCAAGAAATCAAATAGGGAATTCAGAAGAAACTTCTTTACCCAGAGGGTAGTTAGAATGTGGAACTCACTACCACAGGGAGTAGTTGAGGCAAATAATATAGATGCATTTAAGGGGAGGCTAGATAAGCATATGAGGGAGAAGGGAATAGAGGGTTATGCTGATAGAGTTAGATGAGGAAAGACGGGAGGAGGCTCGAGTGGAGCATAAACGCCGACATGGACTGGTTGGGTCAAATGGCCTGTTTCTGTGCTGTATATTCTATGTAATCCTATGTAATAAGGAGAAATTAGGGCAGATGACAAAAGCTTGGTCGAAGAGGTAGGTTTTACGGAGCGTCTTAAAGGAGGAAAGAGAGGTAGAGAGGCGGAGAGGTTTAGGGGAGGGATTTCCAGAGCTTGTTGTGTGAATTTTCTGATCAAATGTTAATCTTACCAGACGTTGGGTGAGGCGCTAATCACACCTCCCATCCCATAGTGCGCAAAATTACAGGTGCACTCCAGGCATAGAAAACATAGATTGGGAACTTAGTACAGTAGCACAAACACTATTAAGTATTTTCCATTCTGTTTGTTTTGGCACAAAATCATGCTGATGGTAAACAAAGCCATCCAACCTTATGAGTACATTAACTGGGAGGGGGTGTTAATCGCACTCTGAAATTTTCCTTTCACCATCCAGCGTTAAAACCTGGTGTTAATTAAACCAATTTTCACCTGGTCTTAATATGCCAGACTCATAAAAGATTCTTCAGTAAACAAGACACATCCTGACAATAGAGGGAATATTCTGATGAGACGTGCCTGTGGCAGCTGCTACTAGGCAAAAAATACACTGGGAGAAGTTAATATCCTTTGGAGTGGGTTTATCAGTCCCACAGGACTTTGCTGACTCTTAATGAAAGTCAATCGATATAGATTTAGACTAAAGGATGTAAGGATCAGGCAATGGCGTAAACTAACGTAGTAGCCCAGATTTTCCAATATCATAGAATCATAGAATAGTACAGCACAGAAGGAGGCCATTCGGCCCATCGAGTCTGCGTCGGCTCAGAGAGAAATCCAGTCAGTCCCACTCACTCGCTCTTTCCCCATATACCTGCAATATTTTCTCCTTCAAGTATTTATCCAATTTCCTTTTAAAGGTTAGAAGTCGCACAACACCAGGTTATAGTCCAACAGATTTATTTAATTTTACAAGCTTTCGGAGCAGTTCGCTCCTTCGTCAGGTAAGTTTAGCAGTGAGAGAATCTCCCAGAATTCACAATTTAAACACAGACAAAATATATTCAAATCTTTCCCTACATCAAAGAGCATAGCCAAGACAATGAGATGTGTCCCAGGGGGTCCAACGTGTCAAACCACCTGCTGGCTGCATATCCTGTCAATCTGTGTAGGTTCTTGTGTTAGTCATTTAAAAAAAAAACACCTGGGAAGACCGGCCATGATGTCAAGTCACGTTCTGTATCGTGACATGAACCCGATATCGCGATTGAGGCCATCCTCATGAGTGCGGAACTTGGCTATCAGTTTCTGCTCTATGATTTTGCGCTGTCGTGTATCTCGAAGGCCGCCTTGGAGAACGCTTACCCGCAGATCCGAGGCTGAATGCCCCTGGCTGCTGAAGTGTTCCCCGACTGGGAGGCAACCCTCCTGCCTGGCGATTGTTGCGCGGTGTCCGTTCATACGTTGTCTCAGTGTCTGCATGGTCTCGCTGATGTACCATGCTCTGGAGCATCCTTTACTGCAACGTATCAGGTAGACAACGTTGGCCGAGTCACATGAGTATGTACCGTGTACCTGGTGGGTAGTGTCCTCACGTGTGATGATGGTATCTGTGTCCATGATTTGGCATGTCTTGCAGAGGTTGCCGTGGCAGGGTTGTGTGGTGTCTTGGTTGCTGTTCGCCTGAAAGATGGGTAATCTGCTGCGAACGATGGTACTTTTGAGGTTAGGCGGCTGCTTGAAGGCAAGTAGTGGAGGCGTGGGGATGGCTTTAGCAAGGTGTTCGTCGTCATCGATGACATGTTGAAGGCTGCGAAGAACATGGCGTAGTTTTTCCACTCCGGGGAAGTACTGGGCGACGTAGGGTACTCTGTTGGTTGTGTCCCGTGTTCGTCTTCTGAGGAGGTCTATGCGGTTTTTCGCTGTGGCCCGTCGGAACTGTCGATCGACGAGTCGAGCGTCATATCCCGTTCTTACGAGGGCGTCTTTCAGTGTCCGTAGGTGTCCATCGCGTTCCTCCTCGTCTGAGCAGATCCTGTGTATTTGCAGGGCTTGTCCATAGGGGATGGCTTCTTTAACGTGGTTAGGGTGGAAGCTGGAGAAGTGGAGCATCGTGAGGTTGTCCATGGGCTTGCGGTAGAGTGAAGTGCTGAGGCGTCCGTCTTTGATGGAGATTCGTGTGTCCAAGAATGAAACCGATTCTGAGGAGTAGTCCATGGTGAGTTTGATGGTGGGATGGAACCTGTTGATGCTATCGTGTAGTCCTTTCAGTGATCCTTCGCCGTGGGTCCAAAGGAAGAAGATGTCGTCGATGTATCTGGTGTACAGCGTTGGTTGGAGGTCCTGTGCAGCGAAGAAGTCTTGCTCGAACTTTTAAAGGTTACTATTGAATCTATACCCTATCAGGCAGTGCATTCCAAATCCTAACCAGATGTTCATAAAAAAGTTTTTCCTCATGTCGCCTCTGGTTCCTTTGCCAATCATCTTAAATTACGACCTATCAGCCATTGAAAACAGTTTCTCTTAATTTCCTCTATCTAAATCCTTCATGATTTTAAACACCTCTGTCAAATACCCAGCAAAAAAAGTTTTTTGTTTTCCATACAGACCCCAGCATCTGCCACATTTGACCCCTTGTGACCCCACCTCATTGTCTTTGATGTAATGTTTTCCTGACTGACCTGTTTGGACACCATTCACACCTTTGATTGCCGTGATTATCTCTCTGCCGAGGTGTGATAAAGGGCAGTTAGAAAGATTAACTGTAATCACCTGGCATTGTTCTCTGACTATATATGCTGTGCCGATATACATCTCTTCACTTCACCTGACGAAGGAGCAGCGCTCCGAAAGCTTGTGATTTCAAATAAAACTGTTGGACTATAACCTGGTATTGTGCGACTTCTCACAAATACCCTCTTAGCCTTCCCTGCTCCAAGGAGAACAATCCCAGCTTCTCTAGTCTAGCCACGTAACTGTATTCCCTCATCCCGGGGACCATTCTAGAAAATCTCTTCTGTACCCTCTCCAAAGCCTTCATGTCCTCCCTAAAGTGTGGTGCCTTGAATTGGACACAATACTCCAGCTGGCTTTTGTACTCCATGCCTCTATTTATAAAATTGAGAGGTCGCACAACACCAGGTTATAGTCCAACAGTTTTATTTTAAATCACAAGCTTTCAGAGTTACAACTCCTTCGTCGGGTGAAGTGAGGAGATACAGAATCGTCAAAGCATATATAGATACAGAACAATGCATGTGTAACTTACAATTGCAGACAACTAAATTCAATCATCCTGACTAACTTTATCACACCTCGGCAGATAAACAGTCAGGATGATTGAATTTAGTTGTCTGCAATTGTAAGTTACACATGCATTGTTCTGTATCTATATATGCTTTGACGATTCTGTATCTCCTCACTTCACCCGACGAAGGAGTTGTAACTCCGAAAGCTTGTGATTTAAAATAAAACTGTTGGACTATAACCTGGTGTTGTGCGACCTCTCAATTTTGTCCACCCCAGTCCAACACCGGCATCTCCGCATCATGACCTCTATTTATAAAGTCCAGGCTTTATTAACTGCTTTGTTAAACTATCCTACCACCTTCAAATATTTGTGCACAGGTCTCTCTGTTCTTGCATCCCCTTTAAAATATGGGCGCAGTTCAGACCCAAAAGACTATTTGGAAGATTTTAGACAGTTTCAAATGGTTGCAGTTTTCCGAACTTTGCTCATTTGCATAGCTCCAGGTTTAAATATGGATGGGTGTAGAGAGCAGAAAATTATGGGGGCAAAAAGACAACGGCCAGAATTTTCATTACCTGGGCGGTCAGCGTGGCAGGTCGGAACAGCATTCTTCTTATCATCCGGCTCCTCAGAGTGACTTTCCGTTAATGGCGCCTATTAAGGCAGGCCTGCGCGTTTCCCGGCCCTATTAAATGGTGCGGGTCTGATAACATCATCAATGACTCATTTCCAGCGGGGGTATTTAAAGCAGCCTTGGCCACATTGTATTTAAAGATTCATCTAGGAGTGTACAGGGAGGGTATATCACCATCTGGTTATTGCTCAGCCTTGCAGAGATGGCTTGTAGAGGGAGTCAGAGCACGCAGGGAGGTCCTCTTCCCTGCTGATGGGTGGAAGAGACCTCCCAAGGAGGAAAATAAACTTGCAGGGCTACGGGGATAGAGCTGGGGAATGGGACTGACTGGATTGCTCTGCAGAGAGCCGGCGCAGACTCGATAGGCCGAATGGCTTCCTTCTGTACCGTTATGACTCTATGACTCATCCTGGTCCAATTCTGAGGACCAAAGTGAGACAGTATAAACGGCACCCATGCTGACATAATAGATGGCTCGAGGGGCCGTATGGCCTACTCCTGCTCTTATTTCTTATGTTCTTAAGGCAGGTAAAGTAGAGATCAGAGAAGCAATCTGTCCATGGTGTGATAGGTAGTAGTAATGAGGTGAGAGTGGCTTCCGAAGTTGCAGAAAAGATATGCAAACTGTAGACACCTAAATCTGTGCTCAAAATGGAGTCAGCAAGAGCCTTTCCCTTAGGCAAGTACACAGGTGTCATGTGGCAGTATTTATTGTGCTTTCCATGCTCTGCAGTAATAACCTCGATCAATGGTCACTGTGCTTCTGTCTCAGGTTGACAGACATGGGTCCCGACCTACATGACTCCCGTGGTCATCCAGCGAAATTCAAAAGGTCTGTTTAAAAACACTGTTAAGGGTCTGACAACAAGGTATTCATGAGCGAAATTAGGTCGCCCGCCTCTGCCCTTCGGGCCCTGCCGCACCGACAAATGCGCCCGAGTTAAAGGCGCAAGGAGGCAGGATGATGGTGGGTTCCCAACGTGCTCCCATTTTTTGCGACTTTTACTCCATCCGCATGGCAGCGGGAACATTCTGACCAACGGATTTGGTATTCCGTGACGTGGATAGAGAACAGAGAGTTGGAATAAACGGCTCATTTTCTGAATGGCAGGCAGTAACAAGTGGGGTACCACAGGGATCTGTCCTGGGTCCCCAGCTGTTCACAATTTACATTAATGACCTGGATCAGGGAGTCGGATGCAGCATTTCCAAATTTGCAGACGACACTAAACTAGGAGGGGGGGTGGGCTCAGAGGAGGAGACCAGGAAGCTCCAGAGCGATTTGGACAGACTGGGTGATTGGGCGGATAAATGGCAGATGCACTATAATGTGGACAAGTGCGAAGTTATCCACCTTGGGTGCAGGAACGGGAGGGCAAATTATTATTTAAATGGCAATAAATTGGGAGAGGGGGAAGTACAGAGAGACCTGGGTGTTCTTGTACACCAGTCACTGAAGGCGAACATGCAGGTGCAACAGGCGGTCAAGAAGGCAAACGGTATGCTGGCCTTCATAGCAAAAGGGTTGGAATACAGGAACAGGGATACCTTGCTGCAGCTGTACAGGGCACTGGTGAGACCACACCTCGAGTACTGTGTACAGTTTTGGTCGCCTCATCTGAGGAAAGATGTTCTTGCCATGGAGGGGGTGCAGCGGCGATTCACCAGGCTGATACCAGGAATGGCGGGATTGACCTATGAGGAGAGACTATGTAGTTTAGGGATGTACACACTGGAGTTTAGAAGATTGAGAGGGGACCTCATAGAAGTGTATAAAATTCTGACAGGTCTAGACAGACTAGATGCAGAAGGAATGTTTCCCTTGGCGGGTGAGAACAGAACTAGAGGACATAATTTAAGGATAAGGGCTAAACCATTTAGGACAGAAATGAGGGGGAATTTCTTCACTCAGAGGGTGGTGAACCTGTGGAACTCATTGCCACAGAGGGCAGTGTACGCCAGCTCATTAAATATATTTAAGAGGGAATTAGATATATTTCTACAGGCAAAAGGGGTTAAGGGTTACGGAGAGAAGGCGGGGACGGGATACTGAATTGGAGGATCAGCCATGATCTCATTAAATGGCGGAGCAGGCTCGAAGGGCCGGATGGCCTACTCCTGCTCCTATCTTCTATGTATCTATGTATCTATGTATTCTCAACGTTGAACTGAAAGAAGTAATGGGTTATCAAAGACTGACAGCACAGAGGCAGTTAAAGGGAAAGAGGTGTTGGAGAGGAGAGCTCAGTGTCATCAGCGCATGTGAAAGCTGACCGTGTGCCTGCAGATGACAGAAATAGGACTCAGGTCCAGAAATGAGATGAAGATTTAGGCCAAGCACGGAGGGCTCTCAATGGGACAATTGGATGAGGACAAAGAGGAGAGGAGATAATCAATCCCAATTCTGTTGGCTAGCCACCAGCTAGCGGAGAAGTGCATTCTGAAATATTGTCCAGCAAGAATTGTGGTGGTGTACAGCATTACAACTTTGCCTTACCATGAGGCCTCCTTACAGAGGCCCCAAAGGAGGAAGACTCCACAGGTAGCAAGGCGACCAACAGCAGCCTGAAGATGATGCACAACACAACCCATTGCCAGCTGCAAGAAACCATGCTACTCTCATGCAGAATATTTTTCCTGACTTCCACATCTAGCCACTGTATTAGCAGTCCCGCCTACATCTTCCTACTTCCCTCCACAAAGATGCCAATATCTACAGACCCTGCGCACCAACTCACCAAACTCCCATTCATGCCACCTATTTAAAGAAACCTCCAAACCTTTCCAGCAATTTTAGTGAAATAATTTGAATGAATACTCATACTAGTGCTTCTTACCATGGTGCTTTCCCTTGGTGCCGGTGTATGAAGTCTGTTGTCTTAACCCTAGTTTACTGCTACCTCAGTGGCAGGAGTACATGTGGTGGCTGGCTGCTGAATTGCAATAAAAGCCTCCTGGGACTGAAGGGGTCTTCATCTCAAAGCAGCTAAGTCCTCAGATGAACCTGTTACAGGCTGCATGCAGCTCTCGTGGTGCTGCACAGGTAGCCTGACCCTATGTACTTCATGCCACGTGTGCAGGCAATAAAGGATTTGGTGAGAGGGCCTGCATGGGCTGCCATCCTGATAGCCAGCACTATCAACCATGCCCATTCCTTCCATTCCCCTAGTACTGGGTGGCATGGCCAATAGTCTGCAGGAAAGCAGAGCTCAACAATCATTGAGATCACCAAAGCCCCATGTGATGCTTCTCTGCCATCAATTACCAATGCAGCCTTCTCCGACCTGGAACCCTAAGATCTTCATGGCAATAGTGTGAGCATTCATGGGAGAAGCACAGACTGCCCTTAAGGCCTCCCATCATGGGTGCTGTGACATTTGTTATTAAGTTCAGTTAAGTAACAAACTAGCAAAGACTGCGGAGCTTCAAAACGTGTGGTCTGTATTCATCAGCCATCTTCAGTCAATTATACAAGCATTTCCAGGTTTGAGAGAAAGCAGTCATGGAACTTCCTGTACTTAACTATGGATGCAAAGTTATGCCAGTATTGAAACACGATCCTCTGCTGGATATGTCCTTGGAGCTGCCACAGGTGCACTGCTGTATTACAAAGCCATCCTTCAAGTTACTGTGCATGCTGCTAGCGGACTCCTCTACCCACGCTGGCAGCTGCAGCATAGCACACTATCTAGATGGCTTCCAATGCTTGCACCAATGACAAATGATCAACAAGCATCATTCTCTTAAAAACAGGAGCCTTGGAATTCTGATCCTCAAGCTCTTTATACGAGGGGCTATACCCTATGACCCTATGGCTAGTAAGCTATTCCGCTTCATGTCTCACCAGCAAATCCTCCTGACCATTGGTGCTGTTTGTTACCAAGTGTGCTTGTCCATGGCTCACTATCTAACCCCCCTGGGGGGAATGTCGCTGAGGTTAGGTGAGACAGAATGAGTGATGGCGAATGCTCTGATGTGCTGCCAGGACTGGATGTCCTGAAGTTTGCATGTTCCTCCCCAGTAACATCCGGAGAAGAGGTTACAATGGTTTCCTGATAAACAGAGTTCACACGTAACTTACAGCAGAAAGTATGGCAACCCACACCCGCCATGGCGCCAGCAAGTCAGCTGGCCCAGCCGCCCTGGAAGCAGCCAAAGTGCTGCAGTCTGCAGCCAGGGTTTCTCAGCCTCGAGCACCCAGAAGTTGCAGCCTCAGGCATCTCAGGGGTCCCCACATGAGCAACAGCAGCCTTCCACCAGCTTTGCCGAGGCCAATAGGGGAGCACCTCGTAGGGGTAATAGTTAGTAAGAAAGGTACCACGGGTTGACACTGGGGCGAGAAATGGGCACAAAAAGCTGGGGGAAGCCAGCCACTGCTGAAAATCCCCGAGATCTCTCGCGTTAACCGTTGAAGTCAATGGGGAAGGAGATGTATTGCTTTGCTCTGGCGAACAGGGTGTTGGTGACCTGCTTACTGCAGCTGTGTTCTGCGGACTGGGAGAAGCAGCTGATATTCCCTGTAGACTGGAAGTAGCCAGTGGCAAGTAAGTTAATAGCTGTGGTGACTTTGACAGCCACTGACAAAGCATAACCCCCCACCCCGGTCCAGCCAGCAACAGATCCTGTTGCAGTAGGCTGAAGAGGTCTGCAACATCCTGCCTGGAGAAGCGTAGCCTCCAGATGTACTGCTGTTCAGATAGATGGAAGAAAGTGACTCTTGGCCTGTACACCCTGCATGCTTGGTATGCCCCCTTACAAGCAGCCTCCCTCACCTGCTGTCTTGTAATAGGCCCAGCTGCTGCTGCTGCTTCTCTTCCTCCAACTGTTCCTTCATCCAATGAAGCTGGCAAAAATAGCACCCACGATAAGCAGATAGGTAAGTAAGGCAAAAATATCAGAAAGAAGCCATCTGGATGCTGGAAACTCTCCTGGCAATTCTAATAATACAAAGATCCTTTGCAACAATTACTGGTAGGTGATTGCCCCTTTAAATACTGCTTCATTGGCTCTGAGCGACCAATCTCGCTTGGTTATACTGGCAGTTTCGGCGATTTTGCATAAAAATGTATGTCGGGGTCCTAATTGTGTCTGGCTTGCACCTCAGCCGACTCACAAATCTGCGCAGTTAAGATGACGGAGGGCGCGAGCATGTTGGGAATGTAGCAGTAAGTTGCTACTGCTAATTTAACCATCTCCCTGCTGCGTTCCCATCAGGCTGGCAGGGTTAAATTGGCCCTCTAGACTTTGTACCCATGGAGCTTTAAGTTGTTATTTATATCACCTAGCCTCCTCTATAAAACTTCCATTTTGTTGTGCCCCTACCGGTTTGGTAGATGCACTACCATTTTGCCTTTCCTTTCTTTGTTGGTTGTGGACCCATCTAACTTTTCTTTTTTCAGCTGCTACCTTCAAATTTTCTTCTGCCTGGTCGTCTCCTTATAATTTTCAGGTGCCGCCCTTTTAACTTTATTGCTCTCCTTTTAAATTACCAAGAGCACTGGAGCGAGGGACTTTCCCGGGACAAACTTCCAGCGCTGGGCTAATTTTTTAAGTTCCTCTGGGCAAACCTGGTGGCTAAGCTTCTATTCTTGCAGGTTGGCTCACAGCATGAGCCGGTCCTCCTGTCCTGCTGAGCTCAAGAACCACATGACATGGTGCGGTCATGAACCTGGAAGCCAGGGTGAGCAAGGCTTTGACCCCAAACCATGCCAATTCTGAAACCTGAGCGTGAAAAAAACTGGATGGCGGGTCCAAAATGGTGACTGACTGAATAAAACATGGAAGGTTGACCTACATGAGGGATCTATCTCGTGATTTTTACAATGCACTTTGCAATGTCGGCCAAGCTTTGTGGACCTTTTCTTGGCACAGTTATTGGCTTAGTACCTTCACAGGTCACAAGACTCGTTTTGACAATCCAGCCAGCCTCATTAGCAAGCTGATGAGTCTGTCTTTTACTTATGTTTGATTGCAGAAAGAAAGCATCGCTGTTGTCTGGTTTAATATTGACCAAATATTAATTTTGTATCATGGGATACATATCATAGGTTTATATCAAGATTGGTAATAAGACTAAGAAAGGGGGAAATCAAATCAGTGTCTTAATCTCCTCACAGATTTTATAACAAGCTGTTCAAAATCACGAGCTTCCCAAACAATTCCCACGTAATGAAAATAAACTATTTACAAATTGTCCACTTATTCCTGAATATCTCTGAGGCCTCACAACTCAAGTAAATAAATGATGGCATGAGTTCAACAAGGGATAAAATACTAGCAATCTAACAGATGTCAATGACTGATTCCAAGCCAACAAAGTAAGCAACCAAGTAATCTACTCCACTTCCAAGGGCTGCAGAGCTGCTGCATTCATGTACAGTGCAACCAAGTATCAATTCAACACACAAATAAACAAATGATAATTAAATGATTTTTGATATTCACAGTAACATTATTTTAACAGAACACTTCAGTCCATCAAAAGAGAATCAATAATTAACAACTAGCTGTAAAAACAATCCTATGAAATGTTCGAATTAAGTCACTGCAATTTACAGCACTGTGGGCAATATCACTTAGGTTTTAACTAGCAGTTGATGTTTTTAATTAAGGCTTTGAAAAGCTTCAAGTGGTGTTTTCTATTTTCAAATTATGATAATTTTATTGCTGTTAAGTAAATCTAAACAGAAGATTTATCTCTACCATTTACTCTCTCCAACTCTTAAACTTGTTCGCCCCAGGGCTTGTGATTTAGGGCATGTCAATATGCTGCAGCCCACATGTGCCTGTAAAGCGCACTGAGTACAAACATATGCTCAGTTTTTTTTTACTCTTAGACACTTTGGAAAGCTCAATTCTTTAATGCACAACATAGAAGTAAAACCCTGTTGACAGCTTATGCAGTTAATGGAATCTGTTGCATCAATGGAGAGTCAGCAAACTATAAATAGCCAAATAGACCAAAATACTAAAGTTTCTAAAAAGTTGCCCTAAACAAACTGGTGATGTCACCATGCTGCTAGCAAATTCAATAGATAACTACTTGATCCCTCTGTGGCGTTGCTCATGAGTAGTCTGGGGTCTGGGGCACGGTTGTATGAAGCGAAATTGGGATCGGTTGCGCCCGTCCTATGCGCGCACGCTCACTTGTGGGGCAAATCACACTGGACGCCATATTGGTGAGGGGGTTAGTGCGCGTACAGCTAATGTCCACCGGAAGTATGCAGAGCAGGCAAATCATGGTGTGCACACTGATTTGACGGCAGCGGTGCCATTTTGGAGCTCAACGCTCCAGCACAGCTAACACGCGTTAAGCAGCAGGAAGGCCACCCCCACCAGCGTATTTAAAGGGATCATGAACTACTTACAGGTTAATTGCTGGTTGATTTCTTCTGGCTGTTACTACGATTTTACAAGTGTTTGTTGCTTTCTATAGTTGTTTGAAGTTGCAAAAGTCTACAGGGAGTGGTGTGGCAGAGGCTGAAGGACGTTTTGCTGACTTTAAGGCTTCTGCACAAACCACTTGCTGCCAGACATGGGTGCACGAGTAGGCATTCCCCTTGGAATACAGCATGACTTGGAGAATGGACAGAGGCCACGCAGAGCAGGACAAGCTGCTGGAAGAGGGAGGAGGAGAGGGGGAGAAGGGCTCTCAGCAGGAGGCCATATCCACCCAGGGCGTTCAGGGAGCAATTCTCCTCCCTGAACCTCAGCGAGGAACAATGTGTGAGGCGTCTGTGCTTCAGTAAGGACGTCCTCACTGAAATCTGCCACCTGCTGCAGCCACAACTGCAACCTCAGAGCAGGACATAGACCGCATTGCCAGTGGCTGTGAAGGTGACTGTGGCGATGAACTTTGATGCGTCGGGCTCCTTCCAGGCTGGTGCTGGAGATATTTGCAACATCTCGCAGTTTGCCGGCCACTGCTGCGTAAGGAGGTCACGGAGGCTCTCTATTCAAAGAGAGCTGAATACATTTTGTTCTCTCTTGCCAGAGACAAGCAGGCGGAGCGAGCACACGACTTCGCTAGGATTGCAGGCTTCCCCATGGTGCAGGGTGCCATTGACAGCACGCACATCACTTTGCGGGCGCCACATGTCAACTCTGCCCTATACCAGAACCGAAAGGGATTCCACTCCCTCAACATCCAGCTGGTGAGTGGCCATAGGCAGCGCATCATGCAGGTCAATGCCCAGTATCCTGGCAGCAGTCATGATGCCTTCATTCTGCGGCAGTCCGCTGTGCCAGCTGCATTTCAGCCCCCACAGCAAACCAAAGGGTCGCTACTGGGTGACAAGGGCTTTCCGCTGACAACATGGCTCATGATTCTGGTGCACAACCCACGCACACGTGCGCAGCATGCATACAATGAAAACCATGCTGCCACACGAAATGTGATCGAACAGACCATTGGCATGCTGAAACAACGCTTCCACTGCCTGGACTGCTCTGGAGAAGCCCTGCAGTACTTGGCAGAGCGGGTGTCAAGATTCGTGGTGGTCTGCTGCATGCTCCACAACCTCGCCATCGTAAGAGCACAGCCCTTGCCACCAGCTATATGGTGAGTAGCTGAGGAGCAGGAGCATGAGGAGGCAGAGGAGGGGGAGGAGGAGGAGGAAGGGAGGGAGGGAGGAAGCAACCTAGACAACCCCTTTCTGCTCGGGCTGTCCGTGAAGAACTCATCCAAGTGCGATACCAGTAACCACAACCCCATTCACCAAAAGTCCCACAACTTACCTTCCCTCTGTCTCTGACCAACACAGTGACGACTTGGCCACAATGCAAAAATAAAAGCCAACACAAAATAAACATTTCAAACCAAATTTATAAATGAAATCATGGTCATATTGGCCCAAAAATTAGACCTAATACGCGAGAGTACGGACTGTGTACTCTCGCGTATTAGGTCCCGAATTGCCGGTTTCCTGCATGCACTGCGCATGCGCGGGAAACCGGCACTTCGTGTATTGCAAAGGGGCGGTTCCTAAGTGAACCGCGTGCGCGCTACAGGTTGTGCGCACGCAGCGCACTTAGTTTTTTTTTCAGGTTTGAACGCACAGGTAAGTGGTGAAGATTTTACAGATAAAGAAAGCAGGCGTAGGACCCCCTTTTAACAAGGTAAGTAGTTAATTAAGTGTTATTTTAAATTTTTTTCAACAGGTTTATCTTTTTTAGAGACTTTAAAGAAAGGTAAGTTTATTTTTATAACTTTTAAAAAGATTTTAAAAATTTTCAAAAATTTTATTTTTTGTTTAAAGTGGTTAATTTATTTAACTATAGTTATTTTATTAATGTGATGGCTTTTTTTTAAAATTTAATTGAGGTTTAGCTGTTCTTTTGGGGGCTTGTAGTATTCATAGCTTTGACAGCCCTTGCTGTCAAAACTATGAATGAAAGATGGTGTGCTGCCATTGGCTCTAACTGAATCACGTGATCCCAGAGCTCGCACGAACTAATTGCGCCTCTGGGACACGCAAGCACTGCACGGTTGCAACAGGGAGAGGCCCTGAAACTGAAGTTCGTGTGGGCCCCAAACAAAAAGGTAGGCGCGGAGTGCGATATCGCGGGCAATCCTTACCCCCACGGGAACCATCGATGTTTAATTTCTGGGCCATTACATACGAAAGTCAACGAATCACCCTTGTGTATTCCCTTACTGCCTGTTTTCCGTGTGCCTTTGCCTGTCCTAGTGCTTCTACGCAGTGCTACTCCAGTGGCTGCAGCATGGAGAAGACTGCAGATGGCCTTGGATGATGACCTCGAGCAGCTCTGGGCCTAGAAAGCCCAGGTGCGGACTGCACCCCTCAGCATGGGCAGCAGCAGTGTGGGCTGGCTGGCTGACAGGCAACAGCAAGGGCACTGTCGGAGTGGCAGTGGTGGGAGGACGAATGCTGTCATCCTGAGAGAGGACAGCAGGTTCTTGCTCCATGAACCCACTGCCACTCCCCCGGGGCGGTGCCTCAGCAATCCTAGTAAACTATTGGAGGACAGATTGCTGGACTGCTGTGACACCCGGAAAGCCCCTTTGCACACTGGAATCCACAGCCATGATGGCAGCAGTCTGAGCTTCCACTGCAGCACTCAGACGTTGGGTGGCTGCTGCTTGTGCTGCAATGGAAGCTGCGACATTGACCATCAGACGCTGCGTCCTGGTTGGGTCCACAAGTGTGCTAATGGAGTTGGCCACCACTTCCATACTGGAAAGGATGGGCTCCAAGCTCTGTGCAAAGCCCTGTGCCAAGTTGATGCCGGACTCCTCCATGCTCCTTAACACTGCACGCAGGCTTCTTGGCAGGCTACCCAATGCACCAAGCATTTCATTGTGCATACGCATCAGCCTTCTTCTGTAGTCTGCCCTATCGAAGTCCTAATCTGAGACTTCTGCAGCAGAACTCGTGTACTACCTCGCCCTCCGGCGAGCTGGTACCTGCGCTATCCTTGCCCCCTGCTCCGGCTGCAGGGCACCCATGCCCAGTGTTTCACCACATGCAGATCCCACCTCAATGCTATCCTCTAAATTACACGCAGTGTCAGTATCTGAGCTGGTGGCTGTGAGTGTGAAATCGAGTGACGGTGTGTCTTCATCATCATTGTCTTCTTGGTGTTCCTCCACTGCTTGGCCAGATTACACTTCTTGGGTATTTGAAACGAGAAAGGCACAAGGGAAAGGTTGTGGTGAGGGAAGGGGGGGAAAGTAAAAGGTGCATGCTTACACCATCTGCAGCTTGCAAATCAGAAGAGATTGTGGGCTGAGAGGGAAGTAGGATGTGAGAAGGAGGATTAGGTATGAGGATACCATCATCTTCTATCATTTCAGCCCTGCCACTGGCTACGGCCTCAGCAATGGCCATTCCAATAATGGCCAGCACCATGTCCTCCATGGGGGTTAGGACATGTAGGCGTGCCTGTCCCCCACTGGTTAGCCCTTGCTGCCTCCGGTTGTGCACCACCTTCTCATGTAAGAGAGAGAGAGTGAGTATGGTGCAATCTGTTTGGGTGATGTGACTGTCATGGTTGAATAACTGGCAGTGTGTGCAAGCTGTGAGATGTGGGTGTGAGGCTTACAGCAGTGCTAAGTGTGTGAGGGTTGAGGTGAAGCTATGAATGTTAGGTATAGTCCTGATTGATAGAGATTGTTGGTAGGTGAGTGATGGGGGTGTGGTGATTTGAGCAGTGGCTGAGGCTAGTGGTGCAGTTGGTAGGATATGGCATTTGAAGAAGCAGTCAATGACCTTGACCAATCGTGTGAGGTCATTGAACTTCTTGCTGCACTGCATCCAGGTCCTCAGGGCTTGACTCCTGGCATTGACTTCCACAGCTATCTGCTCCCATGCCTTCTCAGCATGTGTCTGGAGGGCCGCCTGGCCCCCTGAGGATACAGGACATCTCTCCTCCTTTCCACCTCCTCTGCCAAGGCCTCCAAGTGCAGCATCCAAAAACCTTGGAGCCCACTCTCTCCCACATTGTGCCATTCTTCACTGTTTCCCAGGTCAAAATCTCTTCAACCGTGATTCCCAGCACCTGCTTCAGCCACAATGCACCTCCCCTTTAAGAGTTGCAGGCTAGTTTTAAGCAGTGAAGCTCAGCTCTAACTGGTGCTAGCCTCTCACGATATCGGCCCCCTGCTGATGCATCCATCCAATGAACAGTGCGGTTAGCGCTGGCTGGATGCTGAAATCATTCCAATGAGCAGGCAGCACAAAGGTGGAGTGCTGCCTGCATTTCAATCAACGGGCCCGGGTTAATCGAACATTGCGATCCCCACGCCCATTTTCAGGGGCTATCCAATTTAGCCCCTGTAATGTTTAGCAGCTAACTGGGTTTTCTTTTTAAGACCACTGCTCCAGGGCTAGATTTATACAGCACGCTTTGGAATCTCAACCTGATGTGAGACTGTCTCCTAGTGAGGATGTCACACCTCAGGGCTATAGAGACCTCATTAGTTAGATTAACACTTTTGTGGCGAGTTTTCCCCTTGATTCCCATTGACTTCAATTATACTAAGGCTCCTTGATGCCACACTCGGTCAAATGCTGCCTTGATGTCAAAGGCAGTCACTCTCAGCTCACCTCTGGAATTCAGCTCTTTTGTCCATGTTTGGACCAAGGCTGTAATGAGGTCTGGAGCCGAGTGGTCCTGGCGGAACCCAAACTGTAGATCGGTGAGCAGGTTATTGGTGAGTAAGTGCCGCTTCATAGCACTGTCGACGACACCTTCCATCACTTTGCTGATGATTGAGAGTAGACTGATGGGGCGGTAATTGGTCGAATTGGATTTGTCCTGCTCTTTGTGGACAGGACATACCTGGGCAGTTTTCCACATTATGGTAGGGCAGTGTTGTAGCTGTACTGGAACAGCTTGGCTAGAGGCACGGCTAGTTCTGGAGCAGAAGTCTTCAGCACGATAGCCGGGATGTTGTCGGGGCCCATAGCCTTTGCTGTATCCAGTGCGCTCAGCCGTTTCTTGATACTTATAAACTGCTGAGGTCCATCAGAAGACAGTTGTGACTGCTTGTAGGATGCAAGCTGCAGGTCAAGACTAGCTTTCCTTCTCCTTTTTTCAAATACTGCTCCATGGAAATAGCAGAATCCCCCGAGGAATGTCATAAGCAGTTAAAAAAAAGCCGCTTACACTGTTTCTCTGAGCGTTCTGCCGATCTCCCACCAAAGTTACGGAAGGAGATCAGGACCACCCCTTGGAAATGCTGGACCTGTATTTTACATCTGTAATAAATATGATACTTTAAGGTGCAATTTTTGGAGTGTTACTGAGGAGGTGCGATGTTCTAGCTGCCTGCTCAGTGGAAGTTGGGCAGTTACAATCGTGCATGGGACTTACCCGCCGATGTCTCGCTCTCTTCCCGCAGTTTGAGATTTTAACCTGCTCTTCTGACCAGGCGAGAAGGAGACCCACCGGAAACCAGCGGGTTCTTCTTTTAAATAGGCAGATGGAGTTCCAATGACGTCATCGGGGACTGACTACTATTTAATCATGAGCCCGAGCATGCAATCGTGGCTTTCCCGCCAGATCTACCTAGTGGGAAGAGGAGCTGGGGGCCAGAAAAGGTCCAAAGAGGTAAGCGTGTTTACTTGTTTTTTTTACTTTCCTTGTGGGGTCAGGAGGATCACTCGTGCTCCTCCGGGCTTCAAAAGGAAAGTTTAAACCTCCCCAGCCCCAGGTTTCCACCACCCGACCCACCCCCACCCCCCACCCACTTCCCCCAGACTGCAAGGCCCTCTCAAAAGCCCGTCCCTGCAACTTACCTGAGTGCCGGGGACCGTTCCTTCACCAGCTACCATTTCCTGCTGGCTTCAGGCGAGAATCTGACTGGGGGAATGCAGGTGGGGCCTGGTTAAAATCTGTCAGCCCTCACACTGCTGAGGTCAGGATCGGTGCCGCCCACCTCAGCCCTAGCCCGCCCTATTCCCACCCCGAGTTAAAATCGGGGCACAAGACTTCATATGCACCAGCGAATTTCTTGTGGTGTTAGTCATGGTGAGCCAGGTGATACACTGTTCATAATGCCAGGAATGTTATACAACAGAACACACAGTGTACTATAGTTGTTCTTCCATGGCATTGCTTATGGACATAATCAAATTTTCTCTCTTCCTGTAACTTCATCCCACTCCAATTATTTTTGTGTCATTCTCTCTGTCTTTGTCTTCCACCCTTTCTCTCTCTGTCACACATTTTTACTTTTATTTTCTTACTTTTCTTATGTAAAATACCACCCTAGCGCTAGCCTTATTGGCCCCCTGAGCAAGCAGGGCCGCTCCTCCTGGCTCCACATTAAAACTGCGGGCCGCTATCGGCTAGCACTTGGCCCCCACCCCCCTCCCGATTGCCTCACCCACTGCCCCTCCCCCCAAAGTTACCTGCTGCTCTTGACCGGCGCACCCACTCCCCCTCCCCCGACGAGCGGCGATCTGCCTCTGGGCCGCGACTGGTGTCCCCAGCTCACCAGTAATGAACCAATGAGGCTGCCAGCCCAATTTCCCGTGGTCCTGCCTCTGGCCTCTTCAGGCGAATTTGGGCGTGATGCAATTTCTAGACCAAGATCATCTCTAAGGTCAACTCTGCTGCAGCAACTTATCCCCCCTCTGTAGTATCGGAGGAAGCAATTCTCAGAGATAATTTATGAGCATTGTTCTTTTTAGAACTTCTGTCTGCCAGATGGCAAAATAATATACAATTAGCATGGATATTGTGCTTTAATAGAAAACTAGTTTTTAATCACACTCAATTAATGCTGAAAGACTTGATGACTATTATTAAATTAATTTTATTTCCTGCCATCATAGGCATACTTCAACATTAATAATAAACTAGATATTTGACAAGTAATATCTCTTCAAATACGTGCAGTTACATCATCAGTAAATTCATCCATATGTATGCAATCAAGGATGGTGCAAATATGTTCAAACACCAAACATTAATACTCTAGATACAATTTCATGCTTACTGGCAATCTCTCTTTAAATGAGCAATCATTACAGTCACTAGGGATGAGCATTTTAGGATCTGGCTTTGGTATCAAAGCCCATAAAGTTCAGCCATGAAGCCACTGATGCAATCCCAATGCATGCCATGTGACTAATCACAGAACACGAGTAAATACACTCCCTGTATCTCAAAGGAAGGTGGAAGCACATTTGTCCCGACAACATTAGGGAATGGATACGTAGATACTTCCACCCCCAGCAAGATTAATCATTCCATCATACAATTAGAGAAACTTGATGCGTGACTAGGCTGCCGGGGATCAGCCAGCACTAACCCCTCAAATAGATTTCCAGTCATTGTATAGCCCCTCCCAAACTATATGACTAGGTAAGTAAATGCAAAAATTAAATATATTGAAGTACTTACTGTTGTTGCTGTGACTCCAGCTCCATCTGCGCACCACAGTTTCTTGATCTCCAACTACTATAATGGTAAGAAAAGAATGGCAGGATATATAAAATGGTGTACGTATGGACCTCCTTTTAGGCCGGAATTTTCCTTACCAAGTTGGGTCGGGTGTGTGCGGGCCACGTGGCGGGTCGGAACCGCGTTGTTCTGAAGATCCGGCTCCTCAGAGCGACTTTCCGTTAATGGCGCCTATTAAGGCAGACAGCCGCGTTTCCCGGCCCTATTAAATGGTGCGGATCTGATGATGTCATCGATGACCCATTTCCAGTGGGGTTATTTAAAGCTTCCTTGGCCACATCGCATTTAACGGTTCAGCAGGGAGAATATTGCAGGATCTTCTTATTGCTCACACTTCAAAATATGACTTCACAGAGACAGAGGGCAGCACGCAGGTTTTCAGATGACTCCCTACACATTCTTGTGGAGGGAGTCAGAGCACGCAGGGAGGTCCTCTTCCTGCTGATGGGCACAAGAGACCTCCCCAGGAGACAAAAAGAGCCTGGCTCCAAATAGCAGAGGAGGTCAACAGCAGGGATGTGGTGAGGAGGACCTGGGTGCAGTGCTGGAAGCGCTTCAATGATCTCATGAGATCAGGAAATGTGAGTGCAAAACCACACTCAACTTCATCCTGCTGTGCCTCTCATCACATCCCCATCACTCTGCCTTCCCAAGCCTACTCCTGCACATCCTTACTCACACCAACATACCTTGCACGTCTACCCATCCCTCTCTCTCTATCTACATACTCACATCCCCATCTGACTAACCACCCCTCACACTCATCCTAATGCAATCATACCAACTAACACCACACAGGAAGGCCATTTGGCATTGGCACTTTGGCATTGGCACCACACTCCCTCAGTCACCCTCTACAGATGTAACCCACACATTCCTTACACTCATGCCATCACTCTCACACAAACTTCTCTTCTTTCCTTTCTTGCAGGAGAAACAAGCGCACAACAGGGAGAGGGAGAGAACCGGAGGTGGCCCTCCACCCTTCCCCACTTTAACTCCAGCAGAGGAGGTCACACTGGAGGTGTCAAAAGTTGCAGAGCAGCTGGAGGTGGGAGATGGTGAGAGGGGGCTTCTCAGCAACCTGGTGACAGAATTACATCTCATACAGCCACATGGCATACAACAATCACTGTTATGGTGACTGATGTCAGCAGCCAGTGAATGTTCATGATGTGCATAATAGTATCGTTACCCATTCTCAATATAACATTTCTAAATCATCTCTTTACTCTCCCACAGGTCCATCAAGAGCAGCCCCACCACCCCCCATTGTCCAGCCGGAGGAGGAAGACAACTCCTCAGAGGAGCCTCCACCTCTGAGGGTGCACTGTCAGCAGACCTAAGCACACCCAGCACCAGCGCAGATATGCACACCGCGGTGGGTCCTATGCGAGACAGAGTAGAGTTATCACCTGGTGTCTCACAAGTCACAAGTGAGCAAGAGCAGATGGTGGAGACAGGGACAGCAGTGGAGACTCCTCGCCGGAGGGCGCAGGACGCTCCCAGCTCTGCTCAACTGCATGTAGACGCTGAGCCTCGGGGGCCATTGAGAAAGAGGGCAATCCTGGAGGTGCAGGAAGAAGTACAGGAGGCTCTGACAGGTTTTGTGGCCGCGATGTCTGCAAATGTGCAGAGAATGGAGGAGTCCATCTCCAACATGAGCACCACCATGTCGCAGGCGATGGGGACGGTATGCTCTTCCATGGAAAGGATGGCCACCTGCATGGAGTAGCTAATGCGCCACTCACAGGAGCATATGCTATCTATGGACAACAGATGGCAGAGGCTCATAAACGTCCTCTCTAGGAGGGATGTCAACATAGATGTGGGTCCTCATGGCCCCACTGCTGTGCAGCAAGTTGCTTTCTAGCTCCTTGCTAGCAGGGAAGTGTGGGTTGCCCATGAGAGGGATGATTGTGAGAGGGGACATGGAAGTGGGGGCTCCACTCCAAGCGCTCACACGACTTCCCCATTGCTCCCCCCTCAGTCAGAGCCCCAGATGCCTCCTCGGACTACGCTAGCCGAGTCTGCCCCTGCACAGTCGCAGGAGGAGCAGACTTTGGCGGGGCCATCACAGACTCCAAAACCCAGAGGACGTCTGCCAAAAGAGTCCACACAGTTGCAGCAGGGAAGTGAGCTGGCTGCCTCTACCTCTGCTGAAGCCACAGGGGTTGCACCTCATAGAAGCACACGTGAACGTAAAATGACACAGAAGTAGATGCCCAAGGGTAGCCACTCGGGTGTTTAAAGAAGTGTTATTGTTAAGGTTTCGTTACTGTTATGATACATGTAAAACTATTTATTTTCACCACTTTCCATTCATGCCCATTTTTGTCTGCTACTTTGGAAGTGGCTTAATGAGGTGGAGTGAATGGTCAGACAACATTACCTCCAGCAATAGGGGTCAGTGTGAAAGGAATGGCTTGGTCATTGTAGGGATGCTTTATGGTGTTGTTGGTGGGGGAACCTGGCACAGCATAAGGCAGCCATATGGGTGTAATGCCTAAAGTTTAGTAAGTCTGGCCATGATGAGACCATCCCTGGCCTCCAAGGAAGTAATGTGCTCCAGTGCTGCTGGCATGTGGACCTCAGGTTCACGCTGCTCCTTCTCCTCGTCTTCCAGCTGATGCTCCTCCTCCTTCTCTGAAGAGGCTGTGCGCTCTGTACCTTGCTCCTCATGCAGCTCCAATCCTCGTTGCTGCGCTATGTTGTGCTGCGCGCAACAGACGACAATGATTCTGGAGATCCTGGCTGGTGCATACTGAAGGGCTCCTCCAGATCTGTCAAGGCATTTGAAGCGCATCTTCAGCATGCCGATTGTTTGCTCTATGAGACATCTGCTGGGCATGTGGCTTTCATTATAGCGCTCCCGAGTCTCATTGCTTGTCCTCCTCAAGGGTGTCATGAGCCATGTCTTCAGTGGATAGCCCTTGTCTCCAAGCAGCCAGCCGGTAAGTGTTTTTGGCGGTGCGAAGAGCTGAGGGAGGGCGGACTGGCACAGAATGAAAGAGTCATGGCAGCTGCCAGGGAATCTGGCGCACACATGCATGATGATCTTCCTATGGTTGCAGACCAGCTGCACATTGAGGGAGTGGAAGCCCTTGCAGTTCAAAACACTCCTGAGTGATGATGGGGTGCCCTGATGGACATATGTGTGCAGTCAATGATGCCCTGCAACCGTGGGAAGCCAGCCAGAGCAGCAAGGCCGAGCGCCCGCTCAGTAACACTGGCTTCATCAGTGGCAAAGTTGACATAATTGGCTGACTTGTCAAACAGGGCATCGGTGACCTGTGTGATGCATCTGTGGGAGGCCAACTGCGAGATGCCGCAAATGTCTGCTGCAGATCCCTGGAAGGAGCCTGAGGTGAAGAAGTTGAGGGCGCTGGTGACTTTGACAGTCACTGGTAGGGAGTGTCCACCTGCTCCTCTGGGCTGCAGGTCTTGCTCCAGCAATGTGCATATGTCTGCGACAACCTGGTGCGATAGCCTGAGCCTCCTTTGGCACTGCTGCTCAGTCATGTTGAGGAAGCTCATCCTCTCCCTGTATACCCTGTGTTGGGGGTATCGCCTCTGGCGCGGTGCAGCCCTGCGCTGATGCCCTCTGTCCTGTGGAGCATCAGGTCATTGAGGAGAAGGTTGTTGGTGTTGTTGCTGCTGCTGCTGGTGTTGGGGTTCATCCTGGTCCACTTCTAAGGACCAAGGTGAGACAGTATAAGCGGCTCCTGTGCTGATGTAATAGATGGCAGGTCAGTGGAGATCAGAGGAGCAATCTGTCAATGTTGTGATAGTTACTAGCAATGTGGTGAGAGTGGCTTCTGTGGTTGCAGAAAAGACTTGCAAACTGTAGACACCTAAATCTGTGCTCAAAATGGAGTCAACAAGAACCTTTCCCATAGGCAGGTAAGCAGGTGTCATGTGGGAGTATTTATTGGGATTTCCATGCTCTGTAGTAATGACCTCGATCAATGGCCACTGAGCTTCTGCCTCAGGCTGACAGACGTGGTTCCCGAGCTGCGTGATTCCCGTGGTCATCCAGTGAAATGCAAAAAGTCTGCTTAAAATCCCTGTTAAGGGTCTCACAACAAGGAGTTAATGGGATTAATTAGGTTGCCCGCCTCTGCCATTCGGGTCTGTGGCACGCTGGCAAATGGGCCCAAGTTAAAGACGCGAGGAGGCAGGATCACGGCGCGTTCCCGACCCGCTCCCATCTTCTGCAAATGCTACTGCTGACCCGCCTCCAAACCCGCATGCACAGCCGCCGGAGAACTCCGGCCTTCATGTCTCTATATTCTTGCACTGCATTTTTTCAAAACGTAGTCCAACCTCAATCCCAAATCATCCAAATTGCACAAAATCCAAGTGTTCACAAATTAACTCGAAATGGCCCAATTTAGGTCACTTTTAACTGCACCGAGGAAGGGCTCTACATACTTTCGAAGTGCAATGCTAGTGTAGGCCTCTCTGATTTGGTCAACAGGCCAAGCAATCCTGAAGAACACAACAGAACAAAGGGTAGAATTCTGAAAAAAAAAGTTGTATATGGTCTGGGGGAGGAGTGCGCTTAAATAGCCTTTTCCTGTTTCATGCTTTTTTGTGTTCTTCCATGGTTAACGTATATAGAGTTTTTTTACTTCTTAAAGTTCAATTTGAATCAAAATGGACAATTTAAAAAAATACTGGCCGAGGTTTTTGCACCGGTTGTAACAGGGACAATGTGACAATCGGCCGTAAGGTGATTTTTCAGCCTGTCAATAACAACAGTAATACTCTCCTGGCAAGCATCCAATTGGCCATCTTAGCTGCAGCAAAAAGAGAGTAGGATGGTCCGCAAAGTCAGAGCAGTTGCATAAACAATGTTCCCTTGGTGCTGCCTATTACAATTCGTGTTCTTTCCCAACCCTGTTTATTTGTGTTCGCAGCAAAATGCAATTTCCTTGCAGACCCACATTACCTACAGTCTGAAACATATGCCTTTACGTGGGCCATGGATGGGAGTTGGGTGTCACAGGAGGTACTGACTGATTTAGCCCCAGAAGTTCCACGAGCTGCCCACCATGCACCCCTGACCTTTGCAAAAGATGAAAAACGCCAATCTGTCTAACCATGCTGTTCAGCCTAAAACTAGTCATAGAACCATAGAATCATAGGATAGCAAAATACTGCGGATGCTGGAAATCCGAAATAACAACAGAAAACGCTGGAAAAACTCAGCAGGCCAGGCAGCATCCGTGGAGAGAGAAATAGAGTTAACGTTTCAGGTCGAAGACCTTTCGTCAGAACATAGAATCTAGAATGGTTACAGCACGGAAGAAGGCCATTCGGCCCGTCGAGCCTGTGCCGGCTCTCTGCAAGAGCACTTCAGCTAGTCCTACCCACCCACCCTTTTCCCTGTAGCCCTGCAAATTTCTTTCCTTCAGATACTTATCCAACTCCCTTTTGAAAGCCGTGATTGAATCTGCCTCCACCACCCTTTCAGGCAGTGCATTCCAGATCATAACCACTCGCTGCGTAAAAAAGTTTTTTCTTACGTCGCCTTTGGTTCTTTTGCCAATCACCTTAAATCTGTGTCCTCTGGTTCTCGACCCTTCTGCCAATGGGAACAGTTTGATTTTGCATTCATTTTTTCCTTACCCAATCCGTGAAGTGTCTTGAGACTTTTTCTTCCTATGTTAAAAGCACTATATAAATGTAAGTTATTGGCATCTTCATTGTTACTCTGCTAATACTCAATTTACACTTCATTTTCCAGATAGTGTGCAAGTCTTTTTTTTTGCAACATGTGAAAACAAAGAATGAGGAAATAAAGAATGGTTCCCCAAAAATATGTATTAATAAAAAATTAGGAAACACTGAAGAAACGAATAAAATGACCTAATACAAAAGCAAAATACTGCGGATGCTGGAAATCTGAAATAAAAAATAAAAACAGAAAATGCTGGAAATACTCAGCAGGTCAGGCAGCATCTGTGGAGAGAGAAACAGAGTTAACATTTCAGGTCGATGACCCTTCGTCAAAATTTATTTACAAGATTTATAATTACATTGAAGCAAATGTAAACACCATCAATACTTATAAAACAACAAAGATTGAATCCATCCACAATAGTTTAAAAACTATTATTCAAAGCATATTTCTTACGCTGAATAACTTGTGGAGAACAATGATTTTTTTATATAGACCTCCTTAAAAGTGATAGTTCTAGCTTTTGCCACAGAGCTCAGCTGTGAGCTTTAGGCACAATCAAAACTGAACTTCAGACTACAGGAATAGCTGCCTGATTCATACACCCTTAATTAAGCCTCTGAATAGAGAACTGTCAATAAAGTCAGACCAAAAATACAATGGGCCAGAAATTCGGCTCTCCGGCTTCCTGCGGGTGCAAGCATCGCGCGCGTACTTACCTACCACGCCTGCTGTTGTGCTTCGGGCCCACGAGGACTTCGGCTCCTGGGCCTCCTGCAGCTGCCGGCACGCAGTGCTTGCGTATCCCAGGGGCGCAGTTAGTTCGAAGCGTCCCCTGGGATCACGTGGGCCATGGAGAGCCAATCGGAGCAGGGCATTTTCATTCATAGATTTGACAGGAAGACCTGTCAAATCTATGAATAGAGATCGGCCCCAAAACCACACTTAAACTTCAAATAAATTAAAAAAACATCACATTTTTAAAATAACTATAAGTTACATAAATTAACTACTTTAAACAAAAATTAAATTTTTGAAAAAATTAATTATACTTTTTAACGGTGCTAAAAATAAACTTACCTTTCTTTAAAGTATGTAAAAAAGATAAACCTGTTGAAAAAACGTTTAAATTGTAATTAATTAACCACTTACCTTGTTAAAAACAGGCCTTTTTAAAAGTGCAGCTTCTCCATACTTACCCTCACGGAGAAACCTGAAAAAAACCGAAGTTTGCTGCGTGCGCGCTGCCTCTACCGCGCACGGGTTCGACTTCTGAACTCCTTCCTTCAGGGGAACGGAAGTTCCGGTTTCCCGCGCATGCGCAGTGCATGCGTGAAACCGGCACTTCAGGTGGCCTTACGGGTGAGTACACAGCACGTACTCACCCGACAAGAGCCGAATTTCTGGCCCAATAATGCAAATTCTGGCCTGATAATGCATTTCGTGCCATAGAACAACATGAACAATTGTCATTTATACCTGGCCTAGGTTCACATGTCTAATTCATGCTTTTGCATGTCTTACTCTGATTAGCACAAGATAAGTTCTCCACATCCCATCTGATCTGCAAAAAGTCCCGTAGACTCGTTGGCATGGGTCCTCCATTTTGTAGCTAGCAATGTAAGACAGCTTCCATCTTACCACTAGTAAGTTGAATATCAACACATTGCTACAATGTGTTGTGCTGTTGTATAAGAATTATTCAATATAGTTTGTTTCGAGTGTAATGCAATTTTGCTTGTGTGTGTTTGAAAGACTGCACACCCAGGAAAAATTGTTAGAAGAATGTCCCTTTTAATTAAATCAGAGCTTCACTGATGGACTGTGAAGCATCAGGTTATCATTTGAAATTTTTGAAAATTATTTTCTTCAGCAGCAATCATTTCTTTAGTTATGCTTCCATTTTAAACCTAACAGGTTCACAAAACTATAGCAGTGTTCTCAAGAATGCCATTTGCCATGCCCCATTCTCCATGCATACGCCTCTTAAAAGCAAATGTGTTGCTTTTGGTTGTCTGTCCTGCCCTGCTGCACAGTACACGATCCACTGCACGTGGCCTTTTTCTACATCACAATTGTCATTCAGACCTTGAATTTCCTCTGTATTTGCTCCCAGAGACACGCGTAACCTGGGTGCAAACCAATCACGTGCCTTGCAAGATCGCAGAATTTTGGGCACACATAACTACAATACGCCCAAATTTCCTCACTCTTTTATAGCCGTCTATTGATCCCTCGGCCCGATCGCATCTCCGACCATAAAACTGGCCCCGCCCCCAAGTTACAGAGCTTCCTCTACGAGTTTCCTGCAATTGCACTTACTCAGAGGCTCTCTTCAAATTACAACCAGATTTTCAGGCGCAGCAGGAAACAAAGTCGTTTTTCTGGTGTTTTATTGCAATTTTTGAGCAATTTTTAAATTTATCCTCACTGAGACGTGCTCTGTATTTGCTGTTTCTTTTAATGCATTTTTATGGCATAAGTCATATTAAAAATTGAAAATCTTCCCCGATTGTAGGTTCTTAAACGTGCTGTGCCAAATGTGCATGAATGATGGTTAAATAAGTTGCAACTGTAATTTTCATACTTAAAGAAGGAATATATGGTGTTCCGATTGTTTACGTTGATTTACGGCCATTTTTACGTTTTGGCGTATTCTACTTAGTTTGCCACCGAATTCTGGTGTATCTTGAGATTGGGAGAATGGGCGCAGGAATGGGTGCTTTGTCAGATCTAACCTCCGGGATGCGTCCATGCAGGAAATTCAAGGCCAGAGAGTGAAAGAGCTTTAGTGCATGTTATTTTGATTAGGTCATTAAATCCCTGTGTTTTGTTTGGAACACAGCACTTATACAGGCCCACTGTATTCACTGAGGAGTAATAACTTTGTAATCTTTCTAAATGCCTATGGTAACAAAGTTATGTTTTTGTGCTAGTATTAGCGGACAAAAGGATATTTATTTTTTGGCAACTGAAATTATATTTTGTTTGATATACTGTACCTTGTCCTGTGAAGACATTTATGGCTCAATTTTCTCTGTTTGTGACAGCATTATGTGCACTTAACTAAAGTATAAACAGGGGTTTAGTAGTAGCAACAGCCTGTGGGGATGAGCGCAAAACCAAATTGATCAGAATTGAGCTACTTCACGTCAAGTCTGAGAACAACCCAATTCAGAGAACTTCTAGTTTGGATCACTTCAAACGGTAAAAAAATTCATAAATGGGGACTTTATCTCCTTCCGCCCAGCAGAAACTGGGAAGTATGGAAGTTAAAATCAGAGCAGTAGACTTTCCACTAGTTTTCCACCTCACCACCTATTGGTTTAATAGGTGGCTGAGATGCCTGCCTGAATCAGGCGAGATCCTCATAAATACATTTAAATTGGGGTCCTATTCCTCAGATAAAACCTCAATGGCATTTTTGCAGCCTACTGGGCGGGCATCCGCTGTGGACACTCCACTCTGTAGAACCTGTTAGCCAAGGAGCAAAGGCCCTCAAAGGTAGGTTAAAAAGATAGATTTTGTGAGGCCAGAAGAAGAAGGAGTGCTATTTAAATGATGAAAGGTCTTCGACCTGAAACGTTAACTCTGTTTCTCTCTCCACGGATGCTGCCTCGCCTGCTGAGCTTTTCCCAGCTTTTTCTGTTGTTATTTCGGATTTCCAGCATCTGCAGTATTTTGCTATCCTATTTAAATGAGGCCTGGTCTGCAAAATGATCTGGACCTTCCGCGGTACCTGCGTTCCACCAGCCATCCAGATGATAAAATACCCTCCTACAGCGTGATAAAACATCCTTCTCTGAATATGTGCTCGCATTTGCCAATTGTCCCTGTGTGTATGTCTGTGCTGAGTTTTCATGGCTTGTGGCAGGAGACCAACTCTTGACTACGGCTTGACAACAATAAATATAGGAGCTTTGGATGAAAAGAAAATGCTTCTGTTTATTCCTCCCAGTATAGTCAAGAGGAAAGGGGGAATCCAATCCCCGAAAGTCTGTTGAAAGGTGAACATACAATCCTTAACAGTCTCGTGGCATAGTATAGATGTTTATTCATGAGTAGTATAATAGGAGGGTATGCTGGTTCACACACTGGAATCAGACTTAAAGCTTCAAATACCCAAATTTCATGGGTGTCGAATCCCAAATCTTCCAAAAGCCTGAATCTTTATTCCTAGCGTGAACCTTCAAATGTTGATATCCCTAGTAGCAGCTGAAAGAATCTAGCGTCAAGATATGTTGGCCTGGAAATTTGTTTGCACAAAACACATATCAATTTCTATGCTATTAATAAGAAATAAGGAAGGACCCCGTAACTTGTCGACTCATCAGTCATGTATTTGAGTGATGACGGTGATGGTGCATCAATAAAGAATTGTCTAGTATCAATTATTGGCATCTTCTCACAAAAGAGTCATGGGGAAGATTTCCTCTGTGTGCTTTCTGCAGCAAAATTATAAATACTTTTATAAAGAACACTTTTAAGCAAAAATAGAAAACAGAAGAAATATATATCTGTGGTCTCAGCATTTTGACATGAAAGTTGTAACATACTTATTTGTCACTTCGGATTATCTATTATATATTAAAAATGCTTAGCTGGTCACCACATTTGATTTCAATATGCATTGAGAATTCTGACATCAGGTTCAGTTTGTGGAAAAAGAAATTGTAAAAATGTTAACATGTACTTACAGTATCAGATAAGTGATGGTAAAGGTCTTGAGGTCACCTCGTGTAGGGAGCGGGCTTTGTAGTGGCCTATTCTCCCTCTTTCCTCCCTCCCTCTCCTCCCTCCTTCCTTCTGGCCCCCACTTACCTAGTACAAATAGGTATATTACAATGAGGCAGAAATGATGGAATGATAGATTATACACATTTTCTGTCATTGCTGCCATAGTAACATTGGATGCAAGTAACACCAGCATCATGCTGCCATCCAGTGCTGCTAAGGCAGGAGGAATGAGTCTTAAAGCTTAATAAACATAAGAACATAAGAATTAGGAGCAGGAGTAGGCCATATGGCCCTTCACGCCTGCTCCACCATTCAATAAGATCATGGCTGATCTTCGACTTCGACTCCACTTTCCCGCCTCATCCCCATATCCCTTGATTCCCCTAGAGTCCAATCTACACCCTGCCAGTGAGTGTTCTATGTGCTCTTGAACATGAAAAGCTTCCACCATTATTTATGAAAGGGAACAGGTGGGTGAGTCTCTTGGCAGCTGCAACATCCGCCACCACCCCGCCCCCAACTCCCACCAAGGTGGGCTCTCAGGGCAGGCAAAAACACTGCCTGAAAAATATCCTAATTAGACTGACCCTGGGTATCTGCCAGAGTGAGTTCCAGGTTTGGCAAGTCAGCAGAACTCCTGGCCACCATACCTCTGGCAGCCTTGCCACTGGAGCGGAAGCTCCCAGCCAGCCAGTGTCTTATTGTTCAGCTACAGTGTAGGTATGTGTTCCCTTAGGGCTGAAAATCTAATTGGCATTCAGTAAACATCGAATTGAGTTCATTCAAAAGGGTAATTGCTATTCAGACTGGAGATCAAAACCCTGGCTTTGATTGTGGGAAGGTGCAGACACTCTGGCTCCAGTATGTTGTGACTCCGGCTGAATTTCTCTGTAGATTCCAAATAACTGCCTTTGTTTATTTATGTCTTGTTCAAGGGAGACACAGAAATTTGCATTCGTCTGTGACACTTGAAGTGTGACGGACATCTGGAGCGCGATGGGCTGGAAGTGGGTGAATACGCAGAGCTTTTACAACAGTATAGATGGCAACAGTTAACAAGGCCAACTGTAGTCAGTCTCAATTCTGTAAGATTAACCACAGCTTCTCTGTACAGGCAGACTTTTCTTCATGCAGCAACTAACCCAGTCATAATTGCAATGTCACAGAAAACATTTACGAAGTATCTTTTACTGCAATGTGTTCCTAGTCAATGTTCAAATGATGATTCCCTTACCATCAAAAAATTTAATGCCCCATAAAAAGTTGAACGTGTCATGGTGTAATCTCATACTGTATTTAGCTTGGAAAGAAACCTCAGCATGAATCATACAAAACTGCTAACTAATTCTTTTGCAACTCAATAAAAACCTTCCTGCACCATCCCTAGGGCATGCAAAGGAAGGTTTAACGTCTGGAATTTGTCTTTCATATGTTATTATTAAAAGAGTCAGACAGTTCCCTCTGACATAGCAAATCAGGAAATTCAAAAATTCTTACTTTTGACAAAGCGAATGTGAAGAAATGCGTGTCTTTGAATTCAATAAAAGCTGATGAAGCACTTTTCCTGTTATGCACCAGAAACACAGTTCCACATGGCTCTTAAAGTCATAAAAAAAAGTGCAGGAAGCAGTAGAGGAAGGACTGCTCTTTGATGATTTATGACACAATATTACAATGAGATGAAGGTTCAAATATAGTACACAAAGGCAGAATGGCAGTCAAATGGTGTAAATGCACAGAATAACATTCGATTCCAACTTTCATAAATGCTGCAGTTTATTGCAGTCATATATTATTGCCACACTTTATACAGCTAATGCTTCGTGCAAATCAATTGCTTTTTCAAAAGAGAAGTATTTGGGATGGGGCTCTTCATCGCTTCAGCTATGTTCTGGTGAATGTCCCCATCCCCTGAAATGTCAACCAGTCTTTTTCTTTCAGATGTTGAACAACCTGCTGTGCATTTCCAGAGCTTACTGTTTTTTTCTTTTTAGTAGACTGTTAGAAAGGAAGATCTTCTTCTTCTTCTTCTTAGGCAGTCCCTCGGAACCGAGGATGACTTGCTTCCACACTAGAAATTAGTTCTCAGATGACTGATGAGTCAAATGCAGGACCTACAGTCTCTGTCACAGGTGGGGCAGGCGGTTGTTGAAGGGGTGGGTGAGTGGGGTGCTTGGGTTGACGTGTGCTCCTTCCGCTGCCTGCGCTTGGTTTCCGCTTGCTCCCAGCGAAGAGACTCGAGGTGTTCGGCGTCTTCCCGGATGCTTCTCCTCCACTTTGTGCAGTCTTGGGCCAGGGATTCCCAGGTGTCGGAGGGGATGTTGCACTTTTTCAAGGAGGCTTTGAGGGTGTCCTTGAAGCGCTTCCTCTGCCCACCTGGGGCTCTCTTACCGTGTCGGGGCTCCGAGTAGAGCGCTTGCTTTGGGAGTATCGTATCGGGCATGCGGATGATGTGGCCCATCCATCGGAGCTGATCGAGCTTATCTTAAGATATTTTGAAATCAAGCACTATTTGAAAAAATATGTTAGGGAATGAAACATAGCCATGCTCTCTGAATGAGATTACCAATTTAGGAGCAGTTTGTGCTGTGAACATTAGGAACTGGATTGAGATTTCACAAATTAATTTTGCATATAATCGTTAAAGCCAGCACAAGAGGCATCTGTCCTATCAATCTAGCCTGGATTTGAACGAAAATTCCAGAAATAACGTCCAGTATCTAAATGACTGCTCCACCCAATCCCCCAATTACCACCTATAAAAAGAAAACAGAAAGACTTGCATTTATATAGCGCCTTTCACAACCACCGAACGTCTTAAAGCGCTTTACAGCCAATGAAGTACTTTTTTGGAGTGTAGTCACTGTTGTAATGTGGGAAACGCGGCAGACAATTTGCGGACAGCAAGCTCCCACAAACAGCAATGTGATAATGATCAGATAATCTGTTTTTGTTATGTTGATTGAGGGATAAATATTGGCCAGGACACCAGGGATAACTCCCCTGCTCTTCTTCGAAATAGTGCCATGGGATCTTTTATATCGACCTGAGGAAGCAGACGGGGCCTCGGTTAATGTCTCATCCGAAAGGCAGCACCTCTGACAGTGCAGCACTCCCTCTGCACTGCACTGGAGTGTCAGCCTAGCTTTATGTGCTCAAGTCCCTGGAGTGGGACTTGAACCCACGACCTTCTGACTCAGAGGCGAGTGTGCTACCCACTGAGCTGACACGCTGACATTTAACTTCAGCATTCGTTTTGGTTCTTTTAGTCTGTTTCTATTGGTATTTGAATGACATCATCAGGCAGTAGGCAATTACTAGGGGAGAGATTTTAACCCTACCCGCCCAGCGGAAACTGGCAGATGAGCAGTTAAATTAACCAAGGTTACTTACCCGCCCTGGAACCACCAGAAGCCAACCGATCAGAATTTTAACCTGCTCTACTGAGCAGATGCCAAGGACACCCGTCCAAAGCCAGCAGGGTCCTTTTTCACAGAAGCATCTCTGGTCCCAGTGGCGTCAGTAGGACCCGACTGCAACTTTAATTCGGCAGCCTAAGCGGGAAGCTGCAGTGAGTTTCCCACCAGGCCAACCAAGCGAGGAAGAAGATCGGGGCCAGAAGAGACGCAAAAAAGTAAGTTTTTAAATTTGTTTTCCTTGTTAGGCCAGGAGGAACAGGAGAGCGAGGGGAAGGCAGGGGGCAGGAGGAATAGTGGAGGGGAGGGGGGAAGGAAAAGGGGAGAAGAGGAGGAGGTAGAGAGAAGGAGAGGGGGAAAGGAGCAGGGGGGAAAAAAGGAGGTGGAAGTGGAGGAGCCTGTATGCAGAAGAGGGAGAGAAAAGCCAACTGCTGCAGCAGTGGTAATGGGAGCCTTCTGGCTGAAAGAAAAAATGACCTTCCTTTGTTTGGCCTCCAGATTTTTCTTCCTTCCCTTCTCAGTTTCTCCAATCTGAGGGGGCTGGACGCAAGCAGGAAGGCCCACTAATTTTGGGTACGCCTGTCTTTGGGCCTCTACCAAGCAGATACCTAGAGAAATGAGGCAGGAGGTGCGTCATTTGAATGCTTTTGCTTGTTCCAACATTCCCTGGGTGCAAAGATTGGCCCACAGCTACTCCTAGTCTTACCCTGGAATGAGCCAGATATATAAAATTTGAAAGCCGTGGTAACTTTGACAGCCACTGTTGACAGAGGGTACACCTTGTCTGTAGATCTTGCTGAAGGAGACAGCACAGCCTCCCTATTACGCCTCAGCCTCCTCTGGCATATATCTTCTACCGGCATTACCTGACTGTATGTCTTGTGTGCCACCTGACATCATGGGAAGCCCTTTCCCAATCATGCTGATCTTGTGATAAATTGGGGGGTAATTCTCAGCTTCACAGCCCGGCAGTAATCTGGCAGAGCGGATCGCCCGCCCATTGTAGAATCCGCGCAATTTTTAGTCCATTGATTACAATGGGTTGACTATTGGATGGGTTCTATAACGAGGAAGCTTTGCCACACCGCTGCCCAGGCAGGGAAGTTGAATATGAACCCCACTGAATCTAATTCCTGCAGCATCCAAAAAGTGTAAGTTTCAGCTCAATTACTTAGCAGCTCATATATCCATAAATAGTCAGGGAAGCAGACTGAGCCCCTATAGCAATGCTGTTTCATAGGACGATTAGCAACATATCACGTTCACCTTGAAATAAGTGCTTGCCATTTAAGAACCTATTATGCTGGCAATAATAAGCTCAACTACCTTAATGCACGGCTTCAGCAATAGTGCACAGAAGCCACTTCCTCCAAACAGCAATTGGCAGCATGCAATAAGCAGGCGGGAGTGTACGTTACAATGCAATCCTGAAATTACAGCTCTGTAACCTTCCAATAACACATGAGTTACAGCCAGCACGGACAGTTGTTTCCAGGCTGAAATCTACCAATGATAATTCGCTCACTCGCGTTGTCGACTATAGAGAATTGTCCCAGCTAGTTCTTTTTATCATGTCATTAGCAACCACCCACCCCCCAACTTGAACAAGAATAATTTTTAAAACTAACAAGAGACAGAAAAGGATTAATTATCATTTTTGGTAAATCACTAAATAATTTGAAGGGTGAGATGCTTTCATAATGAGCAAGCTGTATTTTCAGCAAAAAATCAGTTACAAAATTAGCCTCAATAAGCTCATCCTTTTTTGACAGATTTCATACCCCAATCACAATAGGTGCCAAACCAGTCTTTCTCCAAAAAGGTACTTAGTTACAGCTTGAACATATTTATATTATTTGCTTCAATTGCTTTCCCTAGTAATTTATTCTACCAGAACGGTGCAAGAGATGTGCCAAAGGAAATCAGGCAGGATGTGTCTTTTTACATCCCGGTTCTGCCTGATTGCCTTTCTTACTTCTAACTTTCTCATTTTTAAACTTCTGACCCCTGGTATTTGAATCCTCTGTCTTTCGGATGAGACGTTAAACCGAGGCCCCGTCTGCTCTCAGGTGGACGTAATAGATCCCATGGCACTATTTTGAAGAAGAGCAGGGGAGTTCTCCCCGGTGTCCTGGCCAATATTTATCCCTCAATCAACATAACAAAAACAGATTATCTGGTCATTATCACATTGCTGTTTGTGGGAGCTTGCTGTGCGCAAATTGGCTGCCGCATTTCCTACCTTACAACAGTGACTACACTTCAAAAGTACTTCATTGGCTGTAAAGCGCTTTGGGACATCCTGAGGTCATGAAAGACGCTATATAAATGCAAGTCTTTCTTTCTTTTCCTTCACCAAAGTGAACAATTTACCTCGATCTATTTGTCAGTCATTCTCTGCAAGCACAGGTTCGACTGTTACTTTTAGTTTGGGCAGGATACCTACTCCCAAGCTTCAGCCAGAGCTCGGCAATTGTTCTCCAGCTGGTGTGTGAGGGCAGTATATCATTGACTCACTTCCAAGGTTCATGTTTTCATGTAGGGAAGTGGGCATGTGGGACACTTACAAGGCTGAGATTGGGGGTTTGGTGTGTGGAGAATCATAACCATGAACCCTTATCCTAACACTATGTAGAGCAGCACATTGATACACTGGTGTGGTACATACTGATCCACTCCAAAGTTTGCTTTTCACTTTTCAAACACTAATGTTTTTCACAGTGCATTCTATTTATTTTTTTTAAGAGCAGTATATCACATTTTGGAACAATTAGCAACAGTGAATAGATAATTTCCTAAAAAGGGCATTTTTGGCTAAGGGAAGTTTTTTGCTGCACTCTTCTAACAGGAATTGACTGCAGTTCCTTTAATAATAAAAACAGAAAATGCTGGAAATACTCAGCAAGTCAGACAGCATCTGTGGAGAAAGAAAAAAGAAAGTAAGACTTGCATTTATATAGCGCCTTTCACGACCACCGGACGTCTCAAAGCGCTTTACAGCCAATGAAGTACTTTTGAAGTGGAGTCACTGTTGTAATGTAGGAAACAGAGTTAACGGCCGCGATTTCGCCAGCAGAGGTGGGATCGCGGCGGGAGAGGTGGGTGGCGGGTCGCTGTCCCACTCCCGGCTCCAGCTCCCGGCTCCAGCCCGCTCTTTCCAAGTGATTTTATGTAGATTGGGCTTATTAAGCCCGCCCTGCACGTTTCCAGGCCAATTAAAAGGAAGCGGATCTGATGACATCATTTGATGACGCGTCATCAGCCAGTTTCCTTAAAGGGACCATGTCCACATTTTCATTTTGACAGTTGTTCTGTCAGTGTTCTACAGCATTGAGGTGCTGCAAACACTGACAAGCACAGCACAAAGGTGGACGGCTGCACCCAGGCTCTCCCATGACTCCCTCCATATGCTTATGGAGGGAGTCACAGCACGCAGGGAGGTTCCCTTCCCTTCCCATGGGCGGAAGAGACCTCCCCAGGACACCAACGCAGCCTGGTTGCACATTGCACAGGAGGGCAAAAGCAGAGATGTCGTCAGGAGGACCAGACTCCAGTGGTGCAAGCCTTTCAATGATCTGAGCAGATCATGAAACTTTACTGCCAAGCCACACTCAATCTCATCCTGCTGTGCCACTCATCACATCCCCATCACTCTGCCTTCCCTACCCTACTCCTGCGCATCCTTACTCACACCAACTTACCTTGCACCTCCACCCATCCCTCTCTATCTACATTATCACTTCCCCATCTCACTAGCAACCCCTCACACTCACCCTCATCCTACTGCAAACATACCAACTAACAACACACAAGGGTAGGCACTTGAGTGGTTTAGCCAATGTTCATGTGAAGCTTCTGTTAATGTGTTGTCAAACATTGAAATCTATATTTTCAACACTTTACCTTATTGGACAGATCTGTGCTCACCTTTAGAAGTGTCTTAGTGAGTTCCAGTGAATGTTGAGACATAACTTTCCCCCCCCCCCCCTTTGTGATGAGTGTGAAAGGAATGGCTTGGACATTGTAGGGATGCTTTATGGTGCTGGTGTGGGATGGTGTCAACCTGGCGCATCACGTGGCAGCCAGGGTGTACAGTGTCAAGTGAAGTAAATCTGGCCATGGTGATACCATCGCTGGCCTCCCGGGCAGCAATGTTGTCAGGTGCTGATGCCCTGTGTCCTGTGCAGCATCAGGTGATTGCAGAGAAGGTTGGTGTTGTTGTTGGTGATGTTGGTGTGCCTGGTGATGTTGGTGTTGGGGCTGATCGTGGAGAGATTCAGAGGACCAAGGTGAGATTTTTTCAAGGGCACCGATGTTGCTGGAATAGATGGCAGCTGAAGTTGAGATGACAGAAGTGATCTGTCAATGGTGAGCGAGCTTGCTCCAAGGAGGTGACAGTGGATAGAGAGTTTACTCCAAACACTTCCAAACTGCATACAGCTCAAAAGTGTCTTCCAAGTCCTGAAAGCTCAAGCTTCTGACATTGGAAAGTGACCAGCTGTGAAATGGTAACTCTCTTACCACATTTGCAGCTGTCACCTATTCACAGCAATGGGGAGACATAGAGAACCCGACCTATTTACCTGACATGATCCCCGAGTGACGGGAACCTCGTAAAAAAGTGGCAAAATAGAAATAGGCTGGCAAAATTGTAGTTAACAAGCATTCAACTATCTTAAATGCCTCCCCCACCACTTGGTGTCGGGTCTGTTCTGAATTCGCAGACCCAACACTTTGGAAACTTACATGGAGGCAGGTTCCCAACCCGCTGTCAATCATTTCGATTTTGACAGCAGACCCGCCTCCAAACCCGCACTCTGAGCGCCAGCAAAATTCAGCCCAACGTTTCAGGTCGATGACCTTTCGTCAGAATGCGAAAGGTCATCGACCTGAAACGTTAACTCTGTTTCTCTCTCCACAGATGCTGCCTGACCTGCTGTGCATTTCCAGCATTTTCTGTTTTTATTTCAGATTTCCAGCATCCGCAGTATTTTGCTTTTGTATTAGTGCAGTTCCTTTAGTTTGACACACAAAGTTAAAAGTGATAGAGTGGAATGAATTCGAAATTGAAACATGTTCTGCTACTATTGTCTTTCTCTTCCTACCACTCCATGCTTTCCCTCATTTCCTGTAGGCACTGTCTCAGGCTCAGGTATCAGCTGTCATCTGGCAACTCCCCGAATTGGCCACTTTTCATTCTGAGTCTCGATGTTGTGAGTGTCACAGGATATTCAACTGTGGGGACATTGCAGCTGAGTTCAATCCTATTCTTACCATCAGCTCCACAATACATGAAAGTAGTGCTCTGACGCATACTACTAAATTCTGGGAAAATCAAAGGGTCAATACTGGAAATCTGAGAGAACCAAAAGTCTCACAAGAAAACTGGAACAAAGGAACTCACACACAGACAAGCAACAAATGTTTAATTAACCTGAATGTCTGATAAACCTCATGAAATGGCAACCTAAGAGGCTAATTGATGGGTCAACTTGCTTGTGTCGGCAGAAGATGGAACAAGTGCAGAAGCTTTTAAGAAGACATTAAGGTCGGAATAATGTCCCTCTGGCTACAGCATAATTGCTGGGAAAGCTAGAGTTGTAGACCAAAGGTATTTGAAATTTGACCGTCATAGTGTCTGACACATTCCTGTCCAATTGATTGACACCTTGTAAAGATTCGTGGAACAGAGATAAACCTAAGGTTTGGTCCCAGAAAGGGGTTTATCTTGATAGAATTATGGTATAAAACCATGCGCTTCACCACCTTTTAAAGCTGAAAAGAAGAATCCAGAAAGAAAGAAGAAAATCAGGCAACGAAAGGTGAAGGAGAGAGGAAGAGCAGAGGGGAGAAAAGACTTCCTTTAAGGCAGAAAGGCCATATCAAAGAATTTCAAGGGAGTTCTCGAAACTTCTGATGGCCTGGAAATTGGATTGCACCACGCCTGTTCTTCAGGCATGAAAGGGGCGCCTAGGGGTCCAATATGGCAGGCAGCTGTTTACGTTCTCATTCTGCAGCAGAAGAGTGCCACCCGCTATATTGGATCAGGTGCCCCAGGACCCCGCTGGAAGTATTCAAAAACGAATTATAATAAAATAAGGGTCTTGCACTGGTTATAGGATCCTTTTGTGAAAATGATCTGCCCCAGTGCCTGACTTGCCACATGAAAAACGCACAAATCATGCTACTAACTGACAGGAAGGACCCTGCAGGAGCACTATTTAAAGGGCTCATCCCCACCATGCAGGTTAGTTGCTGGTTTGTGCTTTTAGACTGCTAGTCAACTACTGAAACTTTTTTGGGCTCTTTTCTCTGTTTTAACTGACTTGTGAGTTCTGGGAATAACTTTATGCTGCTGCTGGACTGCTTGTCTGCCTTGGAAATATTTTATTTCACTCATGGGTGGTCTGTTATGTCTGCCTTTGGGGCTGGAGGAGGAGGGGGTGCAGCAAAGAAGACAGGAGCGAGTAGGAGCAGCTGGGAGAAAAGGAAGGAGCAGGGCACGGCGCAGGAGTCCCTATCCACAGCAGGTCTTCAGACAACACTTTTCCTACTTCAACCTGACCGAGGAGCAATGTGTGAGGCGCCTTCGCTTCAACAAGGAGGCTATCACAGAGCTCTCTCATCGGCTGCAGCCACAACTAGAGCCTCAAACCAGGGCATGGACAGCACTGTCTGTGGCTGTCAAGGTTACTGTGGCTCTTAGTTTTTACTCCAGGAGGTCATTCCAGGCTGCTGAAGGTGACACTAGTGACATCTCGCAGTACATTGCTGCATCAGGGAGGTGATTGATGCTCTCTAGTCGAGAAGGAACACCTATATCTCCTTCCCGATGGCTCAAGCAAAGGAGAGCGCTCTAGGCTTTACATGCATTGCAGGTTTCTCTGGGGTCCAAGGAGTCACAGACTGCACTCACATTACCCTGCATGTTCCCTATCACCAGCCTGGCATCTTCTTCAATAGAAAGGGATGCCACTCTTTCAATGTCCAGCTTGTTTGCAACCACAGGCAGTGCATTATGTAAGTCTGTGCATAAAAGCAGGTTCAAATATGGATCATTGCTTTATCCTGAGACTACTATTAGATAGTTATATGGTTAAGGTTACAAAGGTCCATGTGTATAGCATTGGGACCGACATTAGGTGGCCACGATAGACAGGTGGTGCCTGAATCAAAGCTTGCGTTTGAATTCTTAGCCTGCAGTTGGGATTGATATTAGGTGGTCTCTCTATACCGGTGGTCTGTGTATAATATATCAACATCACTTATCGGAAACATGATCTCAAAGTTTATTTTTACTTATGAACATACAATGGGAAAAGCAAAGTCTTCAGAGATAAGCCAAGATTGGTTTTCACAATAGACTGTGAAAGAGCACAGACTTGATTGCCATATTACTGCTGATTATGTTTCAGATAATTAGAAATTGCAAAAATGTAATAACCTATTTGTTCCTGTATTTTTATCACTAATATTATTATTTTGTCTGCTGATGTAATGGTACTCACACCACATCTTTCTTTGTAAATACAGCTTTATTTCTGTAACTATGGTAAATCTGCTGCTAGGCATGGGTTTTTATTTTGTTAAAACCTTGCCACAGAATAAGTACAGAGTACAGAATTCTTTTTCACTGACCAGCAGCTCTAATGATAGATGACAGACATAGGGCTGAGTGCCAGGTCCGAGTATCTTTCAATCTCAGATACTCACTATTTGCTGGTGCTGCAGGTTACCCCCAGACCGGTTTCTAAACAGAGTGCTTGTTGCAATGAGAGACCCCTTTCTTGAGGATTGTAAAAATTAACAGGAACTTTTAAATGTGTCTGCTATCAGCACACATAATCAATCCCATCCACCTAATGTGGAGAAAAATGATAGAAAATTGATTAAAGTTATTAACTGATGAAAAAAACTAAAAATTCAGTAAAGTTTTCCAGATAATCTTGATAATTATAGAAATTAGTTTACTGTAACATTATCTACATTAAATTGTTCTCCCATTTTAATCTCTCGCTCTCCTAAAGATGGTGGGAGAGAAATTGAACCCGCAACCGTTCATTTTGAGCATGAAAAACTGGGAGCCAGGAGTTGAAAATCGTGGCGGCCCCTCAACCATCCATTGACACCCAAGACTCGCCTCAATGCCATATTCAGGTGTGCCTGTAAATGGATGAGTAGCGTGCCCGCCTCAAACAGGCTGCTTTTCTATACAAATCAGTGTCCTACGTCGATTGTAGGACCTCAATGCAAACTTCAGATCTAGGTGCTACCTGAAAGCCAGGGATGCTAATGTTGCTTAACTGTACTGTGACATCATGAGCCTCTTGGGACCAAGGAGACCCTCAACAAAACAACAACAACTTGGATTTATATAGTGCCTTTAATGTAGTAAAAAGTCCCAAGGCACTTCACAGGAGCGTTATCAAACAAAATTTGACACCGAGCCACTTAAGGAGTTATTGGGGCAGGTGACCAAAAGCTTGGTCAAAGAGGTAGGTTTCAAGGAGTGTCTTAAAGGAGGAAAGAGAGGTAGAGAGGCGGAGAGGTTTAGGGAGGGAATTCCAAAGTTTAAGGCCTCGTCAGCTGAAGGCACGGCCCCAATGGTGGAGCGATTAAAATTGGGGGTGCGCAAGAGACCAGAATTAGTGGCACGCAGATGGATGAACGGGGCTTGGTGCAAGTTAGGATACGGGCAGCAGAGTTTTGGATGACCTTAAGTTTATGGAGGGTGGAAGATGGGAGGCCGGCCAGGAGTGCATTGGAATAGTCAAGTCTAGAGGTAACAAGAGCATGTATGAGAGTTGCAGCAGCAGATGAGCTGAGGCAGGGGCGGAGTCGGGCGATGATACGGAGATGGAAATAAGCAGTCTTAGTGATGGCATGGATATGTGGTCGGAAGCTCATCTCAGGGTCAAATACGACACCAAGGTTGTAAACAGTCTGGTTCAGCCTCAGACAGATGCTAGGGAGAAGGATGGAGTCGGAGACAATGGCTTCGATCTTCCCAATATTTAGTTGGAGGAAATTTCTGCTCATCCAGTACTGGATGTCGGACTAGCAGTCTGACAATTTAGAGACAGTGGAGGGGTCGAGAGAAGTGGTGGTGAGGTAGAGCTGGGTGTTGTCAGCATACATGTGCAAACTGATGCTGTGTTTTTGGATGATGTCACCGAGGGGTGGCATGTAGATGAGAAATACAAGGAGGCCAAGGATAGATCCTTGGGGGACACCAGAGGTAACAGTACGGGAGCGGGAAGAGAAGCTATTGCAGGTGATTCTCTGGCTACGACAGGATAGATAAGAATGGAGTCAGGCGCGTTCAGTCCCACAGAGCTGGACGATGGTGGGGAGGCTTTGAAGGAGGATGGTGTCAAAGGCTGCAGACAGGTCGAGAAGTATGAGGAGAGAAAGTTTACCACAGTCACATAGGATGTCATTTGTGACTTTGATAAGAGCCGTTTTGGTACTGTGGCAGGGACGGAAACCTGAAGGGATTCAAACATGGAGTTCCGGGAAAGATGGCCAGGGGTTTGGGAGGCAACAGCACATTCAAGGACTTTGGAGAGGAAAGGGAGGTTGGAGATGGGGCTGTAGTTCGCAAAGGCAGAGGGGTCAAGGGTTATTTTTTTGAAAAGAGGGGGTGATGATGGCAGATTTGAAGGGGAGAGGGACAGTACCTCAGGAGAGAGAACCATTAACAATATTAGCTGACATAGGGGCCAGGAAGGGAAGTAGGGTGGTCAGCAGTTTAGTGGGAATAGGGTCGAGGGAGCAGGAGGTGGGTATCATGGACAAGATGAGCAAGGAGAGGGGATAACGGAAGATAGGAGAGAAACTAGAGAAAGATGCGAGTTCAGGGCTAGGGCGGGGGGGGGAAGGGGGGATCTTAGAGGAAGTTTGGCCCGGTGGGTTAGGAGAAGGGAGGGAAGTGGCAGAGGCAGTTGAACGGATGGTCTCAAACTTAATAACAAAGAAGTCCATGAGCTCCTCACACTTGTTGTTGGAGGTGAGGTTGGAAGAGGCAGGGGAGAGGGGATTAAGAAGACGGTTTGCAGTAGAGAAGAGAAGCCGGGGATTATCTTTGCATTCCAGGATGATCCTGGAATAGTGAGCAGTTTTGGCAGAAGAGAATAGGACCCGATAGTGCTTTATGTGGTCCAGCCAGATCTGGCGATGAATGGCTAAAACAGTTGTCCACCATATCCGTTCAAGTCTGCGTTCCTTGGACTTAAGGGAGTAGAGATGAGGGCCCTACCAGGGGGAGCGACCAGGGTGAGAGAGAGCTATGGTTTTAATGGGGACTAGGGCATCAAAGGTGGAGGTGACTGTTCTGAATCTCAGGCAAGACTCTTCAGCAAGCTGCAGTACTATTGTAGGTACATAGGCAGCCTGGTCCTGTATCTTGCCACTTGCATTTGAGAGGGCTGACTGGAAAGTTCACATGAGCTGTTATCAGGAGAGGACAGGGTATCATGAAGGTGGACTCTAGCCACATCACTTGTGCTGGGTCCTGGATCTGAGTCCCCACTGATCAGTGGGAGGTCAGACCTGATGGTATCAGTCAGATCCTCCAGACCCTGAGAAATGTTGCCCATGGGCTCTCAGAAGCAAGTTGCCATTATTTTCCCTGAATGTATCCCAAGGTCTGAAGGTTAGTGATGAAAGCACCAATATTAGATGCACTGACTGGTCTGCAGGCCTCTCGGTCAAGTGGGACAGATGCAGATGTTCATGGTGTCACCACTTACTCTAGGCAGCACTTTATTGCATTGAGTTCTTGGATATTGGCACTGAAGATTGCATTAAACTCGGCTGTGACCCCTGTCATCTGTGCCATATCCTCCAAGATAGTCTTCAGTACCTCCACATAAGAATGCTGCTCATCCAGCATCCTTCCTTTTTGGGCAGGACTCCTGAGATCTGAGTCCACAGGCTAACTTCTGCAGAGCCTCTACTCCCCATTGTCTGATCCCATTTCACCTCTGACTCCTCCAGCAACCTCATTTATTGAGTCACGCCCAATCAAAAATCCTCAGCAGAAATATCCAGAGTCTTTGCCCAGGTGGATTTCTCCGGGGTGGTGATGAGAGAGAAAGGTGAATGATTGTCTGGGTGAATATGCGGTTAGTGGAGAGGAGGTGGCCTTGTTCTTCCTCTTCTGCCTCAGTTGGGTTGGATTAGCTAGACTAAAAGAAAATGAAGAGATGTTATAATATTAGACAGCTACCATGACAGTTCCTCTGTAGTTTTTAAATGTAGATGATCCTAAGAACATAAGAACATAAGAAATAGGAGCAGGAGCAGGCCATTTGGCCCCTCGAGCCTGCTCCACCATTCAATAAGATCATGGCTGATCTTCTACCTCGTCTCCACTTTCCTGCACTATCCCCATATCCCTTGATTCTCGTAATATTCAAAAATCTATCGATCTCTGTCTTGAATATACTCAACGACTGAGCCTCCACAGCCCTCTGGGGTAGAGAATTCCAAAGATTCACCTCCCTCTGAGTGAAGAAATTTTTCCTCATCTCAGTCCTAAATGGCTGACCCCTTATTCTGAGACTGTGACCCCTGGTTCTCGACTCCCCAGCCAGGGGAAACATCCTCCCTGCATCTACCCTGTCAAGCCCTGTAAGAATTTTATATGTTTCAATGAGATCACCTCTCATTCTTCTAAACTCTAGAGAATATAGACCTAGTCTACTCAATCGCTCCTCATAGGACAATTCCCCCATCTCAGGAACCAGTCTGGTGAACCTTCGTTGCACTTCCTCTATGGCAAGTATATCCTTCCTTAGGTAAGGAGACCAAAACTGTACACAATACTCCAGGTGTGGTCTCACCAGGGCCCTATATAATTGCAGTAAGACGTCTTTACTCTTATACTCAAATCCTCTTGTAATAAAGGCCAACATACCATTTGCTTTCCTAATTGCTTGCTGTACCTGCTTGTTAACTTTCAGTGATTCTTGTATAAGGACACCCAGGTCCCTCTGAACACCAACATTTCCCAATCTCTCACCATTTAAAAAATACTCTGCTTTTCTATTTTTCCTACCAAAGTGAATAACTTCACATTTTTCCACATTATATTCCATTTGCCATGTTCTTGCCCACTCACTTAGCCTGTCTATATCCCCTTGAAGCCTCCTTGCATCATCCTCACAACTTACATTCCCACCCAGCTTTGTATCATCAGCAAACTTGGATATATTACATTTGGTTCCCTCATCAAAATCATTGATGTAGATTATGAATAGCTGAGGCCCAAGCACTGATCCTTGCGGTACCCCACTAGTTACAGCCTGCCAACCCGAAAATGACCCGTTTATTCCTACTCTCTGTTTTCTGTCCGTTAACCAATCCTCAATCTATGCTAGTATATTACCCTAATCCCATGAGCTCTAATTTTGTTTAATAACCTCTTTTTTGGCACCTTATCTAATGCCATCTGAAAATCCAAATACACCACATCCACTGATTCCCCCTTATCTATTCTGCCAGTTACAACCTCAAAAGACTCTAACAGATTTGTCAAACACAATTTCCCTTTCATAAATCCGTGTTGACTCTGCCCAATCCTATTATTATTTTCTAAGTGCCCTGTTACCACGTCCTTAATAATAGATTCTAGCATTTTCCCTACTACTGATGTCAGGCTAACTGATCTGTAGTTCCCCGTTTTCTCTCTCCCTCCATACTTAAATAGTGGGGGGTTACATTTGCTACCTTCCAATCCGCGGGAACCATTCCAGAATCTATGGAATTTTGGAAAATGACAACCAATGCATCCACAATCTCTATAGCCCCCTCTTTCAAAACCCTAGGATGTAGGCCATCAGGTCATGGGGATTTATCGGCTTTCAGTCCTATTAATTTCACCAGTATGACTTATTTACTAATACTCATTTCTTTCAGTTCATCATTCTTGCAAGAGCCTTGGTTTTCCACTATTTCCAGGAAGTTTTTGCGTCGTCTTCCATGAAGACAGACACAAAGTATTTGTTTAATTTCTCTGTCATTTCCTTATTCCCCATTATAATTTCTCCTGTCTCAGCCTGTAAGGGACCCACATTTACTTTTGCTAATCTTTTCCTTTTTACATACCTATAGAAGCTATTACAATCTTTTTTTATGTCTCTCGTTAGTTTACTCTCATATTCTATTTTCACTTTCTTTATCAATTTCTTGGTCCTCCTTTGCTGAATTCTAAAATCCTCCCAATCCTCAGGCTTACTACTCTTTTTGGCAACATTATAAGCCTGTTCCTTTGATCTAATACTATCTTTAACTTCTCTTGCATTTAACTTCTCTTGTTAGCCACAGTTGGACCACTTTTCCTGTGGGGTTTTTGTGTCTTAAAGGAATGAATATTTGTTATAAATGATGTATTAATTCTTTAAATGCTAGCCATTGCTTGTCTATCATCATACTTTTTTATGTAGTTTCCCATTCTACCGTAGCCAACTCGCCCCTCATACCTATGCAGTTTGCTTTGTTTAGATTTAAGACCCCAGTTTCGGATTTAACTAAATCACTTTCAAACTCAATATAAAATTCTATCATATTATGGTCACTCTACCCTAAAGGCCCCTTTACTAAAAGGTTATTAATTAACCCTTTCTCATTGCACAATACTAGATCTAAAATAGCCTGTTCCCTAGTTGGTTCCTCAACATACTGATCTAGAAAACTATCTTGCATACATTCCATGAATTCGTCCTCCACACTATTACTGCAAATTTGGTTTGCCCAGTCTATATGTAGATTAAAGTCCCCTATGATTCCTGTATTACCCTCGTTATATGTGCCTCTAATTTCCTAATTTATACTCTGCCCTACATTACAACTACTGTTTGGGGGCCTATAAACAACTCTCACCAATGTTTTCTGCCTCTTGCTGTTTCTTTGCTCCACCCAAACTGATTCTACTTCTTGATTTTCAGAACTAAGATCCTTTCTCTCTACCATCTTATCCCAACCTTTATTTTCAGGGCTACCCCTCCTCCTTTTCCATTTTGCCTATTGACGTAAGAAAACTACTAGGCACTTGGTCTAAGCGTTAAACAAAGCTTTAATCAATTGTTTTACAACATGGAGGTCTAGTTGTGTCCTTTCCTAGTTGCTGTTAAGAATGTCCTGCGCAAGCTGGGCCACTGCCCGAGTAGTTATACTCTCCCTGGACAGCGCCACCCGCAGGCCACTCAGTATTATTTTATAAGTCTTTCTTTCATGAATGACAGATTCATGTCACCTATATCTTCTAAAAGTTAAGTATCCTGGAATATTTAGTTCCCAACCTTGGCCACTTTGCAACCATGTCTCTATAGTGGCTATTAGATCAAACCTATTTATTTATTTCTGCGCTATTAATTAATCTTATTTGTTGCGAATGCTTCGCGCATTCAGATATAGTGCCTTTAGCTTTGACTTATTTCTATTTTTCCCTGATGTCACCTTAGTCACTGATGCCTTATTACCTTTGTTACTCTCTCTGTCCCTTCCTGACCCACTCTGCTTATTTTTACCCAAAACTCTACTCTGCTCTAGAGCCTTGACATTTCTCTCGCTGCTTTGAAATTTACTCTTTCCTGAATCCTCCCACAAACCCCCTTCATTACTTTAAAGCCCTGTCTACTGCCCTAGTTATTTGGTTCGCCAGGACACTGGTCCCAGCCCAGTTTAAGTGGTGCCCGTCCCAACGGAACAGCTCCCTCTTTCCCCAGTACTGGTGCCAGTGCCCCATGAACTGAAACCCCTTCCTCCAACACCACACTTTGAGCCACGCATTTAAACCTCTAATCTGTTTGTCCCTATGCCAATTTGCGCATGGCTCAGGTAACAATCCAGAGATTATTACCTTTGAGGTTCTGCTTTTTAATTTGAATCCTAGCTCCTCAAACTCCCTCAGCAGAACCTCATTCCTAGTTCTACCTATGTTGTTGGTTCCTACGTGGACCACGACAACTGGATCCTCCCCTTCCACTCCAAGTTGTTCTCCAGCCGCAAGGAGATGTCTTTAACCCTTGCACCGGGCAGACAACACAAAAAAAGAAAAGAAAGACTTGCATTTATATAGCGCCTTTCACAACCACCGGATGTCTCAAAGCGCGGTTGCGGTTGCAGAGAACAGTATCTATCCCCCTGACTATACTGTCCTCTACCACAACTACATTCCCTTTCACTCCCCCCACTTGAATGGCCTCCTGCATCATGGTGCCATGGTCAGCTTGCTCATCCATCCTGTAGGCTTTCCCCTCATCCACACAGGCAGCAAGAACCTCATACCTGTTGGATAAGGGCAAAGGCTGAGGCTCCTCCAGCATTGCACCTGGGATCCCCGTACCTGCCTGAGTTGCAGTCACACCTTCCTGTCCCTGACCACTAACCAGACCTGTACCACCACCTAACCTAAGGGGTGTGACTGCCTCCTGGATCAAAGTGTCCAGGTAACTCAATCCATCCCTGGAGCCCTGCAATGTCTGCACCTCAGACTCCAGCTCAAAAACTCTGAGCTGAAATTCCTCAAGATGCAGGCACTTACTGCAAACGTGGTTGTCCGGGATCACGATGCTCTCCACAAACTCCCACATGCTGCAGTTGCGGCACACCACCTGCACTGCCATCCCTATATGACCTTGTTTTATTTAATTAAATTTGTATTTAGGTAACTTAGTTTATAGTTTAGTTTCTTGACTACTTACTTGATCTAGATTAAATTAAGGGTACTGAAATTAAATATCTACCGGTAACAAGTAGTGTAGGCAAAAAGCAATAACTCCTTCCCCATCTTCTCCAAATTCCCACTCATTCCAAATTCCCAAATAAAACATTCTGTTCAAGTCCACTCCGTTTAATCCCGCTCCATGCCAGTGTATTTACATTACTAATACTCAGGCAAGTTGTAGATGGTCTAGACAAACCTGCAGCGCCACTACTTCGCTGTCCCCAATAGATCGGCCATATGGCTCCCCAGGATGTCAAGTGCTTCCCTTTTATGTGGGGGGTCAGAGGTCTCATGTCAGGGTGACCACCAACTGTGGCCTGAGAATCACAAGCATTATAGACCACCTTCTCCTGTAAGAGAGAAGAGAAGAGACTAAGACATGATTATAGCAGTGAAGGCTGGGGAGAATCTCTTGGAATAACAGTCAACGCATAAGGCCGATAGCAACAAAGGATAGCTATTGTCAGTTAGACTTGTTTATTCATGGCACTCGGTTAGAAATGGAGAATTTGTAGGCAGCAGGTGAAGTACTCCGATATGGCAAGAGAGCCCCAGGTGGGCAGAGGAAATGCTTCAAGGACACCCTCAAAGCCTCCTTGAAAAAGTGCAACATCCCCACCGACACCTGGGAATCCCTGGCCCAAGACCGCACAAAGTGGAAGAGATGCATCCGGGAAGGCGGCGAACACCTCGAGTCACTTCGCCGGGAGCAAGCGGAAGCCAAGCGCAAGCAGCGCACGTCAACCCAAGCACCCCACCCACCCGCCCCTTCAACCACCGTCTACCCCACCTGTGACAGAGACTGTAGGTCTCGCATTGGACTCATCAGTCACCTGAGAACTCATTTTTAATGTGGAAGCAAGTCATCCTCGGTTCCGAGGGACTGCCTAAGAAGAAGAAGACTGATGGGAGCAGGGATCATGGGTTCAGAGTACAGTCCTAGAGCATGTGAGTGTTATAAGTGAAGAAGTGCCACATATATAAAAAGACTGTAAGGTAATGTCAAGGTAGAGCAGGTAGCTACCTTGGCTGTTCTAGTGAAATTGTCAAACGTCGTCCTGCACTACAAAGGAATCCTGGGGGTCGAGGAGGTGGTACTCATGGCCACAGCCATCTTCTTCCACAAAGTACACACCACGTGCTTAACGGGTCTTCCACATAGCCTGTCCCACCTGCTCTGAATTCTTGTTAAGAGGAGATCCCGGTCAGAGTCCCTGAATTTAAGGCTCTTCTCTTGGCTTTACCTGCCATCATTGAACTTCAGCTTTCTTCATTCCTCCAGTGCTGCTGCTCTGCTTCTCCACCTCTCCCATATTGATTTTCTGTGCCTCCCCTTCCATGTTCCAATCATATATGGGACATTGGGAATGGTTCTCTCATCTCCCCACATGTTTCCTGGCTCTCCAGCATAACTATGGCATTGCAAGCTGGATTTGTACAGCCTGCACGTCGCTCATTATTTAACTTACTTGACCCCATGATTTATGCCGCTATAATATGGTAGCCAGAAGTTCCACCTGGTCTCACTTCCAGCGGCGTCATTTCTAGCCCTGATTGACCTGTCTGTATTTTTCTCCACTAAATTAAGAGTTCTGTCAATTCTTCGGCGAGTGGCTCACATCCTGACTCCCCAAAGCCTCTCCACCACCTACAAGGCAGGAGTGTGATGGAATACTCTCCACTTGCCTGGATGAGTGCAGCTCCAACAGCACTCAAGAAGCTCGACGCTATCCAGGACAAAGCAGTCTGCTTGATTGGCAGCCCATCCACCACCTTAAACATCCACTCCCTCCACCATCGGCATACCATGGTTGCAGTGTGTCCTATATATAGGATGCACTGAAGCAACTTGCCAAGGCTTCTGTGACAGCACCTCCCAAGCCCACGACCTCCACCACCCAAGGCAGCAGGTGCATGGGAACACCACCACCTCCAAGTTCCCATGCAAGACAAACACCAATCCAACTTGGACATGTATCACTGTTCCTTCATGCTCATTGGGTCAAAATGCTGGAACTCCCTATCCAACAGTACTGTGGGAGTACCTTCACCACACGGACTGCAGTGACTCAAGAAGAAGGCTCACCACCACCTTCTCAAGGGCAACTAGGGATGGGCAATAATTGCCAGCGAGGCCCATGTCCCCAGAACGAATAAAAAAAATTGGTTTTGACAATTGGACTACAGAACCATTAGGGCGGGGAGGGAATTTTAACGCCCAAAAATGGGTGGGTTTGCATCGGGTGGGAAGTAAAGATGTAATAAATCTCAAGCCCGAACCCAACTTGCCTCGAACCGTCCCACTTCCAGTTTTAACGTAGGTGAGACGTGGTGTGGGGGGGACCAACCCGCTCCCAGGATACGGGTCACTCATTTAAATATTTTTAATGAGGCTGCGTGCCTAAGATTTTATCTGTTTTTCAAGCTTAACGCTGGCCGACCAGGTTTCCCAGACCAGGTTTCCCAGGCCTCGGGAAACCTGGCAGCTAAAGGGAGATGAGGACTGCTGCATGGAACAGGTAAGAGCTTTTCCAGAACTGCTTGTGGGCCAGGAGGAGCAGGACTGCTTCCCCCCGGCCCACCAAGTTAACCTGCTAACCTCCCCAGTGATCAGACCCTCGCCCCCTGCGATCACCGAAACCTCCTGCGATCACTGACCCCCTCCCACGATCACCAACCCCCTTGCGTTCACCAACTCCTCCGTGATCACCGACCTCCTCCTTCCTGCAATCAGCGACTCCCCACAATCACCAACTCTCGCCCGAACCCCCCCCATCTTCCCCTCTGATCTCTCCCTGACCGCCTTTCCATCTCACCTCTGACCCCCCATCTCACTGATCTCTCTTCGACTCCCTGTGATCACACCCTGACAGTCCAAACCTCGCCATCTCTACTTGCGAGCAGCAGGAAACCTAGCTGCTCCTGGGCTGCAGCATTCCCTGTCCATCAAGGAGCCAAGCTTGTTAATCAGGCTGGCTTTCGGGCGGGGAACCGGTTAAAAAAAACACGCACGCCACGGAGATAAAACTCCACAGCGTTCGGGGATACCGACCAGATCTCCTTCCCCCACACCCCACCGGCTTGCAAATCCCACCCCAGTAAATATCGGGGCCCAAAAATGGTAATCATGTCCTACCGTTAAATTCAACAGGACCTGAGGGAAACCCATTCTTCCGGGTTTCCCGACCGCAAAACTACCTCGCCGCTTCCTCCCCACCACCCTGTTAATATTGGGGCCATTGGTTCAGTCAGTGAAAACAAACCTACAATTTTTTATTTTTACATTCAGGAATTTTTTTTCTGTCACATTTAGTTTATAAATTGATTTTAGCCACTTTTATAAAAATTTTAATTCACTTGATTTGCCATAGAATTTCACGTGACACGGATGAAACATGGCACGAGTCAAAACGGGCATTCTCCAACAATCTTATCACAGCTGGCATAGAATGTTCAAGAGCTTATGATCAAAGTATTGACTAAAATGTTAAAGTTTCCAGAACTGATACTATGCAAGGCTTTTTGTTTTTTCAAAAGATTTCGCAGTGTTAGTTTAGCTTCACCAGAGGCTGTAGCCTCCTTGATGCCAAAATGGTATTCACTCATCTGAAAATTTATGGGAGGTTACACAGGCTGTGACTTTTGAATGAATTCCACCTTTGAGAATTTTTATCAAAGCACGTACACTGAAGACTGGGAAAACACTTGCTTGACAGCTAGGGATGACCTCACAAGGCAGCTAGACAAACAGGGTATCTAACATACCAGTTCAGAACACTATCGGGACCCTTCTAAAAATTACAGCATTAAGAAAACTAATTTCCTGGAGCAGCCAAACAGTATAATCCTGCTGAGACTCTACTTGCTATGTGAAATAGAGATTACAAATGTTGCTTGGAACACAGTTGTAATTGTACTAATTGATTGCCATACTCAATTTAATCAGTGTAGAATTGGTAAATTTGAATATGCCAGCATAAAATTGGCTGACGGTTGTCCTTTCAAACATGATTGAGGGTACCCTGACATAATTGAGGATACATACTTTCATGAGACAGTCTGACAAGTTGGAGTTAACAGTCCGTTGAATTAACAGCAGGTGCCATCTTAAGATACAGCAACTCCAGAATTTCCTTCTGAAACCTAAAAGAAAGAAAATCAATATTTCTCAGTGAGTTATTTCTCTTTAGGGGAGTAAGAGCAAAAATAAAAACATGGTTCAACTTCCATTGCACTGGAGAATTCAAGATATGCCCCAGAATGGAACGCCTAGGCCTTCAATCTAGTGATCCGTTCTAATTTTTCCGGCACAATTATTACACATGCACGCTTTAGCTGATTAGTCGGTAGGTTAAAATCTGAGTTAAAATCTCCCGAGCCTCACGCTGTGGGGGTCCAGATGGTTTGCCGCCTACATTGGCCCCCACACACCGCATTCTCGCCTCAGGTTAAAATCGGGGCTGCAGAGTCAGTTCATTCTAGTGCGGCAACATATTTTGAGAGATAAAAAAAGGGAAAGTATGAATTCTGGAAATTTGCAATAAAAACAGAAAATTCTAGAACTGCACAGGACATCAGTATCTTCAAGTAGGACCTTCCATCAGCATGACTCTTTGTCTTGAGTTCGGAGGAAGGGTCTCGGGTGGAGGATAGAGACGGTTAATCTACTTTTCTTCTTCAGATCCTGACTGACGCTGCACATTTTCAAAACTTTCTCTTTTTAAAGCATATATTTTGTGAAGTACTTTTAGCCACAAGAGTCTTGTTGTGCAGTTTATCACAAGAACATCCAAGAAATATGACTGGAGATGTGATTATATCATCATGCACTGATGGAATTTGACAGTAAAATTTGTAAACTTGCAAGATCGTTTCACGCAAAGTAAAAATCTCCCTCAATTGATTTGGTGGGGCTGGGGCCTTGCAAGAAAAGCATGTGGGCAGCTTGAATACATTTGAAGCATGAAAGAAGTAAGATGAAAAATAAAAGGAGATAGTAAAATGGCAGCAACTAAAGTTAAAGAGGTTACTGTCAATGGACCCTATACAGCATAAGAAACAGAAGGTACCTCACAGACGACAGTGAGTTATGAATTACGATAATCCTTTTATCCAGAACCCAAAAGTTCTTACAAGATTTAAAGAATGCCTGGAATCCACTGTCACAAGAAAGATATTCTGTTTATTATTTGAGAATAAATGTCTTTAAATGAATTCTTTAACTCAGCATACTGCAGCCAATTTTTAAATTCTCGGCTCGTGATTAATTTTACATGTTTGAAATAGATGTGTCAGGCCTGTGGGAAGTGGAATTACCAGTAACACACACGGGAGGCTCGCGTTGCAGGACACCAGCAATGTTGAAAAATGGAAACAAAAATGAAGACTTGCATTTATGTAGCTCATTATTACAACTCTCAAAAACATCCTAAAATGCTCCACATGCACTGAATTACTATGAAGCACAGCAACCGCTGTTATGTAAGCAAACCCATCATTCATACACAAGAGCCCACGAAAAGCAATCAGTTAATAATCTTTTTGATGGTTGAGGGAGAAATGATGGCCAGGACAGTGGGGGAACTATAGGGCCTATTAAGCCGTCCCTGTGCGTTACCCGGCCCAATTAAATGGTGCGGGTCTGGTGACGTCATCAATGACGCATTTTCAGCTGGGATATTTAAAGGGGCCATGGCCACATTGGATTTGAATGTCAATCTAACATAGTGCTGTCAGTGCACTACAGCATTGGAGTGCTACAAACATTGACAATGACTGCACAGAGGCAGAGGGCTGCACCCAGGTTCTCCGATGACTCCCTCCATATGCTTCTGGAGGGAGTCAGAGCACGCAGGGAGGTCCTCTTCCCTTCCAATGTGTGCAAGAGACTTCCCCAGGATACCAAAACAGCCTGGTTGCAGATTGCAGAGGAGGTCACCAGCAGGGATGTGGTCAGGAGGACCTGGGTGCAGTGCCGCAAACATTTCAATTATCTCATTAGATCAGGAAATGTGGGTACAAAGCCACACTCACCTTCAACCTGCTGTGCCTCTCATCACATCCCCATCACTCTGCCTTCCCAACCCTACCCCTGCACATGCTTACTTGCACCAATATTCCTTGCACGTCCACCCATCCCTCTAGAGTTGGCTAAGGTAGATTGGGTAATTACATTAAAAGGTATGATGGTAGACAAGCAATGGTTAGCATTTAAAGAATTAATACATAATTTACAACAAATATACAATCCTTTAAGGCACAAAATCCCCACAGGAAAAGTGGTCCAACCGTGGCTAACAAGAGAAGTTAAAGATAGTATTAGATCAAAGGAAGAGGCTTATAATGTTGCCAAAAAGAGTAGTAAGCCTAAGGATTGGGAGGATTTTAGAATTCAGCAAAGGAGGACCAAGAAATTGATAAAGAAAGGGAAAATAGAATGAGAGTAAACTAGCGAAAGACATAAAAATAGATTGTAAAATCTTCTATAGGTATGTAAAAAGGAAAAGATTAGCGAAAGTAAATGTGGGTCCCTTACAGGCTGAGACGGGAGAAATTATAATGGGGAATAAGGAATTAAACAAATACTTTGGGCTGGATTTTACCTGCCGAGACGAGTTGGGGGCGGGACTGCTGCCTTCCGGGTTCCAGTCCCACCCCCAGCAACATCCAACGCACAGACACTATTTTCCCCTGATTGGCCTTGTTAAGCCGGTTTTCTTAAAGGAACATGTACCATTTATTTTTGACAAATGATTTGTCAGTGTTTGACAGCATTGAGGTGCTGTCAAACACTGACAATCACTGTACAAAGGTGAGCCTTGCATCCAGGCTCTCCACTGACTCTCTCCTTAGGATAAAACAGATGGCAGATGCAGGTGAGGTTACAGAAGCGATCTGTCACTTCTCCCAAGGAGGTGAGGCTACACAAACACTTCAAAGCTTGTCACCTACAGAAAAATCTAAAAACATTAAAAATGACTTTCCCAACATCTCCTTACCAGTGTGTCATTAGATCCTTCACACCACTTCTGCAGCTGTCATCTATGCACAAACATTACAACAGACCCACAGCACGCCTCACTTACCCTGGCGGGGTTCTCCAACATCGGGAAGCCCGCAGCAGAAGTCTCAAAATGGGAAAAAGCCTCTTAACAGGCAGTTAAGTGGCTATAATCCTCTTCCTGCTGCTAGGAGTCGGGTCCCTGCGCAAATCGGGGACCCGACTCCTGGGAAGATTGTTTGGAGGTGGGTTGGGAGCGGGTTCGGGGCCCACTCCCATACTTTTTGATTTTGCCAGCAGTCCCGCCTCTAAACCCGCCTCCTCAGGGCTGGTAAAATCCAGCTCTTTGTGTCTGTCTTCATGGAAGAAGACGCAAAAAACTTCCCAGAAATAGTGGAGAACCAAGGGTCTAGCGAGAATGAAGACCTCAAAGAAATTAGTATTCGTAAAAAAATAGTACTGGAGAAATTAATGGGACTGAAAGCTGATAAATCCCCTGGACCTAATGGCCTACATCCTAGGGTTTTAAAAGAGGTGACTATAGAGATAGTGGATGCATTGGTTGTCATCTTTCAAAATTCCATAGATTCTAGAACGGTTCCTGCGGATTGGAAGGTAGAAAATGTAACCCGACTATTTAAGAAAGGAGGGAGAGAGAAAATGGGGAACTACAGACCAGTTAGCCTGACATCAGTAGTAGGAAAAATGCTAGAATTTATTATTAAGGACGTCGTAACAGGGCACTTAGAAAATAATAGTAGGATTGGGCAGAGTCAACACGGATTTATGAAAGGGAAATCGTGTTTGACAAATCTGTTAGAGCTTTAGAGTTTTTTGAGGTTGTAACTAGCAGAATAGATAAGGGGGATCCAGTGGATGTGGTGTATTTGGATTTTCAGAAGGCATTCGATAAGGTGCCACACAAGAGGTTATTAAACAAAATTAGGGCTCATGGGATTGGGGGTAACTAGTTGGATACCGCAAGTATCAGTGCTTGGGCCTCAGCTATTCACAATCTTTATCAATGATTTGGATGAGGAGACCAAATGTAATGGAGCCAAGTTTGCTGATGATAGAAAGCTGGCTGGAAATGTAAGTTGTGAGGATGATGCAAAGAGGCTGCAAGGGGATATAGACAGGCTAAGTGAGTGTGCAAGAACATGGCGAATGGAATATAATGTGGAGAAATGTGAAGTTATCTACTTTGGTAGGAAAAATAGAAAAGCAGAGTATTTTTTAAATGTTGAAAGATTGGGAAATGTTGGTGACACTGGATGGAGACTTTGCTGGAAAGACTGCAGCCTGCAGAATCTGTGCTGGGAATGAAGTGAGAAACAGCTTCTGCTGAGGAAAGTGATCATCTGTCAGGCGGGAGCTTTTACTGTACAATTGATGGTGTCAACTAATCAGCTGGAGCAATGGCCACTGAACTCCCGCCTCAGGTTGACAGACGTGGTTCCCGAGCAGCATGTTTCCCGTGGCCATCCAGTTAAATTTAAAAGGTAAGGTTAAAACTAATCTTAAGGGTCTGACAACTAGCAACTAATAATTTAAATTGGGTTGCCCGCCTCTACCGGTCGGGTCGGGTCGGGTCCGCGCTGACAAGACGCTCCTGGGGGAAAGGCACGTGGGAGCAGGATGACAGCGGGTACCTGAGCTGCTCCCAAAAATAACAACTTTCCCACCCGACCTGCCTCCGATCGCGCCTGCTACCACCCCGGAAAATTCCGACCAGTAGCTCTGACAATGCAGCACTCCCTCAGTGCTGCACTGGAGTGTCATTCCAGATTATGTACTCAGGTCCTGGAGTGGAGCTTGCAGCCACGACCGTCTGACTCAGAATGGAGTGCTCCACTAAGAAGATGAGCTAACTCGGGAAGCAGTGATTAAATGGTACTTAAAGGTCGATTTTAACCCTACGGCAGGTGGGCAATTAAAACTGAGCAGGTTAATTATCCACTCAGCTCCCAACCATTTCCAACCGTTTGTGTTATTAATCTACAGGGCTTTACAGGCAGATGGGGCACCTGCCTAAAGCAGGCAAGAACCTGGTAAATGTATGCAAATTGGGGTCTTTTTACATGAGTAGGGTCCGATGCAATTTTATCCAGGGCCTAAGACGCCGTGCTCTTTCCGATAGATAGAAGCAGGTCTGCAGCTAGTCGGAAGACAGGAGAGGCCCTTCTGGTAAGTCTAAAACTGTCCTCCTGAGCCCCAGAAGGAAAGCCGCGGTTTCCCCGGCCCTGGACTCTGCCCCCCCTGAGACCCTCTCTAAACTCCATCACCACCGCTTACTTTGAAGCCAGCAGGGACCAATGGCTGCCCAATCTTCACCTGCCGGCAGCCACATTGCACCCTCTTCACTCCTGTGCCAGATAGGAAGTGGACCGGCGGCATCTGAATGAGGCCCAGCAGCCAAAATCGCCGTGGCAACCTACTGTCTCTGCCCGGCAGGAAATCAATTCGCCGGAGCGGTTTCCCGCCGGATGTCCGCTCCGAGTTAAAATCCGGCCCAATCAAGATCCCAGGGTTCTATTCTCAACACGATCAATCTTCACCTTTTAATGAACACAAAATTCACAAACACGTGCCATAAAATGAATAACACTCTTGCTTTCAAGAACAAGAAAAATTGCTTAGAATTGTTAATTAAAAAATCCCAAGATTAAATATCCTTGAAGGGGCCTCAAATGTGAACAAATTTAATTTATAATTGGAAGTGTGACACAGCATTTGTATGGGTGTGGTATAATAAATAATTTCAGTTTTACTATTTTAAATCAACATTGAACTAAGATGAGTTTATTGTACCTGTTATACTGGAGTTCAGCTTCATAGTGAGCTGATGACATGTCACATGTGTGACAAAGAGTGACTTAATACACATCATGGTTACTTGACTTTTTTTTTAATGGCATCTGCTATTGCCTGTTATGCTCAGATAGCACGGTTACATTATTAATCGGATCAAGGCCAAGACAGTGAAGGCCATACTGGCTCAGAGCTCAAGGCTAAGATTTATGGTCAGAAAATGATTATCACAGACTCAAAAGAATATGATATAATGACAGCAGCAGCTATAAAACATTAGGTGTATATGATTTTTCCATAACATCAATGGTCTGGTAAATTTTAGCTGGCATACACTGTAATAAAATCCTTCATGCAGCATACCCAGTGGGATTAGTTTTGATTAGCTAGGGAAGTACAGAGTCTTTCTGGAATGGGAGGCCAATAATGTAAAATGAGGCAGAAATGTTAAAAGATACTTCCTAATTTCCGATGTTGAAAAGAATCAGAATAAAATCATGTGCATTAGGATCTTTCTGAGGTTCTTTGGGAGCAATACAAAAAATGCTTTAGAATAAGTAGTGGGCTAGGGGAGAGCATTCATATGGTTTATGTATTACAAAGGAAGGCAGAAAAAATGTGGGAAACTTTCCCCTTCACTGCACGGGCGGTAATCTGGCAGAGTAGATCGCTCGCCCATTATAGGATTCGCACTTTGATTTCTATAGCGGGACGGGCAACCCACAATGTCAGACCACCCCAATGCGTGAAGACGAAAATTTACTTCAACGTGTTTTATATCAAGTATCACGACATACAGAGTCTTATAATGAGGGATCATCTATCAGCACAAACAGTTGTACTAGTTTTTCTGGAATTTATACCTTTGGGTGTCTGTTTTTGTGCTCATCAAGTTGAGGAATAGCATTGCTGGGAATGGAGTATTTTTCACTTTTGGCTTCAATGTTAGAATCAAGTTCCTAGGTCAGGTATAGCATAAGTTAATAACATCCAACTATACTCCAGAATTGTACTTTCATCCCAATCTCAGAAAAGTGTCCTAGGCCCAAAGTGTCCTAGGCCCAACCATCTTTAGCTACTTCATCAATGACGTACCTGCCATCATAAGGTCATAAGTGGGGATGTTCACTGATGATTGCACAGTGTTCAGTTCCATTCGCAACTCTTCAGATAATGAAGCAGTCCGTGCCCGCATGCAGCAAGACCTGGACAACATTCAGGCTTGGGCTGATAAGTAGCAAGTAACATTCGTGCCACACAACTGCCAAGCAATGACCATCTCCAACAAGAGAAAGTCTAACCACCCTACCTTGACATTCAATGGCACCACCATCATCGAATTTCTCAACATCAACATCCCGGGGGTCACCATTGATCAGAAACTTAACTGGACCAGCCACATAAATACTGTGCCTACAAGAGCAGGTCAGAGGCTGGGTATTCTGCGGCGAGTGACTCACGTCCTGACTCCCCAAAGCCTTTTCACCAACTACAAGGCACAAGTCAGGAGTGTGATGGAATACTCTCCACTTGCCTGGATGAGTGCAGCTCCATCAACACTCAAGAAGCTCGACACCATCCAGGACAAAGCAGCCCGCTTGATTCGCACCCCATTCACTACCTTAAACATTCACTCCTTCCACCACTGGCGCACCGTGTCTGCAGTGTGTACCATCTACAAGATGTACTGCAGCACCTCCAAAACCCGCGACCTCTACTAGCATGGGAACACCACCATCTCCAAGTCACACACCATCCTGACTTGGAAATATATCGCCGTTCTTTTATCGTTGCTAGATCAAAATCCTGGACCTCCCTACCTAACAGCACTCTGGGAGTACCTTCACCACACGGCTACAGCGGTTCAAGAAGGCGGCTCACCACCACCTTCTCAAGGGCAATTAGGGGTGAGCAATAAATGCTGGCCTTGTCAGCGATGCCCATATAAATGAATAAAAAATATATGCAGTGCTACAGTAAATCCGCAGATCACAGATAACATCGATTATTCAAGCTGAACAGGTCAGTGAAAGGATTGAAGTTCTTAAGAGTATAATAAAATTGCTGGAGTCCTACAATTCAACACAGAATAATCACAGCATTTGCCTCTATGTTTCTTCATAAAAGTTTGCAAAACAAGCTTAGTAACCCAGGGCAATAATAATTCATCAAAAAATGATTCTTTAATACTAATAACTGAGCTTGTGTTGATTCAATGTACCGGAGATGGGTATTAATTTGTTTGCTGTTAATATGACTACATTTATTGCCAATCTAACTGGCAAGGCACGAGGGTAAAGTTTCCAGTCTCGGTGCTTGGGCTGCAGGACAAGTGCACCTGCTGGTTCTTCCAAGGGTCGGCCTAATTATATATTTGAAGTAAGTGCTTGGCCTTGATTGGGCCATCCGCTTGGAATTTATTCAATGGGGAGGTGGGAAATTTGGCATGGCTCCAACTCGTAAATTGAATGCAACTGCAAGTTCAAGTTGAGTTCATTTCTTCATGCACGAAGAAAATAGGAGGCAGCAAATTATTGCAGTTGTTGAAGAATGGTGCAGTGCCCAGCAAGTCACTGTCATTCAGCTCCTTTACAAAGTAGATAAAATAAGGGTTTCCCTGTTTGGTGCCAAAGGGCACTCGCCCCACAGGATAGCAGTGCAGATTACATGGGAAATCAACATACAAAGGATCAATGGTATGCCCAACACCCAAAGAATCTGGGTGCAGGTGAGAAAGACGTTTCCCAGCAACAAAACATATGCCAAGGTAAGACAACCCAATATTCCCCAATACAAACAGATGGGCAAAATATGTCTATCACAAAATGTCTCTTCTCAACCTGTTACACCTGTATGCAAAGCACTTAGACATCTGTGGAAGTGTCCACTATCTGCATTTATGCAGTAATTCTTCATTGCTTTTCTTCATTCTTTTGGTGATGATCTTAAGTTTATGCCCTCTAGTTACCAACTTACTAACCAGAAAAAATAAAAAAAATTCCATATTTACGTTACCATACCCCATATAATTTAAAACACATTGATAAGATTTCCCCTTAACCTTCTATGTTCTGATGAAATGAGCTCTGCTCCATAGTTAGGCCTGTTTGAATGCAAAGTTGTGTAGCATGTAACAGAAAAAGATCAGCACTGAAGAAGGTAGCCTTTGATTGCGGTCTGCTTTCCCTTTCAAATAGCCATGGCACAGAGTATTGTTTTATAGAATCATAGAATGGTTACAGCACAGAAGGAGGCCATTCAGCCCATCAAGCCCGTGCCGGTTCTCTGCAAGAGCACCTAAGCTAGTCACACTCCCCCGCCCTTTCCCCGTAGCCCTGCAAAAAAATTTCATTCAGGTACTTATCCAATTCCCTTTTGAAAGCCATGATTGAGTCTGCCTCCACCACCCTTTCAGGCAGTGCATTCCAGATCCTAACCACTCGCTGCGTAAAAAAGTTTTTCCTCATGTCGCCTTTGGTTCTTTTGCCAATCACCTTAAATCTGTGTCCTCTGGTTCTCGACCCTTCCGCCAATGGGAACAGTTTCTCTCTATCTACTCTGTCTAGACCCCTCATGATTTTGAACACCTCTATCAAATCTCCTCTCAACCTTCTCTGCTCTAAGATGAAGGAATCATGGATTTCTGCTTGGGAAACAAACATTCACATGCATGACCCTGTGCTGTTGGTCACTGACCACCTTCACACTGATTGATGCTCATAAAGGTCAAGGAATTGTGTCCTCGACTTTGGGGAATCCTGCAATGTGGTTAAATTGCCAGGACTTCCAATATTACTACAACAAAAGCAGATGCTGGAAATCTGAAATAAAAACAGAAAATGCTGGAAATACTCAGCATGTCAGGCAGCATCTGTGGAGAGAGAAACAGAGTTAATGTTTCAGGTCGATGACCTTTCATCAGAACTAGAAAAAGTTAGAGATATAACAGGTTTTAAGCAAGTGCAGAAGCAGGGAAAGGGGGAAGGGAAGGAAAGAACAAAGGGGAAGGTCTGTGATAGGGTGGAAGGCAGGAGTGATTAAATGACATACGGTTATGATAGGACAAAGCAAAAGGAGATGGTAATGGGACAAGTAAAGAAATAAAAGATGGGTCTAGAAGAGGTGTAAATGGGAATAACAGAATCATCAACAGATGCCGTCTGAAAAAATGGGGGCAGAGGTTATGATCTGAAATTGTTGAACTCGATATTGAGTCCAGGAGACTATAAAGTGCCTAATCGAAAGATGAGGTGCTGATCCTCGAGCTTACGTCGAGCTTCATTGGAACAGTGCAAGAGGCCGAGGACAAAGAGGTCAGAGTGGGAGTGGAGCGGAGAATTAAAGTGACGGGCGACCGGAAGCTCGGGGTCACACTTGCGGACTGAACAGAGGTGTTCCGCAGAGCGGTCACCCAATCTGCGTATGCTCTCCCCCATGTTTTCTCATACTACTGCCAGCTTTCCATGGAGAAATGCTTTTTGCCCTGGTGAGCAACACATCAGTGACCTGCTTGATGCGATAATTTTTGGCCTGAGCCTGAGGCATAAAAGTAGCAGTGTGGCTCTGGCGGTGGATTTTGTCCACAGGTCAGATTACAGCAGATGGCACAATGATCGTAGCTTCTCTGGTGAAATGGAGCCTGTGGCCATTCCCAGGTGTGCGTGCCTGTACATAAACATAAGAAATAGGAGCAGGAATAGGCCACTTGGTCCCTCGAGCCTTCTCCACCATTCAATAAGATCATGGCTGATCTTAGGCTCAAAGCCACTTCCCAGCCCGTTCCCCATAACCCTTCACTCCCTTATCTTGCAAAAATCTGTCTATCTCCATTTTAAATGTATTTAATGACCCAGCCTCCACAGCTCTCTGGGGCAGAGAATTCCACAAATTTACGACCCTCTGAGAGAAGAAGTTCCTCCTCATCTCAGTTCTAAAAGGGCGACCCTTTATTCTGAGACTGTGCCCCCAAGTTCTAGATTTCCCCATGAGGGGAATCATCCTCTCTGCATCTACCCTGTCGAGCCCCCTCAGTATCTTATATGTTTCGATAAGATCACCTCTCATTCTTCTAAATTCCAATGAGTATAGGCCCAGCCTGCTCAACCTTTCCTCAGAAGTCAAACCCCTCATCTCTGGAATTAACCTAGTGAATCGTCTCTGAACTGCCTCCAATGCAAGTATATCCTTCCTTAAATAAAGAGACCAAAACTGTACGCAGTACTCAAGGTGTGGTCTCACCAATACACCAATACCTTGTACAGTTGTAGCAGGACTTCCCTGCTTTTATACTCCAACCCCCTTGAAATAAAGGCCAACATTCCATTTGCCTTTTTGATTACTTGCTGTACCTGCATGCTAACTTTTTGTGTTTCATGCACAAGGACCCCCAGGTCCCTCTGAACTGTAGCATTTTGTAATCTCTCTCCATTTAAATAATAGTTTGCTTTTTTATTTTTCCTGCCAAAGTGGATAACCTCGCACTTTCCCACATTATACTCCATCTGCCAAATGTTAGCCCACTCACTTAGCCTGTCTATATCCCTTTGCAGATTCTTTGAGTCCTCTGCACAACTTGCTTTCCCACCCATCTTTGTATCATCCGCAAACTTGGCTACATTACACTCGATCCCTTCATCCAAGTCATTAATGTAGATTGTAAATAGTTGAGGCCCCAGCACCGATCCTTGTGGCACCCCACTAGTTACCATTTGCCAACCAGAAAATTACCCATTTATCCCGACTCTCTGCTTTCTGTTAGTTATGATGTGGAGATGCCGGCGTTGGACTGGGGTGGACAAAAATGAGAAGTCGCACAACACCAGGTTATAGTCCAACAGATTTATTTAATTTTACAAGCTTTCGGACGAAGGAGCGAACTGTTCCGAAAGCTTGTAAAATTAAATAAATCTGTTGGACTATAACCTGGTGTTGTGCGACTTCTCATTTCTGTTAGTTAGCCAATTCTCTATCCATGCTAATATATTACCCCCAACTCCATGAGCTTTTATCTTATGCAGTAACCTTTTATGTGGCACCTTATCGAATGCCTTCTGGAAATCCAAATACAACACATCCACTGGCTCACCCTTGTCCACCCTGCTTGTTACATCCTCAAAGAACTCCAGCAAATTTGTTAAACATGATTTCCCTTTCCTAAAACTATGCTGACTCTGTTTGACTGCAGTATGTTTTTCTAAATGCCCTGCTACTGCTTCCTTAATGAAGGACTCCAGCATTTTCCCAACAACAGATGTTAGGCTAACTGGTCTATAGTTTCCTGCTTTCTGTCTCCCTCCTTTCTTAAATAGGGGTGTTACATTAGCGGTTTTCCAATCCGCTGGGACCTCTCCAGAGTCCAGGGAATTTTTGGTATATTGCAACCAATGCATCCACTATCTCTGCAGCCACTTCTTTTAAGACACTGGGATGCAGGCCATCTGGTCCAGGGGACTTGTCGTCTTTTAGTCCCATTATTTTACCAAGTACTATTTCCTTAGTGATAGTGATACATGGTTGTGTGTGGGAAGTCGATGCAGGCAGTCGATCTGTGGGTGCAAGTGAAACTGCCTTGCATACATCCATTCATGCTTTTCTTGCTACTTTCAAAGCCACACGTAGAGATGAACACTCATAAGAATTCTCCTTTAACTGTAGTGTTATTCCTGTTATCAAATCCACCTTCTGATAGCCTAGTCCACTCAAATACATTTTGCTCACGCAAAAATTTTTAAAGTTACTTTATGACAATTTAACATCATTTTCTTTTCCTTCCTCTTAGATCTTTATAACCTCTGAATTCTGTATGTAAAGAACTCAATTGCTCATTATTCTGAACTGCATCGAGATAAAACCCCTGGAGAGATGGGGAAGGTGAGAAAAATAGTCAAAAGTTATTGTTTTTGGCTCACAATTTTTAAATGGAAAACTATTATCTGCAGGAGTTGATGCATAAAGATAACACAAATTTATGATATACAAGCGATTCAATTCATTTTCCTTAACAGTTTTCATGTGAGTAATGTATTCAGCCAAAGGGACATGATTACTTTCTTATACTAGCCCTTTAATCAATTAGTCCATTAATAACTTTGAAAAAGTAGATTTTAATAATTTGCCAATGAAGCTAATTTAAATTCTCCTGGACTAGCATCAATTGCTTGAGAGGGTGGGGGGTGGTGGAGAGGAATTTTCCAGGCTTTTCACTGTCCCAGGAGATTACATGGCTCCTGGTGGATAGGAAGTGTCTGAATCATGATGCATGAGGCATCACGACTGTATGGGACGGGGTAGATGAACCAGCTGGCCTTTTCCTGGCTGACATTTTCGTATGTTCATATGTAAATTTTCAGCCCTATGAACTTGTGACTGTAATAATCGCAAACTGTACGTAAAGAAATATATTTTAACTTGACAATAATACTGTTATGAGCCAGGACATGGTTCCCACTTCAGTTCCCCATTTGGTGCCTTTTCCAACTTGTTCGATGCAGGTTCCTACAAATGAGTGAGCTGTAAATCTATATGCCTGCATTGTTAAAAATGTATTTATTTTTGGAATGTTTACAGAGTCGCTGATAACTCGTGAAGTTAGAAGTGTGAACAAGCTCTGCAATAAGCTACACAACACCAGGTTATAGTCCAACAGCTTTATTTGAAATCACAAGCTTTCGGAGCGCTGCTCCTTCATCAGGTGAAGTGACCTGACGAAGGAGCAGCGCTCCGAAAGCTTGTGATTTCAAATAAAGCTGTTGGACTATAACCTGGTGTTGTGCGACTTCTCACTTTTGTCCACCCCAGTCCAACACCGGCATCTCCACATCATGCAATAAGCTAGTAAGACATTTTGGCCCCTGAAATTCCACAGGCAGCAATTGGGATAGTTGCTTTGGGATCATGCCCACCGGTGCCCTCCAACACTGACCTCCGCTGGAGTTTGTGGGGTCAATGGGAGAACATCTCATTTGAATGAGGCAGGTGGGCACAAGAGCCACTTCGGGCACACCTGTGGTGTTCAACTGACTCATGCCAGCAAGAATTCAGCTGGCCATCCGGCTGTCCATCGGCCCGCTATGGGGCGGGGGGAGGGGTGGGGTAGCCCTGGCAATGCTCTGAATGGCCCCTGAAAGAGGGCCGATCCAGGATAAAAATGCTTTTTCCTCCTCGGTGGCCCAGGTCACTTGTGGAGGACACCATGCCTCATCTTTCAGATGGCGGTTCCAGCCCTTACAAGGCAACAAGGAAACTCCCAGAAATGGCAGAGAGCACACATAACTGAATCTCCCTTGTTTCCTTGGGAATTCACCACCAGAGTTATGGTGGGAGATCAATAGAACCCCTGTGGAATATTTGGGTCACTGGTTTAGAGGCTTGCATGTGTAATTTCTAACTTTAATCCCCTAATGGGATTTCAAGATGGCAGTGCGTTAAAAGGCAGCTCGTTGAGTGAGGATTATTAAAAGGAGCACCATCTAAATAAAAACAATAGTGTTCTTTGAGGTGAAGGGGAGAAGGACCAGAAGAGACTTGTGTCATATGGCCAAGATTTGTATTATTATCTTGTCTCTTAACAAATGCATTTTAAACTATTTACCAAACATTTTGTATAAGGAAAGTGCCCCCTTTAGATATCTGGATACTTACCATGGCCCTTATTAATATTAAATGAACATAACAAATACAAATTATTTCACTATCGCTAATGAACCGCTTGTGACCTTGCATGACTTCCACCCACCCCTCCAACATCGCTAGAACCCCGGCCCAGTTTCCTGGGGAAGGGATCATTTGACTATGCAGCACAGGGTCCTGTCAGAATGAATGTCACAAAAAGGGAACCCGCCCTGCAGAAGAGGGAAATTTTGCCAGCGCTGCAGCTGCCAGAAGAGACATGAGTGGAATTAAAGGGGGAGAAGCACCCCAAAGATTGCAATACTATGCCAGTGAGGGGCTTAGCCAAGACCAGGGCCTACAGCAGGTAAGTACTGGGGTGAAATAGAGGGAGAGGAGGCCGCTACAAAATCCTCTCTTTCTATGCGGGCACCTCAGGGTCATTGCCGCCAACTTGTCCTTGGCGGCCTCAGGAAGCAGTGGTAAAATACGCGGATGGAAGGGAAATCATCAGCTACAGTCTGTGCGCTGCAAAGATCCAAGCAAAACTGAGGTGACCGCAATGAGATTGTGGTTTTATACCTTTGGTTCTGTTGAAGTTAATCAATCATGATCAAGGAGACAAATAGCATGGACCCTCGTAACACTAAAACAGAGAATTATGAAGATGTTCCCAGTAAATTCCAGTGAGAAGATAAACCTCTTGTTTGGAACCTTTCATCATCATCTGACAGAAATCAGCATGAAACAATAGCAAGCATCAATCCACCAACAGCCTTCTCATAAACAAAATTCCGGTAACAAAATTACGACCGGGAAATTCCTCGAAGCTGCTCCTATAAACGGGGTTTCCGCTCTATTTCCAGTGAAGTGGCTGAGCGGGAACAGCTCCGAGGAAGTTCCTGACCTACAGGTTGTGACAGGATGCAAAACTTCACACAGCTGAGGACAATTTCCTCCCTTCAAATAGAGCTATCTAATTATGCTAAGTCAGGATTGGGTGCTTGGGCCTCATTGAAACAAGAAAGAACAGTCAACCGATGGGTCGTGATTTTTTTTTGAACCCTTAAAAAGAAACTACCGCAAATTTTCGATTTATGGCAGTAGCTATTAAATTTCTTTAACAGTGAGACATCAGTATAATATCATCATCCTCAGTGTTTGATATACTAGGGCTGCCAGCTGTTCAGCTTTGGACCAGACAGTCTGGCTTTTGAGTGGGGTGTCTGGTAATTACTAAGATGTAGAAATCCATTTTTCCACTTCTGTTCTCAAGATGTGAAAGCAATAGTTATTAAGGTTACTAAGGTTTTCAATGCATATTCATCACCGGCAAAACAAGCTTCAGGACTCCAGAGAGGATCCCACCCATCCTGCGTCCAGTTGTAGACTCGACAAAGCTAACTTGTCAATGCTAACTTGATAATCACCAGTACCGATCCTTGACTTCCTCCTACTGAGAAGGGCCAAAAGTGACATGCTATCTAAAAACCACCAATCGGCAGCTCTGACACTCACCTAAACCCTGATTTTAACCTGGAGCAGGAATCGGGGGGGGGGGGGGTGCAGAGGCCGAAGCGGGTGGCGATCCGTCAGCCCTCCCAGAGAGTGATGCCCGGGCGATTTTAGCTCCCAAGCCTCATTTAAATCCCACCTCACTGACTTCCGCCCGAAGCCGACTGGGATGATGTACAGGCCAGTGGGCAGGAGCGGGAAATCTGTGCCGGCGCCACTGGGGTGCCACGGAAACGGTCCCCGTCAAGGTAAAGAGGGAGGTCTGGGCCGATCGCAGCTGAGGAGTGCAAGCCCACGGTTTCCTTGTTGAGCCAGGCGGAGAACTCCTGCTCTTCCTGGGCCACAAGGAAACTGTAGCAAAAGTTTAAAAGAAAGTCTTACTTATCTGGACCTCCTGGCCCGATCTGCGGGCTCTGCATGGCTGCCATTTTAACCACCCACCCGCCACGTTCCCACCAGGCACATAGGGTTCAAATCTAGTTTTCATCTTGAAATTTTTTTTATTAATCACTTAGTGGTCACCAGATGCTGATGTCAAGAGGCTACGTGCTGCTGACTACAAATACTCATGAAATTATATAGGTGGAAATTTTTATCAGATTTCATAAAAATCATTTTGCTCGTGATTAAAAGAGTTTCTGTAATGGTCATGCTGCTGCACGCTGAGAAAAATAAAACTCATTTTTATAAAAAGGCGGAGTGCTCTGTTTCATAAATCAGACAGATTCCTAACAAGTAAATTTCTAACATCAGTATTTGGTAACAAAATGCTTTCAATGGTCTCTCCAAGGTAAGTAGAAAACATCCACTCTGAAGCTTGATTTTCATAGACTCATGGTTTACGGCACAGAAGGAGGCCATTCAGCCCATCGTGTCTGTGCCGGCTGAAAAAGAGCTATCCTGCCTAATCCCACTTTCCAGCTCTTGGTCCGTAGCCCTGTAGGTTACAGCACTTCAAGTGCATATCCAAGTACTTTTTAAATGCGATGAGGGTTCCTGCCTCTACCACCCTTTCAGGCAGTGAGTTCCAGACCCCCACCACCCTCCAGGTGAAAAAAGTTCCCCTCAGCTCCCCCCTAATCCTTCTACCAGTTACTTTAAATCTATGCCCCCTGGTTATTGAACTCTCTGCTAAGGAAAAGAGGTGCTTCCTATCCACTCTATCTCGGCCCCTCATAATTTTATACATCTCAATTAAATCTCCGCTCAGCCTCCTCTGCCTGGGCATCCCAGAGGAAACTGCTCCCTCCTGGCGGGCCTAGAGTCCCGTCTCCCCCCGGGTCCCGCTCTCCCCCCGGGCCCCGCTCTCCCCCCCGGGCCCTGCTCTCCCCCCCGGGCCCTGCTCTCCCCCCCGGGCCCTGCTCTCCCCCCAGGGCCCTGCTCTCCCCCCAGGGCCCCGCTCTACCCCCGGGTCCCGCTCTCCCCCCAGGCCCCACTCTCCCCCCAGGCCCCGCTCTCCCCCCAGGATGTGCTCTCCCCCCGGGCCCCACTCTCCCCCCAGAGTCCCGCTCTCCCCCCGGGCCCCACTCTCCCCCCCAGAGTCCCGCTCTCCCCCCATGGCCCGCTCTCCCCCCGGGTCCCGCTCTCCCCCCGGGTCCCGCTCTCCCCCCGGGCCCCACTCTCCCTCCAGAGTCCCGCTCTCCCCCCATGGCCCGCTCTCCCCCCGGGTCCCGCTCTCCCCCCAGGCCCCGCTCTCCCCCCGGGACCCACTCTCCCCCCAGCGTCCCGCTCTCCCCCCAGCGTCCCGTTCTCCCCCCAGCGTCCCGCTCTCCCCCCAGCGTCCCGCTCTCCCCCCATGGCCCGCTCTCCCCCCAGGCCCCGCTCTCCCCGCAAGCCCCGCTCTCCCCGCAAGCCCCGCTCTACCCCCCGGGTCCCGCTCTCCCCCCGGGCCCCGCTCTCCCCCCGGGTCCCGCTCTGCCCCGCTCTCCCCCCAGGCCCCGCTCTCCCCCCGGGCCCCGCTCTCCCCCCGGGCCCCGCTCTCCCCCCGGGACCCGCTCTCCCCCCGGGACCCACTCTCCCCCCAGCGTCCCGCTCTCCCCCCAGCGTCCCGCTCTCCCCCCAGCGTCCCGCTCTCCTCCCATGGCCCGCTCTCCCCCCAGGCCCCGTTCTCCCCACAAGCCCCGCTCTCCCCGCAAGCCCCGCTCTCCCCCGGGTCCCGCTCTCCCCCCGGGCCCCGCTCTCCCCCCGGGTCCCGCTCTGCCCCGCTCTCCTCCCAGGCCCCGCTCTCCCCCCGGGCCCCGCTCTCCCCCCGGGCCCCGCTCTCCCCCCGGGCCCCGCTCTCCCCCCGGGACCCACTCTCCCCCCGGGCCCCACTCTCCCCCCAGCGTCCCGCTCTCCCCCCAGCGTCCCGCTCTCCCCCCAGCGTCCCGCTCTCCCTCCATGGCCCGCTCTCCCCCCAGGCCCCGCTCTCCCCGCAAACCCCGCTCTCCCCGCAAGCCCCGCTCTACCCCCCGGGTCCCGCTCTCCCCCCGGGCCCCGCTCTCCCCCCGGGTCCCGCTCTGCCCCGCTCTCCCCCCAGGCCCCGCTCTCCCCCCGGGCCCCGCTCTCCCCCCGGGCCCCGCTCTCCCCCCGGGTCCCGCTCTGCCCCCCAGGCGCCGCTCTGCCCCCCGGGCCCCGCTCTCCCCCCGGGCCCCGCTCTCCCCCCGGGCCCCGCTCTCCCCCCCGGCCCCGCTCTCCCCCCGGGTCTTGCTCTCCCCCCGGCCCCGCTCTCCCCCCGGGCCCCGCTCTCCCCATGGCCCGCTCTCCCCCCGGGCCCCGCTCTCCCCCCTGGCCCCGCTCTCCCCCCGGGTCTTGCTCTCCCCCCCGGCCCCGCTCTCCCCCCGGGCCCGCTCTCCCCCCGGGCTCCGCTCTGCCCCCCGGACGCCGCTCTGCCTCCCGGGCCCCGCTCTCCCCCCGGGTCCCGCTCTCCTCCTGCCCACATTCCCTGCGCCGCCTCTCCCCCCAGACCCCGCTCTCCCCCCGGGCCCCACACTCCCCCCCGGGCCCCACACTCCCCCCCGGGCCCCACACTCCCCCCCGGGCCCCACTCTCCTCCAGCCCAAATCCCTCTCGCCGCCTCTCCGCCAGACCCTGGGTCTCTCCCTACACTCTCCCCCCGGCCTCCGGGTCTCTCCCCTCACTCGGCCCCCAGACCTCTCCCCCTGGGCCTCTCCCCCAGCCCCCGGCCCTTTCCCCAGCCACCCCCCTACCACTCCCCCCTCGCCGCCTCTCCCCCGGCCCCCGGGTAATCTGTCAGGGGCAAAGGAAGTATGCTATGGAGCTAGTTTCCCACCTGAAACTCCTGAAATTTTACTGTTTCTGAAAATATAATTTAAAATAAAATGGTGTCAGCAACTAGATATTGGAGTGTTTGTGTATAAATTTGTGTGAAGCCTAGTTTTTTCTTTTAATCATATTTCTAAACTAGATGAGACTGTGGTATTTTGGGTGTGAGAGAGGCTGAAACACTCTAATGCTTTACTTGTGAGTCTTGACAGCAAATTTCTCCTTCTGTGCTTAATGTGCAGTAAAAAGATCAAACCAATTGTAGCATACTTGTTTATTGTATTCTTTCTGGTTAAAAAGCTTCCACTTTCGTCTAAATGGGTGGCAACAGCTGGCAATAAATCCATATGTGGGTTTTTTGGTGCCTTTCCGTCACTGGGAGTAATTGGCAACTTAGTTAATGTAATTAAAAACAGTTTTTAGGGTAGGAAGAATAGAAAAATAGAAAAACAGAATATTTTTTAAATGGTGAGAAACTTTCAAATGTTGGTGTTCAGAGAGATTTGGGGTCATAGATTTAAAGTAATTGGTAGAAGGATTAGAGGGTGTCCTCGTGCAAGAAACACTGAAAGCTAGCATGCAGGTACAGCAAGCAATAAGGAAGGCAAATGGCATGTTGGCCTTTATTGCAAGGGGGTTGGAGTATAAGAGTAAGGAAGTCTTGCTACAATTGTACAGGGCCTTGGTGAGACCACACCTGGAGTATTGTGCACAGTTTTTGTCTCCTTATCTAAGGAAGGATATACTTGCGTTGGAGGCGGTGCAACAAAGGTTCACTAGATTGATTCCTGGGATGAGAGGGCTGTCCTATGGTGAGAGATTAGAGTCATAGAGTTATACAGCACAGAAAGAGGCCCTTCGGCCCATCGTGTCCACGCTGGCCATCAAGCCCTGTCTATTCTAATCCCATTTTCCAGCACTTGGTCCGTAGCCTTGTATGCTATGGCGTTTCAAGTGCTCATCTAAATGCTTCTTGAATGTTGAGGGTTCCTGCCTCTACCACCCTTTCAGGCAGTGAGTTCCAGATTCCAACCACCCTCTGGGTGAAAAAGTTTCTCCTCAAATCCCCTCTAAACCTCCTGCCCCTTATCTTGAAACTATGCCCCCTGGTTATTGACCCCTCTACTAAGGGGAAAGGTTCCTTTCTATCTACCCTATCTATGCCCCTCATAATTTTGTGCACCTCAATCAGGTCCCCCCTCAGCCTTCTCTGCTCTAAGGAAAACAACCCCAGCCTGTCCAGTCTCTCTTCATAGCTGAAGCGCTCCAGCCCAGGTAACATCCTGGTGAATCTCCTCTGCAGCCTCTCCAATGCAATCACATCCTTCCTATAGAGTGGCGACCAGAACTACACACAGTATTCCAGCTGTGGCCTAACTAGCATTTTGTACAGCTCCATCATAACCTCCCTGCTCTTATATTCTATGCCTCGGCTAATGAAGGCAAGTATCCCATATGCCTTTTTAACCACCTTATCTACCTGTCCTGCTGCCTTCAGGGATCTATGTACATGCACACCAAGGTCCCTCTGATCCTCTGTCCTTCCTAGGATCCTACCATTCATTGTGTATTCCCTTGCCTTGTTAGTCCTCCCAAAATGCATCACCTCACACTTTTCAAGGTTAAATTCCATTTGCCACTGTTCTGCCCATCTAACCAACCCATCTATATCGTCCTGTAGCCTGAGGCTTCCCGCCTCGTTATTTACCACTCCACCAATTTTCGTGTCATCTGCGAACTTACTGATCATACCTCCTACATTCATATCTAAATCATTAATGTACACTACAAACAGCAAAGGACCCAGCACCGATCCCTGCGGTACACCACTGGACACAGGCTTCCAGTCACAAAAACAACCTTTGACCATCACCCTCTGCCTCCTGCCACTAAGATTGTGTAGAATGGGCCTGTACTCTCTGGAGTTTAGACAAATGTGAGGTGATCTCATTGAAACATACAAGATTCTGAAGGGGATTGACAGGGTAGATGCTGAGAGGTTGTTTCTCCTGACTGGAGTGTCTAGAACTAGGGGGCATAGTCTCAGGAGTAGGGGTAGGCCATTTAAGACTAAGATGAGGAGGAATTTCTTCACTCAGAGGGTTGTGAATCTTTAGAATTCTCTGCCCCAGAGGGCTGTGAATGCTGAGTATTTGAGTATATTCAAGGCTGAGATAGATAGATTTTTGGACTCTAGGGGAATCAAGGGATATGGAGATGGGGTGGGAAAGTGGAGTTGAGATCGATGATCAGCCATGATCTTATTGAATGGCGGAGCAGGCTCGAGGGGCCGTATGGCCTACTCCTGCTCCTATTTCTTATGTTCTTAATGCTGGAAACACTCAGCAGGCCAGGCAGCATCTGTGGAGAGAGAAACAGAGTTAACAGCCTGGATATTAACAGGGGCAGGTCACCTAGGCTGGCGGGGGGTGGGGGTGGGGGCAGAGTTTCAGGTGGGAAACCAACTCCATAGCTTGCTTCTTTTGGCCCTGACAGGTTACCCGACTGGAAGTAAGTCTGATTGACAGACTTGGCTTCCAGTCAGGCGGGGAATGCTCCAGAGCAGGCTGCAGGACCAGGTAGATCCGATCCATGACCCCTTTGTGAGGGTCCATTCTCGGTCGGTGGGGTCCGATCCACTACCCCAGGAGGTATCTGATCCCAAGGGGGTGTCCGATCCCCGGCCCTGGGGGCCTTTGTATGGGGGGGGGGGGGTGGTCTGATGGGGGGGAGCTTGAGGGGCTGGGAGGAAGCACTCCTGCTTCTCCTGGCCCACAAGCAGTGCTGTGAAGGTAACTACCTTCTCCCCAAAGCTGTCCTTGCCTCCCTTCAACTGTCGGGTTTCCCAAGGCCTGGGAAATCCAGCCGACCACTGTAGAAACCTGCAAAGCCGGTTAAATCAGAGGCTGCCAGAGTCATTAAAATATCTAAATTGCCAATCCACCTTCTGGGAGCGGGTTGGCTGCCCGCCCCTTGTCACGCCTCCGTAATACCTGGAGGTGGGCGAGTTGGAGGCGGGTTGGGGTTGGGGTTCAGATTTTTTTAATTTTAACATCTGACCCGAATCCAACTCTCAGTTTTTGTGTGCTAAAATTCCCCCCCCCAACGTTTCAGGTCAATGACCTTTCGTCAGAACCTGAAACATTGTTAACTCTGTTTCTCTCTCCACCGATGCTGCCTATTCTGCTGAGTGTTTCCAGCATTCTCTGTTTCTATTTCAGATTTCCAGCAGTCACAGTATTTTGCTTTAATTTTAGTTCATGTAATTGTCCACTTGTGACAGTCATGGGAAGTCAGAAGGTGTACCCAAGCAGCAGGCAGAGTAAGTAACATTTCAGAACACTCCAGTCAAAGCTGCGATATGACACAGAAAAGTTTCTGGACTGTTTTATACGGGCGTGAGTGAAGTCAGCTGCAGCCCTGAGGTAAATGCTCCAATTTCTGACAGATCACATCATCCTGTCATTATCCCATCATTTTCATACATCAGCCACTTTGGGAGCAAATGCTTTTTCTTCCAGCCTTCACTTCCATCAGCATTTACTGTGCACAACTGAAGGGGTGGAACTCTGGAGTTCCATCCCAAATCTTGGAGGCACAGTAAGTTGCGTGGAGGGGAGCAGGAAATTACAAAGGGACATAGACAGATTAAGTGAGTGGGCAAAACTATGGCAGATGGAGTTCAATGTGGGGAAGTGTGAGGTCATCCACTTTGCATCGAAGAAAGACAAATCAGAATATTTTCTTAATGGTGTGAAACTAGGAACTGTGGCGGAGATAGTGTACAGGTACAAAAAGTAATTAAAAAGGCTAATAGAATGTTGGCCCTTAACTCAAGGAATTCAGAATGGAGGAAGTGATGCTTCAGTTGTACAGAGCCTTGGTTAGACCCCATCTGGAGTACTGGGTCAGTTTTGGGAAGGATATTTTGGCTTTGAAAGGGTTGCAGTGCAGATTCTCCAGAATGATTCCAGTGCTTAAAAAGTTAAATTATGTGGACAGGTTGCATAAACATGGCTTGTATTCTCTTGAGTTTAGAAGGTTGAGGGTGATCTAATCAAGGTATTTAAAATGACAAAAGGATTTGATAGGATACATACAGAGAAATGATTTCCTCTGATGGGGGAATCCAGAACAAGGAGGCACAATTTTAAAATTAGAGCTAGAAATTCTGGAATATCAGAAAATCTGGTATATCGGTAATGACTTCTTGTTTATGTCCTGCAAGCCTGGGGTGTGACTTATGTACAGTACATTTTAAAGGTGTATTTTTCTCTGTTCATTTTTGTGAAAAAGTAGACATGAGTATAAAGCAGGTGAATGAATAGAGGAGAACGGAATAGATTTTACAAATTAGTACTGGCGGCACAGAGCTATGCACAGCAGGAGTGCATGTTGAGAATTTGACCGTGGAGGTCAGCATACCTGAATTCCCAAAATGTGATCCTGTTACACAAAGCTCTGCACCAGGAGCATTAATTTGTAAAATCTACTCAGATACCCTTACTGATTTTACCTACTGAGCAAACAGGCACCCCAACTGGGTCATTTAGACTTTCTTTGCAAACACAGAGGATCTGTCTAATACAGAGCACTTTAGGTACAGATCACATGTCTCTGTTAAATTAAAATGGAGACAAATAAGGGTCAATTTTCAGGTCCGTGTGGGGCCTAGGCAGGAAGTGAACATAGCAGGGTTTCAGCCCATCTGATTGGAGGAGGGCTGACTCCACCAGAACTTCCAGGGTTAACCTAATTTGATTATGTTAAGGGAGCCCCCAAATCCATATTTAGTGTGGACCAGAAGGACTGCTGATAAAGCTGGCCAGGAAAGTTTAAGTAGATGCGGCCACTTAAAGGTAAGTTGGGGTAAAAAGGCTGAAGATGTTCCAAATGGTCTTTTTTAAAAGACTGCAAAAATGTCATATTGTTAATTCAGCCTTTCCAAAGGCTGTTTGCAGTAACGCCAGCCCCACCGTCTCATAAATCATGAGACAAAATCTTAAAAATCATGAGTTGCTATTTTTTTCCCAACCCGACCCCTCGCTGATCTTTGCTCCCAGACCGGAAGCGCATTCCGCGACCTTTGCTCGTGGACAGGAAGCGCGTTCGGCCGTCACTAACCGATTACTGACATAAGAACATAAGAAATAGGCACTTTGCACTTCTGATCACAAAAAGTAAAAAAAATAAGGATTCCTGCACACGTACGGTGTGGATTTAATTTCCCCAAAACAGTTACTCAGCCCTCTAGTTAGAAACGATCAATAATAATTACCATGCAATTTTTTTTTTGCTTGCATGTTAGCTTTGGATCTAGCCTCTTTTTCTTGCGGCGGCTGTCTTCAGATGGCAATGATGGTGTTGTAATATAAATGCGATGGTTAAAAGCGGCTCAGGAAGAAACACACATCGATCCGATGCACATTAATATATTTAAATCTCTCTCCCTCACCCCGCCCACCCGCCATAAAAAAAATGCAGTTACACAGTGCTGAGATGGCTGCCAATGAAATGCAATGGGTACTCTCTCTTTCCTCACACACACACACACTTTGCAGCTCCCTTCCTCTCTCTCATTCCCACTTTCCAGGTCACTTTAGTGCAGTCCTGTTGCTTTTCTTATCCTTTCGCCCCGATCCTTTTTGCAAACTGCATCTCGTGTTTTTTTCTACTTATTTTTTTTACATCTTCCTTCCTTGTTTTTTTGCAGTACGATCCCTTCCCGGTTATAGTATTAATTTGGATGTGCAAATAATGGATGGGGCAGGATATGGAGTCTGTGGGCTAGTGATGGAGTGGGCCTGCACTTAAGCATCCTCTTAGTTGGCTGAAAATGTGGATGTAGTGCTGCATGAATTGGGGGCAAGGAGGGTTGCCCTGTTTTCCACTCCAGATTAGCCTCCCCAGACGACAGCAGTGCAGCGTGTCTGGAAGGAGAAGGCAGAGGCCAGGTTCAACACTGTGTGCACTACCCACAAAACATGAGAACATATGTGCAAGAATATAGCACACTTTAATGAAGCTGCCAAGGTAAGCCTACCCAGTGCTTTCAGATAATTGGCTCAAGTATGCATGCCACATAGTGTTGCCAGGCAATCTGTTGCATATTCACTGCAGGCCCATGCCAAGCCCTCACACTACCCTTTCAGCTTTGTTGTGGCTGATCAGACATAGCCATACTCCAGCAAGGCACACATCCAAGCTGCAACTTATAACTGAAACCCTTGGCACACTGACAACTGCAAGCAGAGAAGTAATAGTGATGTGATGTAAATTGAAGGAGTACACACACAGTGAAAGACAAGCATAACTGTGTGGGAATAAGTGAGAAGAGGAGCATTCTTTCACTGTGTAAGTGCTCTTTCAACTTAGAACATGTTAAGGCTGCTTCTCTGCCTGCACAAAATGGGAACAGACCTGAACTGGAGAAGGTTGTGCAATTATAAGCACTTGACTCCCTTGGAGCAAGCCACATTCTTGTCTATAAGAACAACAAAGTGGCAAGAGAAAATGGTGTCATAGGCTTCCCTCAAGGTATGAGCTATTACCATCCAGTTCCCTTTCTCGCTTATTCCCACACAGGCTTACACACACCACGCAAGCAGTATACACAGTTGATATCTTGTAATGCAAGCTCAGTTTGAAGATATCTGTTGGAGACAGTATCATAACATTACTCACTTTTCTATCATTATGGGCCTGCAACAAGAACCTACCAGTATTGCCAGTTGGTTAGATCAAGACAGCACTGACAGCATCCTACATTCCTCTCACCAACATAAACAAGCACCAGCAAAGCTACACACTGGAGCTGGAGGAAGCAGATAGTAAGCTTAAGGAGGGAGTACCAGTTGAGGCACAGGGCACATCCGAGGAGCAGCAAGTAGAGGTATCAAGAAAGGAGTAGAAACCTGCTAGTCACCATTAAGGATCCCCTGATTTTTTGGAAATGTAGCAGTACAAAGACTCTGGACAGCGGCGTCACACCTCTGTTTCTATTAAGTAGGAAATGAAATGAAATAGGTGACTATGCTGACTACTGGATGATGTTTCATACATCCTTGCGCAGCAAATTGGCAGATAATACCGCTAACAATATCAACCCTGTGGTGCAAGTTGACTGCAGGTGTCCTTGCACACACTATACAATGTCATACAAGGTGGTTCCCTTCTGACTCACAGCCTGTGGTGCCAGTTCCCCATGGCTATTGCCAAGTATTGAAGTGTCAGGGGCTGCAGATATGGTTGGAGCAGCCAATCCAGCTGTAGTGTCTTCTGATCTTCCTGCCATGCCTTATTTGATCTTGGACAACCTAAAGTATGAAGTACTGTGACTCGGATGCTTTCAAAGCATCCCCCAACAGTAAAGTAAGGATTTGCCAAAGTTTCCAATTAGATGTAGTGACACACCCTTAGATGGTATGAACATTGATATTGTGGGAGACAGTTTACAGATCCCATCTTCCTTAACAACCTTCATGTTCTACAGAACTCTTTGAAAACATTTTTTGTAGTCAGTAACTCTGTCATGTTGGTAACAGTAGACGAAATCCCTTTTAACATCCCTTTAAATTTCACTTACATGCAATTTTCCACTCTCACAGTGAGCTCCCTAGACCCAGCCAAATCTCCACATGACGTTAATGTTAATAAGCTGATCACAGAAAATTAAATGCAAGCAGCACACTTCCATTTGAGTCTGTGCAAAACCATTCCAGTCTAAACTATGCCAAAAGCGAAACATCTAGGCCCCTGTTCCTAATAGCCCTGGTGCAGAATCATCCTGTCTTGTTCCTGTCATTCTTTCGTTAGGAGGACCAATTATCCTCCTCCCCGTCTGACCATAAGTCACGTGGGCCAAATCCAAATCACAGAATCATGGAATCATACAGCACAGAAGGAGGCCATTCGGTCCATCGTGCCTCTGCTGGCTCTTTGCCCACTCCCCCTGCTCTTACCCCACAGCCCAGCAAATGTTTCCTTTTCAAATATTTATCCAATTCCCTTTTGAAAGTTACTATTGAATCTGCTTCCACCACCCTTTCAGGCAGTGCATCCGTGTAGAACGCACCTGAACCCACCTGTACTTCCCGATTCAGGTGATTTGTATGTTGTGCGCGTGTGTTCTGCTGAAGAGCCAACAGATATTGACTAATCTGCTGAATGTTTCCAGCATTTTCTGCTTTTGTTTCAGGATTTCATTGTGCCTGCTCCTTATGTTTCTAATTGCGGCTCTATCCTGGCATTAATAATCTCTAAACTATTCCCTACATTACTATATCAATTGTACCCTATACATTACCTCACAGTCTCTGGACAGTTCCTTTACATTTCTTTCCTATTTTTGCCCCCCAGGTAATATAAAATCAGATTAGCTACTAATTCTGATTTATTGTAAAATGCAGCCGGGCAATAAAGAATGTTTTTCGGCATGTGATTTTTAAAAACTTTAACAAAGCATTAGGCCTACAAAAAAGGTTCTGTTTAATGATATCCGGTAAAGCATAAATGTAATGTTATTGGTGGCATACATCGAGCATATGCCATAACATTGCCTGCTTTATCGTGTGTCACTAATCCAGTCAAAGTGAAATGCACTGCGACGCGGATTGTACACTTCATTTTGCAACATGGCCTGATCCTCCGTGATTTCAAGTGACCCATCACACTGATTAAATAGCTCAGTATTTAAATGGAGGTGACTTTTATTCAAAAGAAGCAATGACAGGCCACGAAGGTAGCTGAAGATCTGAGGACCGTGACATGAAAGAGAAAACCGAACTGAGGGAGGCCGAGGAGGCGGCAAGGCCATAATTAGATTAAAAAGGACTTGAAAGATTCAATAAAGAGAACAAAACTTTGCACTTTTAATCAGGCCAAGGATTACCACCAGCGCATTTATAATAATTACATTCCAATAAAGTTCAAGGCAGTACAGCTGGAACTTAAAATAATTACATTCCAGAGTGACTTAGCAGCAAAAGGTCATTCCTAATGCAAGGCCTCAGTGTCTGACACCAGCTGCTAGTTTGCAATGAGATTTCAAATAACTCATGATCAATACAATTTTATTTAACCTTCTGCCTGCCTCAGGCTAATTATATATATATTTTTTAATCGATCCACAAGCTAACTGGAGTGCATTTGTTTCTGCTAAGAATTTATCCATGCACTTTATGGAGTTACAATGGGTTCTTTCTCACAAGCGACATTATTACAGTGGTTTGATTTATTTCTTTTTGTAAAAATAAATGCTATGTTCGCCGATACTGGAGCGCCAGGAGATTCGGTTTGCATTCCTCTGTGTGCCGGCAGAGTAATTCTCATTTTCCTGGTGAGGGGCCAAGAGTTAGTACAAGCAACTTCCTTCGCGTGAACTTGTATTTAGCGCAATAATGGCAGAAATATACCCAAATACGCTAAAATGCTCATTTCCTCAAATTTCTCAGCACAGTAATGGTGTAATAATAGCACAAGTGCTGAAACCGACGAGGAAGTTCAGGACCTATGTATCCCAATACATTTATATGCTGCTTGACTCCATTCCTTGGTTCTATATGAACTTTGGCTCCGAATATCTTCGGGACGCAATCCTGGAAGTTACACTGGGATCACACCTGCCGCCGCTTTCCACTGCTGATGCTTCCAGAATTTGCGGGGTCAGTGCGAGGGCACCTAATTTGCATGAGGCAGTCAAGTATCAACACCACTGTGGATAAATCTCTGGTCCCCACCTGCCCCATGCAGCCAAACATTTCAGCCCCTGCCCACCTTTTGGGGGGGGGGGAACTGCTCAGTGCCCTCCGCAGACCCAGTCATGTACCCCTTGGGCTCCTGTGAAAGGAATATTGCTTTAAATTGTGCCTTTTCTTTGGGGGTCCAGGCTGCTTGCTAGGCCCTGATCCCTCTGGTAGGGTTCAATTACTCCCATCTGGAGGCTGGTACGTCTCATGTCACTGCCTGTAATGGACTACACCAGGTTCCAAGTGAGCCAGGGAAGCAGGAACTCCTGGCATGGGGAGTCCCAACCATTGGCTCTGTTCTTATGTTAGTTGTGATGATGCGGAGATGCCGGTGTTGGACTGGGGTGGACAAAAGTGAGAAGTCGCACAACACCAGGTTATAGTCCAACAGTTTTATTTGAAATCACAAGCTTTCGGAGCTGCTGCCCCTTCGTCAGGTGAAGTAAAGGAATACGAATCGACAAAGCATATATAGACAGAGAACAATGCATGTGTAGCGTACAATGTCAGACGACTACATTTAATCCTCCTGACTGCCTTTCGTCACACCTCGGCAGAGAAACAATCAGGTCAGCCAGGAAGGCACCACATCAAAGACATAGCAAGATACAACTGAGACAATGATGTGGGGTCACAGGGGGTCTAATGTGTCAAAAGCTTCAGTCTGTATGGAAAACGATAAACTTTAAAATTTTTACTTTTTTTTACTGTTATGTTAGTTGCCATACAAGGGGAGGTGGGAGGTCCTGCCCTTTACTAGACATGCCAGAAAATCCTGGTAATTGTGGAGAACCAGCGGAACTGGGTGCCTGACATTTACTGGTGGCTTCCCACCGACATTACAGTGGAGTTTCGGGGCCATTATCTCACATTTGAATAGGTGAAAAGAACAGATCAGCCACTGACTCACAGTCCTTTTCACATCTCTGTACTTGGAGTCATGCCACTGTGCAAGTAAAAACAAAGTAATCTGGTTTAATAGGTGCAGGTGAGGTACGTTTTGAGCTGTGGGTTTGTGTGCGTCTGTACGCAAGTGCGTGCATTTTTACCGGGAGCGGAGAAAGTTCCAAATGAAAGACTTCTATCCATTAGATAAAAGTATTTTCTTCCCTTGCCTCAGTTTTGTCTGCAGTCAGTGTGAGGTCCAAGGTCAAATGAGGATGGAGGCCCCTTTAACGGAACTGCTATGTGCTGAATTTCAAACAGTGAACATCTTGCCAGAGCTGCAGTGTGTGCCTCCATTGCACCAACTTTTGGAATTGCTTGTTTGGGTAAAAAGTAAAAGGATATCCCTGCTGCAGAATCCACAAAAAATATTTTGCCTAACTAAAAATACATTTCAACAGCTTCAGCAAAAGATAGACATAAAAATAATCTAAACTGAGATATTAAATACAGATGTTTAAAAGTGTGTTTGATTAAGATAAAAATAATTTCATAAAGTGCCCTGGAAACAGAATGTACAGTAACCTTTCTTCAAATTTCTGCCAAATCAAAAGAACAGGCAATGAATGTCAGTGTAAATCGGATGAAGCTCAGGTATTTTAGGCAAAAATTGTTACCCTTTTAAATTAATTTTGGACACACAACTTAATTTTAGCAGGCATGTGACTTGGCAGTTATTCCCGATTATCGTGGCTGTGCATATCCTGTGTCCCATTGTTCGACCTTTCAGCTTGATTATGGATCAAAATGCACAACATCATCAAAGAACTCTGGAAAAGTAAGAACAACATTCCTTACAATATTATTTAACTCTCAGCTCGGAATCAACGACTCGCCAGTTCCTGCTCCTCGTGATGGCCATACTGGCCAAGACTTTCCAGTGCTATGTTTATGATCGGATTTTGTTTTGGTTTTACCTTATTCCAGACTGTACCAATGCTAGCGATAATGTGGACACAACAGGATAATCAAAGGGTGGGCAACAAATACCATTTTATGTCCAATATTGAATATTTTTGACGTCGACAGAGATAAAGGAAAATGAAAGCAGTGCTGTGAACATGATGCCTTTTTAAGTGTCGTCACTCCATGTACACGGCTGAAGTCATATCCTCAAAAGGATTAAAACCCAGACGTGTCCTCAACAGGATGAAAGTCCAGAAAGCGCATTGTGGCAGTTCCAGTGAATCAAGCATTCATTGCATGATGGTGAGCTGCCAGCCACAAAATAGCTGTTCATTGAGATGGCAGTATCCCTTCCTGTCAACATTAATCTGGCCATCGATGAAGGGAGCACATGTGACTCCTTGGACCTTAGGGAATCCTGCCATTCGGTAAAATTTGCGGTGCTCTGTAATTTTGGCATTGGTTATCCATGGGCAAGCTGATGAACTTGCTAGCTCTGGAGAACTGTGCACCTTCACTTGCTTGATGCTTCTGTGCACAGCTGTTTGATTTATGTTACAGATGTCCTCAGTGCCATAGAAATTAAGGGCAGCAGTGACCTTAACAACCACCGACAGGGCAGGGCACACAATACAGTTGGGCTGCAGGTCTACTTGCAGCATATGTGATAGGTTCCTTCGTAAATCGAAGCCTCTGCAGGCAATGCTCCTCAATCGACTTCAGGCAGGAGTGCCTCTGTCTGTATGGTACATTGTCAGCGCAGAATGGCCAACAAAAATTAATAACAGAAGCTAATACTAAGAATGTACGATAATACTGGAAAATAAAAAAGGCCAAAAAACCCTGGACCTTTTAGGAGCTCCACACTGAATAGAGTGTCACACTAGCCCACTGCAGATGGGTAAAGGGATCACCCAGCACAATCCTGTCCAAAGCAGGATGAAAATTGTGCAAGACTTTCAATGTAGTATACTATGTACGTGAAGCTGTGCCTCCTTTTTGGCGAGACCACATTAGGTCAGTATAGAAAGCTTGCCAGAAAATCGCGCTCAGCACTAAAGTGGCACTGGCCCAACTTTGTTGATTTGAGCCAGATTTTCCAATCCCCAAATGCCTGTTCCATTCCCGTAGTGCTGGCCACAAAATGCACCCTTTAATTTCGCTGGAAGACAATTGGCATATTCAAAAGGAGGCTTTCCTGCCAGCTGTGGTCAGTAGAGTGTGGGCACAATGGTTAGCAAAACAGTTTACTGCCAAGTGAGCCACGAGCACCTGGCCACTGCAACATCCAACTCATTGTTGTTTAAAATATCAACAATTGTCAAAAGAAACAGATTAAAGATGTCAGCAACGGATTAGCTGCTTGTGGGCGAGGTTCAAAGATTCTCCAGCAGTTGAGAGAGGGTGTATGAACGTTTTGGAGACAGAAATGGCAAAAAAGGTTTTCTGTATTTCAATTGGAGCTTTCAAGACTGAGATTAATAGATTTTTGTTAGGTAAGGGTATCAAAAAGGCTTTCAATATTGTCCTCTCTGTTAATTTTGTGAAAAAGTAGATGGGGGAGAAATTGAGTATCTTAGCGGTAACGAAAAAGTAGTGCCATCACTACGCCAGTAAATCCGACGTGAACTTCAGGTTTAGCACTCGAGGGAGGAAGTGGAGCGCTAAATCAAGCACTACCACTTCCCTTGGAGCGCTAAAGTTCGGCAAGAGGGGAGGTAGCAGTGCAGCGCTGCCGGGAATGGCGGCTCCTTCCCTCCCTTAAAGGGAAGGGCCATTGCTGCAGGATCTGCATTAAATCGATGTCCCTCGTCGCTGACGGCAGCCACGATCCATAACGATCAGCCCCAAGCACTCTAACAGAGTGCAGGGCTGATCAATCGCGGCACAGGAAAAAGTTGAAAAAACAACCGAAGGGGTGAAAACAAATTTTTCATTGACACAAGCGGCCTTAGCTTTAAATACCGCTCCCCAAGCAGCCGGCCTCCCTAACAACGCCTCCTGCAGCTGTCGGTGTTATCGCCCGGCGATGCTGCAGGAGGCAGAACCGTAGTTCTGTTCCGGGGCGCTGCACAGCCGGATGACGTCACGAGCTCTGGGCGCAGGAGATGGTGGCGCTAGTGGTTACCGCCACCGCAAACCTCCCCGTCAATTTCGCGGGTGTCGGTACTATAGCCGCGCCCAGTCGCAAAGCCGGTAGCGCCCCATTATCGCCCCCCCCCAGAGGCACTAACAGGAGGCACAAAGGAAGCAAATTTCTAGCCCGATGTGTTTAAAAAGCCGGGACAAAGTGGCAACAGACTCTGGGCCCGACATTGCATGGTCTCTTTTAAAGTGGGTGGAAGTGCAGCAGGGCAGGACTTCCACTTGTTGCTTTGCCCTATTAGTCATGACCCAAATCACAGGGATGGCATCATTTATATACTCAGGGCCTGCAGCCTAGAGGCACAACAGAGGTGCCCGTTCGGCAGTGCAGCTGGAAACTCAGTGAATCACCCTGCCACTTGGGCCAAAGATTAAACAAAGCAAAAGTGCAGCGATTCCCTGCAGGGAACCGAGGGGCAGCTTTGGATCTTTAACTTCTTAACCCTGCCATGATCACGCAGCAGTTCAGGCACAATCCATCCATGTTTAATGTGCTGCTCTGACTATTCCTACCACCCAAAACGGTTCAACAAACATTAGTGAAAAGTGTGAGAAAAGATTATTTTTGCTTGTTAAGGCCTTGTCCAGGTCATGAGTGATGATCTTGCGCAGCATTTGTTCACTGTAGAATCACATTGAAAAGTAAGTTAGAAAGTGTTTTGAAGGGGAAGATTTTGAAGTATCACAGCAGCAGTGAAAGAATTAAATAGTACAAATTAGTTTTCTGCCCAACAGCATAGGTGTAGCAGCCATTGAGACATACATCACAATATAGCAGGAGGAGACTGAAAGGACAACCCAAAGTGGCAAGGGTCATAGAGGCACAATCTGTGGATGATACTACCCTAAGCAGTAGATGTCCTGTAGACTAAGCAGGATGGGGGAAGCAGTGCGTGAGGAGGGTGCAGCTATCCACCTCGGCCATGGATAGTGGTATTGTTAGTCACCCAACTACGTTGCTTACATTGCTTAATCAAATTCCTTTTTTTAAGTGTAAAAATGACTTTGAATTATCAGGAGTAGATGATATTTTCTGTGGAAAGCAGTCAGCAACAAGCAAACGCTCTCCACTTCTGCCATGTGACACAGTTCACTGCATTCTTGCTCTGTTTGGTGCACCAAATTTACAATGAAGAGTGATAAAGAGGCTTCACAAGACAATCAATTAAGATGTTACCACGGGTTTGAGCACTTACCTTGACAACCTTGCATGGACCTAAACATTTCTATCTCACCTCCTTCCCGTTTTGGACCACAGGTGACACTTCATTTATGCACTCCATTACTTGCAATGATGCTGCTCCAGCAATACTTGTATTGCAGTATGGCTCTCTCTTCCAATGAAGGCAATCCTTTGTTGCAAGACCTCCCTCTTAGAACCTCCAATAGGAACTGTGGAGGAGCAAAGACATTCGGGTGCCCAGGCACACAAATCACTAAACGTGCACATGTACAAAAAATAATCAAAAAGGCTAATGGAATGTTTGTTTTTATCTCAAGGGGGTTGGTATATAAATGGGAGCAAGTGATGCTTCAGTTGTACACAGCCTTGAGCTAGCTTCGTCCGAAGTACTACGTTCACTTCGGGGCACCACCTCAGGAAAGATGCATTGGTCTTGGAGGGGGTACAGTGTAGATTCACTAGAATGATGCCATGGCTTAAAGGGTTAATTTATGTGGACAGGTTGCATAAACCTGGCTTGTATTCCCTTGAATTTAGAAGGTTGACGTGTTTAAACTGATAAAAAGAGTTGATAGAGTAGATACAGAAGCTATTTCCTCTGGTGGGTGAATCCAGAACAAGGGGACACTACCTTAAAATTAGAGCTAGGCCATTCATGAGTGAAATCAGGAAACACTTTTTCATACAAAGGGTAGTGGAAATATGGAACTCTCTCCCCCAAAAGGCTGTGGATGCTGGATCTATTGAAATCTTCAAGACCATGATTAATAGGTTTTTATTATGTAAGGGTGTCAAGGGATATGGATCAAAGGGGGTAAATTGAGTTGAGGTACAGATCAGCCAATGATTTAATTTGAATGGTGGAACATGCTCAAGGGGCTTAATGGCCTACTTCTCTTCCTATGTTTCAAGGTTTGTTTGCCTTCGACCATTTTTCTGCTAAAAAAATGAAGCACACTGTGATAGCAAAGATATGTAGGTGGTAAAACAAGTTACATGGCATTTCTGTTGTTTTACTCTTTCTTGCAATTTATCAGACACATGCACACGCACAGACACTCTGGGCTGGATTTTCTCAATGGAGACGTGTTGGAGGCAGGACTGTTGCTTTCTTGGTTTTAGTCCCGCCTCCATCAGCCTCTGGCCAACCAGCGGGATCTTCCCCTGATTGACCTTGTTAAGCCTGCCCGGCGGGCTCAGCAGGCCAATTAGGTGGAAGTCAGTGACAGAGCACGTCAACGTATGACGTGTCATCTGTCAAGAATTTTTGAAAGAAGAAATGTCATCGTTTGACAGCTCTGTGAAGCTGTCAAACACTGACATTCTGTGTAGTTTGATGAGTCTTTGTGTTCAGGACTTATCAAGCCTTTCTACTTTGCAGAAATCAGATAACTGTTGGATCGGAGGATCCAACAGCCAGTATGTGATCTCTACAATGGAGATGTTGGGACTCCGGTTTCACAGCGGCTGAAGGCTGTAAGCAGAAACAAAGGTAAGTGAACATTTTCTAACATTTTACACTCACCTCACATACTTACCACTCCACACTTGCACCCATCACTCACCTCTACATCGCACTTTCAGATCCCTCCGACCCCCGCAGGCCTCCTACTCGGCTCCTACACCCTGGCGGGGTTGCCCAAGGTCGTGAAGCCCGCACTTCAGAACAAAAAATGGGGATAATCCTATTTTCTGCCTGTTAGCTACCTGTTAGCAGGCAGTTAATAGGCTTTAATCCCTTTCCCGCCTTGAGGAGACGGGACCCGGGGCAGGACGGCCTCCCGCCTCCTGGCAAGAGGGCACGGAGGCGGGTTTGCCACCCGTCCCCAAATTCTGCAACTTTCCCGGCAGTCCCGCCTCCATACCCGCCTCCTCGGGACTGAGAGAATCCAGCCCTCTGTCTATGAACTCTACCCCTGCTTCTTCTGTACCTGTACCAACAAATGCTGAACTGCAGGGTACTTAAGCCTTGGTTAAGGTCTGCAAACTGATTTACTGCAAGTGCCAGTTACACGGGAAATCCAATCAAAGATTTACACTGTGGGATTCCATCACACATATGGGCTTGCTCCTCTGTAATGGGATCTGAGAATAAATCCCCATTTTATCAAAAGCGTTTCTTTTTCTATTAGGCTAGTGTCACTATGCAGGAGCAGAGGTCATGCAAACTGTGCTAACATCACGTAGGATATTATAGAATTTAACACATGGAAAAGATATTCTTATGCTCGCACACAGATCATTCATACACAGGTTGTTGCAGTTTCCAGTGATTGCTTGCTAACTGTCATTATGTGATAACAAGTCAGATAACCAAACAAAAAAGAAAATGAAGTTAGACGGTTAAGAAGGTTAGCATGCTCTTTTCACCTTGGGTCTTGGGTTCAAATACAGCCCACAGCAATTGAATGAAAGTCTCCTTTGTCTGCTGACTGCAAGGGTCCTACATGAAGAGAGTTTGGGGGACTCTCCGTTCCTAAAGGATATGTGCACCCCGCTGGCATTAAAGAGGCAATCTCACCATGGTTACCCTCTTCAGCTGTAATTCTGCTCGAACCGCAGCTGGGCAGGCTGTGTGCCAGCCTGTGGCTCCTGACATTGAAATACTGTTGGGTGGGCTCCTGGTGGGATTCCCAGCAGCACTGGGGAGACCTGCCCATGGCAGGAATGTCACTGCAGCAGTAGAAAGTGGGTGTCTGTCTCCGGGGCAACTGCAGGTGCGTGATAGAATTCTTTCACCTGTTAAATTCGGCACACTGGCCAAGTGCGACCAGTTGCCCTGTGATCCATTGGTCTCGGCTTGCAGGCCTTTAGATTTAAAGCCTCCCTTCGCCTCCTTAATAATGCTGGACACTAGAATGCAGCAGCTTTCCCACCACCCAGCATTGCTAAGGTGTTAGTGAAGTCAAATCCAATGGATGACATATCCTCTTCATTAACATCTCATTTCAATACAAGCACCCAAATATGGGCAGGCGTAGTCAGCGTTCACCATAACTTCTGGAGGTAAAGCTATGAGAATGGCTCCCCGGCCGACTTCCCTTCCCTACCCACGCTGGTACCTCCGGAAAGGAGTTAAAGGGGAGAAAAAATTAGCCCATTGCAGCAATCAGGAGATGCTATTTGGAGATTAGAGTTAAGGTACATTATTCTGCATCTAGCTCTTTCTGTACCTCAGCTGGGAGTGCTTCATTCTGATATAGGGTGCTGACACTAGAAAAGTGATCCATCCACTAGTAATAACACACCTCACCTTGGCGAGCTCAAAATTTCAACTAAATATGAAATTACAGCAAGAAATAAGCAGTTGGATGTGGATAAGGGAGAATTTTTGAGCACTCAGTTCTCTTATGGTTTCACCTTCTGTTTTAAAGGTCAATAATTAAGGTGGATATGAACTGGAAACCAAAAATCAAACCTTATAACCCACTGTAGTGTTACTTAGACCACCAGGAAACTTGGATGAATGTCTGCCCACCTCAACATGTCCACTAAACATCTGGGCTAAGTTTCCCACACGGCTAATTGTGAAAGAAATTAGGGGCCACAGCTTTGATGAAAACTGTGCCTTTTTTTTAACTCATTTTTTTATGGAATGTGGGCGTCGCTGGCAAGGCCAGCATTTATTGCCCATCCCTAATTGCCCTCGAGAAGGTGGTGGTGAGCCGCCTTCTTGAACCGCTGCAGTCCGTGTATTATTTTGTTTCGTAGCGGTTTGTTACAACTGAATGGCTTGCTAGGCCCTTTCAGAGGGCAATTAAGAGTCAACCACATTACTGTGGGTCTGGAGTCACATATAGGCCAGACCAGGTAAGGACGGCAGATTTCCTTCCCTAAAGGACCTTCTTGCTACCTCTTAATATTATTCCCCATTCTACTCATGCGAATGATTAAAAAAAAATAACCAATCCCTACATGAATTGTTTGGCACCTATTAAGTGTGCCTTAATTGCCTAAAATTGACATAAAGTGGTACGCGCTACTAAAGCGGCTCTGAAATTTGGGAGATGCTGTGGAAAAAAAGCAAAATGTACCGGTAGCACTGTTACTGTTATAATGGCTGCACTGCTGACTCATCAACAAATCTCCTTCAGTCTGACCGTCTACAGCACCATCTAGACCTGATGACTTGATGCCTGGGAGAAGGTGCTCCAGAAGATGAATGCTGTGTCCCCAACCAGAAGGTGGGTAAAGGAGGTGTGGAAAAAAATTGGTGGATGAAGGTTATCAATGTAAATGAGATGTGGCTACAGAAAAATCAGGACTGGGAATTAAACATTGCAGGGTATAACAGATTTAGAAAAGATAGAGAGGGAAAAGGGGGAGGTGGCGTATCTGTACTTATTAGGGATAACATAATGGCAGTAGAAAAAAGAGATGCAGCTATCAGCAAGACAGAAATAGAATCCATGTGGATAGAGAGAAAAGATAATAAAGGATCAAACACACTAGCATGGCTAGTCTACAGACCACCTAATAGTAGAAGGGAGGTGGAGGAAGAAATATGTAAACAAATTAGGGAAATGAGTAAAAACCATAGAATAATAATCATGGGCGATTTCAACCACCCCGATATTAATTGGACAGAAGAGGTAGGTAAAGGGGATAAGGGAATGGAGTTCCTACAATGTGTACAGGACTGCTTTCTAACCCAATATGTAAGAAGCCCAACAAGGGCGGATTCGCTATTGGATCTAGTAATGGGGAATGAACCAGAGCAGATAAGAGAAGTAAAAGTAGGGGAACATCTCGGCAATAGTGACCATAATATAATACGCTTTAAGATAATAATTGAGAAGGACATAAGTATGACAAAGACTAGGGTAATAGATTGGAGAAAAACTGATTTTGAGGGGCTGAGAATAGAACTTTGGAAAATAGAATGGGCAACAATATTGGCAAACAATTATGTAGAACAGCAATGGGAAACATTTAAAAAGGTGTCCAACAGAATCCAGGAAAAATATATTCCGGTAAAAAACAAGAATAAGCTAAACACTAATGAGACACCATGGATGAATAATGCCATACGGGAAAAATTGAGGGTAAGGAATGAGGCATACATTAAGGACATGGACAGCAGGGGAGAGCATGATAAGGGTGAATATGAAGAGATTAGGAAAGGTCAAAAAATCAATTAGGAAAGCAAAGAGGAACTATGAAATTAAATGATCAAGGTACATAAAACAAAATAGTAAAATATTTTATGGGCACATAAATAAAAAAAGGAAGGTCGGGATGGGAATAGGACCACTAAGGGATAGACAGGATAATACCACAGGCAGCGACAGAGAGGTGGCAGAAATATTAAATAATTACTTTGCTTCAGTATTTACCAGGGAGATAGAACAGGTGGACTTGACATTGGATGATGAGATTAGTAGTGAGATAAATGCATTTAAAATAAAAAGAGGAGATAGATTAAATAAACTAATCAAACTCAAAGAGGATAAAACCTTTGCTCCGGATGGATTACATCCGCACATTTTAAAAGAATCTAGGGAAGAGATAGCAAAGGCATTATTACATATATTTAATAATTCGTTAGGAAAAGGTGTAGTGCCAGAGAACTGGCAGATAGCTAACGTAATACCTATATTTAAGAAGGGAGATAGAACATGTCCAGGGAACTATAGACCAGTCAGCTTAACATCGGTGGTAGGAAAAATAATGGAATCCCTACTAAAGGAGAAAATAGAAGAACATCTAGCAACTAAAAATATAATAATGAATAGTCAGCATGGATTTCAAAAGGGAAAGCCTTGCTTGACCAACCTCATTGACTTTTTTGAAGAGATAAGAGAGAGAGTAGACAAGGGTAATGCAATAGATATAATTTATCTAGATTTTCAAAAGACCTTCAATAAGGTACCACAGAATAGACTAATGAATAAGGTCAGAGAATGTGGAGTCAGGGGACAAGTAGCAGAATGGATTGCTAGCTGGCTTCAAGACAGAATCGCCAGGCAGGATTGTTACCTCCCAGTCGGGGAACACTTCAGCAGTCAAGGACATTCAGCCTCGGATCTGCGGGTAAGCGTTCTCCAAGGCAACCTTAGAAACACACGACAACGCAAAATCATCGAGCAGAAACTGATAGCCAAGTTCCGCACTCATGAAGACGGTCTCAATCGGGATCTTGGGTTTATGTCACGATACATGACGTGATCCGGACTCGAGTCGTCGTTAGCTTGTTCACAGATGTGATTCCCAGTAAAAAAGTAAAAATTTTCCCAGTAAAAAAGTAAAAAAATGTTAAAGCTTTTCGTTTTACATACAGACGGCAGCTTTTGACACGTTAGAACCCCTGCGACTACACCTCATTGTCTCAGTTGTATCTTGCTATGTCTTTGATGTGGTACCTTCCTGGCTGACTTAATTAACTTTATCACACCTCGGCAGATAGTCAGGATGATTTAATTTATTGGTCTGCAATTGTAAAGTACACATGCTTTGTTTTCCATCTATATATGCTTTGGAGATTCTGTATCTAATTTACTTCACCTGAGGAAGGAGCAAATCGATAGCTCCGAAAGCTTGTGATTTCAAATAAAACTGTTGGACTATAACCTGGTGTTGTGCGACCTCTCAATTTTTTCAAGACAGAAAGCAGAGAGTAGGTGTAAAGGGTAGCTATTCAGAGTGACAGAAGGTGAGAAGTGGTGTTCCACAAGGATCAGTGCTGGGACCACTGTTGTTCACAATTTATATTAATGATTTAGACTTTGGAATCTAAAACACAATTTCTAAATTTGCGGATGGCACCAAATTGGGGGGGATAGTCAATACTGAGGAGGATTGTGACAAATTACAGGGAGACATTAATAAACTTGCAGAATGGGCAAATAATTGGCAAATTAAGTTCAACACAGATAAATGTGAGGTATTTCATTTTGGTAGGAGGAATACGGAGGTCACTTATTGCTTGGAGGGTGCGAGTCTGGGTGGGGTAAAGAAGCAAAGGGATCTCAGAGTACAAATACACAAATCACTAAAAGTAGTGACACAGGTTAACAAGGTCATAAAAAAGCAAACCAAGCAAGAGGGTTTATTTCTAGAAGGATAGAATTGAAAAGTAGGAAAGTTATGCTAAACTTGTATCGAACCTTGGTTAGACCACACTTGGAATACTGCGTACAATTCTGGTCGCCATATTATAGAAAGGATATAGAGGCGCTGGAGAGGGTGCAGAGAAGATTTACAAGGATAATGCCAAAAATGCACGTGTTTACCTATCAGGAAGAATGAACAAGCTGTGTCTCTTTTCTCTTGAAAAGAGAAGGCTGAGGGGTGACCTAATAGAGGTCTTAAAAATTATGAAAGGTTTTGATAGAGTAGTATCCACTTGTGGGGAAGAGCATAACTAGAGGCCATCAATATAAGATAGTCACCAAGAAATCAAATAGGAAATTCAGAAGAAACTTCTTTACCCAGAGAGTGGTGAGAATGTGGAACTCGCTATCACAGGGAGTGGTTGAACCGAATAGTATGGATGCATTTAAGGGGAAGTTAGATAAGCATATGAGGGAGAAGGGAATAGAGGGTTATGCTGATAGAGTTAGCTGAGGAAAGACAGGAGGAGGCTCGAGTGGAGCATAAAAGCCGGCATGGACTGGTTGGGCCAAATGGCCTGTTTCTGTGCTGTATATCCTATGTAGTCCTATGAAAACCCTAAGTGGAGTTTGCCACCAAAGGCAGGAATTGTCTACCACCACTACATTGTTTGGTCAGCAATGATGACTGATAAGAGAATGGTAGATCTGGTCAGTCTTCAAATGCATGCAACCTCCCATTGGCCTTCAATGGAACCACCACCACCGAGTCCCCCACCATCGATATCCTGGGGGTCACTATTGACTGAAGCTGAACTGGACCAGCTATATCAAGGTATCAACCTTGGCTGAGTGGTAGCACTCTTGCCCTACTCCAGAGACTTGAGCACATAATCAAACAAGTATTTAATTGACTTTGGGACATTCTGAGATCATGAAAAGTGTTATATAAATGCAAATTCTTTCTTTCTTTATATCAGCACTGTGACTACAAGAACAGGATAGAGGCTGCGTAGTCTGTGATGAGTGGCTCACCTCCTGACCCCTCAAAGCCTCTCCACCAACTACAAGGCTCAAATCAGGAGATTAATGGTATGCTCACCACTCCCCCGGATAGGTACAGCTGCAAGAAGCTTGACACCATCCAGGACAGAAGTTTGCTTGATCGGTGTCCCTGTCACTTGACTCAATATCCACCCCCTCCACCACTAGTCCACTTTAACTGCTGTAGCTGCGGTCTACAGGATGCACTGCAACAACTCACCAAGGTTATTTCAACAGCTCCTCCCTCCCCTGAGACCAATACCACTGAGAAGAGGAAGAAAAGCAATGTTGTGGGAATACCATCACCTCCAAGTTCCCCTCTATATCACACATCATTATGAGCTGGTGTTTATACTTTAAATTATTCAATGGAAGATAATCCTTTTGCAATTTAAGCAAACAGAAGACCAAAATCCAGCCAATTTTAATTTTAATTTAGAAGAATGATAGTGATCTCATTGAAACATATATAATTCTTACAGGGCTTGACAGGGTAGATGCTGGGAGGATGTTCCCCCTGGCTGGGGAATCTAGAACCAGGGGTCACAGTCTCAGAACAAGGGGTTGGCCATGTAGGACTGAGATGAGGAGAAATTTCTTCGCTCAAAGGGTTGTGAATCTTTGGAATTCTCTACCCCAGAGGGCTGTGGATGCTCAGTCATTGAGTATATTCAATACAGAGAGCGATAGATTTTTGGATATTAAGGGAATCAAGGGATATGGGGATCGTGTGGGAAGGTGGAGTTGATCTTAATGAATGGCGGAGCAGATTTGAAGGGCCAAATGGCCTACTCCTGCTCCTATTTCTTATGTTTTTATGTTAAAATGTAAAAGGAAAGTGTTGAGTGAGTACTTGCTGCACCTATGATCTTGAGCTTCACAGACCAGGAAGATCAATGCGAATTTATGTCAGGTTGGCTGATTTTGGCTAAGACAGTGATAAAGATCATGCAATTGACCTCAAGGTCCTCAAGCTAGGAAGAGGAGAAAAATCAACCATGATTACTACTTCTGACCACTATCCAGTGATCCTTGCAGGAAAATGCTCATCTGTGGAATATCATGTGATGCAATGTAAGATAAGATGAGGCTAGTCTATGATGCCACCACATCAAGACTCACTGATAAAGAATAACCACCTAGGTGAAGTACCCTTGGAACTGTAGCCCAGTGCGATCAGTGCCTTCAGGAGAGGAGAAAATTGGGGAGAAAGTTTACTCAATTAGTTCAAATCAATCAGGGGGAGGCATTGGGCTAAAAAATGGATAGCCCCTGAAAACAGGCGCGGGGATCGCGATGTGTGATTAACCTGTGCCCGTTCATTTAATACAGGCAACATGCAAACTTTGTGCTGCCTGTTAATTATAATGATAGTGGGGTGCAGCCCAGTGCTAAATGCGCTGCTGAGTGGTTGTATGATCAGCAGGGGGCCCGAGCAATGTTACCTCTAATTTTCTTTTTGGGTGCACGGCCCATTTAAACTTTTGTGCATGCGTGTTCTTCCATTTAAAAGCCAGTGAGCAGCCTGCGTGGGACCTCCAGGCTATTGCGTGGCTACGCGAAGCTTAACGGGAACATTGGGCTCAAGTTCGTGCAAGGCTAGCACCAATTAAAGCTAGCCTGCAGTTCTTAAAGCCAGCCTGCACATCTTAAAGGGGAGGTGCATTCTGCCTGCAGCAGGTACTGGAAGTTGTTGTAGAGGAGTGTGTGACCCGTAGTAAGAGTGAAGATGTCACAATATGGCAGAGAGAGGACTCTCAGATTTTTGGATGCAGCACTCGAGGCCCTGGTGCAGGAGATGGACAGGAGGAGAGATGTCCTATATCCACAGGGGGGCCAGGAGGCCCTCCAAACAGACGCTGAGAAGGGATTGGGAGCTGATAGCCGTCGCTGTCAATGCAAGCAGTGTAGCCCCAAGGACCTGGATGCAGTGCAGGAAGAAATTTAATGACCTCACACGAGTGGTCATGGTCAGTGAATTCATCTTCAAATGCCATATCCCAAAAACGGAACCACTAGCCTCACACACTGCTCAATTCACCACAGCCCCATTACTCATCTACCAACAATCTCTATCAATCACGACTCATAGCTCACATTCATATGCTCCATCTCACCCTCACACACTTACCATTGCTGCAAGCCTCGCACCCACATCTCATAGCTTACATACCCTACCAGCTATTCAACCACGACAGCCACATCAGCCAAACACAGTGAGCCACACTCACTGACACACTTCTCTCTCTCTTGCAGGACAAGGTGGCGCACAATGGTAGGCAGCTGCAGTTAACTGGAGGGGGACGGGCGCACCTCCATATCCTGACCCTGCTCGAGGAGACGGTGCTCGCCATAATTGGAGTGGTTGTGACTGAGGCCGTGGCCAGCAGCGGCGCTGAAACCATTGAACATGACGGTATGCTCATACCTAATCCTTCTTCTCACATCCCATTTCCCCCTCATCCCACAGTCTCTTCTGACTTACAAGCAGCAGATGGTGTAGCATGCACCTCTTGCTTTCTCTCCCCCTCCCCCCCACCACAACCCTACCCATGTGACTTTCTCATTTCAGAGACCCAATAAGTCCAACCTGGCCAGGCAGTGATGCAAGAAAAAGAGGAAGAGGAGAGTGATGATGAAGAAGAAACACCGTCACTTGATCTGACAGTCTCAGTCACCAGCTCAGATCCTGGCACTGCGCGAACTTTAGAGGGTAGCTTAGAGGTGGGATCTGCACGTGGCAAGTCACCGGGAACGAGTGGGCTGCAGCCAGGGAAGGGGGAAAGGGTGCAGGTGCCAGCTCCCCAGAGGGCAAAATCGCACACAAGTTCTGCTGCACAGGACTCAGATGAGGACTTTGATGGGGCAGCGTACAGAAGAATGCAGATGGGTATGCACAATAAAATGCTTGGTGCATTGGCAGGTCTGGCAGAAAGCCTGAATGCAATGTCAAGGAGCAGGGAGGAGTCCAGCACCAACCTTGCACAGGGCTTTGCACAGAGCGTGGAGCCCATCCTTTCCAGCGTGGAAGGGGTGGGCAGATCCATTAACACACTTGTGGACCCAACCATCGTGCAGCGACTGATGGCCAATGTCTCAGCTTCCATTGCAGCACAAGGAGAAGTCACCCAACGTCTGAATGCTGCAATGGAAGCTCAGACTGAAGTCATGCAGGTTCAGCTTGCCGCCACGCAAGCACAGACTGCTGCCATCGTGGCTGGGTTTACCAGTGTTGAAAGGGGCTTGCAGGGTGTCACAGCAATCCAGCAATCTGTCCTCCAACAGATTACTAGGAATGCTGAGGCACCGCCCCGGGGGAGTGGCAGTGGCTCCGTGGAGCACAAACCTGCTGTCCTCTCTCAGGATGACAGCATTCGTCCTCCCACCACTGCCACTGTGCCGGTGCCCTTGTTGTTGCCTATCAGCCAGCCAGCCCAGACTGCTGCCGCCCATGCCAAGGTGGTGCAGTCCGAAGCCGGACCTTCTAGGCCCAGAGCTGCTCGAGGTTGTCCTACAAGGCCATCTGCAGTCTGCAATGTTTGTTTTGTGGTGGCTTTTATTGTAACATTGTGGCCAAGAGGATGTTGTGCAGGTCAGTAACAAAGGGAATGTAAGGTGTGGGACTATTGTTGAAAGGGGAATTGGGATTGGGATTGGGATTGCGATCACGGACAGCCTGAGCAGAAAGGGTCCGTGTCCACCTCTGCCTCCTCCTCCTCCTCCGCCGCCTCCGCCTCCTCCTCCGCCTCCGCCTCCTCCTCCGCCTCCGCCTCCTCCTCCGCCTCCTCCGCCTCCGCCTCCGCCTCCTCTTGTCGTCGTATGCTTGGTGGCAAGGGCTGTGCCCTCTTGATAGAGAGGTTGTAGAGCATGCAGCTGAGACACGCTCTGGTGAGTACTGCAGGGCTCCTCCAGAGTGATCCAGGCTGCGGAAACATTGTTTAAGGATGCTAACGGTCTGCTCTATCAGATTCTGTGTGGCAACATGGCCTTTGTTATATGCATCCTGACCATGAGTGCGTGGGTTGCTCAGTGGGGTCATGAGCCAGGTGGTCAGCGGATAGCCCTTGTCGCCCAGTAGCCACCCTCTGGTTTGTCGTGGTGGCTCAAATGCTGATGGTATAGCGGACTGCCGCAGAATGAAGGCATCATGGCCGCTGCCAGGATACCGAGCATTGACCTGCTCATGATGCGCTGAGTATGGTCGCACGGCAGTGGATATTGAGGGAGTGGAATCCCTTCCGGTTGCAGCACATCTGCGAATTGAGATGTGGCACCCGCAAAACGACGTGTGTGCAGTCAATGGCACCCTGTACCATGGGGAAGCCTGCTACCCTGGCGAAGCCATGTGCTCGTTCCGCCTGCTTCTCTCTGGCAAGAGAGAGTGAAATGTATTCAGCTCTCTTTGCATACAGAGCCTCACAAGGAGTGCCAGGCTGCCAGCACAGTCCCCGCATTCAAAGACATGTAGGTTGGCCAATTGTTTTTTCCCCGCCCGCCACCTCCCCTTTAGTTAGTGCCCCGCAAGCCTGCTGCCACTCCATTCCCACCCCCTGAACTGGTCGCTGTCATCGGCCAATTTTGCAGGCAGGGCGAAAACGGGGTGCTGCGCACAGTGATGATGCCGCCATCGCCTGCACAGCGGAGCGGGGCGCTACCGCTTACCACCGCCGCTAAACTCCCGCTGAATTTAGCGGGAGTCGTTAGCGGCACCACACCTGGGCGAAAAGTCGTTTGTGCCCCTAACAAGAGGCGCAAATGCACCGAATTTCTAGCCCAGTATACTGCTACAAACTCAGCAACAGCTAGTAGAAATCAGCAACAGCTAGTAGAAATCAATCAACAACTAGCCTATATGTAGGTGAAGATCCCTTTAAATAGTACTGTTATGGAGTCCTTCCTGCTGCTGAACACATGTTCAACTGTGCGAGGCTAGAGAGGGCGTTAGTTCCAGCGTTGATGTCGAAAATGGCAGCGCTAGCGTCAAATCAGCATTACATGCTGACTGACGTCACGATCTACCTACTCTGAATACTTACGGCGCACGCTCCCAGCGCCGATGCTAACGCCCTCACCAAAATGGCGCCTGGCGCAGCCTGTACCAGAAGTGTGCGCACACTGCTCAGATGCCATTTTCGAGCCAATTCAGCACCTGCAGCATCCAAACAACGGGCGCTACACAACCAAATTTTTAGCCCACAGTGTTTGTTAGGGAAAAAAATCCAAACATAAGTCAATCTGAGACAATCTTGTGCCCTTTCATAACAGCTGGCTCAGTGGAAACAATTCTAAAATCGCTAATAATTTAGAATTATTCCACTCTAACCTATCCAGTCGTAGCTGGAGAATCTCCTGCAATGGCTTCACCCCTGCACCGTTACCACTGGAGTTCCCCAAGGATCTATCTCATCTCATCTACATGCTGTCCCTCGCTGACATCATTCGAAGACATGATATTAGGTTCCACATGTACTCTAACAACACCCAGCTCTACTTGCCACTCCACTGCCTCTGTGTTGTCAAACTGCTTGGCCGACTGGATGAGACAAAATGTCCTCAAATTAAAAATTGGGAAGACTGAAGCTATTGTCTACTGGCCTCGCCACAAACTCTATTCCCTAGCCATCAATTCCATGCCCTTCCCTGGACACTGTCTGAACCAGACTGTTCACAACCTCGGTGTCCTATCTGACCCCGAGCTGAGCCTCCTACCCCATATCCTCTCCATCACAAAGACCACTTACTTCCACCTCCGTAACATCACCCATCTAAGCCCCTGCCTCGGCCCATCTGCTGCTGAAACCCTCATCCATGCTTTTGTTATCTCTAGGCTCATTTATTTGAATGCTCTCCTGGCTGGCCTCCCATTTTCCATCCTACATACATTAGAGCTCATCCCAAACTCTGCTGCATCCATCACCCCTGAGCTCGCTGACCTACATTGGCTCCACCAATGTCTCAATTTTAAAATTCTCATCCTCGAGTTCAAGTCCCTCCATGGTCTCACCCCTCCCTATCTCTGTAACTTCCTCCAGCCCTACAACCCTCCGAGATCTCTGTGTTCCTCCAACTCTGGCCTCTTGTGCATTCCTTACTCCCTTTGCTCCATCATTGGTAACCATTCCTTCAGCCGTCTAGGCCCTAAGCTCTGGAATTCCCTCCCTAAACCTCTCTGCCTCTCTACCTCTCTCTCCTCCCTCAAGACACTCCTTAAAACCTACCTCATTGACCAGGCTTTTAGTCATCCATCCTAATGTCTCCTTCTTTGGCTCAGTGTAAAGTTTTGTCTGAATACACTCCTGTGAAGTGCCTTGGGACATTTTACCATGTTAAGGGCACTATATAATTTCAAGTTGTTGTTGTAATGGTAAAGAAACTCAATTGTGACCTTTATCCAGATCATTTCATAACAATTAAATGTATTGCTATTTATTAATGGTAGAATAGTTCAAAGAAAAGAACATTTAAACTTACACCAGGCAGTCAGTTTGGATTAAATTACATCTTATTACACGGTGGTGGTCCAATTTGCTACTTACAGATGGCAACAGTTGAACAAGTAAACATGTTTGTTTTTATGCAGTAGTAATGGTAATTGGAGGCTAAAGGTTACAGGACATAATGTACATTCCAGAAACACAAACAACCGTGATTTAATAGATGTCAAAAACAACGGTTAGCTGAGGTGAAGCAATTAACTGTTTTTTTCTTTAGTTAACAATAGAACATGAAGGATTTCATTTTGCACTTTAACTCTGTTGCCTTTTACCTGTTCTAGTTTGAAATCCTGTTCGAGTGGGCTTAACTGTGAAAGACCAGGCAGGTGAACACTTGACGCCATTCCAGTATTACTGACCTCACATCAAAAGCAACGTGTCTAATGCAGATTATTTGTAAAGTGGGTTCTGTACTGTCTAATTAAAAGCAGTAAACATCATTTAAAAATATGAAAATAAATTTATCAAAAAATATGTGTCAGCTTGGTTCAGTTGGTAGGTAGCACTCTCAAGTCAGAAGGTTGAGGGTTCAAGCCCCACTTCAGGACTTGTGCACATAATGTAGGTAATACTGAGGGAGTACTGCAAGTCACAGGTGCTATCCTTTGGATGATACTGTAAATCAATCTCCAATTTGCTTGTTCTAGTGGTTCAGGTAGGTACTAAAGATCCAATGGCACTTATTGAAGAGCAGGGATTCTCCTGGTATTCTGGCCATCATTTCTCTCTCAGCCAACGGGACCAAAAAGAGATTAACAGTCATCTCATTGTCATTTGTGGAACATTGCTGGGCACAAAATGGCTGCAATGTTGACTGCACTTCAAAGAAATTCAATGTATTGCTTTAGGATGTTTCCAAGAGACATGATAATGTGTCAGCCAGTGGCTGAGTTGGCAGCACCCTCGCCTCTAAGTCAGAAGGTTGTGGGTCCAAGTCCCACTCCAGAGACTTGAGCACAAAAATCTAGGCTGACACTCCAGTACAGTACTGAGGGAGGTGCTGCACTATTGGAGGTGCTGTCTTTTGGATGAGACGTTAAACCGAGGCCCCATCTGCTTTCTCAGGTGGATGTAAAAGATCCCATGGCACTATTTTGAAGAAGAGCAGTGGAGTTATCCCCGGTGTCCTGGTCAATATTTATCCCTCAACCAACATCACTAAGAAAAACAGATTATCTGGTCATTATCACATTGCTGTTTGTGGGTGCTTGCTGTGCGTAAATTGGCTGCCTACATTACAACAGTGACTACACTTCAAAAGTACTTTATTGACGGTAAAGTGCTTTGGAACGCCCGGTGTTCGTGAAAGGCGCTATAGAAATGCAAGTCTTTCTTTACCTAAGTGCGAGTTCTTTCCTTCTGTCTTTTTTCACTCATGGAAAATCAATACAAATCAGAGAAAGGTAAACTAAGTCTCCTCATGAAGAAGACAGGCTTACTGTAGACTATGTTGGTGTACCCTCAAACAGCCTTTCAATCAGGGGGGTGACATGTGGCCCTGGAAAAGGGAACAAAATATGAATCATTTTTGAAAATATAAAAGCAGGAAAAGAGAATTCTTCATTCCTCAGATTGGTGAAAATCAAAATCAAAATGTTAGAAGTGTAGAGGAAAAAAGGGACCTTGGGTTGCAGGTCCACAGATCCCTGAAGGTAGCAGGCCAAGTAGATAAGGTGGTTAAGAAGGCATACAGAATGCTTGCCTTTATTAGCCGAGGCATAGAATACAAGAGTAGGGATGTTATGCTTGAACTGTATAAAACACTAGTTAGGCCACAGCTAGAGTACTGTATACAGTTCTGGTCACATTACAGGAAAGATGTGATTGCGCTAGAGAGGGTACAGAGAAGATTTACAAGGATGTTGCCTGGACTGGAGAATTTTAGCTACGAGGAAAGATTGGATAGGCTGGGCTTGTTTTCTTTGGAACAGAGGAGGCTGAGGGGAGACCTAATTGAGGTGTGTAAAATTATGAGGGGCCTAGATAAAGTGGATAGAAAGGACCTATTTCCCTTAGCAGAGGGGTCAACAACCAGGGGGCATAGATTTAAAGTAATTGGTAGAAGTTTTAGAGGGGAGTTGAGGGGAAATTTCTTCACCCAGAGGGTGGTGGGGGTCTGAAACTCACTGCCTGAAAGGGTGGTAGAGGCAGAAACCCTCATCACATTTAAAAACTGCTTGGATGTGCACCTGAAGTGCCATAACCTACAGGACTATGGACCAAGAGCTGGAAGTGGGATTAGGCTGAATAGCTCTTTGTCGGCCGGCACGGACACAATGGGCCGAAATGACCTCCTTCCGTCATGTAAATTTCTGTGATTCTAAGATAATGGAATATTTTGTGCTATTTCCATTTAATTTCCCTTGCTTTAGATTGGATTTTTTTTTTTAATTACCGAGTTAAAAAAAGTCCATCCTTTATTGATTACAATTGAAGAGAATTGAAATGATTTTTTTACTTTAAGAGTTACCAGTGTGGAGGTAGTGAGAGGTCACAGGATAATAAGTGTGGTGACGTTAGCAAAATAACCCGATACCAGAAAAATAACTTACTTCAAAGAAGCCTTTTTGTAGCAGTCAAAATAAGTACATCAAAATAAACAGTACGCACACTGACAATTAGTGAAGAGCTAAACCACTCTTACCACAATAGTTTAGGAATTGAAAAAAAGATTTCACCAGTGAGTGAGTGAAGCACAAACCACCAGCACAAACCTATCACACGCTGTGTAAAAAACGATTCCCCTTTTTATTGGTGCTGCTTCATTTTCTTTGTATCCTCGGCCCTTATTAAATAATAAATTGCATAAACAATTTTGAAACTCAGTGTTATTCAATGTATTATACTGCATATTTTAACTCTGCTTTTTGAATGTGAAAATCACAGAGGGGAAGGAGGGGTGGATTTTTGATACGGCTCCCACTTTCGCTGAGTCTCTGCCTCTTTCTGGCCACCATCCGAAAGTACAATGGGAGGGAGCGGGTGCTTGTCGTGCCTGCCTGCTTTCCGTACTGACGTCATTGAAAGAGGTAGAACTGTCCGGATGGAATTCCTGCCAGAAATCCCGGCCAATTCCACCTTTGTTGTAACCAACGTGAAAGACACCTGCACGATGCAGGAATACTTACTCTGAAGCGCCTTGTGACGCTTTACTACGCTCAAGGCACTGCAGAAATGTTGCTGTTGTGGTTGAACTGGGGGCCGAATGTTCGTTTAATTAACGATACAGCGGTCGATTGCCATTAAGAAGCCAACGACAAAGATATTGCCAGCATTTTTCTGAAAAAATTCACCTCTTCAGCTAGAACAGTGCGTACTCAAGCATCAAGATACCACACCAATATTTCTCCTCCCCACCACCCCACCGCCCACCGCAGGGCAGACATCCAGGAAGCACCAAAAGTGGTGCAGGTGCCCACACGCTTCATGTAAATAACCCCATCTCCAGGATTTGAGAAGGGGTCAATGCTGGGCCAGAGCAGCGGCTGGAAATCCCACACCACCGCACATCTGGCGGCCCAGACTGGCGGCTGAAAATCCCTCACCACCGCACATCTGGCGGCGCAGCGGTCCACCAGGGAATTCGGGGCTGTTATTTCTACATCGTTATTTTTACAAACATCAGTGACTATGTCACAATCACTAATCCTTCAGTGGACATCATCATCGCACACCAACATCGCTATCTATCAATGCACACCTCGACTCTGCTGCTGGTCAGATAAAACTACCCCAGGGAACATGGCAGTATAGTTTAAAAACAGATACCAAGAGGTTAATTCCAAAGTAGTAATTTCAATTCTGAGTTTAGGTAACAGTTGCGAACCGCTCAAGGTTCATAGCATAATTTGAACCTCCACGATGAGACGACTGCTTTTTGATCACTCCCCCATACCCACTATTCTCTATGCTGCTCAACTCTGAACAGCACTGCTCAGTATAAACATTGCTGCACTGCAGTTGTCTGCATCTAAAGATCCATTTATCAACGCAATGGTTATGGGAATCATCTGGCTACAGGAATCGAGCTGAAGTGTGCCAAGGTGATTTGCTCAAGGGGATTAGGTGGCATTATACATTATCGCTGTGCTTTAGTGACCAAACAAGAAGTCAGCTATGTGGGAAGTAAAAGTGATGAAGGGGGAAGTGAAATGGAAATAAATTAACAGCATTCAATCTTTATGCTCTCTTTAAAAAAAAAATAATTGCTGGCAATATACAGCAGTTGGTTAATATCTGTTAATATCTAACGGTAAATGAAAAGTCGAGCAACAAATGGAAATTGTTGCACTGCTTAACTTTTGACCCCTTTATTAAGTTGTTGCATGTGTGTTTAATTAGCTTTGTTGCGTTTGGTTGCACATATGGGTTTATAATAAAGATTAGTGTAGCATGACATCCTGTATTTATGCTGAGTTAGCAATGCTGGTGGATCTACTCCATGTTTGACATAGTAATCTAGTTTAAAAATTGTCTTTGTACCTGCATTTTGTCATGTTTCAAATTGCTATTTTCACTGCTTTACTTCCCAATGTTCTGTCTTATGTCTTTGCAAAATTCCATGAAACAAGCACTTCCAAAGAAGATTTTAAAAAAATCTGTGTTTATTCCCCAGGGTTTCTTAAATGAATAGCTAACCTAATGCTTTCTACTGATTTGAAAATTTTAACCTCCTGTATGCTCACTCACCTACCACTGACAGTTGATAGAAAACTCTCGAGAGAAATGTACTGTGGAGAACACATTTAAACACAAGGTCGCTGAAATTCCTGGGGTCCCACTCTGCTGACACAAGTTCAGCAGAGCTGAACCCTCGTCCGCCTATGCCCAAATTGCGGGCATGGGGCCATTTGCATGGCCAGGATGGGCTCATCACGCCTGCAAGAGCACTTCAACGTGCCGGTCCTGAACAACAGCAACAACAACAACTTGCATTTATATAGCACCTTTAATGTAGTAAAACATCCCAAGGTGCTTCACAGGAGTGTCATAAAACCAAATTGGACACCGAGCCACATAAGGAGATATTAGGGCAGATGACCAAAAGCTTGGTCGAACAGGTAGGTTTTAAGGAGGGTCTTAAAGGAAGAAAGAGAGGTAGAGAGGTATCGGGAGGGAATTCCAGAGCTTAGGGCCTTGGCAGCTGAAGGCATGGCCACCAATGGTGGAGCAATTAAAATCGAGGATGCGCAAGAGGCCAGAATTGGAGGAGCGCAGATATTTTGGGGGGTTGTGGGGCTGGAGGAGATTACAGAGATAGGGAGGGGCGAGGCCATGGAGGGATTTGAAAACAAGGATGAGAATTTTAAACAGCGATTTATCTGTACTAGCAATTTATTATTCTGTATTTGCTGCTCACAATGCGGTCTCCTCTACACTGGGGTGACCAAGCGCAGATTGAGTGACCGCTCTGCAGAACACCTCCGTTCAGTCTGCAAGCATGACCCCGAGTTTCCGGTCGCCTGTCACTTTAATTTTCCACTCCACTCCCACTCTGACCTTTCTGTCCTCAGCCTCTTACATTGTTCCAACGAAGCTCAATGTAAGCTTGAGGAACAGCACCTCATCTTTCTATTAGGTACTTTACAGCCTTCTGGACTCAACATCAAGTTCAACAATTTCAGACCATAACCTCTGCCCCTATTTTTTCAGATGGCAGCTGTTGATGATTCTGCTATTCCCATTTACACCTCTTCTAGACCCATCTTTTGTTTCTTTACTTGTTCCATTACCATCTTCTTTTGCTTTGTACAATTATACCTTTTGTCATTTAATCACTCCTGCCTTCCACCCTGTGACAGACCTTCCCTTTTGTTCTTTCCTCCCCTCCCCTTGCTTAAAATCTGTTACATCTCTAACTTTTTCCAATTCTGACGAAAGATCATAGACCTGAAACGTTAACTCTGTTTGTCTCTCCACAGATGCTGCCTGACCTGCTGAGTATTTACAGCATTTTCTGTTTTTATTTGAGAATTTTAAAATCGAGGTGTTACTTAACCGGGAGCCAATGTAGGTCAGCGAGCACAGGGGTGATGGGTGAATGGTACTTGATGTGAGTTAGGTTACGGACAGCAGAGTTTTGGATGACCTCAAGTTTACGTAGGGTAGAATGTGGGAGGCCAGCCAGGAGTGCGTTGGAATAGTCAAGTCTAGAGGTAACAAAGGCATGGATGAGGGTTTCGGCAGCAGATGAGCGGAGGCAAGGGCGGAGACGGGCGATGTTACGGAGGGTAAGAGTGACATAGCGGCACCATGCCCGTTAGAATGTTGGAACAATGACATGCCATGCCCTGGAAAAGCCTGACAAAAATCTTCTTTTTCACATCTTCTCCTCCAAGTGGTGTAAGTGCACCTCTAAGATCAATTACCATTCCCTAGTAAAAGTTTTGGGCCTCCATCAGGCCCTCAGGGAAACTCACACAAGCTGAAAGCTCTCAGTTAGCATGAGATTCCCCTGAGGCCTTATAAATGGGAATGGGATTAAGAAAAGAGGAGGTGGGTCTCATGATGAGTGAGCTTGGACAGATCATCAGGGAAATGGGACAGAAATTAGAGAGAGACAGGAGTTCAGGACTACGGCAGGATGGTCCGTGGAGGGGGGGTTTGGCTTGGTGAACAAGGGGAAAAGGGAAGCAGCAGAATCAGCTGAACAAATGGCCTATATCTTGGTGACAAAGAAGTCCATGAGTTCCTTAAATTTGTTGTTAGAGGTGGTGGTGGAGGAGGTAGGGGAGAGGGGTTTAAAGAGATCATCTGTAGTGGAGAAAAGAAGCTGGGGATTTTCTCTGCTCTCCAGGATGATCCTAGAGTAGTGAACAGTTTTGGCTGAGGAGAATGAGGCCCACTAGAACTTGATGTGGTCCAGCCTGATCTGGCTAAGCCAGTTGTGCACCAGATACGCTCAAATCTAAGCCTCTTAGACTTGAAGAAGTGAAGATGGGATTGACCAGGATGGGAAATAGTGAAGGTTTGGCTATGATCAAGGGCAACAACAGTGGAGGTGAGGAAGTGGTTCAGCAATTCAATGGCTGTAGTGGTGGCAAATGAAGAGCCAAAGACTAGAAAGTTGGGAGTTTGAAAGTGCGGTTTTAAGTGACTTGGCGAGAGTTTATTTCCTGGGGCAGATGCAGAGGAATGTGGGATTGGAAGAGGGTAGGAGGATGTGGGTTGTGAAGGATAGAAGGTGATCAGAGATAACTTTGTGATTGAAACCACAGGAGTAGAGAGGCCATGAGAGATAGTGAGGTCAAGGTGGTGGCAGTGAATTTGGGTAGAAGACATTATTTGGAGAAGTTTAGAAAGGACAGGAGGGTGGTGAATTCAGATGAGAGCGGGCAAGAGGAGCTGAGATGGAGATTGAAATCACAGAGGATGAGAAGTCGCTCAGTGAAGAGGCTGTCGGGGGGAAAGGAGAGGATATCTTGTGGAGAAATGCAGTGGGGTTTGGGGGAGGGGCAATGTAGACAATGAGGATTTTAAAGGAGAGGAAAGAGGTTGAGGTGCTTAAAGGAAGAGAAAGTTCCAGAAGAGTAGGTGGGGAGAGACCAAGATGTGACTTGGTGATAAGGACCACACCACACCATGACAGTTTGGTAGGGCAGGTGGTGGAAGTATAGCCTGGCGGGGAGACTTCAGTAAGAGGAAAGGTGTCAGCACCCGTGAGCCAAGTTTCATTCAAAGCCAGGATGTCAATGCAATCATCCACAACAAGATTGTGGACAGCAAAGGCCTTGTTCACGAGTGAACAGACATTCTGGTGGGAAATACGGAGAGTGGCAGTGATTGTTGATTAGCAGAAGAGTTCAAGGGAGCAGTGGTAGGTTGAGTGAGTGGGCCAGGAAGGAGGTTGGCGAAGTCAGCCCTCAGCGCGTACCCTGGGAAAGAAGCTCGGTAAGAAAGGATGATGAGGCACTTGGAGTTGCTGCTCATAAAGAAGCAGTGACTGATGCCTCAGTGGGCCCTTTGGACAAGTCCAACAGAGTCGCAGAAAGTATTCAAAGGGGATTCAAGCCTGGGATGGCAGTAGGAGAGTAGAAAAGCAGAGAAGTAGTGATGAGTTGGGGTATGGATTGGGGTGGTCAGAGTGCCTGAGAGGAGAGAAATGAAAGGTGACAGGAAGGGGGTGCGGGAAAAGAGAAGGGCCTGAAGGAAGCCGACAGAAAAAGGAAGGAGATAGAAGTAATGAGCTCAGGTCCAGAGCGGCAGCCAAAATCCACATGCAAATGGACATATAGAGAATTTGGGTTATGTAAGCATGGGAGATTCGGAGAGACATGGCCTGATCGTAAACACAGGACAGAGCAGAGACAATGGCCCAAAAATTCGGCCGAGAACGGGTGAGTACTCAGTGCGTACTCACCCGTATTCATTCCCAAAGTGCCGGTTTCCTGCATGCACTGCGCATGTGCGGGAAACTGGCACTTCCGGTATGGCGAAGGGGGCGGTTCCTAGGTGAACCGCGTGCGCACTAGAGGCTGCGCGCACGCAGCACACTTAGTTTTTTTTTCAGGTTTCAACGTGAGGGTAAGTATGGAAGATTCTACACAAGTAAAAAGGAGGTGGAAGACCCCTTTTGAACAAGGTAAGTAGTTAATTAAGTATAATTTTAAATTTTTTTCAACAGGTTTATCTTTTTTAGAGACTTTAAAGAAAGGTAAGTTTATTTTTATAACTTTTTAAAAAAAATTTAAAAATTTTCAAAAATTTAAATTTTTGTTTAAAGTGGTTAATTTATTTAACTATAGTTATTTTATTAATGTGATGGTTTTTTTTTAATTTATTTGAGGTTTAGCTGTTCTTTTGGGGCCGATTTCAATTCACAGATCTCCTGTCAAATCTATGAATGAAAGATGGTCTGCTGCCATTGGCTCTCCATGGCCCACGTGATCCCAGGGGTCGCATCGCACTAACTGCGCCCCTGGGACACACACACACTGCGCGCCGGCACTAGGGAGAGGCCCAGGACCCGAAGTTCCTGCGGGGGCAAACAAGGATGGCAGACGCGGTATGTGATATCGCGCGCAATCCTTACCCCCGCGGCAAGCCTCCGAGTCAAATTTCTGGGCCAATATGAAACAATCCACAGTTAAAGTCTGTGGCCCTGTGGTGGGATGAGGTCAACTTGGAGACAGGGTGGAGTCAGCTTGTTTACTAGTTGTGTGCGAATTTCTGTAGGCTCTTTTCTTATGGGCGGCTGCATACTGGATTCTGTTTCGAGATCACAAAGGGTAGACGTTCCTTATATGTGGCAAGAGGTTAAACGAAATGTTGGGATGTCTGTGTGAACTTAGATTCTATCTGTCATCCAATCAGACTATTTCATTCTGCGATAGGCACGCAACTAAAAGACCGAGCAGCAATTGCTTGTCTTTGTTACTATTGCAGAAGATAAAATAATTTCCTGTTCCCTATTCTCAAAAAGTTTAAATGAGTTAAAACACTGCATTTTCTTTGAGCAATCCCTCTCACTGAGCTTTTTATTAGTATCTGATCAGTTCATTGTTTGTAAATAATATTTCCAATGAATCAGCTGTAAATTACTGATCAATATATTCACTAATGATGAAGTAATGCCGTAACAATAGTTAATTCTTGTGTAAATGTCATCATACTTCACAATGGTTCCTCAAACTACTTGCAGGTGGGCATCTTGTTACATCCGAATGCCGAAAGCATCTGTTTGGTCTGTGGAATTGGGAGTTTGCGAGTGCCCGCTGCACTTGGACTTAGCGATTCAGCGCTGCTCACAAACTGCTGGGAGCTGCTACCCAAAGACAACATTGAGAAACTGGCCCTAGTATCTTATCTTTTTAACTCCAGTTCAAAGTGAGGGAAGGCAACAACTGGGCAGCTTTACTACAGGTCAGCAGAGGATAGCGCCGGTGGCAGTAATTGTGCGTTAGGCCTCAATTGGCCATAACAAGTTTGATACCTTAAAAAAAATAAAGCTTTTAGCTGCAGTTTAAGGCTGACAGAGAACTCAAACTTCCATGTGCTCTGGAAGTTGTTGCTGTTAACTCAAGTTTTCCCTGTTCTCTACTGGGTTTAGTGCCCAAGGCAGTGGTCTCTGTCAGAAACTGGAATAGAACACTTAACCCCTGATTATAGTTAGGTTGCAACATCAGCCATTTCATTTTCCTTTGTCGATCAGGGGCTACATTCAACCGAAACTAATTCGTACAGTAGATGACTTTTTCAAGTTTTTAAATTGGGAGAAAAACAAGTTCGAAGATCTGACTTAATTTTTATTGCGGTAACAACTTGGAAAGCCATACCTTTCTTTTGATTTCTACTATGAACAATAGTTTTGGGCAAATAGTTTCAGGAAGACAGATGATGCCTGCTGCTGACACTCCTCCCCTTTACAATGTTAGAAATAACTGCCAATGTAACCTCAGTCTGCTGCGCCCTAATTATAGTGCCATTTCAATAATGTTTTTTCCTTCTGTGGTACACATTGAAAACACTTAAAACAGTACACAGTCACATGTTGAATGATTTGTGCCTAAATTAGCACATACATGGGAGAAAGGAAAAACAGCGAAGAGCCCAGTGGGACAAGGGTGATTCTCAGCTGTACACCTCTCTCAGGCTGCTGGGAAATCTGGCTCTCTGCCAGATCTAGGGGTGGGCGATGCTGTTTCCCCACCCAGCACAGAAACACTGCAAACCAGCCACAAGACGTTCCCTGGGGAGTGCAATTTCATAAAGAACAAAATTACCCTTGCCATCTTCATGGTCTCGGCCACGATCTGGGCCGAAACAGCCCGTGGGATCCACTGCCACCCTTCAGGAGGCCAGTACACTTATTCTCACTTGGTGCACTGGCTCCAATCTTACACCGAGTCCCTGTGAGGCAGTAGGGAGTTCTCACTCTCTGCCCCACTCACTCTGCTGCAGGTTCCCCTGTAAGGGGCAGATGGAAGTTCCATGCTTCACTAGGCCCGCTGGAGCCCCCCACCCCAAGATATGCTGTGACCTGACAAACAGGCAACCATGACTCTTGATTACCCTGGCATGCCTTCTTTCATACAATACCTCTGAAAGCAGAATTTTTTTTTTTCTGAAGAAACATTCAACAACACGGTTGCATAAATTGCCATGTTTCCTATAGAACAATGGGGACTACACTTCAAAAGTACTTAATTTGTTGTGAAGTGCTTTGGGACATCCTGAGGACATAAGATATACTATAAAACCTCCACACAGCTACTCTGGATCAAGTTCACCGACCTCACCAGGGCAGCCAAGATATCAGGAGGCAGTAACACCTTATAACAATGCACATTAATAAGTATGTTTTCCATTTTACAGCCACCTTGTCCTCATTATCTTGAACACCACCTACAACATACCAGCAATATGCAGAAGATACGAGAATACCCTTCACACGCCCTTCCTTTCCCTGCAAGTGTTTCTTCACTCACAGCCAAACATATAGGAATGTGCAGATTGAATGGGGTCAAGGTGGGGGAATATCTGCGAGAAAGAGTAGCAGAATGTTTTTCAAAGGAGAAGATTTACATGTCACAAATGAATAAGTTGACATAGTTGCCATAATGGCAGGACTGATTACGCGGTTGGATCTTATTTGGGAAAGGTGTCCCTTATGAGCTGTACGCAACATTTTCTGTAAGCTGGCAACAGGTTCTTCAGGTGACCCCTTCCTGAAGTGGGGCCTCAACTGCCTGCTTACTTTGCTGCCCTTCTTCATTTTGTCTCTTCTTCCTCTACATAACACAGGCAGGAGAATCCCTAATAGAAACACCATTGTGTCCTGTGCTTTATGGCTGAAGGTTAAAAAAACGTATCAGTAGCAGTGCTGAAGCTATTAGCAAGCTGGAGGTAGAAAATGCCCCCTAAAAAAGCAAAGTTGGATCAAGTACACTGTCCTAAAAAGGTGGCCTTTAAAAGTAAAGCCATCTAACATTGCCTCACAAGCAACAAACCCTTTTTCATACAGGTGTTTATTTTTTGATGTGCGACATAGGCAGCAAAAGAGGAAAATTCACGGTTGGCCATCAGTACATCATTTAAATGTACCTTGCATGCAACAGCCGCAATTGCATCAAGCACCGAAAGCCACTCGCATCACAGCAGAGAAATACTGCAACTGAGTTTTTGATTGGTGTGAAATTGGCTCGGCCTTCCTACCCCATTTTTCACCGTGAATCCTCCACATAACAGACGGCAAACAAAGGAAAATCTAGGCCAGTATCTCTCACGCAGCCTGACCTGCCTGACGCCCCTCCGTAGGTCCTCCTCTCCTTCCAGACATATCAGATGGGGAGTTTCCATTTTGAACCTCATTGGTGCTGGTAGGGTTGAATAATTTACATCAATTGGCATCCCGCATGTCAGGACTGCAGAAAATGGCAAGGCTGAAATACTCACAAATGCAGATTAAAGTGAAGCGCCTGCCCAGTTGCATCAGGTTGCAAGCCTGGCACATTTCCAGCAGGCTTGGACTTCCCTCAGTTTGCCACATCTGACCGCTCGATTACCATTGACTGTTTATGCATCATGCACAGCCTTAAACATAACCAAAGTTTATCATTGCTTAACAAATTGACTGAAAAATAACCGTGGCAGCAGGCAACAATGAAAATCAAAGAGGAACCATAAGATACATTTTAAAAATCTTCGGTGAGACACTTCTGATATTTGCATGATTCAAATTATATTCAAATTTGTAAATATTGGTTTTCTTTTTTCATAACTGCAAAATTTGTAGCACCTTATTAGAACTAAAGAGAAATAAATCAGGGGTGGGCGGAGCTTAGACATACAGCCCGCAACAATCAAGCTTCATTAGCTCTGCCTCAGTTTTCAGTCACCAGTAATGCTTAACAATGCAGTATTAGTTCTCAATGAATGGGCAGCAGTATCTGGAAATACTTGATAACCCCGCCAAAGGCAGAGTTGTCAAATACATCATGCAGACCAGGTACAAAAATGGCAAATTGTGAAATTTGGCCACGCACTTCTCGAAAGCACTCTAAAAAATAATTGTCAATCGCCCCAATGAATGTTCATATGTCATTGATTGGAAGAATTAGATCTTTGTAGTATATAAAGAATATCGAGCCAACATACACGTTGTGTTCTCCCAGCTGACCTTCAGACCCTTGGATGAACTCCCAAGATTTTGAAAAATAATGAATAACCATAAAGCAGAAAAATTAGACATTATTTACCTTACACGCCTGCTTGCGCACCAAAGTTATTCACCATCTGGATGGCTTGTAGGGGGGAAACGATGGAAACATTTTGACAGCTTTACGCCCTGCATAATTCGTTCTTATGTGGATGTATTTTAACATCATTATGCTTCATTTGGCTTAGCAACTGTATTAACTATCTACAGTACATGCAGAATGAATACACCACTCAGTTATGCATCTTCCCACGATGAACAAGCTACTTCAAAGTGGCAACATTCTTTCCACATTAATTTTATAGACTTATATTGGAAATCTGTACCAGAATAAAAACACATTTTTAATTTCAGCAAGCACATCCTGATCGTTCTCCTTTGACTAATTATTTGACTGTTATTGCAGAATGGCATATAGGGCCGACTTAGATTCTACACGGCTTCCTAGTATCCTTTTAGCAAAGTTACTGTTTCAACTTCCTGTCCTCTCATTTGACAGTCCTGTCGCCTTTCATCCTAACTGCTACCCCCCACACCCGCCTCATCTCAGCCTATCCCATTACAGCCATTGAGATGCTGCTAGGTTAGATAGCACAGATAGTGATATACAGCTGTTCATCCTGAAGCTCATCCTGTCTGATACTAAAAGAACACACTGTTACGTTTTTGATCATCCTCCGCCATTACCGCCACCTCCAGCGTGATCCCACCACCAAACGCATCTTCCCCTCACCTCCCCTTTCAGCATTCCGCAGGGACCGCTCCCTCTGCGACACCCTAGTCCACTCCTCTACCACCCCCAGCACCCCTTCCCCTTCGCCCGGCACCTTCCCGTGCAAGCGCAGGAGATGCAACACATGCCCTTATACCTCCCCTCTTCCCACTGTCCAGGGCCCCAAACACCCCTTCCAGGTGAAACAGCGATTTACTTGTACTTCCTGCAATTTAGTATACTGTATTCGCTGCTCACGATGTGGTCTCCTCTACATTGGGGAGACCAAACGCAGATTGGGTGACCGCTTTGCGGAACACCTCCGTTCAGTCCGTAAGGGGGACCCCGAGCTCCCGGTCGCCTGTCACTTTAATTCACCGCTTCACTCCCACTCTGACCTCACCGTCCTCGGCCTATTACACTGTTCCACGGAAGCGCAGCGTAAGCTCGAGGAACAGCACCTCATCTTTCGTTTAGGCACGCTACAGCCCTCTGGACTCAATATCGAGTTCAACAATTTTAGATCATAACCTCAGCTCCAATCACATTTATATTTTATTTTTTCATCCACCCTTTTATTTGCCCCCCCCCCCTTTTTTTCCCTCCTAGAAGCTGGCAGCTGTCCTTCATTCTGCCAGTGGATTTCACACTTCTTTCAGCCTTAACCTGTCACATTAACACCACCTCTTGCCTTGAATATCTCTTAATGTCTCTTAATCTCTCCTTTTGTTCTTTCATCCCCTCCCCCTTTTCCCAGCTTTATCCTTGCCTTAAATCTATTTGATTTCCTGCTGTTTCCAGTTCTGATGAAAGGTCTCAACCTGAAACGTTAACTCTGTTTCTCTCTCCACGGATGCTGCCTCGCCTGCTGAGTTTTTCCAGCGTTTTCTGTTGTTATTTCGGATTTCCAGCATCTGCAGTATTTTTCTATCGTTACATTTTTGATCTTCACTGCCCTTCTTACTCTAGATATTTTAACTTCCATATTGTAGACGGCTCTAATAAGTGAGTCTTTGCTCCCTAATGCTGTGAGAGTATCTTTACCGACTGATGTCTAGGTAAGCATGCCCTGGATAATGAACTTTCTTCAGCTACTCAATCTATCCTGTGCGTCCACAGGCTTCTTCTCACAACTTAGAAAGCAGCAGAGTAACACTAACTATAGCAGCTAAATGAATTTATTGAACAATAGATAAACAAGAAAGTGAATCACAGTATTTTATATATATATGTATACACATATAGAAAATAGATATTAGACAGTATTTCCTCAAAATAAGGAAAATATTAAATGGTTCGCAATTTGTAATATTAAACTATATTTCATAATTCACTTTTTTATGTGCAGTTATTCTTTTCTTATATTCTCACCAACTATCAAAACTAACTGGTCTGACTAGTCTCTTTGAAAGTTTCAGCCCAACTATCTCTAATTTTAACACTCGAAGCTAAGTAAATACACCCTAAACAGTTGTCCGGAATTCTTGGATTTGAATAACTGTTAGCTAAATTCAAAAATAGCTGCCAGATATGCACATAGCTGAACAAATAAGGCAGCTTATATTTGTTTGAAATTCGTAGCTTGGCTCCTCCCTCAATCCAATCACGTCAGATACACTTTGGGAGTCTCAGAGGGTTGTAAATCTGTGAAATTCGCTGCCCCAGAGAGCTGTGGAGGCTGGGTCATTAAATACATTTAAAGTGGAGATAGACAAATTTTTGCAGGATAAGGGAGTGAAGGGTTATGGGGAGCGGGCTGGGAAGTGGCTTTGAGCCCTAGATCAGCCATGATCTTATTGAATGGCGGAGCAAGCTCGAGGGGCCAAGTGGCCTATTCCTGCTCCTATTTCTTATGTTCTTAACCTAAATAATGCAGTGGGAAACTGACGAGATCAGATCGGCCGCCCATTCCACAGCCGCCCGATTTTACTTGCCTTTCTCTTTCTATAGAAAGTGAAGTCAGGAGGGGTGTAAAACAGGCGGTCGATCCGATTCCGGCAGTTTCTCGCTGGGTGGGTAAGGTTAAAGTTACCCCTGACTAAACAGAAGTCCTTGCAACATTTTTATTGAGTTAGGCTTGATTGCAGCTGCTTTAAACCCCTTGGCCCGAAATTTCCTTGGTGCTCGTGGGGAAGACTAGAACATCAGCAGGGACAGATTTCTACCTGCTGGCGATAAATGGCAGAGAGAGCAAATCCCATATTAAACATGAGAAATATGCTTTGCCGGGAGGAGGAGGGTAGAGGAGGAAGAGAGGAAAGCTATTGCTGCAGGAATTAAAAACCTACAGTGTGGCGGATCGCCACCTAAATGGGCATTATCCACTCTTCCGTCCGTGGACAAATATCCAGCACCTTCCCTTTAAGGCACCTTACCTTTAAGGCAGGAGTGGGCGGGGCCTCAGGGATTGCCCAGAGAATTCTGGGAGCTTTTCTGTTCAGCCTTAATTCGTGTTTCGCGGCAGCCTCAACATTGGTGACCCCGACGCTCAGAACGTATTCCGAGCACTGCAATGGCGGACACGAACGCAGTTTCCGTGAAACTGCCGGAGTTTTGGGAAAACCAGCCCGAAGCCTGGTTTCTCCAAGCTGAATCGCGCTTCCGGCTGCAACACATCACCACAGATGGGATGAAGTACGACTATCTCGTTACATCACTCGGTAGTGCCACAGTTTCGAAGGTTTGGACAACGCTGCAGAACCCACCAGAGGAAGGCAAGTACGCACATCTCAAGACAGCGCTCCTTAAAAAATTTACGGCCTCGGCATATCAGCGAAACTGCCACCTCCTCGACCTTCCAGGCCTCGGTGATGCCTCACCGTCAGACCTCCTCTCCCACATGCTCTCCCTCACCGACGAGAGCCCACCCGGATCCCTCTTCCGCACGCTGTTCATCCGCCAGCTCCCTCTCAGCATCCGCCCAGCGATCGTGGCGTCCGGCCTCACGGACCTGGAAGCCCTGGCCGATGAGGCCGACAAGCTGCTGTCCGCTCACTCCAGCCGCGACGTCACTCCGGACCTGGCAGCCAATGCCTGGGCGCGCCCCTCACCGGCCAGCACGCGGCCACAAGGGCCTGCCACCAGGCCCACGGGGCCTTCACGCCCCACTAACCCGGGCCACTGTTACTACCACGCACGGTTCGGCGCCAGGGCACAACGGTGCACACCTCCCTGCTCTTTCAAGTCCGCCCCCGTACCAGCCCCCGCGATGGCCATGGGCCACGCGGGCTCCCTGCTGTTCGTCACGGATGACAAAACCGGCCGCCGGTTCCTGTGCAACACTGGGGCTCAGCACAGCATCATCCCGGCCTCCTCCCTCGACATCCAAAAGGGTGAACGAGGACCGGCACTGGCTGCTGCTAACGGCTCGGAAATCCGGACGTATGGCACCGGACAGTCACCCTCGACCTCGCTGGTCACCGCTACCGATGGGAGTTCATCACTGCCAAGGTGCTCTCCCTCCTCATCGGCGCAGATTTCCTGTGCGCCCACGGCCTACTGGTAGACATCCCTCGTCACCGCCTCGTGGACATGAACACCATCTCCCCCATCCTGGGCGCCATGGCCCCCCGTCAACCCGCCGACATGGCGTCACAGTGCCACGCCCGGGCCACGGATGACTACTCGGCACTCCTGGCCGAATTCCCGGCCCTTACCAATCCGACCTTCTCCGCAGAGGCCGCCAAACACGGGGTGGAACACTTCATCCTCACCACAGGCCCCCCAGTGTACGCCCACGCCCGCAGGCTGGACCCGGCCAAACTGGAGATTGCGCGGACCGAGTTTGCCACCATGGAACAGCTCGGCATCATCCGCCGCTCCAACAGTCCCTGGGCCTCCCCACTCCACATCGCCCCCAAACCAGGCAGAGGTTGGCGCCCCTGCGGGGATTACCACCGCCTCAATGATGCCACCACCCCTGATCGGTACCCCTGTGTCGCACATTCAGGACTTCTCGGCTAGACTGGCCAGCCGCTCAGTCTTTTCCAAGGTCGACCTGGTGCGCGGCTACCACCAAGTCCCCGTCCACCCCGCGGACGTCCCCAAGACAGCCGTAATCACCCCCTTCGGCCTGTTCGAGTTCCTATGGAAGCCCTTCGGCCTCAAAAACGCGGCCCAGGCATTCCAACGGCTCATGGACTCGGTCCTTCGGGACCTGAAGTTCCTGTTCGTCTACCTGGACGACATCCTGGTAGCCAGTTCCTCCAAGCAGGAACACCTCGAACACCTTCGCATCCTGTTCGGGCGCCTCAGCGACCACGGGCTCATCCTCAGCCCAGCCAAATGCCAGTTCGGCCTGGACAAGATCGACTTCCTCGGCCACCACATCACCCATGCTGGGGCCATTCCCCTGCCCACCAAGGTGCAGGCCGTCCAACAATTTCCCCGCCCCACCACCATCAAAGGCCTCCAGGAGTTCCTCGGGATGGTGAATTTCTATAACCGCTTCATCCCCAAAGCGGCATCCCTCATGAGGCCCCTGTATGAAGCCCTCCAGGGCAGGAGCGGCAAGATGGTGGTCGAATGGATGGCAGACGCGTCCGCCGCCTTCGATTCCACCAAGACCGCGCTCACCAACGCCACCCTGCTCGCGCACCCACGGCCCAATGCCAGGGTAGCGCTCACCACGGACGCCTCCAACCACGCGGTCGGCGCCGTGTATGAGCAGTGGGTCGACGGCGCCTGGCAACCACTTGCCTTCTTCAGCCGCCAACTACGCCCCCCGAGGTCAAGTACAGCACCTTCGACCGCGAGCTCCTCGCGCTGTTCCTGGCGGTCCGCCATTTCCGGTTTTTGCTTGAGGGCCACCCCTTCACTGCGTTTGTCGACCACAAGCCCCTGACATTCGCAATGGCAAAGACAACCGACCCCTGGTCCGCCAGGCAGCAGCGCCAGCTTGCGGCAGTTTCCGAGTTCACCACGGACATCCAACACGTCTCCGGCCGAGACAATGTGGTAGCCGACTGCCTCTCCCGCCCCGCCATCCACGCCGCACACCTAGCAGTCGACTACGCTCAACTCGCAGCAGACCAGATCACCGACCCTGATCTGCTCTCCGCACCACACACTGGCCTGAGGCAATTCCACTGACCTCTACCACCACCGCCGACATCGCCAGAGCCTTCGTCAGCACCTGGGTCGCACGGTTCGGCGTCCCCTCCGACATGACGTCGGACAGAGGTCCGCAATTTACCTCTGAACTCTGGACCGTCGTCGCACGCAATCTCGGGGTGACCATTCACCGCACCACAGCGTACCACCCCCAAGCCAACGGACTGTGTGAGCGGTTCCACAGATCCTTGAAGGCATCTCTTCGAGCCAGCCTCCAAGACGGCGCCTGGACCAACCAACTTCCGTGGGTCCTCCTCGGCCTGCGCACTGTGGTTAAAGAAGACCTCCACGCATCGGCAGCAGAGCTCGTGTGCGGTCAGCCGCTGCGCGTACCCGGCGAGTTCCTGCCCACCGCCAGCCGACCAGCAACGCCACGACTTCGCCTCACCGGCGCTGCAGTTCGCCCCGGTGCCCATTGCCCGACACGGCGAATCCACCTCACACGTCCCACTAAGCCTGCACCAGGCACGGTTTGTTTTCGTCCGGCACGACGCCCACCGCGGACCCCTTCAACCCCCATACGACGGGCCCTACAAGGTGCTACAGGCTGGGGACAAATTTTTCACCCTGCAAGTGGGTGACAGGACCGAAAAAGTGTCGGTTGACCGACTCACGCCAGCACACTCGGAGCCCGGTGAGCAGGTCCCTGTAGCTCGTCCACCTCCACGCGGCCGACCTGCCCTCAAGCCGGTTCACCCGGCTGCTCCACGCCCGGCCGTTCCACGTCCACCGGCGTCCTACAAGAGCCGCTCCGGCCAGCCCATCAGACCGCCGCACCGTCTCGTCCACACCTCCTAAGCGGATTCTGGGGGGAGCTGTGTGGCGGATCGCCACCTAAACGGGCATAATCCACTCTTCCGTCCGTGGACAAATATCCAGCACCTTCCCTTTAAGGCACCTTACCTTTAAGGCAGGAGTGGGCGGGGCCTCAGGGTTTGCCCAGAGAATTCTGGGAGCTTTTCTGTTCAGTCTTAATTCGTGTTTCGCGGCAGCCTCAACAACAGCAACTTAAAGTAGGATCAGCTTGCAGCTTGGAGGGCCAGCAGGTAAGTCATTTTTCTTCTAGCTTTGCAGCTTCTTTAACTCCTGTGAACACATACCTCAGTTTTTTGTGCTTTTGCAAGAAGATAATCAGACGCGCCAGCAGAATTTCCAGGTGCTCGGTGATGTCACAGCAGTTTCCTCAGCCCCAATCAATTCTCTGGCACCAGCATGGCCAAAGTGCAGAGCTCAGAACTTTCTTTCATTCTGATCTAGAGGTGTTGTTGGAGCAGATGAAAATGTACAAGAAAGGATTTGTAATATACTAGGGTAGAACAAATGAAGGACAGAGACACGCTGAGTTGCTAGTCCATGTGCTTGCATTATTAGGCCAGAGCGAACTGAGCATGCTCATACCAAACCATGTGATAAACCATGTGATAATACATTACACTGCTTTCCTCCTTTAAAAAAAATGTACATATTCCCGTCTCAAATACAACAAAACTATGGTGCCACTTTTCAAGCATTACATGTACCACATAACAAAAACTCCTGGCTTTGTTTCTTTTAAATGAGCTACAAATCTAGTTTAATAATAGGTTTGCGGAGCCTTCCTGATCTCCTTTAAGAAGGTTTTGGTGTTGAAATAATTTCCGTGCTGTTTTGTTTTGTTTTGGTTCCGAACTCAAAGATGATCCTGTTTCTATCTCAGACTTCTTTGAGCCTGGTACTTCAGTTACTGAAGTCTGTACTGAGTCAAACTCATGTATGTGTTCATGATCAAGTGGTTCAAGATCACTGTCCAATCCAGGCCAATAAACAAAGCTTCTTGCAATTGATTTCATACTGACGACCCCTGGATGTTCAGTGTGAAGTTCGTCTAGAATTCTATCTCTCAAAGAAGTAGGTACCACCACTCTGTTTCCCCACTTCATACAACCTTGCTCACAAGACAATTCAGTACGATGGTTATGGAATGGTTTCAACTCTGTGTTCAGACACTGATCAGTCTAACCATGCAAAGTGTTTTCATACACTCTTTTCAGTACTGAGTCCTTTTGAGTCTCATCTGCAATCTCAATTGCATTCACAGGAAAATCTTTGTCAACAGCACCTAGTGTGAAAATGGCACCTTCACTCCCAAAACATGAGTCCTCATGTGGCAACCTGGACAAGGCATCTGCGATTGCGTTTTGCTTTAAGTGCGATATTCAATCGTGTAGTCATATTGTGACAACAACACTGCCCAACGTTGCATTCTTGATGCGGCCATTGCAGGGATGGCAGATTTTGGCCCCAATATTGCCTGGAGCGGTTTGTGATCGGTTATCAGGGTAAGGTTTCTGCCGATCGTAGACTGGAAGATTTTGGGGGAGGACTTTACACCATACGGCAGCTTGATGTGTGACTACAGTCATGACAACAGTGTGTTGATAGTGAGATACTGTTGACTCTCTTTGTCAACATTCAGCTGAGCATAAGCATGTGACAGATCAAGCTTGGAGAAAGCCTTTGACCCAGAGAGCGCTGCATACAAATCTTGTGATGTAGGTAATGGGTACTGTTCATCGTCAACTGCTTGGTTGATAGTAACTTTGTAGTCACTGCACAAGCGTATAGTTTTGTCTGCTTTGGGCACCACCACAATTGGGATAGCTCATTCAATTTGTCACTTTTTACTAGCACTCCATTCTCTCTGAGCTTCACTAGCTCTTCCTCCACCTGACTTTTCAACGCATAGGGGACCAGCCTACCTTACAATAGACAGACTTCGCATTGGACTGGATGCAGATATGCGCGTCATACCCAGTGATGCCCTCATAACTGTCTGTGAACATGCTTTCGTACTTGTTCAGCATTGTGCCAAGTCACTTCTTTGGAGCATCTACACGGAAGATGTTTTTCCAGTCTAGTTTTAACTTTCTCAACCAGTCTTTGCCCATGAGGGTTGGCCTGTTGTCGTAGCTCGCTACAATAATAGGCAGCTTTACTAACTGGCCATTGTGCTGAACTGTACATTCGATTTGTCCACATGTCTCTAGGATTTCTCCAGAGTAGGTTTTTAGCTCTACAGTACTCTTTGTAAGTGGTATTTGATTAAACTTACTCTCATATGTGTCCTTACTCATGATAGAGCAGTCCGCCGCTGTGTCGATACACATATCAATATATTGCTCATTGATCAAACATTTTGTACAGAAGTCTTTCTCATGACTGCTAGCATTGCCACTAGTGGCATAGATACTGTAGATGCCTAGTTCTTCAACATCAGGTGTGTTCACTTCAATATTGTGAATTCCTCCCTTTTGTTGTCACTGCTTTGCATTGCCACTACAATGGTTCTTACTTCCTGTTTTAGATCTGGCTCTGCAAGCTGTTGAAAGATGGCCTTGCCTCTGGCAGTGAAAACACTTCGCATTTCTGTATTGGCAGGTCTGTGGTGAGTCATTTCCATTGCAGCGATAACAATTCACTGAACTGCTCTCACCGACATGCTTTTGACTTGGTCTCACAACTTTAGGTTTGGCGGTGGCTTTGTGACTGTAGACCTCAGTTACACTAGTCAATTGAGTTGGACGGAGCTCCCTAGCATTCTTAGACGCCATCTCCATAGATAGGGCAATTTTGCATGCTATGTCAAACATTAGGTTCGGAGTGTTCAGTAACTTGGACTGTGTGCGCTCATCCACCAGTCCACACACAAACTTATCTCGCAAGCACACGATCCAAAAATGTGCCGAAGTTACAATGCAAAGACAGGTTCTTAAGAGCTACAATGTACTCACTGATGGTTTCACTTTGTTTTTGGTTTCTGGTACCAAACTTATAGGTCTCTGCTATTTCTAACGGCTTTGGGTCAAAATGGTCCTCGAGTTTCTCGACAATGTCTTCAAACGACAGCATCCTTCGCTTTCCCTGGCGTGAGTGGGTTTGTCAACGTTCCGTAGACATCTGATCTGATCTGTTAGAAAAATTGCTTTTTTCCGTTCACAAATTACTTTATTTTGAGCTAAAACATTCTCATCTGCACCTTCCGTCTCAATAATGTTGTTGGCCTTAAAAAACATCTCCATCCGCTCAATGTAAGAACTGAATAGTTCGCGAGCTCGATCATACATGCCGAGGCTTCCAATGAATCCCGTGGGCGTGGCCATGATTGTCCCAATCCCGTCAAACAGTGACTCAGCACGCTACCTGTGTACCTGTGAGAATCAACGCCACTATTGCTGAGTATATATACACACGAAGGCGAAGCACAGATGATTCTGCATGTGCATTAACGGTAAAACATTGCAAAAATTCAGTTTAGGTGTCACAAATTCACCTTAAACTTGTCCACTCAAAGGTTGAACACTGTGTCCTTCCATGATCCCTAAAAATGGCTTTGGGATCCCATCCTCATCGCCAAAAATGTAATATACTTGGGTAGAACAAATGAAGGACAGAGACACGATGAGTTGCTAGTCCATGTGCTTGCTTTATTAGGCCAGAGTGAACTGAGCATGCTCATACCAAACCATGTGATAAGCCATGTGACAAACCATGTGATAATACATTACAGGATTTCTGGGGACATACAATTGAAAACCAGGCAAAGGAGTATCGAGAGCCACATGGTGGGATGTGGCAGTAGAACAGTGCAGCGCTACCCCTCTCACTCCCAGGACTGAAGACAGTGCTGAGAAACATTCAATGACCTGACCAGGACAGTGAAGATAAAAGAACTGCCATTGCCCCCTCCTTACTTTCACACCATGAGACCCCCTCCCATCCTCATCCACACTTCTTAATTGGAATCAAATCATCATGCATAGATCATTATGATTCAAGGGCTCTCCAGCTCTTCCACCTGGAGTGTGCTTTTGGAGCTACAAACACAAGCCATTCTTGTAGGCAGCCCCTTACAACTCCAGCCTCTCATGTTGCAAGGTCCTTCTAGCACTTGTCCTCCCTGCTCCATCAGCTGTCTGTTGACACTTGGAACAAATGCTTCAGATGGTTGTCTTCACCTAATGTTGTTACTCTAGCTCCAGAAGAAAATGGCAGATCCTGACATCAGACAGCTCACTCCTTACGAGGAGAAGGCAATGGAGCTGCTGGGAAGGCATTTTGCTTTGGCTATGGGCAATGGAGAGGTTAAAGGGCGTGTACTAATGGTAGGTGAATGTGTCCAGAGCATAACTAACTTTATCTCATTTATCTCATTCCTCTGACTGGGTGATGCATATCCATTCTTAGATCCTTTCTTCCTCTTCCACAGATCATTCACAGCCTAGAGAGGGAAATGAGAAGGGAGAGGAGGAGCTAACGGAGGAGGAGAATGATGATGATGAGGCGGAGTGGTGAAGGAGGAGGAAGAGGAGACTGGTCCCTCAGCATTTGGCTATGGCCCTTCTCTTTCACCCCAGCATCACTTGCCCTCTCCCACTCACCAGTTCAGAACTTCCACCCAGGAGTGTGAGGTGGGAGTGGCAGGGGGGAGGTTGGTGGGTGAAGAATTAACACACAGCCCAAGTGAGCCAGAGGAGTGGGGAGTAGAAGAGGATGGCTCAGCAGAGGCTGCCTTTGGTTGAGGAGCCAGCAGAGTCAAATCTCATGGGGCCTTTAGTAGCCCACAGTTTAGCCCCTGACAGCATATCAAGAGCAGTTTCTAGGCATATAAATCCAGCAGGTAGCTTTTCAACCATTTACTGCATTGTTGGCCCTGAATTTCTGCAGGACTTGTCCCAATCTCCTGCTGTAACGTCAGCGTGAAATCGACGGTACCGCACAGAAAGAGTGTAAACAGCTGAAAATAGCCATTTCTCCAGGGGTTCCATCAGTCTACTGCCGAGCTTACAGCCTGAGATTGGGAGAAGACCCCACAGAAATGCAGAACTGTTGTATTTTGACTATGTGTGTTATAACTAAAATTAGACATTGAATTAAATCGGGTATTACTCATAATTCATTCATTATTTGGTAATGTTGGTCTATAACTTATGGATTCATTAAAATTGCTCCAAACAAAACTGGGAAATTGGAGAATGATCTATTCTGTGCCATTACAAGGTCTTCCCCTCCCCTTGCAGAGATCCTAAAGATACATCCATTGCAAAGACTTAAAACAGACACACAATTAACGGGCCTTATAGTGCCTTTAATATCCTTTGATTCATAGCTCATGCACATGGGCCTCTGCTAAGCACAGATGAAGGAGGTTTTTCCTGTAGGCAACATTTCATAATGTGTACTCAGCCCAGAGACAAGATTGCAGAGCTTGAATTATTCCTAGATTTCTGAACTCCACCGTGTCCATTTTTTCTGCCATTGATTCTGTTAAATTAATCCGTTGGCTAAGATTATAGATTGTGGCTACCCACTGCCTACCCTGTGGACAAAGACCAACTGATCATTGCAAACTGTCATTCAACATTGGTTTTTTTTCTTAACCAATTCACAATTATCATTATTAACAACCTTTACGGACTATAGTTACATTATGGTACGAATTCATGTAATTGCAGCTTTCAGCATTTCAACAAGTACTGTATTGATGTAAATTATATGATTATGATATGATATGCTTGGGAGCAGAAGGAAAGCAGTTTGAAAATACCATGTCAAAACCTCAAACAGCAAAAAAGATCAAACCTTACAATCTGACAATTTTTCAGCAGGATTTGGAGGAGCTTGGGAAAACAGTATCACTTTACAGTTTAAAAATGCAAGAAAATCTGAACAGTCCTTAAGTGTGACTGTTTTTTCCAATGAGTTAACCATTAACTTTTTAGTCAAGTACAGTCATCATCTGATAATTGAATGACAGTGGCGCCTCTAATAAAATCTGTCTGAACTGCAGTAATAATATGGTTTTTCTAATTCTGACAACTAACCCGTGGCTCTATAGCAGCCCCTCAGTTGAAAAAGCTGATTGTACTGTGAAGGAAGGGGGAAAAATGTTGCTCAGTTTCAGTGCTGTTTTTGCAGCTGGAATTAAGTACTGTCACTTTTATCTTAATAGCATTTGTTTTTTTTAGGTTTGCCCATATTGACTCCATGGTGAGACAGGAGAGAGGGTGAGTGCTGGGGGACTTTTTTCTGTACAATCCTCGACCTATTTTATTCCTGGGACTGTTATTGTGCTGGAAATATGAACGGAGGAAAGACCCGCTGTGATATGTGGGACAAAGTACAAGACGTGCATTCTCCCTTCCACTTTAAGTTCATATTAGACTCATTGGCCTTCGCCAAAGAACTTCAAGTCAAATTAGGAATGCCACATGTAATTCTGAAACATTTCTTTGGATCCAGATTAACCACAGTAGTCAGTCAGTCTAAATAATATTTTCAGAACTCAGAGCTACTTTCAACTTACATTTCCAACAGCATTCAACTTCTTTGGTGTTAATAATGTAAAGAATCTTTAAGAATTCCGTTACTGAGCTCAGGTTTTGTTCAATAATAATCAGCAAAAAAAAAGGAACTACAAACAGTAGAAGTATTAATCAGAGCAGCCTAATTAAAGAGACCTGCTGGCATTAGGTGTATCTTTTTGTTTCAAAATTGATTTCAAAAAAACTGGAATAATGTTTGCAGTTGTTAAAGAAAACAGAGGACAATATAGAAGCACTCAAAGCATGTACACGGAGCTTCAAATTTTGTTGCATTTATTGATTCATATTGAATTATATATATTTCATTTCATCCATCCAGTTCATAAATAACCAAATCCAAATAAATGCAAGCCTGGACAAAGGGCAGTTAGAAAATGAAACCTTTTAAGAACAAGAAAAGGCTATTAAGCCCAAGAAGCCTGTCTCTTTTTGATACATCACTCCCAATTATTCATCTTCTCATCATATGCCTTAATTCCTTCTCTTTCCAAAAAGCATATCTAATTGCTTCTTGAATCTATGTATATACCCTCTGCATCAAACGCCTTCCCTGGTAATTTGATTTAAAGATCAATTAGGTGGGATATGTGTCGGTGCAGGCTCGATGGGGATTCTGTGTGAGAAAGCAGGGACAGGGTACTGGATTTGGATGATCAGCCATGATCGTATTGAATGGTGGAGCAGGCTCGATGGGCCGAATGGCCTACTCCTGCTCCTAGTTTCTATGTTTCTAGGTTTCTATTACCCTTTCTGACTTCCCTTTTACTCCTAACTTTTTCATTTTTAAGTTGTATCCCATGGTACTTCAACCTTTCACCACAGTAAAGAAGTTGCTTGGATTATCTTTGAAAATTCTCTTTATAACCATGAAAATTTCAAATGTATATCCTTCTGTTACATCCTACTGTGTAGCGATTCTAATTAGTGATGACCTGGTATTGTTATTACACAAGTGTTAGGATAGTTACTGCATACATTAGTAACAGGATGGTTCTAGTAACAGACATCAGCTTATTCAATCGTTCAGTGTCAGCCGTGGCTCAGTTGTTAGCACCCTTGCCTCTGAGTCAGAGAGTTGTGGATGCAAGTTCCACTTCAGAGACTTGAGCGCAAAAACTTAGGCTGAAATTCGACTGCAGTACTGCGGAAGTGCTGCACCGTCGGAGGTGTCGTCTTTTGGATGAGACATTAAACCGAGGTCTCTCAGGTGGACGTAAAAGATCCCATGGCACTATTTCAAAGAAGAGCAGGGAGTTATCCCTGGTGTCCTAGCCAATATTTATCCCTCAATTAAGATCACTAAAAAAAAGACTATCTGGTCATTATCACATTGCTGTTTGTGGGAGCTTGCTGTGCACAAATTGACTGCGCATTTCCTACATTACAACAGTGACTGCACTTCAAAAAGTACTCCATTGGCTGTAAAGCGCTTTGGGACGTCCGGTGATTGTGAAAGGTGCTATATAAATGCAAGTCTTTCTTTCTTTATCATTACTGGTTCTAACTCCCACATTATTCCCATAGTTTTACAACTCAACTTCAATGCCGACAGCTCATTTCAAGCTGCCATAGCGAACCCATCACCAGGAGACCATCTGTTTGCTGACACCAATTTTAGGAGAGCTGGGGAATGCATCGGGGGTCATTTTGACTTTGTGCGATAGTGTAAAACGAGTGATAGCATGTCGGCAGCCCGTTTTACATCTCTCCCGATTTCTTTTCCGCTGACTTCAATGTAAGAGTCAATGGTTACATTCTACAGGCTCACAAAATAAAATTGTTGCCAATGTTAGACTATATTAAAGCAAGCTTCTAATTTTAAATGCCATGGCGTTTGAAAATTAGTCTAACTTTTGAAAGAAATGTGCAAGTTCCATTTTTGGAGTCTTTCCTAAGCACTCTACAAAATGCATATTGTAGCATAAAAATGTTGTTGATTGAGCAAAGTCAAGTGTGTAACTGAAAAAATGTAATTGCCTTTTTATCACTCACGTTGGAATTTATCACTATAGATTTGTAGATACGGTCAACATTTTAGGAGATGATTTTTGACTTGCCCTAAATTGTAGAACTACTGTAAACAAAGGTATTAAACAGAGAGCTGGAAGATGCAGCCAATGTGTACCCCCCAGTAAATAACTTCCAGAGTGCAATTTGGCACAGAAGTCAGACAGTAACACTTTACAGACACATACATCTTCACTGGGGAGCTACTTAATCTCTCTAGCGTCTGCGTTGTCAGAACTACTGACATATTAATAATCCACAACACTGTTGAGAATGTGGTCATGTTAAAATGTACAGACTACAGTAAAATACATTTTTGCAAATCCATGCTAAACAAGCAATCTGTCAAAGTGCTTTTCCTCAGTTGACCTTACACAAAGCTGTATTTTGTATCCCTTTCACTTCGCAATGAGAGAACGGTGTGCCGGCAATATCTAGTGGAAATGGCTGATAGAAAAATAAGGGTTTTTTATTTTAAAAAGGAGGCCGAAAAATATAGGTGGATTTCAATTGTCACCCATCATGACTGGCACAGCAAGTTCCACTAAAAACCGGCTCAAGTTGCCGAAGAAGGGCCTCATTATTTATGCGAGGCAGGGTGGCAGTGATAAAACTGTTGCCTACTGGTTCACCACTGCTGGGGTGGAAGGACATTCAGTGGAACTGCAGTCTTTAAAGAAGCACCCGGGAAGGCGCCGAACACCTTGAGTCTCTTCGCCAGGAGCAAGCGGAAGCCAAGCGCAAGCAGCGGAAGGAGCGCACGTCAACCCGAGCACACCACCCACCCGCCCCTTCAACCACCGTCTGCCCCACCTGTGACAGAGACTGTAGGTCCTGCATTGGACTCATCAGTCACCTGAGAACTCATTTTTAGTGTGGAAGCAAGTCATCCTCGGCTCCGAGGGACTGCCTAAGAAGAAGAGTCTTTTAAAACACTGCAGTTGATTAAAGGGGCAAACATGTTTTTTGGCAAGGTGCAGCAGACAGTGCAGCAATGAATAAGGATTGAACAGCATTCGGGAGGGGGAAAGGTCCCCAGATTTCCTGATGCGTCAGTGGCTGTGCTTCTAGTATAATAAGAGAAGGACCACTGGCGACTGAGAACAGGAAACCTCATAAAAAGCTAGCCCAGACTTTATGGAGGGATGTGGCAGAGGCAGTGGGGTTAATATTCACCTCCAAAAACAGGTGAGTTGGGGTCGGGTGAGATCTTAATTAAAAAAAAATCTCAAACCCACCCCCATCCCACCTCCAACCCACCCACTTCCGGGTTAAACGGTGGTGGGACAGGGGGCGGGCAGCCAACCCGCTCCCAGGAGGCAGGTTGGCTATTTAAATATTATAATGTCTTACAGGTTTAACCCTGGCCGGCAGGGTTTCACGGGCCTCGGAAAACCCGGCAGCTCAAGAAAGGGGAGGACAGCTTCGTAGAAAAAGTAAGTGCCCTTACAGCACTGCTTGTGGGCCAGGAGGAGTGGGAGTGCTTCCTCCCGGCCCCCCAAGCTACCTTCTTCCCCACCATCGGACCCACCCCCATCCAAAGACACCCACCAGGATCGGGGATCCGACTCCCGGGATCAGACCTCAGCCGCCTCACTCCTCCCCCCCACCCCACGCTTCCACTAACGCAGCAGCAGGTTCCTTACCTGCTCTTGGGAGCTGTGGCCTGCACCAGCGTGCTCCCCGCCCGACAGGGAGCCAAGCTTGTCAATCAGGCTGATGTTGGGGCAGGGATCCTGTGGGAACAAAAAGACGCACGCAGTGGAGTTAAAACTCCATAGCATGCGGGGAAACCCAGACTTCCGTATTCCCGCTGGAAACTCCTCCCCTGACCCGCTTACGAAACCCGCCCCGTCAATATCGGGGCCAATGAGTGCAATCATACCCACTCAACAAACTACCACACTCTGCAGGGACAAAGTTCGTCAAGATAGGTGAGGTAATGTGCCCCACGTAAAGCCTGTAGCACTTATATAGGCATCAACCTGACCTGTTATTCCCTCTTAGTCATTAACTGGCTGAAGGGAAAGCTGCACTATTTACAGGGAGGCTTTGTGATCAAATCTGCACCTTGTTAACTCGATACCAGTGTCTGAACTCACATTGCCTGCCATGTTACTCTGGAAGGAGAGGTGTTCAAGGGGAACCAGTACCTGCAAGAAGTACAATCATGGGATGGATGCAGACACCTGGGTGAAAAGAAGTGTGAATCGCAGTTAGATTCCTCTAACATTGTGTTGTCTTTTTGCAGCAGAAAAAGTAGCATATAACCAGCACCAAAGAACGGCAACTGGAGGAGGAATAGCACGCAGCTCAGCGGCAGACAAACCGGAGAGGCCCTAGGAGATGGTGAAGTAGGAAGCAAAGTGCTAAGATCAGGTTAGTAAAGTCAGGGAAAGGGAGAGCACAGCTCATTTCAGCTTCCTGTGGATTGTGAAAGTATAAAAATGCCGATGCACTCAACTGCTATTTCTTGTTTGACCACATTGACTTCAGAGTTCATTTTGATGGACGTTTGCAACTTTGCGGATTTGGATGATGACATGTGAGAGTGTGACTTCTGTATTATGGAGACACAGTACAGAAGTGTCTGGGAATGCAGGTCTTTGTGAGGCAATTGAAGATAGCGGGGAGGAACAAGTGAGGGAGGAGGCACAAGTGGGGGAGGGGTGGATGTTATTCAGTTTTTCAACTTTTATTAACTGAAAGCACTCGGCTTTCTCTGGCTACAGGTTAATGGGCGCTCATGCTCTAACTCTTCTCCTTCCTGTGCATCTTCCTCCTGATGCAGGGATAGTAACTCTCTATCTTCTTCATCATCATCCCCTTAAGCTTCAAGTAGTAACTCTTTCAGCATGACAATATTATGCAGGTCTCAGAAAGCTACAGTGATTCTGGAGACTCTTGCTGTTCCATACTGCAGGGCTCCACCAGATTTATCCAGACACCTGAAATAAAACTGCTCCATTATAATTCTTGTATTCCCATGAACCCGATTATATTTGTTCTCCCCCTCTGTGTACAGATGCCTTATTGGAGTCATAAGCCTTGATTGTAGGGGATCAACAACCAGCCATCCTGATAAAACAACAGAAAACGCTGGAAAAACTCAGCAGGCCAGGCAGCATCCGTGGAGAGAGAAACAGAGTTAACGTTTTAGGTCGAAGACCATCCTGATACATGGTTTAGGGTCATCAGTACTGATATGGTGAATTGTCACATGGTAAAAACATCATGACAGTTTGCTGGTTAGCAGACATTAACATGCAGGATAAGGTGATTGGCATCACCCGCTGGCTGTACTTCCATTGAATGAAAGCCTTTCCTGTTCACGAGATTGAAGAAATTGGCATATGGCTGTTCAGTGCCACAAGTTCTGTCAATTGTTCCTTCCTCTGTGGCGACCCTGCTAAGCTATAAAATTTACTGCTCACTCTCTTGGTTTTGCAAGTTCCATAGAGAAGATAATAAATTGCAAGGCCCCTCTGAGTAGAGCATCAGTGACCTTCTTCATACAATGGTGAGCCACTGCCTGACCAATGTGAGCAACAAACAGCAGAAGTCCATGACCAGGGAAATTTTCACAACAAATTCAGATTTCATAACCAAGATGACCCCCTCAATACAATGTCCACCTCAAGGATACCACTGTGCTGCGAAAAGCACCACTTATATAGTGGCAGTGTTCTCAGAGGGCAGATTTGGTGTGGCAATTGGGGGAAATGATGCAGAGACCTAGGCCGTGCTCGCCCGCCCCCATTTACATGCAGCCTCAGGACGAGCAGTACTTCAGAGTGCCAGTTTGGTTTGAGTAAAATTTTGGTGGCCATTTGTTTGGTGCGGTATTGCAGCAGTAGTTCATTCCGCCCCTTGTTACTGTTTTTAGCACTGCCCATATAAAGAAGGAAGATCCAGCCTCGAAACTCATACCTGATTCACTGTAGTAACGATGGGGGGTAATTCTAACCCCCACCAAACGGGTGGGTTTGGGTTGGGTGGGAAGTAAAAACATTACAAATTTCAAACAAGAACCCCACCCATCTCGAACCTGCCCACTTCCAGTTTTAACGGAGGCGGAACGAGGGATGGGCGGCCAATCCGCTCTCAGGAGGCTGGTTGGTCACTGAAACCTTTTAAGGCGGCCGATGCCTCAATTTTAACAAGGTTTCTATTTTTAACTCACGTTGGCCGGGTTTCCCTGGCCTTGGGAAACCCGGCAGGTAAAAGGGAGCGAGAAGGGATGTATCCATAAGGAAAGTGCCTTTACAGCACTGCTTGTGGACCCGGTGTGTTTCCTCCAGCCCAACAAGCTAACCTTGTAAACCCACCCCCACATCTCCATGACCTCCCCACAACCCCCCCATCACTACCCCCAATCTCCACCATCCACCCACCGCGATCTGTCAGCTACCCCGACCCCACCCCCAAAATCACCCCGACCCTCCCAACCACATTCTACCCACCACCCCCCCCCATTCCCTGCGATCTCTCCACCCCCACCACCACTAAAACGACCTGCTCCTTGGCTGCAGCCTTTTCCAGACCCTTCCTCGCCCAACAGGCAGCCAAGCCTGTCAATCAGGCTCGCTATCAGGCGGGGGACCTGTGGAGAAAAATTAACTCACGCCTGGAGTTAAAACTCCACGGCATTCAGGCCGACCATAACTCCCACCCAACCCCACTCCGAAACTCCGCCCCAGTAAATATTGGGGCCAATGTGTTTTAAAAGCAGCTCTAGATTCAAGATGCCACAGTGGCCTGCAGTTAATTGGATCACTATTGCTTTTCGGGAAAGTGACCAAACCTGACTGTCTAACGAATTCTATTAATATTCTAAGGGGGCTAAATTCGTTTGATTTGCGCCTCCCGTTAGCACCCTAAGAGAAATTCAGCGGGAGGTTAGCGGCGGCGCTAACCGTTAGCGCCTTGCAGCGCTGCGCCACTGGCGATGATGTCATCGCCATGCGCAGTGCTCCGCTCGCGCCCCGGCTGTAATATTTGGTGGCGCCCCCCGGCTTACCGCCGGACTCTATGTCCGCCGGAGTCAGGGGGGCCTACCTGCGGCCGGGGCAGCGCTAGTTAAAGGGGAGGTGGCGGGTGGCCATTTTTGTTGCTAGCCACCTGCCAGCACCTGCCCCCGTTGCTGTCCCCGGTCCCTGTGAAGCCCCCCCGCGGGTGCCGGCTGCTCTCCGTGAGCTCGGCACTCCTCTTGAGTGCTGGGCTCGTTTGCCAGCACTCCCGATCCCTGGTGGCCCAGCTGGGCACCGGGACGCGCTACGCCAGGCCCCGCCCCTTTAATAAGGGGAGGAAGGCCTGCAGTACCGCGGCGCGACGTGCCGCAGCGCATGGTGCTGCTGCACATGGCGCCGCGATATTGGCTCACAGCGCCCCAAGAGGGACGCAGGGCGCTTCCAGCAGCGCCCCTCCTCCCTCTCAGGGCGTTACCTGGGAAAATAGGCCGCGGGGGCGCTAACTTTTTCGGGGCGCTACCCAATTTTTACCCCTAAGACTTTATATTAAAATTGATACTTAATGCAACGGGATTGGTACAACTTCCAATAAAAGTTAACACAGGATAATAGAAATGTCACGAACCCATTGCAAAGTGTCTTGTCAAAAAATCTTTAAAATCCTTATGAGCGCTTGTCATCACATCAGTCAAGGACAAGTATCGACCCTTTTAATGTCTGATATATAGTGATAAAATTTGCCTTCTTTTCTGAAGTGTTAAAAAAATGTTCAGTGATGTGGTGTTTCTGAGGTCACAATTGATTGAAGTTGTAACAACGGTATATTGAGGTTTGTACATAATGAAACATTACCTACATAGAAGTTGCACAATATTCCTAGAAGATTGTTGATATAAATAATAAAATGTAGATGAATAGGGATTTACAGTCCTGATTGGATGGACTTTGATTTTATCAACATTTAGGACAACCTTCACAAATTAAGATTTTTTGAAAAGCAGGTTTTAGCAATTACTAACAACACAAAGGGATGTCAGTTTGGAGAGAATTCAAGGGTAACACATTAGTTTCAAATTAAGTCATGTAGGTTTTTTTTAACTTGTCAATGCTACTGTGTTTTAAGCTTTATAGAAAAGGGCACTAACAATTTAAAAATCTGTTCTGAAGCCAAACTGGCAGTTACATTTAGCTGGCTAGTATTAAAGTTATTTCCACACAGGATCATTGGAAGCTCAGCCAAATACATTGATACATCAGTGGTCAGCTGGGCCTAGTATTTTTATTCTGGAATGCCAATGCATGGCATAGTTTTCTACTGTTATGTGCTTGTTGATCTGAAAGAGCCCAGCTAAAGGCTTGGCCAACTCACTTGAGGATCCAGACTGGAATAGGGATGAGTTTTAATGGTCAAATGGTTTTTTTCCTCATCCTTATTTCTCTTGTATTCCTATGAACATGATCAAATCCTCTCTGGCATGCAGCGATCCAAGAACAGCTATCATCCTTCTCTGATTTGTGTTAATCTGTGGAAAACATATTTTGGTAGGCAGTATATTCTTTAATTGTACTACATGTTGGAGAGAAAATGCCTTCTATGGAGACCAACAGCCAAGTCCAATTCAAACCAAATGGAGCTGATTTTCCTCACTGCTCCATTGTCAGCGGCTCTCCAGCTGTGCTTTGGCCTTGGGCCTCTGGCCATCCACCAATATCCTAAGCTGTGCTTTGGCCTCCCTCTTTGTCCTTGCTCCATGGCTTCCTCGTCCAATGGCTCCTTGTCTGCTTGGCCCAGCTTTCTCCCCTATGGTTCCTTCTTTCCACATCAGTTCTCCTCCTCCTTAGCTCTCCATTCCTGCTCAACTTGAACGAACCTGAACCTCCCTTGAACGCCTGCATCAGCTTAAATGAGAAATAGCAGTTTGGAATGTTGACTGCAGAGATTACCTGCGCAGCTGAAGATGTGTCTGGCAATAGTCTAGGAAGAACCAAGGCAAACTGCTTTGATGAGGAGACCATAGATATCTTGCTGCAGCAGGTGCAGCTCAGGAGGGACCTCCTCTTTTCCAGAGTTGGGCATCAGGTGAACAAGATGGTGGGGCAACGATCTTAACAGGAAGTGGTGAATTCTATTAATGCAGGCAGCACTGTGCAGGGGATGTGACACAAGTGGCCAGCTTCCCTCTTGTTCTGGATATTACAGATTGCACTCATCAGGCAGAAGATGAGCCAGAAGCTTCAGTTAACAGGAAGAGCATTCACTCCATTAACATCCAACTGATGCATGATCACACAGAAGAATTATGCCTGTCTGTACTAGTTTTGTAGGCAGCTGTCACAATGGCTTAATCCTGTGATATTCATCCATCTGGATCTCTCTTCCCTGAGATTGATAGATTTTTGTTAGATAACAGCATCAAGGATATGGAGAAAAGGCAGACAAATGGAGTTGAGGTACAGATCAACCATGATCTAATAGAATGGCAGAACAGACTTGAGAGGCTGAATGACCTACTCCTGTTCCTATCTCCCCCCACTTAATCATCCTTCCAGCAGTGTCAGAGGATAGCTGCTTGGGGACAAGGGCTACCCCCTTGGGCACATGGCTGATGAACCACTCCTCACCCCCACCCCACCCTCACCCCCGCCCCCACCCCCTCCCCCTCATCCCCACACCCCCCTGACCCCACCCCCACAATGCCCCCGCACACCCGTCACCCCCCACCCCCACACACCCACACCCCCCTGACCCCACCCCCACAATGCCCCCCACCCCGGCACCCCTGCACCCCCACACACCCCTCACCCTCACCACCCCCTCACCCTCCCTCACCCCGCCCCCTAAGCTATTCAATCTTTGAGGGTGTCACAGGTGAGCCTGATCCTGTCCTCATCTGATATCCACAGGTTCTCGCCAGCAGTAGTCACTAGAACGTGATCAGGAGCAGGAACCCCCCCTGCTTTTCCTCTCTCTGGCTCAGAAGCAATTCTAGCAGCTCAGCTGCTGCCTTGGTTGAGATCAACATCATAGACCAGGAATCTAACCCGGGCTCCAAGCATTTAGGACCTTCTGGGCGATAGGGTTCAGTATTATACTGGGTCATTTCTTTACAAGATCACAGAGGCTATTTGGTCCACTTTAATTTATCCATCCAGCTCACAAGATACGTACAGAACTAAACCATTGGAGGAGCGGACAACGACCTATTAACGCTCCCAAACAGCAGTGTCAATGCAGCTCCAAGTGGGCTCAATCTGGGTAACTAACACGTTGAATTTAAAATCTGCTTCCACACTGCCTTCAAGTCCAATGATTTAACATGTTTAACAGGATGTACTTTCAGAGTCACGGGAAAAACATTCTCAGTTTGAACAAAACTTAAGCATGGTCAGCCCGAGAAATAAAGATGAGAGTCAACATTTACCAAAACAACGTTATTTTTTTTCTTGCTAATTATTTTAAAATAGGTAACATTGTGAATGCAATGTCTCAAGAGCAAAAGCAGGCAAGTTGCGAGATGACTTAACGGAGTCCGGCCGGGAATTGTTTTCTCCACTTGAGAGCAGTTTGGGCATCCCCCCAGACATGGTTAAAGGCCGAGATGTGAAACTAACCAGGTTCTGTGAAAAAGGAGGCAGATAAGTTAACGATGATTGAGGTGGTGAAAATACGAGCAAGGTGGCACCCTATCATCGCCCGCTAACAGGTCATGCAAAGAGTCTAAGGAAAGCCCCTTGGGGAAGCTCTTGATATAACACATTATCCTTCCCCAGAACGAATAAACAAGGCATAGCTTTCAGGACCATGAAGAAAGGAGAATAATGCAGAGAAGGGGTTGACTTGCTGCTTTTTATCTCAGCAGTATGTAATATTGATATTGAAGAGAGCAATTTTAATCTCTGTAAAATTAGTACAGTCGCTGATGCAGCGGGTGCAGCACCTTTGGAGCTCCACTAACTTTTGCCACAGAGTGAAAAAAGTTGGAGCGCTTTCCAGTGGGAATCCGCTCCGACAAGGCAGCAGCAGGTCATGGTAAATTTAACTGCCGGGCCTTACTTAAATACCGTCGGTCCACTCCCGCCCAGAACGGATGATTAAAAAGGGCTCAGACTGGCTGCTGGCGGGGAAGATCGGTCGGCCCTTGGCCACCTGTTGGTGTCCAGGTAAGTGAGTGTCTTATGGAAGGCAAGAGGAGCTCGAGGGCAGGAGAGGCCTCAAGGAGGCTTTCCTTGTGGGACCTGTCAAAGGAAATACCTGGAAGTCCTCTTCGTCCTTCCCACCAGCTGCCAAACTGCTTCAGCCTGGCGGGAAAGCCGTAGTGGCTTCCCCACTCAGCTCCTGGTTAAAAGGATATCGGGGTACTTACGGCGCAACAGGACACCGATTTGCATAAATTTATGAGGTTCCCGAAAAACAAATTCTTCACGCCCACTAATTTTCATGCAAGCTTCTTCTTTCATTGTCACTAATGGTCATTTTCCTTCAAGTGTTGAATTTTACAGTCCTTTCCCGATGATCAATTCTGTCAACGCAGACTGCCAACCTGTCTTTTTGTTTTAAACTTCTGTTATGGCTGAGATCAAATATAGATCGTTGATGCTATAAAATATTGGATATAAGTTTCCAACTAGTTAACTTTTATTTTTCTTTGTTAAAGTAATAGTGTAGGGTGACCATGCATCCCTGTTTTCCGGGGTCAGACCCCGGATGAAGTATTGTGTCCCTGAGCAAACAATGTCCCTGGAAGAGTCCCCGGGTCACAAAACTCGTCCCCGAAGTGCACTCCTGGGCAGTGAGTGTACCTCCCACCCTCACCCCTGGGCAGTCAGTGTACCTCACACCCTCACCCCGATCTGTCAGTTTGCCGCTCTAAGGCACTGGGGGAGGGGTCAGGTGTGACTTCAGTTACGGAACGGAGGAGTCAGGTGTGACCTCAGTCACTGGGGGAGGGGTCAGGTGTGACCTCAGACACTGGGGGAGGGGTCAGGTGTGACCTCAATCACTGGGGGAGGGGTCAGGTGTGACCTCAATCACTGGGGGGAGGAGTCAGGTGTGACCTCAGTCACTGGGGTGGAGGGGTCAGGTGTGACCTCAATCACTGGGGTGGAGGGGTCAGGTGTGACCTCAGTCACTGGGGGGGAGGAGTCAGTGTGACCTCAGTCAATGGGGGGGGGTCAGTGTGACCTCAGTCACTGGGGGTGGGGTCAGGTGTCACCTCAGTCACTGGGGTGGAGGGGTCAGGTGAGACCTCAGTCACTGGGGGGGAGGAGTCAGTGTGACCTCAGTCAATGGGGGGGTCAGTGTGACCTCAGTCAATGGGGGGGTCAGTGTGACCTCAGTCACTGGGGGTGGGGTCAGGTGTGACCTCCAGTCACTGGGGAGAGGGGTCAGGTGTCACCTCAGTCACTGGGGGAGGGGTCACGTGTGACCTCAGTCACTGGAGGGGAGGAGTCAGTGTGACCTCAGTCAATGGGGGAGGGGTCAGGTGTCACCTCAGTCACTGGGGTGGAGGGGTCAGGTGAGACCTCAGTCACTGTGGTGGAGGGGTCAGTGTGACCTCAGTCAATGGGGGGAGGGGTCAGGTGTCACCTCAGTCACTGGGGGGGAGGAGTCAGTGTGACCTCAGTCAATGGGGGGGTCAGTGTGACCTCAGTCACTGGGGGTGGGGTCAGGTGTGACCTCCAGTCACTGGGGAGAGGGGTCAGGTGTGACCTCAGTCACTGGGGGGCGGGGTCACGTGTGACCTCAGTCACTGGGGTCGAGGGGTCAGGTGAGACCTCAGTCACTGGGGGTGGGGTCAGGTGTGACCTCAGTCACTGGGGGTGGGGTCAGGTGTGACCTCAGTCAATGGGGGGAGGGGTCAGGTGAGACCTCAGTCACTGGGGGTGGGGTCAGGTGTGACCTTAGTCACTGGGGGTGGGGTCAGGTGTGACCTCAGTCACTGGGGGTGGGGTCAGGTGTGACCTCAGTCACCGGGGGGCGGGGTCAGGTGTGACCTCAGTCACTGGGGTGGAGGGGTCAGGTGTGACCTCAGTCACTGGGAGGGAGGACTCAGTGTGACCTCAGTCAATGGGGGAGGGGTCAGTGTGACCTCAGTCACTGGGGAGAGGGGTCAGGTGTGACCTCAGTCAATGGGGGGAGGGGTCAGGTGTCACCTCAGTCACTGGGGGAGGGGTCAGGTGTGACCTCAGTCACTGGGGGGGAGGAGTCAGTGTGACCTCAGTCAATGGGGGGGGGTCAGTGTGACCTCAGTCACTGGGGGTGGGGTCAGGTGTCACCTCAGTCACTGGGGTGGAGGGGTCAGGTGAGACCTCAGTCACTGGGGAGAGGGGTCAGGTGTGACCTCAGTCAATGGGGGAGGGGTCAGGTGTCACCTCAGACACTGGGGGAGGGGTCAGGTGTGACCTCAGTCACTGGGGGGGAGGAGTCAGTGTGACCTCAGTCAATGGGGGGGGGTCAGTGTGACCTCAGTCACTGGGGGTGGGGTCAGGTGTGACCTCAGTCACTGTGGTGGAGGGGTCAGGTGTGACCTCAGTCAATGGGGGGAGGGGTCAGGTGTCACCTCAGTCACTGGGGTGGAGGGGTCAGGTGAGACCTCAGTCACTGGGGGGGAGGAGTCAGTGTGACCTCAGTCAATGGGGGGGTCAGTGTGACCTCAGTCACTGGGGGTGGGGTCAGGTGTGACCTCCAGTCACTGGGGAGAGGGGTCAGGTGTCACCTCAGTCACTGGGGGAGGGGTCACGTGTGACCTCCTGGAGGGGAGGAGTCAGTGTGACCTCAGTCAATGGGGGAGGGGTCAGGTGTCACCTCAGTCACTGGGTGGAGGGGTCAGGTGAGACCTCAGTCACTGGGGGTGGGGTCAGGTGTGACCTCAGTCACTGGGGGTGGGGTCAGGTGTGACCTCAGTCACTGGGGTGGAGGGGTCAGGTGAGACCTCAGTCACTGGGGGTGGGGTCAGGTGTGACCTCAGTCACTGGGGTGGAGGGGTCAGGTGAGACCTCAGTCACTGGGGGTGGGGTCAGGTGTGACCTCAGTCACTGGGGTGGAGGGGTCAGGTGAGACCTCAGTCACTGGGGGAGGGGTCAGGTGTGACCTCAGTCACTGGGGGGAGGGGTCAGGTGTCACCTCAGTCACTGGGGGAGGGGTCACGTGTGACCTCAGTCACTGGAGGGGAGGAGTCAGTGTGACCTCAGTCAATGGGGGAGGGGTCAGGTGTGACCTCAGTCATTGAGGGCGGGGGTCAGGTGTCACCTCAGTCACTGGGGGGAGGGGTCAGTGTGACCTCAGTCACTGGGGGGAGGGGTCAGTGTGACCTCAGTCAATGGGGGAGGGGTCAGGTGTGACCTCAGTCATTGAGGGCAGGGGGTCAGGTGTGACCTCAGTCACTGGGGGCTCAGTCAGTCAGGTGTCTGAATACGCTTCAATACTGTGATGTAATTTTCATGGTAATTATATGCACATTTGTTTTGCATTTGTCGTGTATATGTACAACTGTTAAAATATAGGCTGCTAAAAAATGTTGTCTCCTCGCTACGCTGCACAACCTACATTTTCCATCCTGGCTACTTTGCTGTGCGCCCACTCTGTGTGTCCCCGAACTCAGTTTAGACAATATGTTCACTCTATTATCGTGATAACACAAATACTGCTAATTCTCTTGTGTACGTGGCATCACATATCAAGTCCATGAAACACATTGGCAGTGGTCACTGATACAAACCTCTTCTCTGTTTATTATCCTACATGAAATGAGCTGTGACAGTCTTAATCCGATTTCTAATTTGATACAATTGGCACTAAATTGTCAGTGTCCTTCAGAAAGGTTTCCAGGATGGCTGGTGCAGCTGGGCTGCCCTTGTGAGGTTCAGGCTAAATCACATGGTTGAGGCAGAGTAGAGGAAGCTTTACTCTGTTTCTAATCATGCCATACCTGAGCTGGGAGTGTCTAACACTAATACTGGATGTGCACCAGTGTCTGTTCCGTTCCCTTGAGCACCAAAATTCACAAAGAGCTGGAAAAAATCCTGACCGTAACTACAGGCAGCAGTTTAAGTTTAAAGTATCCTGAGCCAGTAGCACCGTACTGTACAGCTGTATCAGCAGTGCTCTGGGCAAAGCAGTGCTTTGTGTATGTGTACTTTAATGCATGCACAGAACCCTGCTCACTGGCTTTGGAAAGCTGGTAGAATTTTTGACTTCAGTGAAGAGCCAACTGGCCTGTCAGTTCTTTATTATTAACATTTAAAATATTTAGGGGGCCCCACAAACTGCTAGGGCTATATCTAGACTTTAACAATAAATAGCATGAGAAAAGTTGCAATTATATTGCAGTCAATGTGAAACCCAAGTGATGTGACCTCCTGGAGGTGATCTCATACATTTGCCTAAATTCAAATTGCCCTCATCTCAGTGAGTTCAAACCACAGTTAAACTGTTCGGTGTGCTTTTAAACTACATTGCAACAATGCAAAAACAGTCATACAACTGCCCCATAAAATCCCAGAATAAAACTGAAACAGCATATCAATATCATAGTCATACAGTACAGAAGGAGGCCATTCGGCCCATCGAGTCCATGCCGGAATATCTATCAATATTAAAAATCGTACGTCTGCACGCACTTCCTGTCTGCACCACTTGGTCTTCCTGTTGTCATTTTTTTGTAATTGTTTTTGTGTCAACTTTTTCCAGTATAAATGGCTAGGCCCACGTCTATTATGGGTTTTGTTTATGTAAATTCGCCACTTTGATTGCAAATTCTGGCTCATGGGTTGCAGAGTCTGGCCACATGGTTCCCACAATTCTCTCCGTATGTTCTCTGAAAATGTTTTTCAGTTGTCAATTTTTCCTCAGTAACTAAAATTTGTAATATTCAAAATAATGATTCAAGCAAAATTAAAAATTAAAAAATTAGATATTTCACAATAACATAATTAAATGTATCCATTGAATTGTCTTTTTTAAGTCTTTGAAGGCCTTTATTACAGTTTTTACTTGAAGGATTCGGTCTTTAAGTTATACACTGCAGCATCACACTTTGTCACACATGAACATTTCTGTGCCGCACTTGAAAAAAAGTAGAAAGCTTCCTGCTAATTTCTTCTTATCTGGAGCTGGGAAATTTACATTGCTCACCAGCTGCAATTAGCCTCTAATTAACCTCAGGTCTGCTACTTAAAGAAATTAAACTTTGTGGCTTTAAAAGGACTGGACAGATTAAACACCTCCTTAGGAGCAGAATAATACGTTATGTAGTACACTAGCATATTCCAGGAGTGATTAGTTATTTGACATTGCGCAATCTCTACACCTGATTTCTGATTTGTTATTTACCGAGACAAAGTCTTCTGACAATGAACATCTAACATGTTCACATTATAATGCAGACAATCGTGAAGAACAGGACTGAAATACTATTACTGAAATATTCAATATCTATAAAGCAATGCTACTCTAAGTGGGTCATTCATGTTGTGTCTTTCTATGTAGAACCACCAACTGGGAGAACTTTGAGAATTAAATGAATCTCCAGCTCTTTCCCATGGTAATTTATTGCCTTTGAAATGTAGAACAGAATACGACAAACTACAACTGGACACTATCCTTATGCTTAGAATGGTCTCTCATATCCCCCTTCCACACCACTAGTGACAGATATGGTATAATGATGATGATGTATCACTTTCCTCCTCAGTAGTAGCATTTAAATAATTTTTGGGGGGGAAATAGAAGTATTGGATAAAAAACAAGAAGTAAGTGGAGACAGCTGGTTGGTTTTCCCGGGGACTTAATAGGTACTGACACCAAATTTAGCCAGATGTGTCTGACATGTTGACTGATTCATCTGGTGGAACCTGTGGGTTATTTGGCATAGGTGTATCTACAGGGATACTTGACTAATTATAAAATCTTACAATAAGCAATCTGGGAACAACCTTATGGAAAAAAACAGAACAGTTCCTGCAAACAAATCAGCTAATTCCATGGCACTCTATGGATCATAGAATTCATGTGGAAAAGAGTAGACGTATGGGCAGTGTTTTTCATGGCAAGTTTTGTTATGTGCCCCAATCCTTAGTTACAACCAAATGTGTTTTCTTTAAAAAAAAAACATTGTAAGTAATTAGATCTCAAGTATACAAAACATTCCATGTCTGGATTTTCAGATGTTTGTATCACTTGCTAGATATTTCAAATTTAAATTAAAAGGTTTTTTTAATATAGCACTGTTAAAAATAAGTTAATAGAATAATAGAATCATACTGCACAGAAGGAGGCCATTCCTGTGCTGGTTAGCCGGTTAACACGAGGATTTTCAAGCCACCAATTCTCAGCAGCTTGATGTACCAAGAACTACTCAAATGTTTTTGGGATTAAGTTCACTCATTTCATTTAAAATACTTTGTAATATCTCTTTCATTACTTTGAACTGTACAGCGCTCACCTAATTGTTGAAAGCTGTAAGTGACCCATCTCAGCCACCATTTGAGGCTCTCCCAACTGCATCTCTTGGTTCAGCTGAAGCCAAAGTATCGACTGGGAAACATCACAAGAGGGGTCATACATCAATAAGCCCAATAAGAATATTCCTGCGATTTCTATCAACTCCATGCTAACCCTGGGATTCTCAATTTAGCTCAGTGAGTGCTTCTTCCTCTCAGGAAATGGCTGTGTTTCAGCTCCAAGCTGTTCTGTTAGAGCGTTGCACTGCTGCTTCACAAAGAAGGCTTTCATGATAATGGCCCCTTTCCATTCAAGATCATGCCAATATGTATTTCAGGATTCTCTATCTTAGGAAATGTCTGCCCCCAATGAAGTGATATACAAGACATTCCTTAATGTTAATGGGTGAATTGTCTGTGATGTTGTATTGCTTATGTAGTTTACCCAAGAGTCATCATCCAAACTCTTTAGCCTAGATTTTAACTTCCAGCGTCAGTCATGCGGGAGGGGACCAAGGCGGGTGGGAAACTGTCGAGCCACCCTACCCCGCCCCCCCCCCCCCCCCACCAACCCGCAGAGTGAGGCCCAGGCGAATTTAACTCCCGGGCTTCATCTGCATGCTGGTCAGCAGTCTCCCGCCTGAACCGTAATTTCGAGCAGCAGGAAGCCGCTGCTAGAGACCAAAAGTAACAATCCCTGGCACGAAGGTAAGTGGTCCAAAGAAAATCACTGTCGGGAGAGGGGTTGGGAAGCCAAGGACAGGGGAGGCCTCCTGCTCTTCCTTGCCCACAAGGAAACCATAAAAAAATTAAAATGACCTACCTGGGCCTCTTTTGGCCCTACTTCTGCTTGTTACCAGGTTTCACAGGTAGGTCCGACACTGCGCGACTTACGTAATCGTCAGTTAAAATGGCATCAGGGTCCTAATTGCGTCATAGAATCCCGACCTTTACATACTATTGAGACCCCTGCCTGCCTTTGGTGGAGGCCTTTCACGAAACCAAAAACATTACATAGAAACATAGAAAAATAGGAGCAGGAGTAGGCCATTCAGCCCTTCGAGCCTGCTCCGCCATTCAACACGATCATGGCTGATCCACTATTTCAATTCCATATTCCCGCTCTCTCCCCATACCCCTTGATGCCTTTTGTGTCTAGAAATCTATCTATCTCCTTCTTAAATATATTCAGTGACTTGGCCTCCACAGCCTTCTGTGGTAGAGAAATCCAGAGGTTCACCACCCTCTGAGTGAAGAAATTTCTCCTCATCTCAGTCCTAAATGTCCTACCCCGTATCCTGAGACTGTGACGCCTCGTTCTAGACGCCCCAGCCTGGGGAAACATCCTCCCTGCATCCAGTCTGTCTCGCCCTGTCAGAATTTTATACGTTTCAATGAAATCCCCGCTCATTCTTCTAAACTCTAGTGAATACAGGCCTAGTCGACCCAATCTCTCCTCATACGACAGTCCTGTCATCCCAGGAATCAGTCTGGTGAACCTTCGCTGCACTCCCTCTATGGCAAGTATATCCTTCATTCCGCCAGCGCATTTCACACTTCATCTAGCCTCAACCTGTCACATTACCACCTCCTCTTGTCTTGAATATCTCTTAATGTCTCCTGCCTTCTATACTACCACTGACCTTCCCTTTTGTTCTTTCATCCCCTCCCCCTTTGCCCAGCATTAAACTTGCTTTAAATCTATTTCATTTCCTGCTTTTTTCCAGTTCTGACGAAGGGTCTTCGACCTGAAACGTTAACTCTGTTTCTCTCTCCACAGATGCTGCCTGGCCTGCTGAGCTTTTCCAGCGGTTTCTGTTGTTATATCCTTCTTAGGTAAGGAGGCCAAAACTGCACACAGTACTCCAGGTGTGGTCTCACCAAGGCCCTGTACAACTGTAGTAAGACATCCTTGCTCCTGTACTCAAATCCTCTTGCAATGAAGGCCAACATACCATTTGCCTTCCTAACTGCTTGCTGCACCTGCATGTTTGTTTTCAGTGACTGGTGTACAAGGACACCCAGGTCCCTTTGTACATCAACATTTCCCAATCTATCACCATTTAAATAATACTCTGCCTTTCTGTTTTTCCTACCGAAGTGGATAACTTCACATTTATCCACGTTATACTGCATCTGCCATGTATTTGCCCAATCACTCAACTTGTCTAAATCACCTGGAAGCCTCTTTGCATCCTCCTCACAGCTCACAATCCCACCTAGTTTCGTGTCGTCAGCAAACTTGGAAATATTACATTTGGTTCCCTTGTGGTTAAAATGGTGATGGACAGGAGCGTGTCACGAATGCAGCAGGAAGCACGCAGCCGCCATTTTAACCATCCGCTCCCCCCCCCCATTACCATCGGGGGCGGGGGGGAGGAAGGATTAAAATTGGGCCTTTTGATTCTGAGGCCCAGGGCCAGATGTTTTGAAGACACTTGGGTAATGTTTCAGAATCATGAATTGCCTCTATAACCTGCAGTCTTCTGAAACATAAAAGATTCTGAGGGGGGCTTGACAGGGTGGATGCTGAGAGGATGTTTCCCCTCGTGGGGGAATCTAGAACTAAGGGCCATAGTTTCAGGATAAGGGGTCGCCCATTCAAGATGGAGCTAAGGAGGAACTTCTTCTCTCAGAGATCATGAATCTTTGGAATTCTCTACCCCAGAGAGCTGTGGAGGCTGAGTCAGTGAATTTATTCAAGGCGGAGATGGGCAGATATTTGAGCTACAGGGGAGTCAAGGGTTATGGGGAACAGGCAGGAAAGTGGTGTTGAGGCCAGATCAGATCAGCCATGATCTTATTGAATGGCGGAGCAGGCTCGAGGGGCCGAATGGCCTACTCCTGCTCCTATTTCTTATGTTCTTATGAAAGCAGGGCGAGCTACAATCTTCTTGTTGGGATGGAAGGGAATTTTTGCCTAGCAAGTATCAAGGGTGAGCAACAAGTGACCTGTGCACTCATACAGTTTACAGTACTTAATCTAAGTGCTGCTATACAGTACGGTCAATGTTTTTTTCACATGTAAATATATTAAAAAGAGAACTGACATAAAGAAATGCAAAGAACATATTGTCAAATATTAGTGCAGTATATAATTTTCATTGATTCCAGCTGAAGCTTCTCCTGATTTATTTATCGCTCCATTGGTTAGGCATTACTTTGGTGATCCATCTTCCTTTCACCTCTACCTTAGAAAACTCCTAAATGGTAAGCAAAGCAGATAAAGAGGTTAGGATATTTAAATATGTGCCAGATGTTTCCAGTATATTTATTTAAGGCACTTTGTCAGAATATTAATAAAATATTACTCTTTGAGCAACTTGCTACTTGAAAGACTGGAAGCGAGAAAACATCTGGTCTGTCTAGATCTTTGACTTAAAATATTTAAAATGAAACTGAGAAGTGCTGAGGGTTCGTGCATCTACCTGAAAGATAGATGACGGACACAATGCTACAGTCTAACAACTCTTTCTTTCTTTCTTTCTTTCTTTCACACCTATCTCTCACTTTGTCACTGTCACTCTCGGTCTCACTTCTCTCCTCCTGTCCGCCTTCCACTCACATTGCTTACTTTCTGTCTTTGTTTGCCATGGCAGTCACCCAAACCAGAGAAGAAGGACAGTGAAATTATTCACTAAATCTAACAGGGTAACTTTCCCAGTCTATCATTCTAAGCTCCCCAAGCACTGACAGAGAATTCTCTGGAGCTTTTCATTTTTTGATGGACAAGGCCTGGAAAATAGTAGCTCAAGCCAAGCTCAACAGTAATACTGCTGTAACAGCATTTTTCGTTCAAATCTACGCAGACAGTTGGCCAGAATAATATGAACTTAATAAACAGGGACATCATGCTGACTTGTGGAATCCTCCCGTCGCAGAGCTTTTAATGAAGTATTAAAACTGTTAAATTCCTCGCACTGCTCTCTCAGATCCAACATTTATACTCTAAATATAAAAGTACAGCAGCTTTATTTAATTTTTAACAACATAGCACTGGCTTCTTACAACTAAATATTGCCACTATTGCTGATTTATAGTATGTTGGTTGTTGCAAACGTTCAAACTGTAAATCTTGTAAAAATAAATCTGGTGAGGTTTGGTCTAACTCCGTCTTTCCCATTCTCAAAAATGTAGAACTTTTTATTCCCTTCTGTCTTTCTTTAGTCTTGCCATGTGCTTTTAAAACTGAAGCTCGCTGTCACCTAATCACAACTGCTTGATTTAGCTTGTCAGTGGGGCCCTTCCTTAAATACACAGACAGATCTCTGATGATGTCATGGGGGCCCGACTGCAATTTTAACCACAGGCCTGCACAACGGAGTGGGAAGAGGAGCCGGGGTCAGAAGAGGCCCAAGAAAGTAAGTGGATTTTGGTTTTTTTACTTTCCTTGTGGGGCCAGGCTTACCCCAACCACCAACATCTGCCACCACAAGGCCCTCCCAAACCCCCTCCCAAATATTTACCTGAGTGCCGGGCAATATTCCCTTTTAAGTTGCGCACCCGCCATCTCTCTCTCCCCCCGCCATCTCTCCCTCCCCCCGCCATCTCTCCCTCCCCCCGCCATCTCTCTCCCCCCGCCATCTCTCTCCCCCCGCCATCTCTCTCTCCCCCCGCCATCTCTCTCTCCCCCCGCCATCTCTCTCTCCCCCCGCCATCTCTCTCTCCCCCCGCCATCTCTCCCTCCCCCGCCATATCTCTCCCCCCGCCATCTCTCCCCCGCCATCTCTCCTCCCCCGCCATCTCTCCTCCCCCCGCCATCTCTCTCCCCCCGCCATCTCTCTCCCCCCCGCCATCTCTCTCCCCCCCGCCATCTCTCTCCCCCCGCCATCTCTCTCCCCCCCCGCCATCTCTCTCCCCCCCCGCCATCTCTCTCCCCCCCCGCCATCTCTCTCCCCCCCCCGCCATCTCTCTCCCCCCCCGCCATCTCTCTCCCCCCCCGCCCATCTCTCTCCCCCCCCGCCATCTCTCTCCTCCCCCCGCCATCTCTCTCCCCCCCCGCCATCTCTCTCTCCCCCCCGCCATCTCTCTCCCCTCCCCCGCCATCTCTCTCTCTCCCCCCGCCATCTCTCTCTCTCCCCCCCGCCATCTCTCTCTCTCCCCCCCCCGCCATCTCTCTCTCTCCCCCCGCCATCTCTCTCTCTCCCCCCGCCATCTCTCTCTCTCCCCCCGCCATCTCTCTCTCTCCCCCCGCCATCTCTCTCTCTCCCCCCGCCATCTCTCTCTCTCCCCCCGCCATCTCTCTCTCTCCCCCCGCCATCTCTCTCTCTCCCCCCGCCATCTCTCTCTCTCCCCCCGCCATCTCTCTCTCTCCCCCCGCCATCTCTCTCTCTCCCCCCCGCCATCTCTCTCTCTCCCCCCGCCATCTCTCTCTCTCCCCCCGCCATCTCTCTCTCTCCCCCCGCCATCTCTCTCTCTCCCCCCGCCATCTCTCTCTCTCCCCCCGCCATCTCTCTCTCTCCCCCCGCCATCTCTCTCTCTCCCCCCGCCATCTCTCTCTCTCCCCCCGCCATCTCTCTCTCTCCCCCCGCCATCTCTCTCTCTCCCCCCGCCATCTCTCTCTCTCCCCCCGCCATCTCTCTCTCTCCCCCCGCCATCTCTCTCTCTCCCCCCGCCATCTCTCTCTCTCCCCCCGCCATCTCTCTCTCTCCCCCCGCCATCTCTCTCTCTCCCCCCGCCATCTCTCTCTCTCCCCCCGCCATCTCTCTCTCTCCCCCCGCCATCTCTCTCTCTCCCCCCGCCATCTCTCTCTCTCCCCCCGCCATCTCTCTCTCTCCCCCCGCCATCTCTCTCTCTCCCCCCGCCATCTCTCTCTCTCCCCCCGCCATCTCTCTCTCTCCCCCCGCCATCTCTCTCTCTCCCCCCGCCATCTCTCTCTCTCCCCCCGCCATCTCTCTCTCTCCCCCCGCCATCTCTCTCTCTCCCCCCGCCATCTCTCTCTCTCCCCCCGCCATCTCTCTCTCTCCCCCCGCCATCTCTCTCTCTCCCCCCGCCATCTCTCTCTCTCCCCCCGCCATCTCTCTCTCTCCCCCCGCCATCTCTCTCTCTCCCCCCGCCATCTCTCTCTCTCCCCCCGCCATCTCTCTCTCTCCCCCCGCCATCTCTCTCTCTCCCCCCGCCATCTCTCTCTCTCCCCCCGCCATCTCTCTCTCTCCCCCCGCCATCTCTCTCTCTCCCCCCGCCATCTCTCTCTCTCCCCCCGCCATCTCTCTCTCTCCCCCCGCCATCTCTCTCTCTCCCCCCGCCATCTCTCTCTCTCCCCCCGCCATCTCTCTCTCTCCCCCCGCCATCTCTCTCTCTCCCCCCGCCATCTCTCTCTCTCCCCCCGCCATCTCTCTCTCTCCCCCCGCCATCTCTCTCTCTCCCCCCGCCATCTCTCTCTCTCCCCCCGCCATCTCTCTCTCTCCCCCCGCCATCTCTCTCTCTCCCCCCGCCATCTCTCTCTCTCCCCCCGCCATCTCTCTCTCTCCCCCCGCCATCTCTCTCTCTCCCCCCGCCATCTCTCTCTCTCCCCCCGCCATCTCTCTCTCTCCCCCCGCCATCTCTCTCTCTCCCCCCGCCATCTCTCTCTCTCCCCCCGCCATCTCTCTCTCTCCCCCCGCCATCTCTCTCTCTCCCCCCGCCATCTCTCTCTCTCCCCCCGCCATCTCTCTCTCTCCCCCCGCCATCTCTCTCTCTCCCCCCGCCATCTCTCTCTCTCCCCCCCGCCATCTCTCTCTCTCCCCCCCGCCATCTCTCTCTCTCCCCCCCCGCCATCTCTCTCTCTCCCCCCCGCCATCTCTCTCTCTCCCCCCCCGCCATCTCTCTCTCTCCCCCCCGCCATCTCTCTCTCTCCCCCCCCGCCATCTCTCTCTCTCCCCCCCCGCCATCTCTCTCTCTCCCCCCCCGCCATCTCTCTCTCCCCCCCCGCCATCTCTCTCTCCTCCCCCCGCCATCTCTCTCTCCCCCCGCCATCTCTCTCCCCCCCCGCCGTCTCCCCCGCCACCTCTCCCCCCGCCGCCACACCTCTCCTCGCGATATGTCTCTCCCTGCGATCTCACCCTCTCACGCGAATCTCCCTCCTTCCTCGCTGCCATGGTCTGAGCCCCCTCCCTACCGATCCTTGATTTTCTTGATTGCCGGGGTCCAACCCCAGCGGTCCCTGTCTGCTGCCTCGTTCTGCAGGGTTTCCTGCCTGGCGGGAAACAGAGTAAAAAAAATTCCAATGCGGTCCTGCCGTTAAATTCAGTAGGACCTCACCTTCCCAGTATTTCTGGGTTTCCCGGCTGCTGACGCGCCCCTGCTCCTTTCCTGTAAATATCGGTGCCAATATTTTGGGTTATCATGTCTATTGTTATTATCATTTTGAACACCTCTATCAAACCTCCCTCAATCTTCTCAGTTTGAGAGATCACAGTCCTAGTTGCTGTAGCATTTCCTCATAACTCAGTTCCCTGAATTAGGGCATAGTGTATCCTTAAAGCAATTTGTGATAGGTTTAAAGGGCTTGGTGAAGTTATTAATTGTGAATTTATCTTTGTAAAGTTTGTGCTTCTCTGCTGACTGCATTAGATGAATGATTTAATTGTAAAAGCAGAGTTTGATAATGAGCTTCCACTGTCCATTTGCAACAGAAGAAAACATTGTGATATGCTGTAAACGAATGGAATGTAGATTTGTTTGAATAGTTTTCGGGTAACAAATTCCCCATTTCAGACCTACTTAGTGTCTTTGACCCTGTTATTTTTTGTGATGAGATACAGGAAAGTTAGCCTGAGCCCAGAGGATTTGCAGCCACATTCCATGATCCCTTGTGAATGACATGAAATGAAAAGGAATGCAGTCGGAGTGCAAGTGGAATGCTTTGAATGTTGTTGTGAAAACAAGGGGGAGATTGCAATATGAATGCAAAAATACCATAAATTGAAATGAAATAACAAATGTTTCCATTGTTTTTAACTGAGAGAGTAGACCTTCTGCCCAGGGAGTGACAATTGTTCCCATTAACAAGATGAACGAGAGAGAACAGCAGTATCATCACAGACACTTTAAAGGTTCAGATTGCGGTAAGCATGTCTCCTTCTGGACAATAACAACTGAGTAATTCTAGCTTTTTTTTTAGCATTGTGAGATAGCTGAACAGGTCAGGGGATTTGAGAAATTAGGCTAGAAGTCTGGATCAAATACCAGGTGATGTCTTTGGGACTTAGCTTGTAACTCATTGAGACATATTTAACCTGGAAAAGAAAATAATAGGCGAATAAATGAAAATAAGCACTTAAATGAAAAAAGAATAAAACAAACATAAAAGACATGGGGGGGCGGGGCAGGGCAATTTTAACGACATGGCCAAAATGTGTGTTAAGTCAGCAGAGTGGCCTAGCTACCCGACCAAAGCCAGCATCAAGATGCCCGAGCTATTTTCAGGTTCGGGTCTCATTTGAATGCAACCAGTCACTTGCAGGTATCAAATGGGCTGCTCCACTGCCAGCTGGAGGAAGTGTGGGAAATCGAGCGGCTCCTGTGCTGAGCCAGTCAACAGGTCAGGCCTGGGGGAGGGGAAGGGGGCAGTGGTTGGAGAGCACGGGCTGGAAGTGGGCATTTTTGGAGCCAGAGGAGGCACTCCTGCTCATCCTAGCCCCGCAGAAATAAAAGAAAAAAAGGCTTGGGCCCATTTGCGGAGCAGCTACCAGCGGTTTCTTTAAGGACCACTGATTAGACCGCTCACCACCGGGTACAAATGGGTGGAGCGTACGTGGTGCATGCTCGGCCTATTTGTACTTCAAAATTCCAATTGGGGGTCCTTCAACGGCATAAGACCCTGATTTGCATATTCAAACAGCCTCCAGCCTGAAACAGGCGGGAGTGTTGTACGTCCAACTCCTGCCTGAAAATGACATATGGCACACCTTTGGCATCCAAGGGGCGGCCGAGGCTCCCCCCGCCCAATTCTCCGCAGCCAGCTGCCCGTTTTCCAGGCGAGAAACAGGTGGACAGTAGTTGAAAATCGGCCCCATGGTAAAAACTAGAGCCTGGAAATTATTACGGTGATATTAAGGGACGAACATTTTACATGTTCAGATTGCATTCTTTTGTCCTTTTATTTTAACAAAACACTATCCAGTTTATTTTAAATGGATTAACACCTCAGATAAAACAGTGAACACAGGGACGCCATATGAAGGCATTAGGCATTGAGCATTTGTCCACTTATATCAACAATGGTATTTCCTAGGTTTAAACTAGGTCAACTAAAGGGAAAGAGAAAGAAAAAAACAATGGATAGATGCACAACTAGGCATATGGATAGAGGGATGAGTGTTTCAGATGCCAAAAATACCTCTTTAAACTTGTTTAATGCCTTACCAAGGCCAGAGATCTGAATAGACCACAGGTCCCCATAAAACTGCAGATTGGTCATAAACTGGTTTCAGGCACTAATTACATATCAGTTGTGGGCAGTAGCTAATAGGTAGCTGCTTGTAAAACTGTCCTACCTATTTCCTTTTGGCTATAAATAAACAGACGTGTCATGATTGATGTAAAAAAATTGCCACCGTAATTGTGCTGAGCAAGTTTTGCCCCAGTTTCATTAACTCGTTTTCTGTGGTATCCAATTTTATAATCCAGCAGTGCAATAAAATGAAACAATGATGGCAGTAAACAGTTTATAAATGTAGACAAGTTAGGTACAAATTATAATTGCTTGCTGGGTGGGGGCTGAAATAGAAAAACAAATCATTTGCTTTTCATCAGTTGCATACAGCATTAGTCATTATACAGTACTTATAGCATTTCCTAAACCCCCTTCTGTTACTTTGATGTTAGGGATATGGCCCACTTTTGCAGAGTTATAACACATCTGTGTTCACAGTGTGGCATTCCTTCCTGTGCTGTGCTGTGCTATAAATGAAATGTTCTTAGCTGAGGCATGACATTCACAAAACATTGCATAGAATCTGCTTAGACACAAAATGACTTCCCTGGTAAAAGAAAAAAAACAATATTGGCAAAGAAAGCACTGCTTTTAGGAGTGAAATTGCTTTAGAGATAGTTGACTGTGATAACGACAGAAACACTTCTCAAGTAGACCATAAGCCCCTTTGCGGTGATCTTAGAAGGGTTCCATTTTTAGTCCTATTGGACAGTGGAATTCACACCATAGCCCAGGTAGCATCTGCAGCCGACCTCCTTCTCCTTCTCACCTGTAGATTATAGCAGACTTGCTGCTTTATATGTATCTGGGTCTACTTGGCTATGGAACGTTGCTGTGGATTCAGCACTGTTTCCTCTCAAGAAAGAAAGAACAAACTTGCATTTATATAGCGCCTTTCACGACCTCTGGATGTCCCGAAGCACTTTACAGCCAATGAAGTACCTTTTGAAGTGTCACTTTTGGAATGTCGGAAACGCAGCAGACAATTTGCGCACAATCAGGTCCCACAAACAGCAATGAAATAAATGACCAGGTCACCTGTTTTTAGATGTTGGTTGAGGATAAACGTTGGCCAGGAGAATTCCCCTGCTCTTCTTCGAATAGTGCTGTGGGATCTTTTACATCCACCTGTGAGGGTAGACGAGGACTCGGTTTAATGTCTCATCTGAAAGATGGCACCGCCAACAATGCAGCACTCCCTCAATACTGCACTGCGCTCAAGAAAGCAAGAAAACAAGGAAACACTATTAGAAGGCACAGACTACCCCAGTATTCATAGCACAAGTGAAACAATCACTCAGGAGTTCACCGCATTGCACAAAATCTAGAGCTTAATGTGTGAGAAATGAAGACGCAGACCTGTGTTCCATCATTCCATGCTGCAGCATGTAGGAACATTCTTGATTAGACCGCAAACAAGCCACTGTTTGGAACTGTGGCCCTCAACATAAACTTAGTAACACTGCGTAAAATATCGCTGTTAGGATTGACACAAAAATTGGCCCTATTGAACTTGTGTAACAGTAACATATAATGTATTTGTTTGTGGTGTCGAGCTCCAGTCTGCGTTAATTTGGTTCCAGCCTGCTACACAGCTAGAAATCAGGGCAGAGGTTAGTGCAGTAAGAACACCAAGTTATTTTGGTGAGATCAGTTTCTGCTGCAAAAAACTTCAATTGTATGGCATAGGGAACAATGTTTTTCACTGACAGCCTGGCCGCTTTGTGTGAACTGGTTTTACTTGGCAGCTTTAATACTTGCATATCAACAAATCATCATAAAGCATGCTCCAATTTAAGAGCACTTTTGATCAATACTGAAATCTTTGTAGTTTTTCATATTCTATAGTTGGAGGGGTCGTGACCGCCCATTTCCGCCTGTAAATAGGGCATTGGTGAGACAAAAATAGCGAAATAAAAACACATAGTTACCGCTGGAGGTCCACTCATTCCGATTTTCGGAGAGACCTTGACTTAAGACCTGAAATTGCAGTCAGAGGCGAATACCTCTGATCCGCAAGAAAAAACGCACCTACCTGGTGCCTCCGTATCTTCGGACTCTTGCAGTCCTGGGCCTGCAGGTGTATGCCTGTGTAAAGGCCCACGGATCCCAGGGGCGCAGGCGGTTCGCAAACATCCCCGGGATCACGTGGGCCAGTCCAACCAATCAAAAAGGGAATTCCCATTATGCTTATTGGGATTCCATTTACGTACGGAATCCCCATAAGCCTAATAGGAATGACATAAAAAACACACTTTCACACAACCTAAATAAAAATAAATCACCACATGTTTAAAATTAATAAAAATACAATTTAATTAAACATTTAAAACAAAAATTAAATATTTTGAAAAATAAATTTAAACGTTTTTCAAGGGGCCAAAAAATAACGTAAACTAATTTTAATGATTTTTGTAACATTTAAACGATTAAAAAAATATATATATTTATTTTCACCCTTCCGCTAGTAAAAGAAGGCCCTATGACTGCTTTTACCTGACACGAGGGTTTTGTGGGCATTCGTTGGGCAGTAGTTTCAACTCTCCGCCAGCGAATGTCCATTTCCTGCGCATGCGGATGATCTACGAAGCTGAAACTTGACAGATCGCAAGTTCCGGGTTTTCACGCATGCACAGTGCATACGAAAACCCGGAACCTGCAGGGCATTTATGACCGTGTGTGCGTACGCGGTCATAGATCCCGTAAAATCGGGGCCTTAGTGTCCAGCATTACTGCCAGAAACAGGTGGGGGCTTCAATAATATATGCAAATAGGGGTCAAATGGCATTGTCAGGACCCACAACACTATTTTCATCTTAACTAGCATTGCCACCACTATTCCCTCAACCCACCTCCAAACTATAGGTAGTTCAGGTCTTGAGGCAGCCATTTACAGCGGTATGTAAAGGGATCCTTAACTACAGTCAGGGAAAGCTAGAAGCTAGTCTGGCACTCGTTTTTTCTTCAGTCTCATGACTGTTTTCATCTTCTTGCTGCTGTGGGTGCTGCTAAAGTTTCCCTGCTGCTGAAATCTGCTGCTTCATTCACTCTCAATGTTTCCACACCCTCCCCTTTAAGGTACTGTCGGAAGCCCACGATCAGTGTCTGCCCTGCCAGATTTTCCGTCCTCCCAAAGGGCGGTCTGCTTATAGGCAACACAATTGGCGCTGTCAGTTCTCCTCTTGCACATAAATGAGGCCTGATGACCAAAATCAATCAGGCCTTCCACCAACGTCATCTGGCAGGCCCACAATCTGCCCGATATGTGCCAGAGATAAAAATCGATCCCAATATTTCTTCATAGGCAGGTTTCCAATCTGCACTTAATGACATTTTAATAATGAGACAGTACAGCTTTAAATATGTTAAGCGTATCTCCCTTTCGTTGCTCCATATTGATGAAAGTCTAGAATTTTACATTTAAGGGGCGATGTCATTTTACATGGTGACCACCCTGTTTGTAAAAGTGGTGCATACATTTCACCAACTGAATGTGTTGAGGTCATTTTCAATACATATATATTTTAAAATTAAGTTCTGATTTAAAAAAGAATACTTAGGAATAGTTGGCACTATGGTAGATCATTTAGGCTTTACAGTGCAGGCTATTTAAGGAACTAAACTTGCCCAGAAAACTCCCCAAAGTAACAACACAACCCCTTTAAACTAAGATTCACTTTTACTTTTTTTGTGTCTGACTGATTTGCTGAATTTGTGACCGTTAACCTTTTTCCATGGGGCAGAAACTTGATCAGTCCTGCTTTGCTAATGTCCCTCTGCCCCAAGTTCTGTTTACCAAGAGCTTTAATGTGAGAACAAGCTGCACTACTTAGCCCTACCAGTCCCCTGGGAGAATCTGGGAGTCAGGGCAGACAGTGTGTGGCTAAGGTTTATCCAAACACCATCTCAATGGAGACTCATTCCACTACACTTGATAGATAGGGTCAACAGAGGTCATTTTGAGGAGCAGGTTTATTTGGTTAGCTCGGTGATGCTTTGTTGGACAATTTTTCTTTTATCAATTGTGGCTTCAAAATGTCCACGTTTCCCGACCAAACGTTGACCAATTTTTGTTTAAAGGGTCACGTACTTCTCGAGTCCCCCTAAGAAGCATGCCTATAAAAAAAAAGACAGTACAATTCAGGAACATTTTAGTTTCAAAATCAATGTAAATTATTCTTCCCTTCCCATCTTTTTACTTTCTCTCTTGCACTCTTGCTAGGGTACAGTTCCATAGATGCTGGGCATTTTCCAGAACCTCACCTGATCCTATACTCACCCAATATCTACCATTGTCCAGCAGGAGTGATTGGATAATCAGCCATGAAAATCCTAACTGATTTTCCACTCCATTGGAAAGGAACACTAAGGACACCTGTAGCACTCCACCTCCTGCCCCAGCAGTGATCAGCTAAGTCACCACACCCTGTACAATTTCTGTCTCTGTACATAATGGTGAACGATGGTAGCTGAGTGTTATCGGAGTTCGAATTTTGATACAGAGGCCTATAATACGGCACTTCAGTTCCTTCATGCTTCAGTCTATTTTTTTACCGCAGTTTCAGGGACCTTTTTTTTTGTCGTTGCTGCAAACCTGTGACAGCATTTCGCAACCCCAAGTCAGATATCAAAGGAAAATAAACCTCCCTCTACACTGCCCCATAACATGCTCCAGCTAGGAGCTCAAATGTCACGTAAACCTGGTAGCTGCACACAACCAAAACATGACTCATAATATTAAACTCCAAATGTTGGAATAAAAAACAAAAAATGTTGGAAACACACAGCTGGTCCAGAGAGTCTTGGCCCACAGCAATAGGATTCATTCTGCGAATGTGCGCTCTTAATGCTCACTGGGAAAATTAGGGACTGTGGGCCCATGATTTTCTGGCCAACACTCCCTGCAAGTGTCGCTCTGCACTCGGAGCGCTTGATTGCAGAATTAGCCATATTAATCCATCATTCCTCTTCTAGGTGCTGTATTATATTTCCAGTATTTTTGAGTTTTTTATTCGGATTTCCAGTATTTGCAGTTTTTATTTTTACTTCAAATGTTGGAGGAATGGTTGTCTGCTTCTATTTAACCTGCAAGGGATATCAAAGCTAACAGCAAAAGATTTTTTCTAAATATATTAAGAGAAAGAGAGTGGTAAAGGGAAATGCTGGCAATTAAACTCAGATGCAGGTGAGACTATAATAAAGAAGTGGCAGACTTATTAAATGAATACTTTGTATCCATTTTCACAGTGGAGAAAAAGGACAAAATCCAGCAATACAAGGGAACCTAAAAATAAGTAAAGGGAAGGAACTTAGTGGATTTAATATAAGTTTTTAAAATGGTAATGGTGAAAATAATAGGACTCAAGATAAACCAGGACCTGATCATTCCCACCCCGTGGTATTAAAAGAATTTGGTGAGGAAATTGCAGATGCATTAGTCATAATTTTCTACCAAAGATCTCTAGATTCAGGAACTCTGCCTTTGGATTGGAAAATTGAAAATGTCACTCCATTATTTAAGAAGGAAGTGAGAAAGAACAAGGTAACTACAGACCTGTCAGTTTAACATCAATTGTGGGCAAGTTATTGGAATCTATCATCAGAGACAGAGGGTTGGATTTTGTCAATGGGGGCGTTGGGGGCGGGACTGCTGGTTGTCGGGTTTCAGTCCCGCCCCCAACGACGTCCGACCAAGTCATGCTATTTTCCCTTGATTGACCTTGTTAAGCCTGCCCTGCAGGTTTAGCAGGCCAATTAAGGGAAAGCCAGTGACAGGACGTCAGCTTTGAGAAGCTGTCAAACACTGACCATCTCTGTTCTAAGGTGAGCCCTTGTACTGAAGGCTCACCAAAACCTATTTCCTTAGCAGAAATCAGATGGCTGCTGCATCTGAGAATGCAGCAGCCATTCCGTCATCTCTGCCATTGAGATGAGGCACCTCCGGATCCCCAAGGGTTGAAGCCTGCAGGAAGAAGCAAAGATAAGTAAACTTTTTCTAACACTTTACACTCGCCTCTCATACTTACCTCTCCACACTTGCACCCATCACTCACCTCCACAGCAGACATTTCGACCCCTCTCACCTCCACAGACCCACTGCTCATCTTGCTGACCCTGGCGGGGTTTCCCGACATCGGGAAGCCCGCACTTGCAGGGGTAAAATGGGGATAAGCCTCAAGACTGTTAACAGGCAGTTAATTGGCTGTAATCCCCTTCCCGCCTTGAGGAGACGGGTCCTTGCGCAAGTTGGGGACCCGCCTCCCGGGAAGATGGCACAGAGGCGGGTTGGGAGCGAGTTCAGTACCCGCTCCCAGTTTCTGCCATTGTCCCGGCAGTCCCGTCTCCATACCCGCCTCCCCAGGGCTGGCAAAATTCCCCCCAGAGTGACTGAGCACTTGGACAAGTATCAGTTGATCAAAGAGAGTCAGTATGGATTTGCAAAGGGTAGGTCATGTCTGACTAATCGTGTTTGAGGAGGTCACTAGCATGGTGGATAGGGGAGTGTCTATAGATGTTGTTGGAATACAAAAGTGAGGAAGTGCTGCTTCAGTTGCACAGAGTCATGGTCAGACCCCATCTGAAGTATTGCATTCAGTTGTAGGCACCGAATCTCCAGAATGATATATTGGCCTTGGAGGGGACATGGCGGAGACTCACCAGAATTATACCAGGCTTAAAAGGTTAAGTTATGAAGACAGGCTTGTATTCTCTTGAGTTTAGACGGTGGAAGGGTTAGCCAATCAAGGTATATAAAATGATAAAAGGATTCGATAGTGTAAATGCAGAGAAATTATTTCCTCTGGTGGGAGAATCCAGAACAAGGACATAATCTTAAAATTAGAGCTAGGCCATTTAGTAGTGAAATCAAGAAATAATTTTCACACAAAGGATGGTGGAAATCTGGAACTCACTCCACCAAAAGGCTGGGTCAACTGAAATTTTCAAGACTGAGATTGATAGAATATAGAGCAAAGGCGTGTAAATAGAGTTGAGGTACAGATCAGCCATGATCTAATTGAATGGCGGAACAGGGATGAGAGGCTGAATGGCCTCCCTCTGTTTCTATGTATAAAATGTCTACTTCAATCATGACATCATTAAAAATGCGAGTGTATGTGTGGGTTGTGGAGGGTCTCAGCGCAAGCCCCACCACCAGCTTTTAGAGGAACCCCTGCATTTGGACACCCTGCGGGCGGATGCAATGGAAAGTGAGGTTGGAGAGGCAGGAACACCCCCCTTCCACCTCATTTGAATACTAACACTGGGCCAGCACAGGTCCAGTTATGGCCAATCAGAACTCCTCAGGAAATCCCGGGGCAGTGTAGTGGGATACAGACCTGACGTAATGGGTCCCCACCCCTTTTTTTCCTGTTTGTTGCACCTGGGAACCAGGACACCCCCAGGAACAGTGAGGAGGTAGATCTCCCGTAAAACATTTTTATCAGAGGGAGATTACAGCTTTGGAAATACAGCAGCCATGGACAAGCAGAAGCAAGTTTACTAGAAAATGATCATGACACAGGCTTCAAATGGGGCGACAAATTGAGTAATCCAATTGACCACCACTGCACCAAAAGAATACTTCCTTACTGCACCAGCATAAAACATCTTTCATTCATCACATTACTTAATTTTAAAGCTTTTTAGATTGAGAATGTCCAATAAATATGAATTACTAAAGCACCAAATTATATACAAGGACTCACACCCACTAGGAAAGTGATTGGTGTATGCAAACTCATTTCACTTTAAATAACTTTTTAATGGCACTCAGGGGAGGATACTGGGCAAAAATAGCTCAGTGGTATAAGTGCTTAACTCCATCTTCCAGCCTCAGTAGTTCTCAGCCAAACATCTGGAATTGGTGCCAAATGATGTCCATTTCCCAACCATATGAATCAAGCCTCCTGTCAGTTGTGTTCATAACAGTTGCAGAATGTATTGATTAAAAAGAAAAACAGCAATGCTTGAAATCTGAAATAAAGACAGAAAATGCTGCAAATATATAGTGGGCCAGCCAGCATGTTAAAACAAAAGACAGGTTTAAAATTTTGGATCAGACTCTTTGGGCTGGATTTTTATAGAGGAGGCGGGTTGAGGGCGGGCCCGCTGCTTGGCAGCTTTCGGACCCGCTCCCGATGCTGCTGGCCCGCTGTTCCGATTTTTGCTTCATCGGCCTCGTTACGGCCGATGTGCGGATCCCTCCAGGCAATTGCTTGGAGCATGTCAGTTTCTCGCCTCTGATGACATGTTTTTGGAGTAAAAATTTAAAGGGGGCATGTCCCCTTTGCAAAAAATGTAACTGGAATGGCTTGGTTCTGTTTATCTAGAAAGGGGAGTTGACAGCGGCTGGTGTGAACACAAATAATTGAATGAAATTGCTGGTTATATTATTCTAGAAAGACATTTATGATTTTTTTATCTATCAATGTAGTATGTGACTAAGAAATTAAAAATATGTCAGATGTGTCCGAATCATTGGCTTAGTAAAATTAATGCTTTTTTCTCTTAAAGGTGCTGGGAGCTGCAGGAATGGCAGCCCCAAAAACTAAGGCTGCAGCCAGGTTCAATGAGGGCTCCCTCCATGCTCTTGTTGAGGGAGTTAGAGGACGTCAGGGGCTACTCTTCCCTGGAAACGGAAGGAGGAGGCCTCCTCAGCAAACCAAGGCAGCTTGGCTGCAAATTGCTGAGGAGGTGAGGTTTGAGGTCTGTGTGCAGACGCACATGGGTTCAGTGTGGAAAAAGGTTTAATGATCTGCTGAGATCACCTAAAATGTGTCCTCTGTGTTCTGGGAAATGGAAGTTCAAGAGTGAGGGCTCAGGGCAAATGCCATGTAGAATGTTGGTGGTGACACTGAGCGCTTTAGTAGACAGATGATGCCTGGGGTTTTGAGAATGTTGGACTTATATTCATCTCCATGTGCCAGCCACCTGTGGTTGAAGCGTAAACTTACACAAATCTGGCATGGATGAGTGCATCCCTTGCCTGACGGCCAGCAATGTGGTTGCCTGCTGCTGGATTGGCCACATCCGGCCCCGCAAAGCATCGCTCCCCGTCCTCCTCCTCATCCTCTTCCTCCGAGGAGGCTGTGTGCTGAGCCACTTGTTCATCCGGCAGCACTAAGCTGCGCTGCTGTGCGATGTTGTGCAGGGCACAGCAGACCACGACGATTCTGGACACCCTGGCTGGTGCATACTGCAAGGCTCCACCAGATCTGTCTAGGCATCGGAAGCTCATTGTGATCAAGCCGATGGTTTGCTCGATGATGCTTCTGGTGGATATGTGAGTCACATTGTACCGCTCCTCAGCATCGTTTGATGGCCTCCTCATCGGTGTCATGAGCCACTTTTTCAGGGGATAGCCCTTGTCGTCAAGAAGCCATCCGGAAAGTTGGTTTGGCGGATGGAAGAGCTGAGGCACAGTAGACTGCTGCAGGATGAAGGAGTCATGGCAACTGCCAGGCTACTTTGTGCAAACATGCATGATGATCTTGCTGTGGTTACACACCAGCTGGACGTTCAGGGAGGGGAATCCCTTGTGGTTGACAAATACAGCTGGGTTGTGATAGGGGGCCCTAATGGCAGTCAATGACGCCCTGCACCATTGGCAAGCCTGCCATATTGGCAAAGCCAACCGCACGCGCCGTCACACTTGGCCCATCCATGGAGAAGTGGATATAATTGTGGGCCTTTGCTAAAAGGGCATTGGTGACCTGCGTGATGCAGGTGTGTGCGGCCGACTGGGAGATGCCGCTGATATCTGCAGCTGATCTCTGGAAGGAGCCTGAAGCAAAGAAGTTGAGTGCGGTGGTGACTTTGACAGCCACTGGTAAGGAGTGTCCACCCGCTCCTCTGGGCTCCAGGTGTTGGTGCAGCATTGCGCAGATGTCAGCTACTATCTCTCTCGAAAGTCTCAGCTTCCTTTGGCACTGCTGCTCAGTCATGTTGAGGAAGCTGATCCTCTGCCTGTAAAGCCTGTGTTGGGGGTATCTCCTGCGGCGAGGTGCAGCCCTGCGCTGAGGCCCTCCGCCCTGTGCATCATCAGGTGGGTGAGGAGGGGGTTGGTGCTTCTGGTGCAGGTGCTGCTGTTGTGGCTGGTTGTGGTGCTGCCACAGCTGCTCTTCCTCCGAATCTGATGGCCAGGATGAGAGGATGTAAATGTTTCCCATCCCGTTGCTATAGATTTCACTTGAGGCAAGAAGCTTGCAAGCGCACAGTCGAAGTGGCCTAAAATGATTCCTATCAGGTCACACTGCAGATGGCTGTCAGCTTGAACAGTCAAGGTCAGTAGATTTGCAAAATCTTATCCCAAACCTCCAACAACAAGGTTGTTGCATTTGAATGTCAGCCATGTTACAGGAGCGCTTTTAAAGTGCTGCACCAATGACTACAAATCATGTCTTCCAGCAACTCGTCTCCTTGCAGCTGGCCTGTTTCTGACAAGACGGGAAACAGGAGCCAGAGGCACGAAAATGGGAAACCTCTATCAAAAATAGGATTAGCAAGGCAGTTAACAGGCTCTTAACTGCCTTAATTACCTGTCCCACCGATTCCAGTCGGGTCAGTTTGGGAGTGGTTAAACAGACACTCCCGAAAATCGGGTGGGGGTGGGATGGAGGCGGGTTGGGTGACTGAAGCCATTTTTTCCGATTTTCGCTACAGACCCACCTCCAAACCCACCTCCTCGGGGCTATTAAAATCGAGCCCTTTATAAGAAACCATCTTTTCTCTTTCTGATGCTGAGTGACTTTCTCTTCATTTGCATTATTATCTGTTTTTTATTTCTGGAATATGTGGACTTTTTGTTAGGATGGGTGGAAGGAAGGATAGAATGAGACTGATGAAGAAGGGGAAAACTGGACAGGAAGCATACAATCTTAGAAATTACAACCCAGAAAGCTGCTATTTGGATGGTCTAATATCCTTCCTATAACTGGATGCCCAGAATAGCAAACAATACTCCAATTGTGGCCCACCCAATATCTTGTAAAAATTCAACATCACTTTCTTGCTTTTAATAACCATTGCCCTATGTATAAAATTCAGAATCCCATTTGCCATTTTATGGCCTTTTCTACCTACAGTCACATTTTTAAAGATGTATGTATCTGCACCCATACTCTGATCCCCAACTCTATATACTTCTTTCACTTTTCTTTTCTCCAAAATGCACTCCCTCACATTTCTCTATACTTAACTGCCTTTGGCATCTATCTGCCCACTCCACTAATCGTTCTATGTCCGCCTGCATTCTTCTTCACAGATTGTCATGCCCCCTAATTTGGTATCATTCCTCTTGTGCATGTGTCCAAATTATTTATATAAATGGAAAACAAAAGAGGTGCCAGCACAGATCCCTGGGACGCACCGCTACCCACATCCTACTAATCCGAAAATATCCAACCCTTTGCTTTCTGCCCCCTCAGCACTGCTCTACATGCAGCTACATTCCCCTTTAATATTATGTGCCTCATTGTTCATAACAAGCCTATATGGCACCATATCAAACACCTTCTGAAAATCCTTATATGCAGCCTCTACTGTCTCCCCTATACTCTGATTCCTTAAAAAAAATCTATTAAATTAATCAAGCATGGCCTTCCCTTTACAAATACAAGCTGACTGTCCTTGGTTAGTCCATGCCATTCTGAGTGTTCACTACTTTCATCCCCTTTCTCCACAATGGAGGTAAGACTAACTCTCCTGGATTATCCATTCACCACCCTCCAACTTTTTGACACTACTCCCATTTCCAACAATCTAAAAGAAAATCTATTTTGTGAAAAATTGCTGTACTTTTTAATCTTTAGAGACAGGCAGATAAAAAAACCACATTTTTTATGCCAAAGGCAATTTGTCGATGCTCTATCTCTTTCTTATTTGCTAGCTACAAAAATGTGAGTTCAAGACTTGGAATAGAAAAGTTATCTTTGCACTTCAGTTGCAATCTTTCATTTTGCAAGCACTTTATAGTGATGTTTAATACAACTCTTTGAAAGATGAAAGAAAATCCTATAAGGAACAAAAATCACTTTCCATTAGCTGGATAATATAACTTAACATAGTAGCTTTTTTTTTATTTTAAGAAAATCATTCCAATAATATTTCCAGAAGACATTACTTTACATCTGTAGATATTGACAGGCTCATGACTTTGACGAACCACAAGCATTCACAGGCTTAAAAAAATTTGGCTACAACATATAAAAGAGTTAGTTCTATCCTGGAATAGGAGACAGAACACTGACTGAAGCGTGAGATGGTAGTTGAGTGCAATTAACCCATTCAAAGTCCTCTGTTCCTCAATGGAACAAACCTGCTTAGACATACACAATTGCCTTGCCATTAGCTCTCGGCTTAATGGTCCCAGTCCCCCACTAACACATATACAGATGCAAATAGAAAATGAATGATTTCGAGCAGATTTAAAGGGGATGTAATGACTCAGGCCGGAATTTTCCAGATGGTAGTGGGCGCGATCGGTGGCGGGTCGGGTGGGAAAGTTATTTTTGATAGCGGGTCAGGAACTCGCTGTCATCCCGCCCCCCACGGGCCTTTCCCCCAGGCTCGTCTGTCATCGTGGAGCTGACCCGACCGGCAGCGGTGGGCGACCCAATCGAGATGATTAACAGCTAGTTGTCAGACCCTTAACAGGCTCTTTTAACTTACTTTTTAAATTTAACTGCATAGCCATGGAAACCACGCAGCTCGGGAATCACATCTATCAACCTGAGGCAGGAGTTCCGTGGCCATTGCTCCGGCTGATTACTTGACAGCATCAAATGTACAGTAAAAGCTCCCACCTGATAGATGATCACTTTCCTCAGGCAGAAGCTGTTGCTCAGTCCATTTCCAGCATAGATTCTGCAGGCTGCAAGTGTTTCCAGCAAAGTCTCCATCCAGTGTCACCTCATTGGAAGAACTCTCTCACCATTGACAGAATGCTTCTATCATCTCTACTTCACCTGCCATCTATTCCATCAGCATGGGTGCCATTTATACTGTCTCATCTTGGTCCTCAGAATCAGACCACGATGAGCCCCAACACCAGCAGCACCAGGCACACCAGCGGCACCAACAACAACACCAACCTTCTCTGCAATCACCTGATGCTGCACAGGACAGAGGGCATCAGCACCCAAGCACATTGCTGCCCGGGAGGCCGGGGATGGCCTCATCTTGGCCAGATTTAGTTAACTTTACGCTGTACACCCATACCGCTGTCACATGATGAGCCAGGTTGGCACCACCCCACACCAGCAACCCTACAATGCCCAAGCCATTCCTTTCACATTCATCACCATTGCGGGGGGTACCATTATGTCTCACCATTCACTGCAACTCACTAAGCCACTTCCAAAGGTGCACACAAATCTGTCCAAGAATGCAAAGTGTTGAAAATAAAGATTTCAATGTTTGACAGCACATTAACAGAAACTTCACATGAACATTGGATAAAACATCCAAGTGGCTACCCTTGTGTGTTGTTAGTTGGTATGATTGCACTAGGATGAGGGTGAGTGTGAGGGGTGGCTAGTGAGACGGGGATGTGATAATGTAGATAGAGAGAGAGGGATGGGTGGAGGTGCAAAGTATGTTGGTGTGAGTGAGGATGTGCAGGAGTAGGGTAGGGATGGCAGAGTGATGAGGATGTGATGAGAAGCACAGCAGGATGAGGTTGAGTGGCTTTGTACTAACGTTTTGTGATCTACTGAGTTCATTGAAACATTTGCGGCACTGCAGCCTGGTCCTCCTGACGACATCTCTGCTTGTGACCTCCTCTGCAATGTGCAACCAGGCTGTTTTGGTCTCCTAGGGAGATCTCTTCCGCCCATCGGAAGGGAAGAGAACCTCCCTGCGTGCATAAGCATATGGAGGGAGTCATCGGAGAACCTGGGTGCAGCCCTCTGCCTCTGTGCAGTCATTGTCAGTGTTTGCAGCACTCCCAATGCTGTAGTGCACTGACAGCACTATGTTAGATTAAACGTCAAATCTAATGTGGTCATGGTCCCTTTAAAGATCCCAGCTGAAAACGTGCCATGAATGACGTCACCAGACCACTCCGTTTAATTGGGTCGGCTAATGCGCTGGGCGGGTTTAATAGGCCCTATTAAGGGAAAGTCATTTTCAGCAGCGGGCTGGAGCCAGCAGCGAGGTCACGACCCGCCATGGCCACCGCCTGCACCTGACCTGCCAAGGTAGGCAAAATTCCGGCCTCAGTGTTCGAATAATATCCTTTCACCTCTCGAATCTGGGCTCAGTATGAAGGGATGAAAGCTCCTTCCTTCTGTTAACTGCGATGAATGCAATGTAAATTTGTGAAGTCTGTATCTAGCTCCTAATTGGCATAATTCCACCACACAAAACTGCCCATATTTCAATGGAAATTGGCGTAAACTGGCAACTTCAAGAAGGGCTGGTGTGGGAAATGGAAATGCCGTATTGGAGCAGTAAGAATGCTTTGCTGAGTAAGGTTGGTGTACAGCATGCTGCAAAGCAATGTAGAAAGGCACATTTTGCTCATCTCTAAACAATATTATATTTTATCTGGGTGTATCTGATGCTGAAACTAGGTGGAAAACGCTCTATGCCAATCACTTAGACCTCATCACAGCGTTCACAAAAACAGAGAAAGTATCACAGGGAAACTGGAGAGAAAATTACATGATATTAATGAAAAGATTGACTTCACCATTTAGGATTAGCCACCCTTTAATAGGTGTTGAATGTTACATTTCATTACAAGCTTTTGAATTCCGTATGAATTCTTATAGATTTCTTTCTTGGTATGCAACTCCAAGGCATATTTTTGCCGCCTGATAAGGCACACAATCCTATCAGTAATTATTTACAGCAGTTCTAATGAAACTCTATTGCTTTGTGTCCACTGTATCCTCAAGAGCAATGAACAAAGCATCCCTCAACCTGATCCCTCAGGATGACCACAAAGACTGTAAAATTAAGATCGATTGTACAACAGGAACTGCGTGTGTCAGATTCAGTGGGGAAATTGAATGAGATGGTTTAATGAAGCATAGGCAACTTTCTTTTTGTAAATTTAAATCTCAATTCCGTCTTTGTGAGTAAGGAAAAGCAATACATCAAGCAAATGCCATCTTTCCAACGCATTTCTGAATGCATCCTCATGGATAACTTATCCAGAGCGCAGGATAACTTTCAGAAGAACGTTCATTCTCCCATTGCTTTCAATAGAAGGAAATATTATTCAACACCTTCAAGAGAGAAGGGATGTGAAAATGGGTGTGAAGAAACGGTATCAATATGAGCTCCTTCTTCATATTACCAACTTCATCCACCAGATAAAATAATTGTGGAGTATGCCTCCAGTTATACAAAAAACAAATTATACTCCATGGCAAAAATCAGCAGTATGTGTTATAAAATGAATATTGAACTGTACATTGCTTTTGGCCTCAGGTTTCAGAGCAACCTTGTGGGAAAAATTGGGTGGCGCCCATTTTGGGGCACTAACGTCACCGGGGCCCTAATTTTAGCGCCCCTCCGCCGTAAATTCAGTAGTAGCGCCCCAAGCAGGTGGTGGGGCGCTACTGGAAAGCGCTCCACCTCCTGCTTGGGACGCTACTACTGAATTTCACGGCACTACATGCAACGGCGGCACATAGCGGCACGTCATTGCAGGCCTCCTCCCCTGATTAAAGGGGAGGGGCCTAGCGCTGGAGCACTGGGGCCCTGCTGGACCACCGGGGAGCGGGGTGCCGGGAAAACAGCCCGGCACTCAAGAGGAGTGCCAGGCTGAGCGATCGCGGCCGGCACCCCGCATAAAAAAGTGAAAGGGGGCAGGTGCTGGTAGTCAGCCAAAATAAAAATGGCCGTCCGACACCTGCCCTTTAAGTAGCACCGCCGCCGCTGCAAAAACGCCCCCTGACCCTGTCGGACATATCGTCCGGCGATAGGTCAGGGGGCACAAGGGATGTTTGCGGCCGGGGCGCAAGCAGGGCGCTGCGCACGGCGATGAGGTCATCGCCGGCGGCGCGGGGCACTACAGACTACCGCCGCCGCTAACCTCCCACCCAGGCGCTAGGGGATTTGTGCCCTGTTAGCGCCCCCCAGGGGCACTAACGAGAGGCGCAAACCAATCCAATTTTTCCCCCCTTGTCTTTTATCCGTCATTGAAAATTTCCAGACAGTAATGAAGCCTGAAGCATCATGAGAGTAATGCCATGCAGAAATTTAACTGGATCAGGCGCACTGAAAATAAACCTAGATTTGCTGGCAAGCTGTGTTTTTATTTGTTTTGTTAATAATTAACGACTAGTTAGCCATAGGGCAAAGTGTGATTGTTACCGCTGACGTAATAAGGATTTGGAATTGTATACTTGTAGCCTGGCTAATAAATTTCTATGCTGGAAAATGATGCTCAGCAAAATAGAACTATTAACTATTCAATGCATGGTTGACTCTTAACTGAAGGGGTTTAGCAAGCCACTCAGTTGTATCAAACTGCTACAAAGAATAAGAAGAATAAAACCGGCTGGACTACTCTGCTGCAACCTAGGCATCAGATTAAGAGACGGCGAACACACACCCAGCCAAGTTTCCCTCCAAGTCGCACACCATCCCAACTTGGATATATATCGCAGTTCTTTCAATGTCGCTGGGTTAAAATCCTGCAACTCCCCACTTAACAGCATTGTAGGAGTAGGCCCACTGAAGGTCCACCACCACTTTGTCAAGGGCAACTTGGGATAGGCAATAAATGCCGGCCTTGGCAGCAATCAGCAATGCCCATATCTCGAGAATGAATTTAAAAAATAACATGTCCAAAGTATTTTTGATTACTTTTTAGTTAGTTCTTATAAAGGACATCTGGGCTTCTCCAATGAATCAGTGAGATTATCCAGAAAATACTTGAATCATATGAGCCAGTAGGGTCCCAGCCAATCACAGTCTATGCTGAATTAGTTGATCTCAGTCAGCATGTCATTAATAGCTCTGCAATTGGTTCAACACCTGAGTTGGGGAGAAGAAATTCTATTGGGATTCCCACTGCTATTTACAATCCAGAGACCTCTACTGGAAAGTGCATCTGTGTGGATCTTGGAAAAGGAAAGATCAGCCTTGAATGGCCGAATAACCAACTAGACACTCGGGCAGGTATTTTAAACTTGTGAGCACACCCACCTAAGGCCAGAATGAAATACCTGATGAGCATAGCTCTGGCAGGCTTATAGATTTCCATGGTTAACTCCTCCAGCTTACTCAGGATCATCTGTCCTACCCTGGTCATGCTCCTGTCACACTTATTTTGCACCATTTGTCCTGCAGAAAGAGAGTTAGTGAGTGTCTACTCAAAAGGAGAGTGCCAATGTGTGGGGTTTGTGCTGGTAGTGCATATGCTGAGAGGGAGAAGAAACAAGACGCAAGCAGGGTGAGGAGGTGTTGAATGGAAAGCAAGTGTCTGGAGTGTGAAATAAGGAAGGAGTCCTGAGAGAAGTTGCTGATTCTGCAAAGGCTGGTGTGAAGGAAGCATTGAAGAGGTGAGTGTGTGTTTGGAATGAGAATGCGAGGTGGTCGAGTGTGGCTTTGTGCTGGGTAGTGAAGGAAATGATGGCGGGCAGGGAATTGTTCAGAGTGCTGGGGGAAGGGGTTTGAAGGACTGCTGCCACATGTTCTTCAGAAAGAGGGATAAATGAAAAGCTGTACTCACCCTTGCTATACTAGTGAGATCATGCTAGCACTTGCTGCACTGTATCCTGGTCCTGGGGGGCCACCTATCCTTACCCCCCTCCTACTCCTCAACTGCATGCAGCCCCTTGGCGACATCATTCAAAGACATGGCATCAGGTTTCATATGTATACTGAAAACACCCAGCTCTAGCTCTCAACCACCACTCAACCCCTCCACTGCCTCTGTGTTGTTAGTCTGCCTGTCTGACATCCAGTCATAGATGAGCTTCAATTTCTTCCAGTTAAACATTGAGAAGATTGAAGCCATCATCTTGTTACATTGCCACAAACACTGTACCCTGACCACCGATTCCATTCCTTGCCCCAGCCACTATCTCGGGTTGAAGTCCTTTTTGACCCCGAGCTGAGCCTTCGACCCCATATGCTCTCCATCACAAAGCCCGCCTACTTCCACCTCTGGAACATCAACCCTCTCTGCCTTTGCCTCAGCCCAGCTGCTCCCGGAAACCTCATCCACGCCTTTGTCAGCTCCATACTGAACTATTCCAATGCTCTTCTGGCTAGCCTACTATCCTTCACCCTCTGTAAACTTCAGCTCATCTCAAACTCTGCTACCTAAGTCCTAACCTGCGCCCAGTCCTGCTCACCCATCATCCCTATGATTACTGACCTACATTGACTTCCAATCCCAGGCATGAGTAGCCTGGTAGGCCTTCCTCTGGGAATTCAGCATGACTGAGAGAATGAATAGAGGTCACGCAGATCAGGGCAAACTGCTGGAAGAGGGAGGAGGAGGATGGGAAGAATGGCTCTCAGCAGGAGGCCATATCCACCGAGGGTCTTTAGGGAGCAATGCTCTTACCTCAACTTCAGCGAAGACCAATGCTTGAGATGTCTTCGCTTCACAAAAGAGGTCGTGACTGAAATCTGCCAACTGCTGCAGCCACAACTGCAACCTCAAAGTAGGGCAAGGACAGCATTGCCTGTGGCTGTCAAGGTGACCATGGCTCTTAACTTTTATACGTCTGGCTCATAAGATCATAAGAACATAAGAAATAGGAGCAGGAGTAAGCCATTTCGGCCCCTCGAGCCTGCTCCGCCATTCAATAATATCATGGCTGATCTGATCTTGGCCTCAACTCCACTTTCCGGCCCGTTCCCCATAACCCTTGATTGCCCTGTTTTTCAAAAACCTGTCTATCTCCGCCTTGAATATATCACTGACTCAGCCTCTGCAGCTCTCTGGGGTAGAGAATTCCAAAGATTCATGACCCTCTGAGAGAAGAAATTCCTCCTCATCGCCATTTTAAATGGGCGACCCCTTATTCTGAAACTATATCCCTAGTTCTAGATTCCCCTGTGAGGTGAAACATCCTCCCTGCATCTACCCTGTCAAACCCCCTCAGAATTTTATATGTTTCAATAAGATCACCCCTCATTCTTCTAAACTCCAATGAGTATAGGCCCAACCTGCTCAACCTTTCCTCATAAGACAACCCCATCAACTCAGGAATCAACCTAGTGAACCTTCTCTGAACTGCCTCGAATGCAAGTATATTCTTCCTTAAATAAGGAGACCAAAACTGTACGCAGTACTCCAGGTGTGGTCTCACCAACGCCCTGTACAGTTGTAGCAAGACTTCCCTACTTTTATACTCCATCCCCCTTGCAATAAAGACCAATATTCCATTTGCCTTCCTAATTACTTGCTGCACCTGCATGCTAACTTTTTGTGTTTCATGTACGAGGACACCCAGATCTCTCTGTACTGCAGCATTCTGTAGTCTCCATTTAAATAATATTTTGCTTTTTTATTCTTCCTACCAAAGTGGATAACCTCACATTTTCCCACATTATACTCCATCTGCCAAATTTTTGCCCACTCACTTAACCTATCTATATCCCTTTGCAGACGCTTTGGGCTCGATTTTGCCAGGCCCAAGGAGGCGGGATTGGAGGTGTGAGTTGTTAAAATCGCCAAAAATGGCGGACAAGCCCGATCCCGCCTCCATCCTGCCGCCGAGCAATTTTCCCAAAAGCGTGTTTTCTGACCCCCTTTCCATCCCGCCTCCAAGAGGCGGGATAGGCCCTTAAGGCCCTTAAGAACTACTTAATAGCCTCTGTAATCCCATTTTGAGAGGCCTTTCCAATTTTTAGTCATTCCCCCCATCCCTCACGCCTCCTCTGGAACACGCCAGGTAATGCTGGCGGCCTCACAATTGGATTGCTTACGAACAGCTGCAGCTCCACCATTACAAAGCAGTTTTCAGCAATAATCATTTGCAGGTGGCAGAACTTTGTTGTTTCAGGTCTGGGGGAACTTTTAGCAGGCATACTCAGTGTTGTGGAAGTTTGGAGCCTGACACCCATCTCCAGTGTGACCTCCTAGGAAACCCCTCTCCCCACCTTGACTAAGCACTTCCTCAACTGAGGCATGTACCAGAAGCATGGCGACCATTTAATTCCTTTCCTCCTGGACATCAGATTCGGATGAAGACCAGCCGCGGCAGCAGCAGAACCATGAGCAACAGCAGCACCAACAGCAGGAGCATCAACAGGAGCGCCAAGCTGCTGCTCACCCACCTGAAGATGCACGGGCCAGAAGTCGCCAGAGCGCGAGACCATATTGCTGCCCGGGATGCAAGGGACGCGCTCATGTTCGTCACATTTGCTTAGCCTGTACAATCAAACACTTTTGCCTCGCACCTTCTTACCAGAACATTGACAATGGACAAGAACCTGCGGATTCCTATTACTCTAACCACCATACTGACAATTGCAAGTCGCTCTAAGCCCTCAATGTGGAAGTCCCATTTGCGAAATGACACAGGCCACAACTTCAACAGTTTGCCATCAAAATTTTTTATCACAACAAGCAACTGGTGGCATTTCAAAAATAAACACAACATAACACCCAAGTGACTACCCTTGTGACTACTTGTGCATTATCTTCCTCTTACGCATGCTCCTACGTGGTGCTACCCCTGTGGCTACAGCAGATGTGGAGGCCCCTTGCTCACTTTCTTGCTGCTCCTGTCTCAACACCTTTGGCGGCCGTCCTCTGGGGTTGCAAACCTGTGAGGGCTCGGCAACAGTCTGCTGCTCCTGCGGCTGTGCAGGGGATGAGACGCCCATCTCAGTTGGGTGAGGACTCTGGTGGAGCTCTGACCGAGGGCTTTGCAGTGGCATGGTCGTTTGAGCGCTTGGAGAGGAGCCCCCACTTCCTTGTTATCTGCCACCAACATCCCTCTCATGGGTCAGCCCCACTTCAGAGCTAGCAAGTGGCTTGACAGCACCTTGCTGCACTTCAGGGGGGCCATGAGGATCCGTTTCTGCACTGGAAGTCCTACTCCAGAGGACTTCCATGAAGGTCTGGTTTCTATGCTCAGTAGTTGACCATCGCTCCTCAAGAGATGCCAGTCTATTCTGAACAATGACCATGTTTTCTACACTCTGGCAACTTAGCTCCTCCATGGCCGTAGCCATCCTCTCCTCTCCTGTAGCCATCCTTTCCACGGAGGTTGCCATCCTTTCTGTGGTGATGCGTTCATGCGCCAATGCCTCCACAAAGGCTCTGCTCATGTTTGCGATGGACTCCTCCATTGGCTCGACACTCGCAGCAACCCTGGAGACAAAACCTGCCAGAGACTCCTGCACCTGTTCCTGGAGTTCCAGCACCGCTCTCCTTCTGGATGGACTCGAAGGCACAGGGTTGACATGCAGCTGAGCCGAGCTGGCAGAGTCCTGCGCCCTCCAACGAGGGCTCTCCATTGCTGTCCCTGTCTCCACCATCTGCTGATGCTCACTTGTGAGCTGTGATACACCAGGTGCCAACACTACTCTATCTCGCGAAGGTCCCACCAAGGTGTGAGTGTCTGCACTGGTGCTGGGTGCGCTGAATTCTGCTGAGGCTGCGCCCTCAGAGGTTGAAGCTTCCTCTGAGGAGTCTGGAAGCTCAGGCTGTTCCTCCTGGACAGTGGGGACGGGGGCATTCGATGGTCCTGTGGGGGAGTAAAGGAAAGAGTTAGAGATGTGAGGTCAAGGTTACATGAACATTGAATAGTGCAGATGATCATAAGTCAATCTGTTAGAGCATCAGACTCATTGGGCTGGATTTTGTCAATGGGGACGTGATGGAGGCAGGACTCCCACTTTTTGGGTTGTAGTCCCGCCTCCATCGACTTGTGGCCAACCCACTGTATTTTCCCTTGATTGACCTTGTTAAGCCCGCCCAGCGGACATCTCGACCCCTCCAAGCCCTCCAGACCGACAGTCCGCCTCCCTAAATCAGCGTGGTTCAGACCTGTCGGGAAGCCCACACTTCAGGGCTAAAAATAGGGATTAGGCAGAAAACTGCCTGTTAACTACCAGCCAGTTTATTGCACTAATCCCCTTCCCGCCTCAGGGAGGCGGGTCCCAGCACAGGTCGGGAAACTGGCATGGAGGCGGGTTGGGGGCAGGATGGGTTCGGGACCCCCGAATCTGCTATTTTCACACCACTCCCGCCTCCAAACCCGCCTCCACGGGCCGGTGAAAATTGAGCCCATTACCAGTGACTCATGCAATGTCAATGAGAGAGATGCCAAACTATTCTGTCACCAGCTTGCTGCGATGCGCCCATCTGTCCGTCCCCCACTTGGGAATCCTCCTCGATCCCGGCAATTTCCAGGGCCGCCTCCTCCCAGGTGGTGAGCTGGGCTACTGAGGGTGGCCCTCCTCCTGTCATGGCTTTTTCCCTCTTATTGTGGGCTCTCTTTTCCTGCAATGAGGGACGCAAGTGGAGTTTGAGTGAGAATGAAGGAGTGAGTGTAGATAATCCATAGCATAGATGCTTAGAAGGATACAAAGGACCCTCCCTGTGTGTTGAAAGTTGTTGTTGTCGTGGCATCACAGTGATAGGGAGTGTGAGGGCTGCATGGTTGAATAGTTAAGTGAATGTGACCTTCGAGAGAGAGGGAATGGGTAAGGGTGCAGGGATGTAAGTGTCAAGTGGGATGTGGAGGAAGAGGTTGGTAAAGCAGAGTGCTGGTGAGGAGAGGCGATGGGGATCAGATTGAGGGTGATGGAAAAGTCATACTCACTTTTCCTGTGCGGAGAAGATCATGAAACCTCTTCCTGCATTGCAGCCAGGTTCTGCGGCTCAGCGAAATGGAGTTGACCTCCTGGGCCACTTGCAGCCACACAGCTTTTGTCTGTTGGTGTGGCTTTTTTCTCCCTGAGATTATAACCAACGTATCCACTATCTCTGCAGCCACTTCTTTTAAAACCATAGGATGCAGGCCATCAGGTCCAGGGGACTTGTCAGCCTTTAGTCCCATTACTTTGCCTAGTACTTTTTCTCTAGTGATAGTGATTCTTTTTAAGTTCCTCCCTCCCTATAGCCCATTGATTATCAATTATTATTGGAATGCTTTTAGTGTCTTCTACCGTGAAGACTGATACAAAATATTTGTTCAAAGTCTCTGCCATTTCCCTGTTTCCCATTATTAATTTCCCAGTCCCAAGGGACCAATGTTTGCTTTAGCTACTCTCTTCCTTTTTACATACCTGTAGAAGCTCTTACTGTTTGCTTTTATATTTTTAGCTAGTTTACTCTCAATCTATTTTCTCCCTCTTTATTTTTTTTTAGTCATCCTTTGCTGGTTTCTAAAAATTTCCAAATCCTCTGGCCTACCACTAATCTTTGCAACATTGTATGTCTTTTCCTTCAATTTGATACCATCCTTAACTTCCTTAGTTAGCCACGAATGGTTCATCCTTCTCATAGTCTTTCTTTCTCACTGGAATAAACCTTTGCTCCTTCCAAACTGCTGCTGGAGATATAAGCAACATCTCACAGTTTGCAGTACACTGCTGCATAAGGGAGGTCACTGAGGCTCTCTATACACAGAGAGACAGCTTCATCTCATTCCCTCTTGCCAGAGACAAGCAGGTGGAGCAAGCATGAGGGTTTGCATGGATTGCAGACTTCCCCATGGTGCTGGGTGCCATTAACTGCATGCACATTGCCTTGCATGTGCCTCATAGGAACTCAGCCATCTTCATAAAGCGAAAGGGATTCAATGTGCAGCTGGTGTGTGACCACAGGCTGCTCATCATGCAGGTTAATGCCCGTTATCCTGGCAGTAAGCACAATTCCTTCATTCTCCGGCAGTCCTCTGTCCCACCTGTAATGGACCCAGCACAGCAAGTCAAAGGCTGGCTACTGGGCGACAAGGGTTATCAACTCATTACATGGCTCATATCTCCGGTCTGGAACCCACACACACGTGCACAGCAGGCCTAAATGAGAGCCATGCTGCCACAAGTAACATTATAGAGCACACCATCAGCGTCCTCATGCAATGCTTCCACTGCCTGGACAGCTTTCAGACCCTGCAGTATTCAGCCGAGTGGGTATCAAGATTTGTAGTGGTATGCTGCATGCTGCACAACCTGGCCATTGTGAGGAAACAGCCCTTGCCACCACCTATCAGGCGAGAAGCTGAAGAGTAGGAGCACGAGGAGGAGGAGGAAATGAAGGAGGAGGAAGTGCAACAGAAAGTCGAGGAACACGAAGAGGAAGGGAGGGTACAACGCAGAAAGTCCATTTCCTGCCCAGGCTCTACGTGATCAAGTAATTAATGAGCGATACCAATAACCTCAACCACCCTTCCCCTTTCGCCAACAGTCCCATGCTCCTTACCTTTCCTATATCACTGACCATCACCTCTTTCCTACAACACAAAAATAAAAGCCAACAGAAAATGCGCATTCCAATCCAATTTTATAACTTCAATCATGACATAATGCATACAAAAACAAACGAATCACCCTTGTGCATTCCCTTAGTGCTGTCTTCCGTGTGCCTTTGCCTATCCTAGTGCTCTTACAAGGTGCTTCCCCAATGGCTACAACATGGGTGGCGGAAGGCTGCTGACCTTCAATTGAGCAGACTGCAGCTGGCCTTGGAGGGTGACCTTGAGTAGCTCTGGGCCTAGAGGGCCCGGCTTCAGATTGCACCATCTCAGGGTGCGCTGCAGCCGTCCGCAGTGGCTGGCCGACAGGCAACAGCAAGGGCTCTGGTAGAGTGGCTGGAATGGGAGCAGAAATGCTGTCATCCTGAGAGAGGACAGCAGGTTCATGCTCCATGGAGCCACTGCCACTCTCCCAGGGCGGTGCCTCAGCAATCCTACCGATCTGTTGGAGAACAGATTGATGGACTGCTGTGATGCCCTGGAAGCCCCTTTGAACAATGGTATCCAGAGCCGTCTGAGCTTCCACTATAGCACTCAGATCTTTGATGGAAGCTGATTGTGCTGCAATGGAAGCTGTGACATCGGCCATCGGACGCTGCGTCATGGTGGCTCCATGGCCACGCCCCTCTATCTCTGTAATCTCCTCCAGCCCCACAGCCCTTCAAGATGTCTGCGCTCCTCTAATTCTGGCCTCTTGAGCATTCCGATTTTAATCATTCCGCCACTGATGGTCGTGCCTTCAGCTGCCAAGGCCCTAAGCTCTGTAATTCTCTCCCTAAACCTCTCCGCTTCTCTACCTCTCTTTCCTCCTTTAAGACGCTCCTTAAAACCTACAGCTTTCATCTGCCCAAATATCTCCTTATGTGGCTCGGTGTCAAATTTTGTTTTATAATGCTCCTGTGAAGCGCCTTGGGACGTTTTACTACATTAAAGGCGCTATATAAATACAAGTTGTTGTTGTTGTTGTTCCACAGGTGTGCTGATGGAGGTGACCAAACTGACCACCCATTCCATGTTGGAAAGGATGGGCTTCAAGGTTTGCTCAAAAGCCCTGTGCCAAGTTGGTGCTGGACTCCTCCATTCTCTTTGACATTGAACATAGGCTTTCTGACAGGCTTTCCAGTGCACCAAGCATTTGATTATGTACACCCATCAGCTTTCTTCTGCAGATTGGCCCATCGAAGTCCTCATCTGACTCCTCTGCAGCAGAACTAGTGTGCGACCTCGCCCTCCGGCGAGCTGGCACCTGCACTATCCTTTCCCCCTGCCCTGGCTCCTGCGCACTTGTGCCCGGTGTCTCACCACATTCCTAGCCTCTAAATTATGTGCAGTTTCAATCTCTAAGTTGGTAGCTGTGAGTGTAAGATCGAGTGATGGTGTCTCTTCCTCTTCAATGTCTTCTTCCTCTTCCTCCACTGACTAGGAAGGTTCCCGTTCTTGGGTATCTGAAATGAAAAAGGGACAAGGGTTGAGTTGTGGTGAGGGGAGAGGAGAAAGTAACAAGTGCGTGCTTACATCATCTGCAGCTTGTGAGTCAGAAGAGATTGTGGGATGTGGGAGAAGTGGGTTGAGAGAAGGAGAATTAGGTATGCAGATACCCTCATCATCGATCCCTCCAGCCCTGCCAGTGGCCACAGACTCAGTGATGCCCCTTCCCATGATGGTCAGCAATGTCTCCTCCATGAGGGTTAAAACATGCAGACGCGCTTGTCCTCCTCCAGTCCTTTCCTGCTGCCTGCTATTATGCGCCACCTTCTCCTGCAAGAAAGAGGGAAGTGCGTCATGAGTGCCCTACAATATGTTTGGATGATGTGGCTGTCATGGTTGAAAAGTTGCCAGTGTGTGCGAGCTGTGAGTGCGAGGCTTGCAACAGTGTGCTGAGGTATAGCATATGAATTTTATGGTTGAGTACTGATTGATGGTAGGTGGGTGATGTGGGTGTAGAGAATTGAGCAGTGGTTGAGGCTAGTGGTTCTGTTGGTAGGATATGCCATTTGAAGATGAACTCACTCACCTTGACAACTCGTGCCAGATCAATAGACTTCTTCCTGTACTGCATTCATGTTCTTGGAGCTACACTCCTGGCATTGACCTCCGCCGCTATTTGTTCCCACTGCCTCCTGAGCATATGTCTGGAGGGCCTCCTGTCCCTCTGCGGATACAGGATGTCTCTCCTCCTTGCCACCTCTTCCACCAAGACATCCAGTGCATTGTCTGAACAGCTTGGAGCTTGCTCTCCCACATGTTTAGCCATTGCTCAAAGTATCACAGCCATGATATCCTTTTGAAAAAACTCCCACCACTTCTTGCAGCCACAGTGCACCTCCCCTTTAAGAGGTGCAGGCTGCCTTTAAGTAGTGCTAGCCACTCGTGATATCGGGCCCCCTGCTGATGCTTGCAGCCAATGAACAGCGTTGACTGCACACAGCAATCATTTAAAAGAGCAGGCAGCACCAATTTAAAGGACTGCCTGCAACGCAAGAAACGGGCACTGATTAATTGCATACCACAAACCCCACGCTCGTTTATGGAGGTTATGCAATTTAACCCCCGGGTAAATTTGCGATAGAGTTACTTTAAAGCAGGCAACAAACATCCTCATAAAGTGTGCTCCAAAAAGTTACCAATCATATTTATTTTCCAGAAATGATAATACATAACCTTTGCATATATAGTTTTCAAATAATTTGATCTTAATTCTATTAGACGAGTTAAACTTCAGCAAAAATTGGCTAATTTGCACTAGATCAGAATTAATATACAGGCCTGTGATAGGAATATATAAAGCAAGGATCGCTTGACAAATGAAGCAATGTAACAAAAATAGTTCCACTGTTCCTTGTTTTGAAATGCCTGCACGGGTGAAAAATCAAAGCTAAATAAGTACCTCAAAACCAAAAACCTTGACCACATCAAATCAGAGTCAATTTACTGCACAAATAAGCCTAAATGAGGCTTAGGTGAAAGTCTCTGAACCATTTCAACTTGTTCCCATGTCAACACTTGGAGCCACTTATACAGTAAAGGTCTGGACTGTGCTGTAGGCTGCATAGGCCAGGTCAAGTGTCAGCCGACTGAAGCAGAGTTATTGAGATTCCCTGCAGTGTGCCAGCAGTGCATACGTGTCTGTTTCCTGTCCCTGACAAGGGATTTGTCATCATCACAGTACGAATTCCAGTAGGACAAGTATAGAGTTTCACTTCCTTGCAATCGTCTCGGACAACGTTAAGAGATATGGGCCTAGATTTTCCAAAGATTTGCCACCCATTTTCAGGTTGTTGCTGGATGGGTGAGAGCAGGAAATGCGGCGGGGAGATGTCCTGCTGGCTCCTTGGCCTCTGCTGCCACTGCTGCCACTGAAACGGTCTGTGGGCATTGAATACACCCACTCACATATGGGTGTGCACATTCAAATGATATGTCGATGACAGGAATACATCATCCAATGGATTTCCTGTCATTGATGCCTTAGCAACACTGGTGTCAGGACATTGATATCCAACGTTGTTGAGGGGGAGGGTCAAAAATGAAAAGACTGCCTTGCCCAGCACACTAGATGACATAAAAGATATAAATATCCACAGGGTATAGTAGCCAGGCCTGCTGCACTCAGGAGAATCATGTCTACATGCTGGCCTAGCCAGTGGTCCTGAAAGGCTTAAAGTGTAATCTTTACATAATTATATATCCTTCAACAGGCACTCCTTCATCAATTTGCCCAACAATCTGCTTGTCTTATTAATCATCATCTTACACTGCATAGACAGTTGGTACTGTATAGCAGTCACACACCTGTACAGTGGGGCAGAAAATTCACAGTTCTTCCAGTACAGCTCTACTATAATTTCAGCGGGAGTGTTCTTTAAGGGCTGGAAATTAGGCTGGGACCTGGCATATCCAGGTCCTGGCCTATGTCAGGGATTCCAGGATATCATTTTCTGAATGGAGCCTTTGCCTATCCCAAACATGGCCATTGGCTAAGAGGGACCAGAGTCGATGGCGGGGACTCCCTACCTCAGGAATTCCTGCTTTCCCAACCCTCAGAAAGACCTGGAGTAAGGTCAGCAGATGTACACCTGGTGAAAGCAGGCATCCTAAGCCAACCAACAGCGGTAGTGAGACCGAAATTGTGGGCTGGATCATTCAAGATAGCTTTCTAATTTTTAAAAAATCATTGTAAAGCAGCTGAAGGGGGAACTTATAAGTCTTTCTGGGGGCAGGGGGTAACTGTCATCAAGGCTACTTGCAACAGACTTTCCAGCATCATGGGGCTGGCAGGAGCCCTAAATGCACCGCTAGTGGAATGAACAGCCACCATTGACCTGCTCTGACCCCATGCACTTTGGCAGGGTCCGCAGTGCAGGTCCCAAGCGAGCATATCCTGGCAGTTATGCTGGGATGCGATCCCCATGGATTTTTGGGGCCCATATCTATTTTAAAATTGTGCAAATGGGACTTTTTCAGTCTCCGACTCAGAGACCCCTATATTAGGTACTGTTGTCAGGAAGTCCCAAAGTGCTTTACAGCCAATTAAGTACTTTTGAATTGTAGTGACTGTTGTAATGTAGAGAAAAGTGGCAGCTAATTTGCGCACAGCAAGGTCCCACAAATCACAATGAAATAAATGACCAGGTCATCTGTTTTCAGGTGTTGGTTGAGGAATAAAGGTTGGCCAGGACACCAGGGCAACTACCTTTCTCTTTTTCAAGTAGTGCAACGGATCTTTAACGAGGGCAGATCGGGCCTCCGTTTAACGTCTCATCTGAATGATGACACCTTCAACAGTGCAGCCCTCCCTCAGTACTGCCCCTCCGACATTGCAGCCCTCCCTCAGTACTGCCCCTCCGACATTGCAGCCCTCCCTCAGTACTGCCCCTCCGACATTGCAGCCCTCCCTCAGTACTGCTCCTCCGACATTGCAGCCCTCCCTCAGTACTGCCCCTCCGACATTGCAGCCCTCCCTCAGTACTGCCCCTCCGACATTGCAGCCCTCCCTCAGTACTGCCCCTCCGACATTGCAGCCCTCCCTCAGTACTGCCCCTCCGACATTGCAGCCCTCCCTCAGTACTGCCCCTCCGACATTGCAGCCCTCCCTCAGTACTGCCCCTCCAACATTGCAGCCCTCCCTCAGTACTGCCCCTCCGACATTGCAGCCCTCCCTCAGTACTGCCCCTCCGACATTGCAGCCCTCCCTCAGTTCTGCACTGGGTGTCAGCATGAATTGATTCTTCTAAATCCCTTTAATTGATTACGGTTCAACAGAAGAAAACACAAATAGACACTGAGATGGTTGTTCACTCTGTTCCATTCATTTTATTTTTATTTTTTAAGGGTTTTTCTTTACCTCTGGACATTTTTGTTCAATAGCACTGGAAAATACCACTAGGAAAATCATGGGAAAGAGGGATGGACTGCTTGTGAGAATGTGAAGAATCACTCAGGCCCAGAAATTGCGGTCGGCGGCATAGCTATGGAGTACGCCACCAACCTGCGAAAAGAATACGAACTTACCTGAAGGGGGCCCTCCTTCGTGAACTTGCTCTCTGACGCTGCGTACTCGAGGGCAGCATAACGGCCCACGGATCCCAGGGGTACAGCGTGTGCGGAAGCGTACCTGGGATCACGTGGGCCTGGTGCTCCAATCAGTACACCGAAGGGAAAGTGTCTACCTCCAATACTGGGAACTTCCTTTATATTGCATTTCACCCAATATATTTTCAGAATAATTATAAGGACTAGGAGAATAAATAGTTCCAAAATGACCTGCTCTCTCTCTCTCACACCGACCCACCTAAAAATATTATTCGTGCGAGCTGTGGGATCACGTGACTCAGTTAGAGCCAATGGCAGCACACCATCTTCCATTCATAAGTTTCACATACGTGCTGTGAAATCTATGAATCTTACACCCCCCCAAAATAACAGCTAAACCTCAATTAAATTTTATTTTAAACCATCACATTAATAAAATAAGTATAGTTAATTAAATTAACCATTTTAAATAAAAAATTAAATTTTTGAAAAAATTTAAAATCTTCTAAAAAGTTATAAAAATAAACTTACCTGTCTTTAAAGTCTCTAAAAAAGATATACCTGTTAAAAAAAATTCAAAAAAATACTTAATTCACTACTTACCTTCTTAAAAGTGGGTCTTACTCCTCCTTTTTCCATTTCTAAAATCTTCCGTACTTACCTGCGCGTCCAAAGCATGAAGTGCACAGCGTGCGCGCAGCCTGTAGCGCGCATGCGATGCAGCGAGGAACCGCCCCCTTTTCAAAAGAGCAATTGCCGGTTTTCAGCGCATTTGTGAATTAATTCTTAAATTTCATATAAAATAACATGGACAGGTGATACAAACATAAATACAACAGAGCCCAAACAAAGATCTGAAAAATCTGTGCATTAATCATTGGAGGTGTTTTGGACAGTTTTATAATTCATTACAATTCATTCCAGAGCTAATAGAATGAGTAACTCTCACTATCTAATCCCCTTACGCTGATGCAAACAGGCCCCAAGTCTGTTTGCATCAACGGTAAAATTTTCGTACGTTATTGCTGGGCAGTTGGTGGGCAATTTTCCCAACTCTGCACCAGCAATTGGGATTTCCAAGGCGGTGCAGAGCATCTGTCAAGGCGTAACTTGACAGATCCCACATTCGGGATTTACTGCATGCGCTTCCGCTTGTGGACATGGAAACCCGAACTTGCAGTCCATTTCAAAAACTCCAAGAGTATGCCGTCATACCCACCGCAAATTCTGGCCCTCAGTGTGTACACAGCCTACTGTAGCTGAGGGGTTTTAGCTGTGTGCCTATTCCCAGTTTACAGTGGCTGAAGAAGATGTAAACAAAGACAACAACAACTACAATATAAAGACATATATTTTCCAATCACCAAATTCAGGTACTATCGCTTGAATTCTGTCTTATTTTTCGGCGAGGGTTAACCCATATAAGATAAACCGGTTTATGCTTGCCTAAAACTAACACGCTGAAAAATGTACCATGAGCGTATTACGTGTTTGCATCTGAACTTCATTGCTCAGCAAATATATCCTTTAATATAAACATTCATGATGTAAGACATTTCCACATTAAAATCATATCTACAAGCATTAGTTAAAAATTCACACATTGGCATCATACACAAGTATGGCATATTCAGACAACTTTGATTAAGGAACATTCGAATGGTACAAAAATACATTTGACTTAGAACTACTCATAATAAACAGTTGGCCCATTCAAGCATTGTTCTTGTTTCATAAATCCAATCTACCAACCCAGTTTATTGCATATAATTTTTTCCCTATTATTCTACCTTAAAATTGTGTCAATTTCTAATGTCAGTCTTCCGTCACATCAAACCAGTGACTTGGTTTCTCAGATCTGTAAGTAATCTTTCCTTGTTTTTGCAGAATGTGAAAGTTTTAATGTTTGTTTTTTCAAGGGAAATCTTTTCCTCAGTGGTCACAATCTATTGATTAAATAATGGCTCTCTTCCTTACTTATGGGCAATTATTTCCTTGTGTCTTGAAATCTCAAAGGACAAGCAAGCGTATGCTTCCCTCGGTAAAATAATATACATTGTCTCTGGGTACAAGGTGAGAGAAAGGCTGTTAGAAATGGATCATGTGGACTGACAACCTGAAAAAAACAAACTCATGTCCTCACTCTTCTAATTAGTCCCAAAGTTACTTGGAAACAGATGATCTTGGGCAAGTTCACTGGAAGTCAAACTGCAGGTGGTTGAAATGACCGGGACCTTTACAGCTGCGGAAGGGACCCCCTTCATTTAAAACTTAAAATAATGTACATATACCTACATAACTGTTCGGGATACACTAGAATCATAGAATCACAGAATCATAGAATGGTTACAGCACAGAAGGAGGCCATTCGGCCCGTCAAGCCCATGCTGGCTCTCTGCAAGAGCACTTCAGCTAGTCCCACTCCCCCGCCCTTTCCCCATGGCCCTGCAAAAAATTTTCCTTCAGGTACTTATCCAATTCCCTTTTGAAAGCCACGATTGAATCTGCCTCCACCACCCTTTCAGGCAGTGCATTCCAGATCCTAACCACTCGCTGCTTAAAAAATTTTCCTCATGTCGCCTTTGGTTCTTTTGCTAATCACCTTAAATCTGTGTCCTCTGGTTCTTGACCCTTCCACCAACAGTTTCTTTCTATCTACTCTGTCTAGACCACCTCATGATTTTGAACACCTCTATCAAATCCCCTCTCAACCTTCTCTGCTCTAAGGAGAACAACCCCAGCTTCTCTAGTCTATCCACGTAACTGAGGTGGGACAAATTTGAAAAGATCTGCAATGCTATAAGGTTCATCATTCCTGAAGGGCTCTTCTAGTTTTGTGCTATCTTTAGAAATGATGTGACCCACTGGTACTGCAACATTGGCATGCAACTAGATGAGGGGGCAATAAGATGAGGGGGCAAAGATTCATGCCATGATTCCCCACATAGTAAATTCCCAATGTCCATCAGAAGTAAATGTTGACACTTCCCCATAGAGGGGAAAAGAAATGAAAGGTCAAGTAAAGTTAGGCTACTCTTAGGCACATTCCAGCAGCCAGATACAGAGTAGCAGTGACAAACATCGAATAAGAAACTTGCACTCTACCAAACCTCTCAATTAGGAAATGATAAATTCTGTGAGGGAAGGGGGCGGGCATAAAAAAGGGGCAAAAATAATAATTTAAAAATAGGTGAGAAGGGAGAAGGTAAACATTGTAACATTTCTCACACGTGAAGATATTCTTCTAGTGAAGGAGATGAAGTGTGAAGAAATGGAACTGTCTTTTAAGTTGTAGGCACGCAAGCTTCTGTTGTATAATGTTTCGCTGATACTAGCTTTAAGCTGCCATTCTGATAAATGATTATCTAGTCATTTATTTTATTGTTGTTTGTGGGACCTTGCTGTGTGCAAATTGGCTGCTGCATTTGCCATATTACAACAGTGACTACACTTCAAAAGTACTTAATTGAAGCATTTGGGACGTCTTGAGGTTGTAAAAGGTATTATACAAATGCAAGTTCTTTCGTGGCACTCTCCTGGGGCTGTGCTTCAGCACACCTATGACTCTGTGTGAGAACAGAGTGCAGGAGTGATGTGACGCTCTGGAAGCCTCTGTCAACGCTGGTCCCCAGAGCCAAGGTGGCAGTAGTCTGAACTTGCATGGCAGCAGTGTGAGCCACACTGCCAGCAACCAGGCAGCCGATATACCTTAAATAACAACAGAAAATGCTGGAAACACTCAGCAGGCCAGGCAGCATCTGTGGAGAGAGAAACAGAGTTAACATTTCAGGTCTGTGACCCTTCGTCAGAACTGGAAAAAGTTGGAGATGTAACAAGTTTTAAGCCGGTGCAGAGGCGGGGAAAGGGGGGTGGGGAGGGGAGGAAGGAATAAAAGGGACGATCTGTGCTAGGATGGAAGGCAGGAGAGATTAAATGTTGCAAATGGGGATGGCAGAATAATCAACAGCTGCCGCCTGAAAAAATAGGGGCAGGGGTTATAGTCTGAAATTGTTGAACTCAATGTTAAGTCCAGAAGGCTGTAAAGTGCCTTTCGATTTCCAGCATCCACAGTATTTTGCTATTTTATTAGTGGCCGATATACCTTGTTTCTTCCAGCATACCGGGTGTTCAATGGATCCCAGGCTAGTGCTGAGGAAACCCCTGGCCTGGAAGTTCCCCCCCCTAACCACACTCATAGCGTCCCGTGTTTGGCCGGGAGGAGGAGGTCAGGACCCAACACATCCAGGTCCTGACCCAATTCGTGCAACTTCCACAGATGTTTCTTTTTTTTTCCTAAATAGCAATCCAAAACAACAGGTCAATCAGAATCTGGGCAAGGCTAACATTTCAGATACAGCCCTCCACTACAACAGTTTTCTGTTCTATCTTTGTTTCCTTCTCCATTTCTGTTGTTTTTTTTTCTTTAAACAGACGATGCCAGTGACTTAATTGGAGGAATATTCTTGAAAATATTACTGGTAGCATGAGTGAGCTGAATTATCAGCAGCAGGGATAGGCCCAGGATTCTTCTGTGGTTCTTTCCATTTAACTCTGTGTGATAATTCTGTTCTCTTTTACTATCTGTCCAAGTACTTCCTGCACTGTTTCCCCAATTAATGTCATCACTATTCACTGTTTAAACGCATATAAAAAAACCAGAATAACAGAAGGATAAAAAGTCAAACATAATTATTTCAAACTGTTTAAAAAAAATGCACTGATGCTGGGAATCTTTCAAAAATGCCTCAATTAATTGTTTTTATTTTTTAAATCTTATTTCTAATTTTTTTTTACTATTAAAGTGTTACCTTTAAAGTCACAACTTCACTCTGTTGAAAGAGTTGAAATGCTAGGTGCTGAAAAGTGATATATTTGAACTCAACCCCAACACCCAGGACTCCTTGCTGACCATTTATTTTAGTTGACCAGGAGACCAATTACTTCAGAGTAAAATTTTTAAGTCTTTTTTTTAAACTTATAAACAGCTTTTAAATTTTTTTTCCGCTAAATGCATGGAGAATAAAGTCATTATGGTGTCTTATCCCAGAGTGTGTCTTTATAGTCAACTGAAGCCTAAAAACGTAATCTGTGTTGATATTTAATGTTTTACTGTTTGTGAAAATATCAAATGTAACCTATTTAAAAAAAAGCAACTTGAAATTGAATAATAGGCATAAAAGAATAATATTTATGAATATATAATTGAATGAAATATTGAAGATGGATCTAGTTATCCCTCCCAGTTACATTTGTCCTTTTGAGAATTCTGGCCTGAACAACTATTGTGAATTTTTCTGCATAACAACAGAATGTTCCACACATGGAACTCCCACATTCCGGAAATTGAGGAAAGAACAGGCATTATTGGAATTAAATATTGATACTGAATTCAGCAGTTCTTTTAGATTTCCTTTTAAAGCTCATCAAGCTGAGGGATGTTAGTGTTTTGGAATGGAACTCTTCCCATTACAAGTACACAGTGACAACATCACGCACTCCCTAGTCAGTTATAGCACAGCCAGATACAAAGTAAAGGACCCTCTACTCTGCCCCAGTCGCATGCCTCTGCTGTACATTCAGAAGAGCACCCCTTTACTGCACTGCTTTTAATTCTGCATACCACCCTTCCAATTGAGTGGTAGCACTCTCGCCTCTGAGTCAGAAGGTTTGGGTTCAAGCCCCACTCCAGAGACTTGAGCACACAGTCTAGGCTGATACTTCAGTGCAGTACTGAGGGTGTGCTCTACTGTTGGAGGTGCCATCTTTCAGAGGAGTTGTTAAAACCAAGGCCCAGTCTGCCCTCTCGGTTGTTGTAAAAGATCCCATGGCACTATTCGAAGAGCAGGGGAGTTCTCCTGGTATCTTGGCTCACATTTATCCCACAACCAATACCAACAAAATAGATTATCTGGTCATTTATTTCATTGCTGTTTGTGGGACCTTGCTGTGTGCAGATTGGCTGCGGCATTTCCCTACACTACAACAGTGACGACACTTCAAAAAGTGCTTCATTCACAATGAAGTGCTTTAGGTCATAAAAGGTACTAAATAAATGCAAGTTCTTTCTTCTTTCTTTCTTAGTTCCGTTCATTCATTGCATGGTAAGCCTAGATAAAGTTGCACATCCCAGCAATCAATCGTACCAACAATACTTGCATTTATATAGTGTGTTTAAGGAAACATCCCAGGGTGGTCCACAAGTAGGTGTAACCTTCATATTATTTATATTAATGATGTCAGGCCTTGAATCCCTCCAGCTGGAGTCACACTCAGAGCATTGTAGGTCTCTCCCACACAACAACAACATTTGAAAATAATTCAAAACTTACCATATTGGGGTCTCATCTTCTGTACTGCGAGTAAAATTAGTCAGAGAATGCATGACACATGCTCCACTCAGTTCTGTCCTAAAATAGCAATTGGGGTTGTTAATATTGGCATTTAGCCGCGCATCTGCTCCTCGCCTGAAGTTGCTGTACCATTTACACATAAATAACGGCGAGCGCCATTAGCCTCACCATTATTTTGACAGAAATTTCTGACCCATTATTCAGATTTGGGTATATGATGGGTTCCTGATCTTGGCGGTATGGTGATGGAAAGGTACCAAACAGATGCTAGATGCATCTCTTCTAAGTGAGAGGGGATATCAGAGATCGAGTCTCTCTGGATTGTTGTCAGGCACCTCCAGCAGTTGGTTACTGCCCACACTTCGACTGGCAATTGTGACTGGAGTATGGAAAACTTAAAATACGAGGAGAAAATAACATTGTAAAGAAGGAAGTTATAGAGGTACTTTCGTTGTTGAAGTGTTTTAATACTGTGAAGTCCACCCAGTAAATTATAAGTCTATTTACTCTTTATTGTATATATAGACCAGTCCTACCTACTGATCAGTGTATGGTAACCAGCAGTTGTGCCCGTAAAACAACATTTTATTTGTATGTAAAAAGGTCTTTGGATCCAGTTTTGTTTATACTCTGTGGTCTGGTTCTTGTGGTGACTGCCTTCCTGTACTTTGTAAATTAAATACTAACAGATGTGTTTTGTGAGCATGTGGCACAAAATAAAATAAACCTGAGGATTTCATACTGTTCCACTAAAATACGTTTGTTTTTCAGTCTACTAAGCAATCACACGTGGAGCTTCGAGGTTCCCCGGGCAACAATTGGCCCCTGCAAGTGCTTTGATTATGGTTGAAATCAAAGGGAGAAGGTCTAAGTCCAAATAAAACAGGTCAGCACTTGTATCGTGATCAATGAAGCATGCTCAACCTGTCATGCAAATTAGGTAAATTATACTTTCCTTTTCAAATCTTTTATATACGCGGCTGAGAAAGTACAGACTATCTGTAAATATACAAAGAACTTAAAAGAAGGAAAGAAAATGAATGAATCTTTCCAATGCACCAGGAGGCTGAGGAAGAGGAAACTGATTTTTTTCATGTAATTATTTTATGATATGACAAATCATTGCTATCAAAACCATTAGCTGTGTACACAGTTACACATTAAAGAATTAATTTTATTTTGAACTTACCCTGAATTATTAGGGCACTATTTGTATCGTAGTCCATCCCTGTTAGGAAAAATCCAATTTGCCAAGAAGAAAGTTTCTGCTTATATCAGGAGTTGCTCCAATCTAGAACACTGTGTGCAGTTTCTGGCTCCCTAACTATTAGAAAGATGTTATTGTCATCGCGAGGGAATGGGGATGAGCAACAATGATGATTCTGGGTACCAAGAGTTTAAGTTATGAGAAAGGGTTAAGAAAGTAAAGCTTTTTTTCTTTGGCAAAGAAGAGATTTTGAGGTGTTCTAATTGGAGTTTTTAAAGAAGGAAATCGCAAAGATGGCAAAGAGTTTAAATACCAGTAAATTTTAAAATGAAATATTTAGGAGTAGCAAGAGAAATTAAGAAGTATGAAGAAAAAATGAGCAAAACCTTTTCACACAAAAATTAGAGTTGATGAATAATCAGAGAAGAGCATGGAAGCAAACAGTGTACGTGGGTTCAAGAGACAATTATAGGTCTTTGTGGAGAGAGAGTGATTTACGTCAAAAGGTGGAAATGTGGATTTAAATCTATCAAAAAGGGCCTAATTGGCTTTTCTTCTTCCAACATAACAGTGACTGCTCTTCAAATCGTATTCCATTGGTTGTGAAGCACTTTAAGACGTCCTGAGGACATGATAAGGCACTACATAAATGCAAGTTCTTTTTTTTTTCTTTCACTAAATTCTTATATTCTAATCAGGCTCATTAACAAAGAACAAGTTGGCTCACATCTGTTTGTTGAATGGCTATGATGGTATAGTTTAATCTAACTTCCCATTGGATACCTTAACTTATCATTAATGGTAAACCACTTTGCAGATAGCAAGATGGTATCAAGTTTACAGCATAGTAGTAAATTTCCACTAATAACATAGAGTAATCACCAAAAAAAACCCATAAAAAGCCACACAAGATCATTCTCCCTTGTAACTATTGTGAAAACACGACAAAATTTAAATAATTAACTGTTAGAGGATCTTAAATTTCTTGTCCTTGTGTTCTCATTAGGAAATTATTCAAATTGAAATGAATCGGGGGAATTCATGAAAGAGGTTTATTTAAACACAAGCTACTTTGTACAATAATGTTAACTAGTAAACAGTTAAAGGGACACACTGGTAAAGATACTGGTAAAGATGCAAGAGTTTGTGCATTTGAATCTAAAGAGCAAAAAAAAATGTTTGTGACTATATATACACATACATAGTCAAGTTCAGTTTCTTTCCCAAAGCAATTTTGAATATTTATGTTTTAAAGCTCCACAAATAGCACTATGAGCTGCAGACATTTATTGGTACATTCTGATGGAAGTTTTCCTTCACTTGCCACTTTCTAGGAAAGAAAAGTATGCTCTGTGTTTATTGAGGTTGACTCCAGTGCCTTGCTGTGCCTTAAGATAGCAGGGCACTGGTTGGCGCCCGGGATGCACCGCAATGATAGATTCTCACCTCCTAAACCACAAGGGGAGACGCAAATTGGAGGCCAACAGCTTTCCCACAAAGACAGAGGGAAAATATGAAAAGTCAGCTAACCTGGAATTTGAGAAGTAGCTGGTTAAAGAGTAGTATTAGAAAAGACCTGAAGCTAGATTGCCTTCTCGTCTTCTCAGTAGGGATATTCTGTACGGTACGATAAAGACACAGGGGGGAATTTTCCCAGCCCTGGGGAGGCGGGAGTGCCGGGAAAATGGCAGAAACTAGGAGCGGGTACCGACCCTGCTCCCAACCCGCCTACGTGCCATCTTCCCGGGAGGCGGGTCCCCGAGTCACGCAGGGACCTGTCTTCTTGAGGCGGGAAGGGGATTAGAGCCAATTAACTGCCTGTTAAAGCTGTCAAATGCTGACAATTCATCTGTCAAAAAATTTTCGACAGATGAAGCGTCATACGCTGACGTCATCTGTCACCGGCTTTCCCTTAATTGGCCGGTAAGGGGCGGGCTTAACAAGGTCAATCAAGGGAAAATAGCGTGGGTTGGTCAGACGTCGCTGGGGGCGGGACTGAAACCCGGAAACCAGCAGTCCCGCCCCCAACACGCCCCCATTGACAAAATCCAGCCCACAGAAATGGAAATGAAAAATGAATGATTAAAGGGGCAAATGCTCCCAGTTCAAGCACAACCATGCCACCAAACCTGGATATATCAAAGCATTCCTCCCCTCAGTACGATGCAATCAAAATATACAATAGTTTCATGAAAAAGGTGAAAACATACAAGAAATAAAATTAAAAGTTTCATTCTAGTGGATTTTTGATTTGAATAATCTGAAGCATTGTAGCAAGTACAAAGTTACTTGGTGTATTTAATAAAGATTTTTGTGTCAGGTTACCAATACTGCAGACACAACAACAGTAAATAGGTGTACCAACAAATAGATTATATTTTAGTTAGCCTCAGAATTCTTCAACATTTCTCATGGATGGACCACTATCTACAAGAAAAATTATGTTTTTATGCCATTTGCACTTTGGTTTTGGCACTTTGGTTTTCTTATCCTTTTTATATTAGATAGTACGGATTCAGTAGTTTGGCAAGGAGACAAAAGGGATAAATAAGGAAAAAAATAAAATTTCTACAGATGGTCTTGGAATCAGAATATTAGTCTTCAAGGCTGCCACATTTCCAACATTACAAAAGTGACTACACTTCAAAAGTACTTAATTGGCCATAAAGCACTTTGGGACATCCTGAGGTTGTAAAAGGCACTATATAAATGCAAGTCTTTCTTTCTTACTTTCTCAGTTGGCCAGGACACCAGGGATAACTCCCCTGCTCATCTTTGCAATAGTGTCACAGGATCTTTTACGTCCATCTGAGAGGGGCCTCAGTTTAACGTTTCATCTGAAAGATGGCATCTCCGACAGTGCAGCACTCCCTCAGTACTGGAGTGTCAGCCTAGATTTTTGTGCTCAAGTCTCTGGAGTGGGATTTGAACTCACAACCTTTTGACTCAGAGGCGAGGATGCTACACCAGGACGCAAGAGCTCAGACCTACCCTCAGCCCCTCTTGCACTGCTGCCCTCATCAGGGGCAGACAGAGGCTCCACCCCTTACAAAGCCAAGCAGGAATTCCTGTCCTAGATTCCAACCCTTCCGGTGCACTTCTGTAGAATTAATGGTAAGAATCTGCCAGATTTTTGGTGTCTATATAGTTGGAAGGGGTTGCTAGAGAAGGGTGGTCAAAGTGAGGAAACTTGATTCTGTTAATAAAATGGCAAGATGCTGCAATGGGAAGACAGTAAGACTGGCATTCTGGAAGCATAAGATCAAACAGGCTGAAGGCACTTCTTCATTGGATCCTAATTTGTTATCTTGTAAAGTGTTGGCACCTGAAAAATAACAGGACTGAGTGCTAGGATCCGTTCCAGCTTTGACTGCTCCTTGCTACTCAATTCAAATGAATATATTTTCAGAATTTGAATACAAATGCAATTGCTTAAAAATACCCCAAAAACTTCTTGTTAGAAAGTTGGTGAAGAAATCAAAATGCAAAGTTCAGAATTCCAAATTCAAATTCAGATTTGGATTCATTCTACCCTACCCCTCCTGAAAAAATAATCACACTTTTGATATCAAGGAGTAAGGAATCCACAATGTCAAATCCCCATGTCAATGCTATCCTGCTTCACAGAAGATAAAGAAAAATTGCATTTATATAACAGCTTTGGTGTCCCAAAGTGCTTCACTGCCAATGAATTATTTTTTAACTGTGGGCACCATTGTTATGTAGGCAAACTCAGTCGCCAATTTTCACACAGCAAGGTTCTATGGACAGCAAGTAATGAATGACCAGTTAATCTGTTTTAGTGGTTATGTGAAGGATGAATGTTGGTCAGGACAAGAGGAAAAGTCCCTGCTTTAAATAGCAGATGAGATCTTTTATGTGCACCTGAACAAGCATCTGAAAGGCAGCACCTCTGATAATTCAGCACTCCCTCAGTACTTCACTGAAGTGTCAGCGTAGATTATATGCTCAAATCCTGATGTGGGGCTTCACCTACTGGCTCAAAGTTGACAGTGGTACCAACTGAGTCAAGCTGAGGTTCAGAACACTTCAGAATTCTGCATCTGAAGAAATACTTTGCATATCTTGACAAACATATATGTTGTATTGGTTTGCACATTAAATAACTTTTCTATCTACTACAGATGCAAGAAGCTGAGTGACTACCAGAATTCAGAAGCTGGGCGGTAACCTATACAGTACTTCAAAGTCATTGTTGGCGAATAAAGTTGCTCAAGATTAATCTTTCTCCTAGCCCTTATAAAATCTTCTATATGCTGCACTGCAGTGGAACAGCAAACAGAATCTGCACAATGGAAGAGCTGTGAGTAATTACTCAGCGCACTCCAAGAACATCTCCTTGTGTTTCTTGTTGCGTGTGACAACAAATGATAGGTGTACTTGACGCAGTAGTTGATTCTTTTATATCATCCATTGGTAGACACGACAAGGAAACTGCAAGAATCCTATTCCTTGCTTTATGAAGAAAACAATACAAGCAAAGAGCCATTTAACCTGGATCTGTGGTTAGCAGGGTATAAAGCTGACCCTTTAAAAGGCTTTGCTTTGAAATGCATGCTGGGCATAACCAATTGATGATGCATGATTTACCACAATAACCAAAGCGGATGTACTTTCATGAGTCCAAGTGTTCACAGCACAGAAAGGAGTACACGGTCAGAGAGACAAGATGAATCCTTAGGAGTGTCACACAAAGCTCATTCAAATCCTATTATAAAGCCTGCTGCCATTTGAACTGACCTAAAACGTCTTTAAACCCCAATTTATCCAAAAGCCAGCTCAACGGTTAAATTCCTGCCTGAATGGATTAAAGTAAGATTACAGTCTTAACGCATGCCTCTACAGTTATTTTTCAGTGTGTCAGAGAAAAGAGATGATAAGATTATTAGAATTCTAGTAGCATTTATTGATAGTCGGGTGCAAGTCCTTCTGGAAATACAAGTGAAGGATCAAGCTTGTTTCCGTTTTATTTTTCTTAAAGCAGCTTCTTTTTAGTATCCAACAAATCAAAATGATTTACAAGTTCTACTCATTAACAATCGGTGGGAATCAGATATTTCACAATATACTGAAATAAGGAGACAAGCACACAGAAGGTGGTCCATAGAGAGGATGAAATGCAGACTAATAAACACCTGAGAAAATACTCAGTTCCTGTACACATATTTATTTTTACAGTTTTACAGAGTTTCTTAACATAGCGCCAGAAAACATTTGGTTCATGGCTTTACATAAATTAACCAGATCAGTGGGTCACAGCTTTGTGTGTAAAATACCCGCAACAAGCCTGACTCTGGGGCAGCGCCCACCGACATACCTTTCTAAATCCACATTTCAAAATAGTATATCTCCTGGAAAAAATAAACTTTCACTTTCAGAGGAAAATGAAACAATTCTACCTGTTTTAAATTTTCATAGGTGGATTCAAGTGTTTGCAACAATGCGGAGTCGGGGACAAGTAGCAGAATGGAGAGCTCGCTGGCTGCAAGGCAGGAAGCAGAGAGTAGGGGTAAAAGGTAGCTATTCGGAGTGGCAGAAGATGGAATGTGGCGTCCCACAAGGATCAGTGCTGAGATGATATATTAACGATTTGGACTTTGGAATTAAAAACATCAAATTGGGGGGGCTGGGGGGTGGTGGGGGGTAGTCAATACTGAGGAGGACTGCAACAAATTACAAGAAGACATTAATAAACTTGCAGAATGGGTATATAATTGGCAAATTAATTTTAACACAGATAAGTGTGAGGTATTACATTTTGGTAAGAAAAATAAGGAGGTCACATATTACTTGGAAAATAAAAATCTAAATGGGGTAGAGGAGCAAAGGGATCTGGGAGCACAAATACACAAATCACTAAAAGTACTGATGCAGGATAATAAGGCCATTAAAAAAAAAGAAAACCAAGCACTAGGGTATATTTCTATAGGGATAGAATTGAAAAGTAGAGAAGTTATGCTAAACTTGTATTGAATTTTGGTGTACTGTGTACAGTTCTGGTTGTCATGTTATAAAAATTACAGAGAGCCACTGGAGAGGGTGCAAAAAAGATTGAGAAGGGCGATACCAGAATTGCGAGGTTGTAGCTATCAGGAAAGGATGAACAGGCTGAGGAGTGACCTAATATAGGTCTTTAAAATTATGAAAGGTTTTGATAGAGTAGACACAGAGAGAGTGCTTCCACTTGTGGGGAAGAGCAAAACTAGAGGCCATCAATATAACAAAACACAAAAGCAAAATACTGCAGATGCTGCAAATCTGAAATAAAAACAGAAAATGCTGGAAATACTCAGCAGGTCAGGCAACACCTGTGGAGAGAGAAACAGAGTTAACGTTCCAGGTCGATGACCTTTCGTCAGAACTGGAAAAAGTTAGAGATGTAACAGATTTTAAGCAAGTGCAGAGGCAGGGAAAGGGGGGAGGAGAGGAAAGAACAAAAGGGAAGGTCTGTGATATGGTGGAGTGATTAAATGATGGTTGTGTTGCCTGCCTGGTGCCAGGGTTAAAGATATCTCATTGCGGCTGAAGAAGAACTTGGAGTGGGAGGGGGAGGATCCAGTTGTCGTGGTACATAGGTAGAACTAGGAATGAGGTTCTGCTGAGGGAGTTTGAGGAGCTAGCATTCAAATTAAAAAGCAGAACCTCAAAGGTAATAATCTCTGGATTGTTACCTGAGCCACGCGCAAATTGGCATAGGGACAAACAGATTAGAGGTTTAAATGCGTGGCTCAAAGAGTGGTGTGGGAGGAAGGGGTTTCAGTTCATGGGGCACTGGCACCAGTCCTGGGGAAAGAGGGAGCTGTTCCGTTCGGATGGGCTCCACTTAAACCGGGCTGGGACCAGTGTCCTGACGAACCGAATAACTAGGACAGTAGCCAGGGCTTTAAACTAATGAAGAAGTGGGGGGGGGGGGGGGGGGGGGGCGGGGGGGTGAGAGGATTCAGGAAAGAGTAAATTTCAAAGCAGCAAGAGAAATGTCAAGGCTTTGGAGCAGAGTAGCATTTTGGGTAAAAATAAGTAGAGTGGGTCAGGAAGGGACAGAGAGAAAGTAACAAAGGTAATAGGGCATCAGTGACTAAGGTGACATCAGGGAAAAAGTCAAAACTAAGGGCACGATATCTGAATGCGTGAAGCATTCGCAACAAAATAGATGAATTAATAGCGCAGATAGAAATTAATAGGTTTGATCTAATAGCCATTACAGAGATGTGGTTGCAAAGTGACCAAGGTTGGGAACTAAATATGCCAGGATATTTAACTTTTGGAAGAGATAGGCAAAATGGAAAAGGAGGAGGGGTAGTCCTGATAATAAAGGATGGGATAAAGATAGTAGAGAGAAAGGATCTTAGCTCAGAAAATCAAGAAGTAGAATCAGTTTGGGTGGAGCTAAGAAACAGCAAGGGGCAGAAAACATTGGTGGGAGTTGTTTATAGGCCCCCAAACAGTAGTTGTAATGTAGGGCAGAGTATCAATCAGGAAATTAGAGGTGCATGCAACAAGGGTACTACAGTAATCATGGGGGACTTTAATCTACATATAGACTGGGCAAACCAAATTTGCAGTAATAGTGTGGAGGACGAATTCATGGAATGTGTACAAGACAGTTTTCCAGATCAGTATGTTGAGGAACCAACTAGGGAACAGGCTATTTTAGATCTAGTATTGTGCAATGAGAAAGGGTTAATTAATAACCTTGAAGTAAAGGGGCCTTTAGGGAAGAGTGACCATAATATGATAGAATTTTATATTGAGTTTGAAAGTGATTTAGTTAAATCCGAAACTAGGGTCTTCAATCTAAACAAAGCAAACTACGTAGATATGAGGGGCGAGTTGGTTAAGGTAGATTAGGAAACTACATTAAAAGGTACGACAGTGGACAAGCAATGGCTAGCATTTAAAGAAATAATACATAATTTACAACAAATATACATTCCTTTAAGGCACAAAAACCCCACAGGAAAAGTGGTCCAACCGTGGCTAATAAGAGAAGTTAAAGATAGTATTAGATCAAAGGAAGAGGTTTATAATGTTGCCAAAAAGAGTAGTAAGCCTGAGGATTGGGAGGATTTTAGAATTCAGCAAAGGAGGACAAAACAGATTGTAAACATTTCTATAGGTATGTAAATAGGAAGAGATTAGTGAAAATAAACGTTGGCCCAATTAGAGGCAGAGACAGGAGAAATTATAATTGGCAATAAGAAAATGGCAGAGACTTTAAACAAATACTTTGTATCTGTCTTCACGGTAGAAGACAAAAAAAAAAATCTGGAAATAATGGGGAACCAAGGGTCTAGAGAGAATGAGGAACTTAAAGAAATCAGTATAAGTAAAGACATAGTACTGGAGAAATGAATGGGACTAAGTGGCCACAAATCCCCTGGACCGGATGACCTGAATCCTAGGGTTTTAAAAGAGGTAGCTGTAGAGATAGTAGATGCACTGCTATTAATCTTCCAGAATTCCCTAGATTCTAGAACAGTTCCCAAGGATTGGAAGGTAACAAATATAACCCCGCTATTTAAGAAAAGAGGAAGAGAAAAAACGGGGAACTATAGGCCAGTTAGCCTGATATCAGTAATAGGCAAAATGCTAGAATCTATTATTAGGGACATAGTTACAGGGCACTTAGAAAATCATAATATGATTAGGCAGAGTCAACATAGTTTTATGAAAGGGAAATCGTGTTTGACAAATCTGTTAGAATTGTTTGAAGATGTAACTAGTAGGATGGATAAGGGGGAACCAGTGGATGTCGTGTATTTGGATTTTCAAAAAGCATTCGATAAGGTGCCACACAAGAGGTTATTTCACAAAATTGGGACTCATGGTATTGGGGGTAATATATTAGCATGGATTGAGGATTGGTTAATGGACAGAAAACAGAGTGTAGGAATAAAACAGAGAGTAGGAGTAAATGGGACTTTTTCAGGTTGGCAGGCTGTAGGGCAGGGTACCACAAGGATCAGTGCTTGGGCCTCAGCTATTTACAATCTATATTAATGACTTAGATGAAGGGACTGAGTGTAACGTATCCAAGTTTGCTGATGATACAAAGTTAGGTGGGAAAGTAAGCTGTGAGGAGGACGCAAAGAGGCTGCAGAGAGAGAAAAACAGGTTGACTGAGTGGGCAATAATATGGCAAATGGAATACAATGTGGGGAAGTGTGAAGTTATCCACTTTGGTAGGAAAAACAAAAAAGCAGAATATTTTTTAAATGGTGAGAGACTGGGAAATATTTGCACTCAGAGGGATCTGGGTGTCCTTGTACATGAATTACAGAAAGTTAGCATGCAGGTACAGCAAGCAATTAGGAAAGCAAATGGTATGTTAGCCTTTGTTACAAAGGGATTAAAGTATAAGAGTAAAGAAGTCTTACTACAATTATACAGGGCATTGGTGAGGCCACACCTGAAGTACTGTGTACAGTTCTGGTCTCCTTACCTAAGGAAAGACATACTTGCCTTAGAGGGAGTGCATCGAAGGTTCACTAGACTGATTCCTGGGATGAGGGAATTGCCCTATAAGGAGAGATTGAGTAGACTAGGCCTATATTCCTTAGAGTTTAGAAGATTGAGAGGTGATCTAATTGAAACATATAAAATTCTTAAGGGGATTGGCAGGGTAGATGCAGGGAGGATGTTTCCCCTGGCTGGGGAATCTAGAACATGGGGTCACAGTCTCAGAATAAGGGGTCGGCCATTTAGGACTGAGATGAGGAGAAACTTCTTCACTCAAAGCGTTGTGAATCTCTGGAATTCTCTACCCCAGAGAGCTGTGGAGTATATTCAAGATGCGGAGATGCCGGTGTTGGACTGGGGTGGACAAAATTGAGAGGTCGCACAACACCAGGTTATAGTCCAACAGTTTTATTTGAAATCACAAGCTTTCGGAGCTATCGATTGCCCCTTCCTCAGGTGAAGTAAATAGATACAGAATCGCCAAAGCATATATAGATAGAGAACAAAGCATGTGTACCTTACAATTGCAGACAACTAAATTAAATCATCCTGACTATCTGCCGAGGTGTGATAAAGTTAATCAGGTCAGCCAGGAAGGTACCACATCAAAGACATAGCAAGATACAACTGAGACAATGAGGTGTAGTCGCAGGGGTTCTAACGTGTCAAAAGCTGCCGTCTGTATGTAAAACGAAAAGCTTTAAAATTTTTACTTTTTTACTGGGAAAATTTTTACTTTTTTACTGGGAATCACATCTGTGAACAAGCCAACGACGACTCGAGTCCGGATCACGTCATGTATCGTGACATAAACCCAAGATCCCGGTTGAGACCATCTTCATGAGTGCGGAACTTGGCTATCAGTTTCTGCTCGATGATTTTGCGTTGTCGTGTGTTTCTAAGGTTGCCTTGGAGAACGCTTACCCGCAGATCCGAGGCTGAATGTCCTTGACTGCTGAAGTGTTCCCCGACTGGGAGGTAACAATCCTGCCTGGCGATTGTTGCGCGGTGCTCGTTCATACGTTGTCTCAGTGTCTGCATGGTCTCGCCGATGTACCATGCCGCGGTGCATTCTTTCCCAGTCGGGGAACACTTCAGCAGTCAAGGACATTCAGCCTCGGATCTGCGGGTAAGCGTTCTCCAAGGCAACCTTAGAAACACACGACAACGCAAAATCATCGAGCAGAAACTGATAGCCAAGTTCCGCACTCATGAAGACGGTCTCAACCGGGATCTTGGGTTTATGTCACGATACATGACGTGATCCGGACTTGAGTCGTCGTTGGCTTGTTCACAGATGTGATTCCCAGTAAAAAAGTAAAAATTTTCCCAGTAAAAAAGTAAAAATTTTAAAGCTTTTCGTTTTACATACAGACGGCAGCTTTTGACACGTTAGAACCCCTGCGACTACACCTCATTGTCTCAGTTGTATCTTGCTATGTCTTTGATGTGGTACCTTCCTGGCTGACCTGATTAACTTTATCACACCTCGGCAGATAGTCAGGATGATTTAATTTTGTTGTCTGCAATTGTAAGGTACACATGCTTTGTTCTCTATCTATATATGCTTTGGCGATTCTGTATCTATTTACTTCACCTGAGGAAGGGGCAATCGATAGCTCCGAAAGCTTGTGATTTCAAATAAAACTGTTGGACTATAACCTGGTGTTGTGCGACCTCTCAAGAGTATATTCAAGACAGAGGTCGATAAATTTTTGGGAATTAAGGGATATGGGGATAGTGCAGGAAGGTGGAGTTGAGGTAGAAGATCAGCCATGACCTTGTTGAATGGCGGAGCAGGCTCGAAGGGCCAAATGGCCTACTCCAGCTCCTATTTCTTATGTCCTTATGTTCTTAAAAGGTATGATAGTACAAAGCTAAAGGAGAGGGTAATGGAACAAGTAAAGAAATGAAAGATAATCTAGAAGAGGTGTAAATGGGAATGGCAGAATCATCAACAGCTGCCATGCTAAAAAATAGGGGCATCAATATAAGATAGTCACCAAGAAATCAAATAGGAAATTCAGAAGAAACTTCTTTACCCAGAGAGTGCTGAGAATGTGGAACTCACTACCACAGGGAGTGGTTGATGCGAATAATTTAGATGTATTTAAGGGGAAGCTAGATAAGCATATGAGGGAAAAGGGAATTGAGGGTTATGCTCATGGAGTTAGATGAGGAAAGACGGGAGGAGGCTCGAGTGGAGCATAAACGCCGCCATGGACTGGTTGGGCTGAATGGCCTGTTTCTGTGCCGTATATCCTATGTAATTCCTAATCCTCACTGATCAATATTCATATCATATTTTCAGTTACCTTGACTTTTCCCTAGCAATATGCTTATATTTGTGGAATGTCAAATTTCTCCATTGTGATAGAAAATTACATTATCTTAGTGCATTATTCTGAATGGACACATCACAAAGACAAAATGATTTATCTGCTGTCACTGGCATATGTCAAACCACTCTCTACATGAACATATAAACAACTGGAGAGCCCACAGTATGAATGAGTGCCACATGTAACTGAGCATTCCAGAACCTAGAACTCTTGTACCCAGGCGGTTAGACAGATAACATATGTATGGGTTCAAGCCTACATATGAAATGGGATGGAAAAACTAGCATGGAGGGAGATAGAAGAAACTGGAGACAAAATGGAAAAAACTAAACCTCTCTATTTGAAGAACCAGAAAAACATCACAGGTAAATTAGATTATACTATGGAGTTTAAAACCAATATATACATCACTGTCATTCCTTCATTGTATTCTCATGCAGTTTTAGTAAATAGATAGAAAATACTTAAAAAAATTAATACTGCTTCATTTCTATATGGCAGACCCATCACTTGAAGAATCCTCCACAGTGATTGGAGTCACCTCAGCAGCAGAAAAACTGGATAGAGTACACCTATAGAAACCCATTCAGATAACTTGAAAGAGCTCTGAATGACAGACCCGAGTGGAAAAAGGTTGCTGTTTTCCCACCGGTGTGGTGAGCAGATTGATAGAGAGCCAATGCTCAGTACAATAGTGCAATATTCTGCAAGGTAACTATATTAATGTTCATTTGGGTATTTCTAGCCTGCACACCATCATGGACATTTTCAGTAATATACCCTCTTCTCGCAGCTCTGGGATCGTGCTTGTGTACTGTTTTAATCAATTTGGATGTATGATTAACAGCAACATACCTTATTATTAGAGCTCAATTTTCGATTTTATTTCTATCTATGTACCATTAAAGCATATTTGTTATGACAACACCAGGAGTCAGTAATGAGAATTGCTGACCAACAGCTGGATGATTGGTAAAAGCAACAAGCAGCCAGCTCAACCCAAAATTTTTATATTCTAGGAATTAATTCAAAAGTAGAAAGTGCTGACTCTGTATAACTGGCCTCAAACTGATTCGATGTTTTATTAGATATTTAGTTCTTCCAAATATCTGTTCTAAATTTTCTTTTTGCTAATTTACTTTTATATCCTCTCTTCCTATTGGATCTGACTTACTTTGAAGTAATATTCCAGGTTTACCTTATCTATTTCTATAACATTTAATATTTATATAGATCGATGTAATTGTCTTCTTGCTAGAATATAAAGGTTGATCTCTTCTAATCTTTCATCACAACCCATCTGCTTTACACTTTTAGCTCTTCTCTATACACACTCCAATGCATAAAAGTCCTTTTTCTCACATTGTGTTCACAACTGAATACAGTACTTCTGATGTTCTCTGACTAGAGCAATGTAAAGCCTTCGCACGACCTGTGTAGAGTTCTATTCTACTATTCTGGCTGCATTTGTCAGCATACTGTTGCTTTTTTGGGGGCTTTCCAATGTTATCTAAACATTGAAAGTGACGTAACTGCTAAGACGCCCCAATCCCTTTGTACAGCACCCTCTCCTAATTTACATTCCATTAATTATACACTCCTGCTGCACATTTTTGTTGCCCAGTGTGCAATGCTTGATTATGTCAGTGGTAAATGTAATTTCCCATTTGTCTGTCCAATCCAATAACTGATTAAAATCTTTCTGCAAATCTTTAACTGCGCACTTTGGGGTTAACTTTGACCTTGTGTGATAGTGTAAAACAGGTGATAGCGAGTCGGCAGCCCGTTTTACAGCTTGGCCAATCACAATTCAACTCCCAGTGGGCACGGGCCCACTGAACAAAATTGGCCCTAATTTGGCACCAAATTGGCATTTCACTCAGAGAGGCCAAATCACAGCTGGTACAGTAGGGGTGTTTCCCTGAGATTGTGATGATGGGTGCCCAAAATGGAAGAGTTTCATTGCCTGGTATTGATGAGCACTAAATTCACAGCAAAATACATTTTAAAAAAAAAGCAAAATACTGCAGATGCTGGAAATCTGAAATATAAAAAATGTAATACTGAAATAAAACGAATGAACTGTGGAAGTGATTTCCTATGACGCTGAATATCTGTTGGTCTATGATCGTTTCTTTCCACTGGTTAAATATAGTTCTACTCCAGCTTTAAGGAAAGTGTTGTAAAAGAAGCCATTCAAAATAGAATAGAATGCGTAAAACATGATTATGACATTCATCCAAACAAAATAAGTCACAAAGCAGCAGAAACAGTGCAGGAGCCAAAAATAACTAAAATAATCAAAACGTTTGGTTACCTGCATGTGCTGCAAATACAGTTTAATCCTGATAAGCACATAACTAATTCTCCAGGAAATGTTATGCTCACTTGCTTAGATCAGGTCTTTCTACACACTGTGAGTGCATGGAATGGAAATGTGATTATAAGACACCTCTGTGCCCCATTGACTGTGAAAGGCCAGGAAAACACTCCTTGACCTGGCCAAATGGCATCGGAACAGAAACTCGCTGTTCTAAATGGGAGCACATGGCGCCCGCATGAGTCACCTCCACAACCTAATCGCCTAAAAAAAAAGAGTTGTCTCCATTAAAATAAATTATTAAAGCAAATGCAAACTATTAACGCATTCTTTACCTATACAAAACAGCCTCAGTAATAAACCTGTACTGAAGAAGAACATTATTGCGGTCGGGGGACCAATTTTCTCTCAATTTTCTCTCCTCCTCTCCAGAAGTCATGCTGGGGTACAGTTCCACGAGTGCCAGCTACACTCCAGTACCTTACCCAAGAGGCTATTCTTCATATGAACATATCTAGACAGTGAATGTCAGCAGACCATTCAACCATGATGGTATCACAGCTGAGCCTGGCCCTGTTACTATGTAGCATTCACAGATGCATGTTCCACCATTGGATAGAGATCAATGAGTGGAAATAGTGATTGATTTTTTACTATTCCCAAGCCTATGGGTACCAAAGTCAATTGTAATACCTCTATCATCATCCCGGCTGACATCAGCTAAAAGCACGTACTAGGGATCGAAGCTGGAGCCTTCTTGCTCAGCACCACACTATATTTTATGTTTCTCATTGAGCTAGCTGGGGAGCCAGGAGAATTTTCAATGTACTTCCTGTCATTTTAGGTCGCCCATAAAAAGTCTTTCAAATCCCTTTTTTGTAAGCAAAATCATTGCCTTATATGCTTCCTGCACCCCCATGGTGAATCATGTCTCAGGTTGAGCAGTAATTACAGTAGCACTGCCACAGACATAAGCCAGGGGCTTCATCAACCACCTATGTGTTGCTATCACTAGGAGTGAGAACAAGCTGAAATTATGGCAACTTTTTCCGAATGACTATTTGCTTTCAGAGGCTGATTGCCAATAGCACATAAACAACTCAATGATCTATAAAAAAAATGTTTACAACCCTTGATCAAACCTATCCAACTACAAGCTCAATAAATGGAACCAATCTAATGTTCAACCAGCACTCACACATACCTCATTGTTGCATCCTCTTCAACCACAAAAATGGCATCACAGGCACTGGGAAAATGAAGACACAGAGCATTTTGGACACACACTATATTACAACGTACAACAGAAAAATCCATTGTACCAATCCAAAACTCCACTCATAATATGTAAATTTATCTTTAATTTTTAATTGAACAATTCAAAAGTCACATGCATATTGCATAAATAGCAGGGTACTGCAGAGCAAATTAATGACATGATATCTATTTCAAGAAGAGCTTTGTAGCCCAAAAGTGGCTTATGTGCTCTCCTTCACTTATTCCAGAACTTCACATGCACTCTATAAGTATCTCCCCATGTTTTTTGATGCCCTTTATCTGTCCTCGCTCCTGTTGATCCTAAAGATATTGTTACGATAGGGATGTCAAATTGAGTGTTATAATATTACAGAATAGTCCATACTTCATAGTCATAGGCCTATATTCCCTAGAGTTTAGAAGAATGAGAGGTGATCTAATTGAAACATATAAAATTCTTAAAGGGCTTGAGGGTTAATGCTGAGAAAATGTTTCCCCTTTGCTGGGAACCTAGAACACGGGGTCACAGTCTCAAAATAAGGGGTCAGCCATTTAGGACTGAGATAAGGAGAAATTTTTCACTCAAAGGGTTGTGATTCCTTGGAATTCTCTACTCTAGAGAGCTGTGGATGCTCAGTCGTTGAGTATATTCAAGACAGAGCTCGATAAATTTTTGGGAATCAAGGGATATGGGGATTGTGCGGGAAGGTGCAGATGAGGTAGAAGATCAGCTATGATCTTGTTGAATGGCGGAGCAGGCTCAAAGGGCCAAATGGCCTACTCCAGCTCCTATTTCTTATGTTCTTCTCTCAAATTGTGGTTTCTAGAGCAGTGTTTTAACACTAATGTGATGGCAATTTTTCACAGGATTGCTTTTGCTCTACAAATATAGGATAGGACCATCAATAGACTTCCAGGCACCATACAGCTCCTCAAGCCATAGCACAAGCCAAACACTCACCCAGCCACAGAACAAACACTATGACAAAACTACAAGACAAACAAAGTAACTTGTTTGTACAAGTCCCATTATTATTTTTCTCAGTCTGATCTTGCTCTTTCTCAGCAAACTTCAAGTTTGTTACTCAGTAAAAATAAATTATTAAATAAAATCCATGGTAAAATCTCATTGTAGCAATTACCAAAGCAGTTCTTGTTATCAAGGGACCATTTCATTGGGGATGAAAATCCTTTACTCATTTTAGTGGACATCTCACTCACACCAACAACATTCTACAGCAATAAGAGGTTTAAGCTTGTAATCAGAAACACCATGGTTTGTCTGTAGCTATGTTATTATAACTAAACCTGCTGTTGCCCATTTTAGCATCTCTTCCTGATACTAGAAATTGGTAATGACACTGGCGAACATATCCATGTGCACTTCTATTAGGATAAATCTGTGTGGAAAGAAAGACTGGCTTACTACATAATAGATCAGAAATTAAATGGGGAAAAATATTATGAAATGAAGTGATTGTTCTATTCATCTTGACCAAAAAGAGAACATTTTAAAATTGAGAAACCAAAGTGAGGAGGGAAGGCCTAGAGCACAGGGCACCACCAAGGTTGAAAAGAATAAAAGAGATTGAGGTAAATGGGGAAGTAATGATTAGGTGACCTAAGTTTGAGTTTTAAAAGCCTGAAGATTATAAGAACATAAGAATTAGGAGCAGGAGTAAGTCATACAGCCCTTCGAGCCTGCTCCGCCATTCAATAAGATCATGGCTGATCTTCAACCTCAACTCCACTTTCCGACCCGATCTCCATATCCCTTGATTCCCCATGAGTCCAAAAATCTATCTATCTCAGCCTTGAATATACTCGTAAGAACGGGATATGACGCTCGACTCGTCGATCGACAGTTCCGACGGGCCACAGCGAAAAATCGCATAGAGCTCCTCAGAAGGCGAACACAGGGACACAACCAACAGAGTACCCTACGTCGTCCAGTACTTCCCCGGAGCAGAGAAACTACGCCATGTTCTTCGCAGCCTTCAACATGTCATCGATGACGACGAACACCTTGCTAAGGCCATCCCCACGCCTCCACTACTCGCCTTCAAGCAGCCGCCTAACCTCAAAAGTACCATCGTTCGCAGCAAATTACCCAGCTGTCAGGAGAACAACGACCACGACACCACATAACCCTGCCATGGCAACCTCTGCAAGACATGCCAGATCATCAACACAGATACCATCATCACACGTGAGGACACTACCCACCAGGTACATGGTACATACTCATGTGACTCGGCCAACGTTGTCTACCTCATACGTTGCAGGAAAGAATGTACCGCGGCATGGTACATCGGCGAGACCATGCAGACACTGAGACAACATATGAACGGACACCGCGCAACAATCGGCAGGCAGGATTGTTACCTCCCAGTCGGGGAACACTTCAGCAGTCAAGGACATTCAGCCTCGGATCTGCGGGTTAGCGTTCTCCAAGGCGGCTTTCGAGACACACGACAACGCAAAATCATCGAGCAGAAACTGATAGCCAAGTTCCGCACCCATGAGTACGGCCTCAACCGGGATCTTGGTTTCATGTCACGCTACAGAACGTGACTCGACATCGTTGTCTGGTTTCCCAGTTTTAAAAAAAAAGTTAAAAGCCTAACTGCAGACTGCAGCATTGATACGTTGGACCCCCTGTGACCCACCTCATTGTCTTAGCTGTACTCTGATGTGTCTTTGATGTAATGCCTCCCTGACGGATTGTATCTCTGCAGACACATTGTTCTCTGTCTATATATGCTTTGTAATTGATTTATATTCCCTCACTGTACCTGAAGAAGGAGCAGAGCTCCGAAAGCTCGTAATTTCAAATAAAACTGTTGGACTATAACCTGGTGTTGTGCGACTTCTCATTTTTGTCCACCCCAGTCCAACACCGGCATCTCCGCATCTTGAATATACTCAATGACTCAGCATCCACATCCCTTTGGGGCAGCGAATTCCAAAGATTCACAACCCTCTGAGTGAAGAAATTCCTCCTCATCTCGGTCTTAAATGGCCGACCCCTTATCCTGAAACTATACCCGCTAGTTCTAGACGCTCCAGCCAGAGGAAGGAAAAGCTAAGGAAGATAAGGCATTCCACAGTGTTGAGAACATGGAAAAGAGTGAGACAGTACAACAAGGCTTGATTTTAACGCAGTCAGGAAGTAGGGAGGCAGAAGAATGTATTGGACAGTGTATTTGCAGCTTAAAAGAGAGGATAGGACAGAGACAGATCACCTATCAGACATAAGCAATTTAGCACTATGTTTGCTGCACACAGCCTCAGTCCATCATCAAATGTTCTGCAATCCAATGACTGCTGTTATTTTCTACTGATTGTACTTAAAGCCGATTGCTTGAAATTTCCACAGGGACTATCCTAATCTCTCGCTGTAACTTCAGCGGGAGATCGGCAGAACTCCCCGAGAAACAGCATAAATGTCTAAAAACGGTTGTTTGCACCGTTTCTCCATTGTTGCTGCCAAAGTTATGATGGGAGATCAGGTGAACCCCGCAGAGATTTCCCTCCGGTATATTCAAGGGACCAGCAGTATTCAACCACCAGCTACGCAGTAGAAGAACGTAAAGCAGATAGACTGCTGGATTTCAAAGGAGATTTATTTAAAAACACAGCTTCTGTAAATCTGAAATTAAAAAATGGAAGTGCTAGAAGTGCAATGAAGGCCGATCAAGATCTGAACGAAAAATGTAGGTTAACGTTTCAGGCGAGACCTCATCAAATCTCAGCTATTATGCAGAGACACACCTGAAATGAACATATTTTTCTCTCATGCTTATTGACCAATTGTGCATTTCCAGCATCTTCCCTTTTCATGCTATATTCCAGTGGTGGCTGATGAGCCTATCCTAAAGACTTACTTAGTCTAGCTACACATTCAAAATTTCCCCAGCCATACAACAGCATTGCTGTTGGTTCTTCTTTTAATCTTCTTCAGTCAACTCTTGATTTAAAGCACTTTCTTTTTCTCTGAGATGTTAAGCGAAGTGGGCATGAATAATCAGCAGCAGCTGGTGAAAAATGAGTCCCTTCAGTCCAGAGATCAGCTCCCCTGTGTGTTACAATTACACTCCTAGTGACCTAGAAACACTTAAGAAGCATGCCCAGTTGGATAACACGTCAAGTATATAGGGTGTCCTGATTTGGTGTAAAATTGCTCATACACAAAGCAGTCACTATTAATCAAATCTGTGACCTGCCAGCATCATTCAGACACTTGAACCACTGAGAATAGACTCTTCTAAGCTTATATATGCAATGATATTGTTGTGGGATTCGTGCAAGAAGTGCCATTTTGCAATATTGTAAGGAATATACATTCATCCTGGCTTCAACTGAAATAAATCCATTTCTTAAATCAATGTATCCCTGGTTATAAATCACAAGGCATGAACTGACAGCTTGAGCAACATTAAAGGCTTTAGATTAAGGATGAGTGAATAGGCATCTGAACCAAATTGAACGCAGTGTAGTTCCCCATAGAGGACAAACATTTTGTTTCTAGAAACCGCGTGATTTACAGAAACTGTGTTTCTCACTTATATTAAGCAAATCATTGGTAGTTTACTCACATTATGTGCTCCAAAAAAAGGGAGTGTGGAGAACAGGAAAAATATAATTGGCACAGACTGCCCCTTGATCTACGCATTCCAATAATTATCTTCCTGGTGTCCCTGCAACACAATAATGATCCACTGAAACCTAGAAACATTCTCTTAACTTTGTCAGTGTTTCTTCCTGTTTGTTTCCTTTTTGAGCATGGGCACATTAACTTGGGAACTTAGGAAAAAGATGGTCCTTAATGAAATGACACCACTTAAACTTTCATTCTTGCTGTCGAGAATAATTAACACAACTTACTTTTTTCTAGCCTTTTTTCATTTCCCTTTGTTATCTAACAATGAAATTAAACTCAGTAACTAAGCATAACATTACCTTTTGGAGAGTAATAAAAGACTTTGTTAGAGGGAGAGGCTATGTTATAAAAAGAGGGTGTATCTGGGTTCTATATGATGAAGAAGCCAGAAGAAGTGGATTACGTCCACTTGTGGTTTATCAGAGTGGAGGAAAGAAGGCTTTATAGTTTAGGTTAACAGACCTTATCACAATAAGTGAGAGAAAATATTATATACATAATAAATACTTCACGATGGGGTTTCCTCCCTGTACTGGATCCTGGCATACTCTAATGCATATCACAGGCTCATTTGTTTTATGTTTTTCAATGAAATGTTTTGTGAGTTCAACTGTAACAGATTTGATTTTCCAAATAAGCTGTGACTGACTAAGAATGGTTTGTACTGAAATATTTCACTCCTGATCTCATCACTCCTGGGCAAATGGTAAATGAAAACCAGATTAATACAGACAGCATTCCTAAGAATTTTGTTTATCTTAACATCCAAAACAGCGAAAAAGAAAACATGCTGTGAATTCCCATTGAAAATAATGGAAATTCCTGACATGTCTGGGTGGGAAAGGGTTTGTATGATTGAAACGGAATTTGTATTGAAATGGCCTGTGTATTTGTGATGTCATTAAAATGGATACCTGCTATTGCAGTGTGTCGGTCAAAAAAATGTGACAGTAAGAGACAAAGCAGATGACCTTGATCAGAAACCCACCATAGCTACTGCTGACTTATGCCCTCCAATCCATCTCTCTCTAAATTCAGCCATTACATTCTCCCCAACCCCTAGAATACATGATTATCTATCCCTTTTAATTTACGCAGCAACCAGAATCAAACACTTCAGCAAATGTCATGGCGTTGCTGATGATTGTTGTCCCTCTCTAAACACTGATCTTCCTTTTTCTAGATTGGAAGGTAATAATAAACATTAAATGACAATAAAACAAAAGAATAATACTGCGGATGTTGGAAATCTGAAATAAAAATAGAAAATGCTGGAAATACTCAGCAAGTCAGGCAGCATCTGTGGAGAGAGAAACAGAGTTAATGGGTTGGATTTTGTGGGGGGTCAGCGGGCGCAATCGGTGGCGGGTCAGGTGGGAAAGTGTTTTTTGTCCCCAGTGGGTCGGGACCCCGCTGTGAACCCACCGCCACGCGCCTTTACCAAATGTCGGGTCTGTCAGCGCTGAGCAGACCCAACACACAGCGGCAGGGGAGGCAATTAAACTCATTAGTGGCTTGTTTACAGCCACTTATCAATGTTTTTCCCAGCTTTTGGGACTTGACAGGTCGCCCACCGTTTTGCCGCTGTGCCTAGATCTCGTCTGTGAAGCTGAGGCGGGAGGTCAGTGGCCATTGAATCAGCTGATGAGTTGACAGCTTCAAATGTCAAGTCAAAGCTCACAGCTGATTGAGAAATGTTCCCTTAACCACTAGCTTCTCTAAACTGCATTTCTACTACAGATTCAGGATGTTGCAGGTCTTTACACAAGTATCCATCCAGTCTGACCTCATTACCTCTCCCACCATTGACAGATCGCTTTGATCATCTCTACTTCACCTGCCATCTATTCCATCAGCACGGGAAACTCTCTTATCTTGGTCCTCAGTTTCGTGATCTACTGAGATCATTGAGACGTTTGCAGCACTGCACCAGGTCCTCCTGACCACATTCCTGCTTGTGACCGCCTCTGCAGCGTGCAACCAGGCTGTGTAGAACTAGGAATGAGGTTCTGCTGAGAGAGTTTGAGGAGCTAGGGTCGAAATTAAAATACAGAACCTTACAGGTAATAATCTCTGGATCGTTACCTGAGCCACGCGCAAATTGGCATAGGGAAAAACAGATTAGAAGGTTAAATGCGTGGCTCAAAGAGTGGTGTGGGAGGCAGGGGTTTCAATTCATGGGGCACTGGCACCAGTACTGGGGAAAGAGAGAGCTGTTCCATGGGGACGGGCTCCACTTAAAACCGGGCTGGGACCAGTGTCCTGGCGAATTGAATAACTAGGGCGGTAGATAGGGCTTTAAACTAATGAAGGAGGGGTGAGGATTCAGGAAAGGGTAAATTCAAAAGCAGTAAGAGAAATGTCAAGGCTGTAGAGCAGAGTAGTGATCTGGGTGAAGATAAGCAGTGTGGGTCAGGAAGGGACAGAAAGATTAATAAAGTTAATAGGGCATTAGTGACTAAACTATCAACAACTTGTATTTATATAGCACCTTTAACGTAGTAAAATGTCCCAAGGCGCTGCACAGACGTATTTTAAGACAAAAAATTTGACATCGATCCACATAAAGATAAATTAGGGCAGGTGACCAAAAGCTTGGTCAAAGAGGTAGGTTTTAAGGAGCGTCTTAAAGGAGGAAAGAGAGGTAGTGAGGCGGACAGGTTTAAGCAGGGAATTCCAGAGCTTAGGGCCTATGCAACAGAAGGCATGGCCACCAAAGGTTGAGCGATTATAATCAGGGATCCTCAAGAGGACAGAATTAGAGGAACAATCAGGGAAAAATAGAAAAAAGTTAAAGCTAAAGGTACTATATCTGAATGCACGAAGCATTCGCAACAAAATAGATGAAATAATAGCGCAGATAGAAATAAATGGGTTTGATTTAATAGCCATTACAGAGATGTGGTTGCAGAGTGACCAAGGTTGGGAACTAAATATTCCTGGATATTTGACTTTTAGAAGAGACAGGCAGAATGGAAAAGGAGGAGGGGCCCTGATAATAAAGGAGGGAATAAAGACAGTAGAAAGAAAGGATCTTGGCTCGGAAATACAAAATGTAGAATCAGTTTGGGTGGAGCTAAGAAACAACAAGGGGCAGAAAACAATAATGGGAGTAGTCTATAGGCCCCCAACAGTGGTTGTAGTGTCGGGCAGAATATAAATCAGGAAATTAGAGATGTATGTAAAAAGGGTAATACAGTAATCACTTTAACTTTCATATAGACTGGGCAAACCAAATTTGCAGAAATAGTGAGGAGGAAGAGTTCATGGAATGCATTCAAGATAGTTTTCTAGATCAGTATGTCAAAGAACCTACGAGGGAATTGGCTATTTTAGATCTAGTACTGTGCAATGAGACAGGGTTAATTAATAACCTTGTAGTGAAGAAGCCTCTGGGGAGCAGTGATCATAATATGATAGAATTTTATGTTGAGTTTGAGAGTGATTTAGTTAAGTTCGAAACTAGGGTCCTAAACCTGAACAAAGCAAACTACGTAGGTATGAGAGACGAGTTGGCTAAGGTAGGTTGGGAAACTAGATTAAAAGATATGACAGTAGAAAAGCAATGGCAAATATTTAAAGAAATAATTCACAACGAATACACATTCCCTTAAGCAATAAAAACACCACGGGAAAAATGGTCCAACCGTGGCTAACAAGAGAAATTAAAGATAATATTAGATTAAAGGAAGAGGCTTATAATGTTGCCAAAAAAGAGTAGTAAGCCTGAGGATTGGGAGGATTTCAGAATTCAGCAATGGAGACCAAGAAATTGATAAAGAAAGGGAAAATAGAATGAGAGTAAACTAGTGAGATACATAAAAGCAGACTGTAAAAGCTTCTATTGATATGTAAAAAGGAAAAGATTAACGAAAGTAAATGTGGGTCCCTTACAGGCTGAGACAGGAGAAATTATAAAGGAGAATAAGGAAATGGCAGAGAAATTAAACAAATACTTTAAGGTTGCGATTTTGCCAGGATTTTAGAATTCAGCAAAGGAGGACCAAGAAATTGATAAAGAATTTGCCACCTGCCCTAATTTATCTTTATGTGGCTCGGTGTCAAATTTTTTGTCTTAAAATACTCCTGTGCAGCGCCTTGGGACATTTTACTACGTTAAAGGCGCTATATAAATACAAGTTGTTGTTGTATTTCGCCAGCATTTAGAGGGCGGGTTTGGAGGTGGGTCGGGAGTTAAAATCCAAATGATTGATGGCGGGTTGCGAACCTGCCACCATCCTGCCTCCACTCAACTTTGCAAAGTGTCAGGTCTGCGAGTCCCAATCATACCCGACACCAAACAGCGGGAGAGGCACTTAAGGCAGTTAACAACTTGTTAACTGCCTACATAATCCCTTTTTTACTGACTCTTCCCATTTTACTACATTTTCAGTGTATTGCACGTCATGCGACAAACATGCCAGCTGATTGTGCCGGGTTCAGCAAGTAGCTGAATTGTTGTCATGTTGAACTGCAACATGGCTAACTTTCAGAGGCCAGAACTTTGTGCTTTGAGGTTTTGGAACAGATTTTGCAGGTCTGCTGAGCTTGTGAGTGTTTAAGCTGAGATCCATATGCACTGTGACCTCCTTGGAATACCCTCTCCCCACATTGACTGAGCGCTTATAACATCTCTTCCTCAACTGGGATATCTACCAGCGGAATGGGAACCATTTATACCCTCTCATCCTGGTCCTCAGAATCGGAGGAAGAGCAGCCGCAGCAGCAGCAGAACCAGGCACAACAGCAGCAGCAACAACAGGCGTGCCAACCTTCTCCTCAGCCACCCGATGCTGCACAGGGCAGAGGACGTCAGCGCAGGGCTGCACCACGCCGCAGGAGATACCCCCAAACACAGGGTTTACAGGCCAACGATGAGCTTCAACATGAGTGAGCAGTAGTGCCAAAGGAGGCTGAGACTTTCGCCAGAGGTAGTTGCTGACATCTGCACAATGCTGCACCAACATCTGGAGCCCAGAGGAACGGGTGGACACTCCTTACCAGTGGCTGTCAAAGTCACCACCGCACTCAACTTCTTTGCTTCAGGGTCCTTCCAGGGATCAGCAGCAGACATCAGTGGCATCTCCCAGTCAGCCGCACACACTTGCATCACGCAGGTTACCGATGCCCTCTTTGCAAAGTCGTACAATTACATCCACTTCTCCACGGATGAAGCAAGTGTCACCGCGCATGCGGTTGGCTTTGCAAATATGGCAAGCTTGCCAAGGGTGCAGGGCATCGTAGACTGCACACATGTGGCCATTAGGGCACCCCATCACAACTCAGCTGTATTTGTCAACCGCAAGGGCTTCCACTCCCTTGACGTCCTGCTGGTGTGTAACCACAGGAAGAACATTATGCATGTTTCCGCCAAGTTCCCTGGCAGTTGCCATGACTCGTTCATCCTGCGGTAGTCCACTGTGCCTCAGCTGTTCAATCCACCAACCCAACTTTCCGGATGGCTACTTGGAGACAAGGGCTGTCCCCTGAAGACGTTGCTAATGACACCGATGAGGAGGCCATCAAATGAAGCTGAGGAGCGGTACAATGAGAGCCACATGTCCACCAGAAGCATCATAGAGCAAACCATAGGCTTGCTCAAAATGCGATTCAGATGCCTCAACAGATCTAGTGGAGCCCTACCGTATGCACCATCCAGAGTCTCCAGAATCATCGTCGCCTGCTGTGCCCTGCACAACATCACACAGCAGCATGGCTTAGCGCTGCCTGAGGAACAAGTGGCTCAGCGCACAGCCTCCTCGGAAGAGGAGGAGGAGGAGGCGGCAGATGAGGGACACCTTGCAGGGGCGAATATGCCAATTCCACCAGCATGCGACCACATTGCTGGCCGTGAGGCAAAGGATGCCTCATCCATGCCAGATTTGCGTAAGTTTACGCACCAACCACATGCGGTTGGTGCATGGAAATGAATGTCTGGACGACCTTCTTAACACACCATACATCATCTGTACAATAAACTGTGGTTTCTGATCATTCTCACCACCATCATTACACATGCAAGGCGCCCTGACCCCTCACTGTGCAACTTCCATTTCTCAACACACATGGGCCAAATCTTCGATTCTTTGCCATCACTTTTGTTTAATAAAGTTACAAAGGAGCAGCGCTCCGAAAGCTTGTGAGTTCAAATAAAACTGTTGGACTATAACCTGGTGTTGTGCGACTTCTCACATTTGTCCACCCCAGTCCAACACCGGTATCTCCACATCATAATAAAGTTACAATCAGGATGACAAACGCTACTTCGTAACAGAAGAAAACACCCAAGTGACTACCCTTGTGACTATTTGTGTGTTAACTTTCTCTTATGCGGGCTTCTATGTGGTGCTTCCACTGTGGCTTCAGCAGATGTAGAGGCACCTTGCTCACTTCTATGCTGTGCCTGCTTAGACGCCTTTGGTGGGCATCCTCTGGGTTTGGGAGCCTGGGAGGGCTCCGCAACAGTCTGCTCTTCCTCCGGCTGTGCAGGGACTGGGACGGCCTTCGCGGCGAGCTGAATTTCACGGGAGGTGTGGGCGGCGCCGCGCCAGGGCGCTAGTTGCTTTGTGCCCCGTTAGCGCCCTCTTAGGACGCTAACGGGAGGCGCAAAGCAACCCAAATTTTCACCCAGAGAGTTTTTCGAATTGGCAGACTGTAACTAGTTGGATCAGTGCTTGGGCCTCAGCTATTCACAATCTATATCAATGATTTGGATGAGGGGACCAAATGTAATATATCCAAGTTTGCTGATAATACAAAGCTAGGTGGGAATGTAAGTTGTGAGGAGGATGCAAAGAGGCTGCAAGGGGATATAGTGGGCAAGAACATGGCAAATGGAATATAATGTGGAGAAATGTGAAGTTATCCACTTTTGTAGGAAAAATAGAAAAGCAGAGTATTGTTTAAATGGTGAGAGATTGGGAAATGTTGGTGTTCAGAGGGACCTGGGTGTCCTTGTACATGAATCACTAAAAGTTAACATGCAGGTACAGCAAGCAATTAGGAAAGCAAATGCTATGTTGGCCTTTATTACAAGAGGATTTGAGTATAAGAGTAAAAACGTCTTACTGCAATTATATAGGGCCCTGGTGTGACCACACTTGGAGTACTGTGTACAGTTTTAGTCTCCTTACCTAAGGAAGGATATACTTGCCATAGAGGGAGTGCAATGAAGGTTCACCAGACTGATAGCCTGGGATGGGGGGATTGTCCTATGAGGAGACATTGAGTAGACTAGGCCTATATTCTCTAGAGTTTAGAAGAATGAGAGGTGATCTCATTGAAATATACAAAATTCTTACAGGGCTTGACAGGGTAGATGCAGGGAGGATGTTTCCCCTGGCTGGGGAATCTAGAACCAGGGGTCACAGTCTCAGAATAAGGGGTCAGCCATTTAGGACTGAGATGAGGAGAAATGTCTTCACTCAGAGGGTGGTGAATCTTTGGAATTCTCTACCCCAGAGGGCTGTGGAGGCTCAGTCGTTGAGTATATTCAAGACAGAGATCGAGAGATTTTTGAATATTAAGAGAATCAAGGGATATGAGGATAGTGCAGGAAAGTGGAGTTGAGGTTGAAGATCAGCCATGATCTTATTGAATGACGGATCAGGCTCGAGGGGCCAAATGGCCTACTCCTGCTCCTATTTCTTATGTTCTTATGTTCTTATCTCCTAGGGAGGTCTCTTCCGCCTATGGGAAGGGAAGAGGACCTCCCTGCGTGCTGTGACTCCCTCCATAAGCATATGGAGAGAGACATGGGAGAGCCTGGATGCAGCCCTGCACCTCAGTACAGTGCTTATCAGTGTTTGCAGCACCTCAATGCTGTAGAACACTGACAGCACAAATGTCAAAAGAAAGTTGGCCATGCTGTATATCCTATGTAATCCTATGTTTCCTAAGGTCCCTTTAAGGGAACCGACTGATGACACGTCATCAAATGACATCACCAGACCCGCTTCCTCTAATTGGCCCAGGAAACGCGCTGTGCGGGCTTAACAAGCCCAATCATGGTAAATTTATTTCAGAGGCCAGGATGGAGACAGCAGCGGGGTTGGGACCCGCCAGCGACGTCGCCCACCATGGACCCGCCGAGGATCGTAAAATCGTGGCCAATGTTTCAGGTTGATGACCTTTCTTCAGAACTGGAAATCTCTTCACATTTGTTTTCCAGCACTTCTGTTTTTTTTAAATGACAATAACTGCGGATAAGAATAATTCAAAATAAGCTTCAAAGTAGTTTCTAATGTGACTTTTTTTATGATTCTAAATGGTGCCACCCAATCAATTTTTTTTCGATTTTCCCTGTGATTTTCTCCCCTTACTCATCTGCCCTCGAAGGCACTGACACATCAGCCCTTCAGTACCTTGCCCAATTGGCGGGATCGTCATTCATTCATGGATTAGCATTTATATAGTGCATTTCACAACCTCAGGACATCCCAAATGAAGTACTTTTGAAGTCTTCTCTCTTAGGCAGTCCCTCGGAACCGAGGATGACTTGCTTCCACGTTAAAAAATGCGTTCTCAGGTGACTGATGAGTCCAATGCAGACCTACAGTCTCTGTCACAGGTGGGGCAGACGGTGGTTGAAGGGGCAGGTGGGTGGGGTGCTTGGGTTGACATGCGCTCCTTGCGTTGCTTGAGGTGTTCGGCGCCTTCCCGGATGCTTCTCCTCCACTTTGTGCGGTCTTGGGCCAGGGATTCCCAGGTGTCAGTGGGGATGTTGCACTTTTTCAAGGAGGCTTTGAGGGTGTCCTTGAAGCGTTTCCTCTGCCCACCTGGGGCTCTCTTGTCGTGTCGGAGCTCTGAGTAGAGCGCTTGTTTTGGGAGTCTCGTATCGGGCATGCGGACGATGTGACCTATCCATCGGAGCTGATCGAGCGTGGTCAAAGCTTCGATGCTGGGGATGTTGGCCTGAGCGAGAACACTGACGTTGGTACGCCTATCCTGCCAATGGATTTGCAGGATCTTGCGGAGGCAGCGTTGGTGGTACCTCTCCAGTGCTTTGAGGTGCCTGCTGTACATGGTCCATGTCTCTGAGGCATACAGGAGGGCGGGTATCACTACTGCTCTGTAGACCATGAGCTTGGTGCCAGGTTTGAGGTCCTGGTCTTCAAACACTCTCTTCCTCAGGCGACCGAAGGCTGCACTGGCACACTGAAGGCGGTGTTGGACTTCGTCATCGACGTCTGCCCTTGTTGACAGTAGGCTCCGGAGGTATGGAAAGTGGTCCACATTGTCCAAGGCCTTGTCGTGGATTTTGATAATCGGGGGGCAGTACTGTGTGGTGGGGGCAAGTTGGTAGAGGGCCTTTGTCTTACGGATATTTAGTGTAAGGCCCACGCTCTCGTACACTTCGGTGAAGGTGTTGACGATGGTTTGGAGTTCGACATCCGAGTGAGCGCAGACGCAAGCGTCATCTGCATACTGTAATTCAATGACAGAGGATGGGACGACCTTGGATCTGGACTGGAGGCGACGGAGGTCGAACTTTTGAAGTGCAGCCACTGTGGCTGCAGTCTGATGCATATTGGACTCTTGGAAAGCCTGCAATGCAGGCAAAGCCTAAAGCTCTGTCATCCTGCTTCACTCTGTCCATTGGGAAAGTAATGTAGCTTTTGCTCTTCCTGGCATAGAGATCCTCGGTCACCTCCCTAATACAACAGTGAACAGCAAACTGGGAGATGTCACCTGCTGCAGCCTGGAATTAGCATAAAAGTTAGGATCCACGGTGATCTTGACAGTCACAAGCACCGCTGCCTATGCCCTGGTTTGAGATTCAAGTTGTGGCCGCACCAGGTAACATAGCACAGTGATAGCCTCCTAAGTGAAATGAAGGCGCCTCACACACTGCTCCTCAGTGAAGTTAAGGTAGGAGAAATGCTCCCTGAAAACCGACTGTGGGTATGGCCTCCTGCGCAGTGCCCTCCTCCTCCCTCTGCTCCCAGCTGCTCCTGCTTTCTCCTGTCTTCTTGGCTGCTCCCCCTTGTCCTTCAGCCCCAAAGTCAGACCTACCAGTCCACCCATTACTGCAGTAAAACTATTTGAAGGCAGACAAAAGCAGTGCCAGACCAGCAAAACATTGTTAGCAGAAGTGAGAAATCAGTTGTAGAAAGCAGGAAATAGCCAAACACCAGAAATTAACCAGCAGTCTAAAACAGGGCAAACCAACAACTAAGCTGAATGTAGTGGATGAGCCCTTTCAATAGCGCTTCTGAAGGGTCCTTCCTGCCTAATTTTTTTTAAATTTGTTTATGGGATGTGGGCGACGCTGGCAAGGCCAGCATTTATTGCCCATCCCTAATTGCCCTTGAGAAGGTGGTGGTGAGCCACCTTCTTGAACCGCTGCAGTCCGTGTGGTGAAGGTACTCCCACAGTGCTGACAGGTACAGGATTTTGAGGCGGTGGTGGTGTTCCCATGCGCCTGCTGCCCTTGTCCTTCTAGGTGGAAGAGGTCGCAGATTTGGGAGGTGCTGCCGAAGAAGCCTTGGCGAGTTGCTGCACTGCATCTTGTAGATGGTACACACTGCAGCCACGGTGGAGGGAGTGAATGTTTAAGGTGCTGGATGGGATGCCAATCAAGCGGGCTGCTTTGTCCTGGATGGTGTCGAGCTTCTTGAGTGTTGTTGGAGCTGCATTTATCCAGGCAAGTGGAGAGTATTCCATCACACTCCTCACTTGTGCCTTGTAGATGTTGGAAAGGCTTTGGGGAGTCAGGAGGTGAGACACTCGCCGCAGAATACCTAGCCTCTGACCTGCTCGTGTTGCCACAGTATTTATGTGGCTGGTCCAGTTAAGCTTCTGGTCAATGGTGACCCCCAGGATGTTGATGGTGGGTGATTCGGCGATGGTAATGCCGTTGAATGTCAAGGGATGGTGGTTAGGCTCTCCCTATTTGAAGATAGTCATTGCCTGGCACTTCTGTGGCGCGAATGTTACCTGCCACTTATCAGCCCAAGCCTGAACATCGTCCAGGTCTTATTGCATGCGGGCATGGACTGCTTCATTATCTGAGGAGTTGTGAATGACGCTGAACACTGTGCAGTCATCAGCGAACATTCTCATTTCTGACCTTATGTTGGCCGGGAAGGTCATTGATGAAGCAGCTGAAGATGGTTGGACCTAGGACACTGCCCTGAGGAACTCCTGGCAGCGATGTCCTGGGGCTGTGATGATTGACCTTCAACCACCATAACCATCTTCCTCTGTGCTAGATATGACTCCAGCCAGTGGAGAGTTCCCCCCCCCCCGCACCACCGATTCCCATTGACTTCAGTTTTACTAGGGCTCCTTGATGCCACACTCGGTCAAATGCTGCCTTGATGTCAAGGACAGTCACTCTCAACTCACCTCTGGAATTCAGCTCCTTTGTCCATGTTTGGACCAAGGCTGTAATGAGGTCAGGAGCCGAGTGGTCTTGGCGGAACCCAAACTGGGCATCAGTGAGCAGGTTATTGGTGAGTAAGTGTTGCTTGATAGCACTGTCGATGACACCTTCCATCACTTTGCTGATGATTGAGAGTAGACTGATGGGGTGGTAATTGGCTGGATTGGATTTGTCTTGCTTTTTGTGGACAGGACATACCTGGGCAGTTTCCAACATTGTCGGATAGATGCCACTGTTGTAGCTGTACTGGAATAGCTTGGCTAGAGGCGCGGCTAGTTCTGCAGCACAAGTCTTCAGCACGACAGCCAGGATGTTGTCGGGGCCCGTAGCCTTTGCTGTAACAAGTGCGCTGAGCTGTTTATTGATATCACGTGGAGTGAATCGAATTGGCTGAGGACTGGCTTCTGTGATGGTGGGGACCTCAGGAGGAGGCCGATATGGATCATCCACTCTGGCACTTCTGGCTGAAGATGTTTGCAAACGCTTAAGCCTTGTCTTTTGTACTCACATGCTGGGCTCCACCATCATTGAGGATGGGGATATTCATGGAGCCTCCTCCTCCCGTTAGTTGTTTAATGGTCCACCACCATTCACGACTGGATGTGGCAGGACTGCAGAGCTTTGATCTGATCCGTTGATTGTGGGATCGCTTAGCCCTGTCTATAGCATGCTGCTTCCGCTTTTTAGCATGTATGTAGTCCTGTGTTGCAGCTTCCCCAGGTTGGCACCTCATTTTTAGGTACGCCTGGTGCTGCTCCTGGCATGCTCTTCAACACTCCTTATTGAACCAGGGTTGGTCCCCTGGCTTGGTGGTAATGGTAGAGTGAGGGATATGCCGGGCCATGAGGTTACAGATTGTGGTGGAATACAATTCTGCTGCTGCTGATGGCCCACAGCGCCTCATGGATGTCCAGTTTTGAGCTGCTAGATCTGTCTGAATCTATCCCATTTAGCACTGTTGTAGTGCCACACAACACGATGGAGGATGTCCTCAGTGTGAAGATGGGACTTCATCCCCACAATGACTGCGGTGGTCACTGCTACCAATACTGTCATGGACAGATGCATCTGCCACAGGTAGATTGGTGAGGACGAGGTCAAGTAGGTTTTTCCCTCGTGTTGGTTCTCTCACCACCTGTCGCAGGCCCAGACTGGCAGCTATGTCCTTCAGGACTCAGCCAGCTCAACTAGCTAATGATGCCACGACTTGCTGAGCGAGTTTATCACATGACGAGTCAGATGCTGGGGTGAACTCAATTTTACAAAAGGGTCCTACAACAAGCGTAGGGTACTTATTTAAATATTTTAATAAGGCTTTTTAATACTTAAGGCATGTGCCCTGAATGCCTACGGAGCAGCCCGATCCAATATGGTAGGCAATGCACATCCGGTAAGGAATGAGCGCATGTATATTGAACCCTTAGGCACCCATTGTACACCTGAATTTCATGGCCTGTGTCTCTAAAGCAGTGGAAATTAGTTATAAGAAAACTGATGGCAGTAGCTAAAGCAGAAGATTTACATTCAAAAAAAGTGATTCATGACCAGTTTCATAAAAAAAACCTTTAAAATATTAAAGCCACGTCAGGTTCCTATAAATAATGATCACCGTCACTGACTGAATTTCACGGCTGCTAAATGTTAAAGAGAATAGGAGCAAACTCAAAAGGTGCTGTCCATCATGTGTTTAAATTTTTCAAACATTGGGTTGCATAAATGAGATTTACAGTGACACCATGTCCCCAGCTTTAGACTTGGTTTCCTGTGGAGACCACAGGCTTTTGAGTTACAAAGCTGATTATGCATAAACACATTCTTCAGATTTTTCTGATTTAATATCTGCCTTCGTTTGGGTAAGATTAAAAAGCTATCCTACTGAAACAAATAACTAAATTAAAAAGAGGATGCAGCTTTTGATGTCAAAGCAGCTCACATTTCTCAAATAATTAGCAACAGACAATTGCAATCTACTGTTTATTTACACAGTACTTTGCCCTTTGAAAAAGTCCTTCAGATCTGTGTGTGCAGAAGGTTGAATTGGTTTGGTTTATTTAATGTTAATTCATAGGACTGTACGAATCAGATTGGGCAGGTCATTTTAGAGTTCAAAGGGCAGCAGAGTTACCTGATTTTCTCCCTTCTTCCCACCCACCCCACCCCCCAAGCCCAATGTAAAACTATAATTTCTCTCTTTTTATTTATTATCTTTCAATACCAAGCACAGCGCCATCTGGTGAGTTATTCAGGTGAGGGAAATTGATATTCAGACAGCGCATAAATTCTGACTGATGGATTTTCAGGTTTAAAAATACTTGGTTGGAAACAACTGTTTTCCAGCTGTTGTGTGTATATAACAGGAAGGCCGGCACTCTTATGGGCAATACAAAAATGGAGAAAAAAACATGTTTGTCAACTATTTTAATAAAACACCAGTGGGTGCCATTCCTAAATGTCAATTGTGAGAAATGTGATTTTACTAATGATAACAGAAGAAACTATCGGTCAATCATGATGTACCTGTAATAATGTTCTTTCAGTTTTTCTTAACCGCGAGTTACCTGCCCAAGTCCTATAAATTTTGAAATGTCCCATAATTCAGCTGTGGACTGTGCAACAGGCAGCCAGACGTTTCTCAACAGCAGCAATACAAAACCAGTTTTAGTGATATAGTTCTGCAAATGTTGGCGAACGTTGTCCTAGAACAACACAAGAATATTGCTGACGGGACAAGCCAGCTCCCAGCATGTAAAGAAGCTGTAAAGTTTGGCAATGTTTTACAGACAGCATTAAACCTGTCTCCATGATTTGGAGAGCTGGAAGGAGGTCCAGAAGAAAGTTGCATGACTTAAAGAGAAGCATAGATGTAAGGCATGAATAGTACTGCAAAGTAGAGTACAGGAAAGAGAGTATATCATAATACTTGCATTTATATAACACCTTATCATGTCAAAGTGCTTCACATAATGAATAACTTTTAGAGTGCAGTGACTATTGTTATTGAGACAAACATACATGTGAGGGAAAGTTGCAATTGTAAAAGTTATATAGAAAAAAAATGCTGTACTGACACAATGAAGTGTTAGCAAGAATGTCACAAGTGAGGTATTAGAAGTGAAAAATAGCAGGCTTTTGCAAATCACATTATAAATGCCATATTGGGATACTGGATGGATTCCAGGAAGGAATTTCCATGGGCCAAATCACTGCGTCTCAGTCTGCACTGCTCTTACGTTTAAAGGCAAAGCTCACACATAATAAAAGGGCACAGTGTACAGGTGATGGCCCGTCACATCTGAAAGTACTGATCCCATATGAGAAAACAATGGTAGATTGTTTGGGGGAGATACAGTTTGGAAGTCATTGAATCTATAGAGATTGGGAAAGAGAACAGAACTAGTGATAAGTACCATCTTAAGTAGAAGGTCTGTGATCTGTATATGTTATATGAATGTATCCGCGCACACTGCTTATGCAAAAGTGCCTAATAGTGTATGTAATGACAATACAATACCTAAATAGATAAGCGTACATATGTACACATAGCATGTCGTTTGCTATTTTCATAGACCATGGGGAACCCTGTAGATCACCAGCCACACCCAAAGAAAACCACACAACTGAGCATCTTTTGTAACCACCTTTACTTAAACAGGCACTAGCACAATTGCACAAACCGCTGGAGGTGTAGATATCAGTGAAGATAAAAAAGCACAGAGTGAGGCACTAAGCAGTGGTGATGAAGGGGTAGCAGCGGTTATGGTTGATGGGTGGCCACCTGATACAGGGCAGAGGATCGGCATGCTATGTGCTCATAGAAAGTTGTATGGGGATACAGACTTGCTTTCAAAAGGATTCTGTTATAGCAGCAGGACCACATTGAGGAGTTTCTTACTTCCATGCACACATTGAGCAGCTTGAAGAAGTCTAGATATACATCCAGATATACACTCCTGTTTATGACGATGCTCTGGGAATTCTGCAGGCCTCCTGCTGGAGTTACAGCGAGCAGTTGCGAAAACCCCTGCAGAATTTCAGGGCCAATGTGCCCTTAACCAATTGCAGAGTTCTGGGCTGCTTCTTCCAGTTGAGGTATATGTAACTCCATGAGTAGTTACACAAAGTTTCCCTGACCTTCTTGAAGGAGCAATAACTGGCAAAGCATTTGACTCCTGAGTTGTCCTTAGTGGGTGTCAGGAAAGTCCATTTAGTCAGAAACATTTAAGGCAGTGGTGGCTTACACTGCCACTGGCAGTGCAGATAGTTAGTTAACAGTCTCTGCAGGTCTACATGGACAAGATGGTATAACTCAGTGACAGCCTCCTTTGTGAGCCTAAGTATCATCAAGCACTGCTTGTCTGTCATATCCAAGTAACTGACTCTATTGCAACAGACTCACTGAATCGGTTAGTACCTGCTACCATTCATAAGCATACTATGCCCTCTGTCTTCCTGGATCTTTCTCTCCTCAACCACCACAATATGCTCAACAATGGCCACTATACCATGTTTCGATCAAAAACGTCTACAGCAATCGCTGCCCTCTTACTACTCATAAATTATTACCTTTGTTACGCTCACCAACCCCAGGTCTGACTTTGGGATAAATAGTCGCCTTTCAATGTACATCCATCACTGTGGAATGCTGCACAAGTTCCTCATCAATGCTAAAATGCTAAATATGCTAAAGTGGTCTATTTTACTTCACTTTTTGCTTATGTATTTTACTACTGTTTTTGATGGGCAGAAATACCCAGAGCAAATCTATGGATGTTTAATGCTTTAGTGCTGTATCCCGACAATCTATCACCCTACTCACATCTCCCTTTGTGTTAAGATTCAAAAACTAGCTCCTGGATGTCGTCAAAGCCACTGAGGTTTTTGGATACTGCTGATTATCTCTGTAGTAGGAAGTTGGTAGAGGGAGCGCTGATGAGAGGGAAGCCGTGGTGTTGAAGAGGAAGGTGCCACTATTTGAGATGAGTACTGAAGAGGGAAGTGGTGGCTTTGTAGCCAGGATTAGTTGTAAGCAAAGCATTGGAAAGTACTTCTTTCAGCAGAGAAAGGGAAACAACTTTGCTTATAAACTTCTAGGGTCACACTTATTAACCAGGACTAATCCAGTTTAACTCCACCCTCCCATAATCCTGTGAGATAGAGTTGTCCATCTAGTAATCTGGCCAAGAATAGCTAAAAATCATTAAATCAGGGCAGGCAAGTTCTAATTTCAGTTGAAGCTGGGATTTGAATGTTCTGCTGCTACAGACACTGGACTCTCACGCCCCCCTGTGTCCCGTACAAATATTAATCTCAGTTCTGCAGTCATAACCATAAAATCCCTCAACATATAATACACAAGTTAAAAGCAGTATTGATCACTTATTTGCTGATTAGCTTTTAAGACAGTTTGTTGAAAATATTTCATTCTCACTCGGTTTCTTCGCCTGAAAATATTGGACACCGCCTCTCCCTCCCTGCCAGTCACTGCTACAGTGCCACGAAACAGACTGAAATATCATCCATCAAGCCTGCGTAGAATAAAATAGAATAGGGAATTTATATCAGTCCAGATTTGAATTGTAGCTCAAGCCTGTCTTGTTGGTGGCCTGTACCTCGGCATATTAAAACTTCAATGCACAGAAACAAGGAGGTGTTGAGTCAGAGAAATAATTATCATTTGGCCATTTTTGCCCCAGCTTCACTTCATGAGGGCTGGGAGCAACTGCTCATCTTTGGTGCATGGCTAGGAAGCAGGAGGAGAGAAAACAAATTGGTGCATTCCCTCACTTGAAATTAAATGCCTATCTCTCTAAGAAAAATATCACCAAAAGTGCACAGTGAAACGTACCATCATTTTATTTTGCCCTATGCTGCACAGAGTCATTGTGGCAACAGTACAGAAAAAGAGTCATCATGTATTTTGCGTTTCTGTGGGTACTTCTGAAACCAGTGACAGGTGCCTTATTTTAAACAACCAGTGTGCATCCAATTTTCATGGTGGTTTATTGGCTTTTGTGTACAAACTGTTTCCCTGGTGGTCAGGGATTATCCATCCAATCCAATTGCTGTGGTGATCAAGTGCGTATATATTTGAAATGTCAGTTTCGTCTGATATTCTAAGGGGCTGTGTTTTCAAAATGTCCATACCTCTGAAGGGGGTATGCCCATTGAGAAATCTATTTCTCTACCAGCTCTAGTGTTATAAGTAGTCTCTGTGATTCCCTGCCTCCCACCACAGCCTCAATTTCTCTCATCTTCCATTCTTTATGATTTAGAGAAGAGAAAGATGAAATTGGATACAGAAGTCACCTGAAGTCAGGGAAAGGGACGAGAGTGAGCCCATGTTCCAAAAAATGTTTTGCCAGATTATCCTGCCATCCCCCGCCCCCCAACCTCTCCTCCATGTTCTGTGCTGCTCTTATCCAGACCTAGAAAGACCAGAATTTCCTGTTCCATGCCATTTTCATGGCCCAGGAACAATTCTGGCACAGACCCACCCCCGGAAGAGCCTAGCACCAGCCAAAGGGACAGGAAAATGAGGCGCAGCTGCAGGCTTCTTAGGCCTCGGGCACTGGGACCTTCTGGCTGCTGATGGAGATTGGCAGCTAGAAGGTCCTGATTCGAAATGAAAATCTCGGTGAGGTCTTGAAATATCAAATAATGGTCCTACCTGAAGTCTTTGCCCTACCCTTGGGACTCCCACAGACTCTTCAGTTGGCAGCGGCCAGGGCAGGCAACAGCAATGTGTTGTCTGGGCATCTCTACCCTGGACTGCCTTGCCAATGAAAAATGCAGAAAATGAGGCAGGAGGTCGGGAATGCTCCCTCCCACCTCATTTATGTGGCTCCATCCTGTCAGCGCCTTCTGCAGCTGCAGGCCACATCCTGCCCCCACATCCCCAGGAAAGCCCTGGAAATCACAGGGCGCTGTTAAAGGGTTGGCGACCTAGTGATTCAGGTCTCTGTCCCTTTTTCCTTGATGCGGAGATGCCGGTGTTGGACTGGGGTGGACAAAAGTGAGAAGTCGCACAACACCAGGTTATAGTCCAACAGTTTTATTTGAAATCACAAGCTTTCGGAGCTGCTGCCCCTTCGTCAGGTGAAGTAAAGGAATACGAATCGACAAAGCATATATAGATAGAGAACGATGCATGTGTAGCGTACAATGTCAGACAACTACATTTAATCCTCCTGACTGCCTTTCGTCACATCTCGGCAGAGAAACAATCAGGTCAGCCAGGAAGGCACCACATCAAAGACATAGCAAGATACAACTGTGACAATGAGGTGGGGTTACAGGGGGTCTAATGTGTCAAATGCTGCAGTCTGTATGGAAAACCATAAACTTTAAAATTTTTACTTTTTTTTTACTGGAAATCACATCTGTGAACAAGCCAACGACGACTCGAGTCTGGATGACTCTACGTCAGGTGGGGTTACATGTAGCGTGACATGAACCCCACCTCATTGTCTCAGTTGTATCTTGCTATGTCTTTGATGTGGTGCCTTCCTGGCTGACCTGATTGTTTCTCTGCCGGGGTGTGACGAAAGGCAGTCAGGAGGATTAAATGTAGTCATCTGACATTGTACGCTACACATGCATTGTTCTCTATCTATATATGCTTTGTCGATTCGTATTCCTTTACTTCACCTGACGAAAGGGCAGCAGCTCTGAAAGCTTGTGATTTCAAATAAAACTGTTGGAAGAATGAGAGGCGATCTTATTGAAACATATAAGATTGTGAAGGGGCTTGATCGGGTGGACGCGGTGAGGATGTTCCCAATTATGGGTGAAACTAGAACTAGGGGACATAATCTTAGAATAAGGGGCTCCTCTTTCAAAACTGAGATGAGGAGAAACTTTTTCACTCAGAGGGTAGTGGGTCTGTGGAATTTGCTACCCCAGGAAGCTGTGGAAGCTACTTCATTAAATAAATTTAAAACAGAAATAGACCGTTTCCTAGAAGTAAAGGGAATCAGGGGTTACGGGGAGCGGGCTGGAAATTCGACATGAGTTTGAGTTCGGATCGGTCAAGGCCCTGTGGGTGGCGGAGCGGGCCCAGGGGCCGAGTGACCTGGTCCTGCTCCTGCTTCTTGTGTTCTTTAGAGTTGAGGTTGGATCAGATCAGCCATGATCTCATTGAATGGCGGAGCAGGCTCGAGAGGCCGATTGGTCTACTCCTGCTCCTATTTCTTATGTTCTTATGTTCTTATAACCTGGTGTTGTGCGACTTCTCACTTTTGTCCCTTTTTCCTGACCTTTACACCCAAGAAACTTGGCATTCTCTCAGGCAAAGGTAAGGAAAATCTACCCTCTTGTATCTAATGTTCACTGCACACAGTGACACTTTCCCTAGTTTGTTTCACCTAAAGTTAATAAAATGGAGTCATGCTTACGAACAAAAGAACATAAGAAATAAATGAGAATATCCATTCGGCCTACCTCGTTCATCCTGATTTTTCCACCTCTCCTGAAATGATGCTTTTCTTTGTTGCGTTCATACACATTTAATGGCATCTCCCAAGAGAATTGTTCTGCAGAGAATCTTTCATTCCCATTTCTGGTCTGTTTCCTTCCCTCTTCACATGTGACAGCTCCTCTTTCTTTTTGACAGTATTTACCGCAATGCCACTAAACAGGATGAATGGTCAGCAATTAATGTACATGAAAATCAACAATGATAGCAAACACTGCTTAAGTGCTGCCAGGCATCACTGGCTCAGTCCACCCCGATTCACATTTTGTTCTGTACCCACTGTGATAAAATATATATCAATTGTATGTGATAAACTATTAAAGAATGCTCAGTTTGATCAAATAACAGCTTTTGCATTTTTGCTATTTTTCCAATGCACGAGCTCTGAACAATTGCTTCATTTCATTACAGTATTTATCTCATAACCTTTTCTTCTTCTTTCATGACCACTGATTCATCTACCAATTCAATTGCTTTCATCCCCTCTTTTATAACTTGTATTTCTTGGTGAATGTTTGTGCTCATCAAGGTGAAAGTTGTAACGGTCACAGAAATGGAGTAATCTTTTGTACAGGTAGATTCCCTTCTATGTGTTTTTCAAGTTATTCCTTCTCGCCCTTTTATCTGACTTCCCTGGATCACGTACCCAACTGTTTCCAAGAGGGTTGATAGACAACCCACTCTTGGCCAAGAGCATTCTTGACAGGGAGATGCAAGACAGCAGCTCAGTAACAAGTCTCTTCCCAATTCTCTCCACTATCCTACCCACAGTGTGGGGAAGCACCTGAGGTCTGCTCAGCGCCTTCCCAGAGTGGCACGGTTGAGATCAGCAACCAAATGGTATGGCCAACCACAGGCATGAACCCGCACCCCATGACTCTGGGGCACTACTGTTCCAATAGGAATGGAATACTTGTAGTGCACAGTGTCAGCATTAACAACAACAACAACAAAGCACCCCCAAGTCAGGAATAGCACAGGTTAGGTACAGAGAGAAGCTCCCTTTACTCTGCTGCAGCCACATGCCATGACTCTCACTTCAAAAAAATATCCTCGACTGTACCAGTGTCAATTTTATCCATTTCCCACAATAGGTATCCTTGTGGCTGCTCCATGCGAAATTGCCAATGTGATATCAATTAGTATCAGATAATGAGTATTTTCATGGTGTGGGTCCATGCCTATTGAGAACTGGATTGAAACTTTGTACGCATTTCTTTTAAGACTTTTACAGCAAACAAAGAAAATAAATTTCCATCCCATCAGCCTGGACCTGATTCAAACACAGATCCCAGAACTGAAAGGACAGGGCAATAATCCATTGTGCAGCTTTCTCCCTTCGATCATAATCTATCAAATTTTCAGTATTTAATGGTAATAGTCTTTACTGATGTTCCTTTGCATAGCTTTGCATTGTTGCCTATACTGTACAACCAGCTTGGGGAATAGAACCACACACAGCACATACCTCTGTGTAAAGGCCCAATCTCCAAACTGTTGCAGGAATATAGCCAATCTTAACAGCAAAAGTGAAAAATGTAATATCTACAAAATTTCAGAATTCATGCAAATGATATAGTTAATCCTGTTATATACATGCAGTCCCCTCTACATTAAGAAAACCAAATGCAAGTTAGGTGACTGCTTTGCTGAACACCTCAGTTTTGTCCGCAAGTGCCAAACCCCGAGCTACCTGTGGCTCACTACTTTAACTCCCCCTCCTATTCCCACTCTGTCATTAGCCTTATACAATGTTCCAACAAAGCGCAAGAACAATATCTCAACTTTCTCCGAGGCACCCTGAAATTCTCTAGTCAATTACTTCAGACTTTAGTTATAATCCTCATTTTCAAACTTATTTTAATTTCATACATGACCCCCAGATTTGCCATGTTTTCCATCTCTCCCAAATCCCTGCACTCACTTCACCAAGGCTTCCTCCTTCCTTAGCTATTTACACATCCAGGGTTTCCATGGCTCCACCACCAAAGTTACAGCAGACGATCAGGAGAATCCCCACAGAAATTCACCCCTCTCCCACCTTTGTTTCCTAATTGTCTCATGCTTCTGCCCATTACTTGACTGAGATGATCTTTTACAACATTCCACTCTGGATTCCGCTTCGCCTTTGTCTGTGTTTTAAATAACATAAAAATCACAAGATACTTATGGATGAGAAAGGTCATTCAGCCCATCTTAATGCATCCATCCAGAACAACTCTATACTCCCTCCATTGCTGTATCTTATTGTTCCTTAAATGATTCCAGAGTTTTTGCCTCCAGCACTCTGCTTGGAAGACTGTTTCAAGTATTGATCACACTGCATGAAGAAGAACCTCCTGATATTGGTCCTAAAATGACTCGAGACCCCTTGTCCTACTGCCATTGTTTATTTAAAGTATTATTACAGATTAATCTTTTCCATACCATTTACTGTCTTATATACCTCTATAAGGTCACCCCTCAGACAAGTCCTTTCCTGGCTGCAAAACCCAAGGGGGTTAAATTTGGGAGCGCCCATTTTTGGGCGCCACCCTGCGCAGTGTTAACACCCCGCACACAAATGGTGAGGTTCGAGGGACCACGGATATTGGGCATCTGACCTCATTATAATAAGGACGGCACTGCCGGAGCAGGCAACTCAAGGTAGGTGCTGCAAGTTTTTGTCACCATTTTTGAATATGGGCACTGAGGCCGCGATTTTGCCACCGAGGCAGGTCCAGGGTGTCCAGGGTCAGTAGCGGGTCCTGACCCCACTGCTGGCTCCATCCCGCTCTGTTGAAGTGATTTTACAATGATTGGACTTGTTAAGCCCACCCTGCGAGGTTCCCAGCCAATTAAAAGGAAGCGGGTCTGATGACGTCATTTGATGACGCATCATCAGCCGGTTTCCTTAAAGGGGCCATGTCCAAATTTACTTTGACAGTTCTGCTGTCAGTGTTCTACAGCATTGAGGTGCTGCAGACACTGACAAGCACTACACAAAGGTGTACGGCTGCACCCAGGCTCTCCCATGACTCCCTCCATATGCTTATGGAGAGAGTCACAGCATGCAGGGAGGTTCTCTGCCCTTCCAATGGGTGAAGGCACCCCCCCAGGAGATCAACACAGCCTGGTTGCACATTGCACAGAAGGACACAAGCAGAGATGTCGTCAGGAGGACCAGGCTGCAGTGGCGCGAACCTTTCAATGAACTCAGTAGATCACGAAATGTTACTGCAAAGCCACACTCAACCTCATCCTGCTGTGCCACTCATCACATCCCATCAATCAGCTTTCCCTACCCTACTCCAGCGCATCCTTACTCACACCAACTTACCTTGCACCTCCACCCATCCCTCTCTCTCTAGCTACATTTTCACTTCCCCATCTCACTAGCCAACCATCACACTCACCCTCATCCTAGTCCAATCATATCAACTAACAACACACAAGGGTAGGCACTTGGGTGGTTTATCCAATGTTCATGTGAAGTTTCTGTTAATGTGCTGTCAAACATTGAAATCTTTATTTTCAACATTTTCCGTTCTTGGACAGATTTGTGTGCACCTTTGGAAGTGGCTTAGTGAGTTGCAGTGAATGGTAAGACACCCCACCCCCCACAATGGTGATGCGTGTGAAAGGAATGGCGTGGACTTTGTAGGGATGCTTTATGGTGCTGGGGTGGGGTGGGGTGATGCCAACCTGGCGCATCATGTGGCAGCTAGGGTGTGCAGCGTCAAATGAAGTAACTCTGGCCATGGTGAGACCATCCCTGGCCTCCCAGGCAGCAATGTTGTCAGGTGCTGATGCCCTGTGTCCTGTGCAGCATCAGTTGATTGCGGAGAAGGCTGGCGTTGTTATTGGTGATGTTGGTGTGCCTGGTGATGTTGGTGTTGGGGCTGAGCGTGGTGGGATTCTGAGGACCAAGGTGTGATTTTTTTCAAGGGCACTGATGCTGATGGAATAGATGGCAGGTGAAGTTGAGATGACAGAAGCGATCTGTCAATGGTGAGAGAGGTTGTTCCAATGAGGTGACACTGGATAGAGAGATTGCTCCAAACACTTTCCAGCTGCATTAAGCTCAATCTGTCTTCCAAATGTAGTAAGCAACAGCTTCTAACCTTGGAAAGTGAAGACCTATGAAATGGGAGCTTTTATAGACCACTTGCAGCTGTCAAGTTAGTAAATCATCCCATTCTGTCACAACACCCGACCTCCTTACCTGACGTGATCCCCGAGCAGTGGGGAAGCCGTTGGCGAGCTCTAAAAATCTAAAGGTAAGCTTAAAATAATAATTAATTGCCCCTTAACAATTCAGCTAATGATCTAAGTTGCCTCCCCCGCCACTTGGTGTTGGGTCTGTTCAGCACTGACAGACCCGACACCTGAGAGACTAGCATGGAGGCGGGTTGACAGGGGGTTCCCGACCCGCTGTCAATCATTTCAAATTTCACAGCTGACCCGCCTCCGATCCTGTCCTCTGAGCGCCGGTAAAATTCCAGCCTATGTTTCCAATCTACTGGTACTTCCTCAGTGTCTAATGGCTCTCTCTTAATGATCGTCAGTACCTTGCAAATCTCCTCACTAGTCTCTCTCAACACTGTGGGATAAGTACCATCTAACCCTGGGGATATAATTTTTAAGCCCTTTCAGCTTGTCAGGACTTCAATCTTATTTATATTGAAGTCTTGATTTATGTCTTGGTACTGCTTTTGGAGGAGGGCATTTTGTTTGTGTCTTCCCTTGTGAATACTTTGAAAAAGTAATTATTCAGAATATTTACGGTCTTGTGCTCATTCTCAATTTCAAGGCCATTTGCATCTCCTAATGTTCTTACCTCTTCTCTGACAGTCCTTTTGCTATTATGTTACTGAGAACAATCTTTCCTGTTATATTTTACCTCTGCAGATATGCTGTTTTGTCTCTGCCTGCAGGATTTGTAGAGGGTTTTTTCTCTTTATGTCACTTTTATTTGTTTGTTAACCTATTTATGGTCCATTTAGATATGTATTTTTCCTGCATGTCCAGCATTATTCTTTTAAATAATGACAGAAAATGCTGGAAATACTCAGCAGGTCAGGCAGCATCTGTGGAGAGAAAAACAGAGTTAACGTTTCAGGCCGATGACCTTTTAAAGGTGTTCCATTTGTCTTCTACTGAAATATTGACAAACATCCTCCTCCAATATATTTGTCTCAGTTCTTCCCATATCTTTTTGTAGCCTTTATAAGGCCCTGGTCTTTGGTATAATCGTGCCCCCGATCATGCTCAACTTGATTATTGTGTGGTCACCGTCTCCTAGGGTACAATGACTTCCATTTCCTGAATGTGGTCTGGGTCATTTCCGAAAGCCAGGTCAAGATGGGCATTGCCTCTCGTAGCTTCCCTTACACACTGAGTCATGAAGCAGTCATGCATTACATTTACAAAATCTGGATTATACGCTTAGGGTTTCCCAATTTATATTGGGTTGATCAAAGTCTTCCATTAAAATAGTTTTTCTGTTCTCACACACCCTTTTTATATCTTCATTTAGCAAACTGTCCTCCTTCTTGTGTTGATCTGGTGGTTTTAGCTTGAATTTATTCACATAAGAACATAAGAACATAAGAAATAGGAGCAGGAGTAGGCCAATCGGCCCCTCGAGCCTGCTCCGCCATTCAATAAGATCATGGCTGATCTGATCCTAATCGCCAATCTACTATCTATCACAGAACCATCTCCTGCATCTAACAGAATTGCACACACGAAATAGGAGCAGAATCAGGCTACACAGTCCCTGGGCCCGCTCCACTACCCACAGGGCCATGACCGATCCGAACCTAGACTCATGTCCAAATTCCTGCCCGCTCCCCGTAACCCTTAATGCCCTTTACTTCTAGGAAACTGTCTATTTCTGTTTTAAATTTAATTAATGTTGTAGCTTCTACAGCTTTTTGTGGCAGCATATTCCATGGACCTACCACCCTCTGAGTGAAGTAGTTCCTCCTCATCTCAGTTTTGAAAGAGCAGCCCCTTATTCTAAGACTATGTCCCCTAGTTCTCGTCTCACCCGTCATCGGGAACATCCTCCCCGCATCCACCCGATCCAACCCCTTCACAATCTTATATGTTTCAATAAAAGAGATTTCTACCAGGGTACTTCTTTCTGTGGCTTACCCCTCCTACTGAATCTACTTCATTTACCTCCCAGTTGTCCCTAACACATATGGTTACACCATCGAGATTTCTGTCTTTTCTGTCCTCTCTCTATACTAATGAATATTAAATTAATTTCTATCCTCTGGGTTTTAGTCATGTATCTGTTATTTCCATCACATCGTAGTTCCCTACTGCCACCACAGCTTCCAGTTCTGTCATCTTATTTCTAATGCTTATGGCATTCATATATAAGCAGCTTACTGTGGATTTGCCTTCTTTCATGTCTCTCAGTGTCAGCTTTTTCCTGCGCTCCTCTACATGTAGGTTTTTCAGGGTTTCTGTGTCCATACCTCCTGTTGACTACCTTCTAACCTATAATCCATTTCATCTGGGTTCAGTTACTCCCTACCGTCCCCCCACCTATCTATTTTAAATGATTTTCATTTGCTGCCTCAATGTTTCTCACAAGGCTCGCTGTTCCTCTTTGATTAAGATGCAGCCTACAGGTCTGGTTATATGCAATATTTTTTGTCCTAGCCCATTGTGCATATTGTATGACTCCAATGTTCCATTGGAGGTTATTAACTTTTAACTTTTACAATGTGTTCTTAAGTCTCCTTCATGTACTCCAGAACTGTGAAGATTGGCTAGACAATCTCTTCTTCTGAAGCCAGAGGATGCTTCAGAATAATAATAAATTATTTGATTTTATAGCCATTATTGTAACATGGAAAAGATATAAAAGTCCAATATTCCTTCATGCTCTACACCTCAATGCTTTCTGATTAATCACCCAATACTGCTTAATAGAAATCATTCATGCCTTTAGAAGAAAATTGCTGAATGAATTTCAATTACTTTGCTCAACAACTGATGTTGAGTCTTTATCTTAGTCTTCATACCTCAATTTTGTGCAATTGATTTGCATATAAAAGCCTTCGTACCCAGTTATGAACATATTTTTGAATAATTTTGTTTTTGAAGATGCAGCATCTTGAAAACCAATTATGGGAAACTAGAAAAATTACATGGAGGTGGATTTGCAATACAGCTTTCAGACAGGAGTCTTATGACACCTAGTGGTTTATTTAAGGTAATACCATACAGTAGCTTTTTTCTAGGTAACAACCTAGGCAGTTTTTTCTTAACCAAAATACATTTTTGATTTTTTTTTTAATTCTTAAATCGTATAAATACCACGAGTGTTGTTCTATTCAAAATACACTTTATAGAGAAGCTTTCTATTTTGCAAAGTATGTTCTATGACAATAGGCCAGAATTTGCTGTCAAAATACAGTGAGGCTAATGGCACTCGCCATTATTTATGCACAAATCATACAGCAACTACAGGTGAGGGGCAAATGTACAGTTAAACTCAAAAATCCAAAAGTTGCTGTCCGAGTTGTGCCGCTCCGCCATTAGCTTCGCGAAAACGGCATCTCGCTGTCTGGCTCACCATTGAAATGCATTGAATGGTGTGAAGTTGCTGTATTTGCATTGTAGATACTAACTTTTTTCAGTGTGATTTATCCTCTATATACATTGGGGTTAGCCAATCATCTTATGGAAAAGAATCACTAGGAAGCTTTTCCTATAAGAGTTTGAAGCATGACAAAACCTCCATGATCTCTGCTCCCCTGCAGTCACAGACCAGTCGTCAGAATCTTTCAATAAAGGCCAGCTAGATTACACTTACACAGCAAAGGAAACAATTCGGCAAAATTAAACTAAGTCCAAACACTCCAAATCAAAATTGAAATTAAACCCCTGAAATATGGATAATCTCCCAAGTCCTTTTTACAAAGGTAAACATCAAAAGGATCCTCTCTGATAGGAGTTCCTTCTACAGGAGTATGGAAAGCTGCAATAGATGATCAGTGAATTCGGATGGAACATTTGTGATTCTCCTTTCAGCTCTGTCCTCTAATCTTTCTGGTCTTTCTTTATATTGTCCATGGTCATTTCTCTTCTGAACTTTGCGTTCATACACTGTGTTCCACGCCTTTCCTTTTTGTTGCATCATCACTATATTGATATCAAGACTTACCCACTTGTCTCATACTCTTACTCATTGTTTCCCAAAATCTCAAACTTTGAATCTTTTTACCTCGGGCTTCCTTTCATCCCATATTCTTCAGGCTTTTAAACTCAGAGATTGGCAGCACTTAATCACTACTTGCTTTTTACCTCTTCAACCTTGGTGGTGACTTCTACTCAGTTTCTCAATTTTAAAAAGTTCTCTTTTACAGTAAGGATAAATAAAATAATAAAATCATTTGATAGTACTCTTTCCCTGTTTATTTTAATTGATGGGTTAATGAACAATACTACATAATGCAGCTATAATATACCTAATTGCGTAAGATTTATTCCAATGGAGAGTTAGCGCCTTCCAAATCCAATGAGTACATTTCATTAACAGATATGTATGAATTGTGTGTTAGTACTTGCTGGGTGTCTAATAAATCAAAATTGTTAGAACAACACAAGGAAGGGTGGAAGCAAACTTCACAGTCTTCAGAACTGTGTTTGGTTAAAGGCAGCGAGAATATTTTTTTCCCACTGGGTGCGAGAAAGGCCCAAAGACAGGATGTACAAAACGTAAAGCCCAGCACAGGCATAAACCTCAGGACTTTATTCCTGTTCAAACTTTCCTTTTTTTCTTCTTACTGCTCCTATCATGGAGATGCTAATTATAGTTGCACAGGTACCAGCCACCCTCCCATACCTTACTCAAGTGATCACTACTCACCAGTAAGCTTGGATGGTGAGCATCAATGGACTAGTGACTGTAGGGACATCACTACTGATCCTCTCCTTATCCTGTGTCTATATACATGCAATTCCAACAGAGATCAACAGGATTTATTGAAAAGCAACAAGGAGCAGGATACCAGACTCACCTTTCCACCCTTTTAGCCAGGGAACACTGAGACTAATTATCAAGTCTTACAACCTTCATGCTAAGATCAGCTTACTCAAAACAAGCCAGGAGGTGAATCTGGGGCATTCCTGGTCCGTACAACTTATACAATGCTTTTACTCACCGCGCCACTGAACACAACACTTCTAATTTATACGCAACAGTATGATTTCAAAGTACAGTAAAATGTTGAAGTGTCTTTCACTAAGTTGAAATATGAAGAACATTTTTCCAGTTGGGAAAGTACAGCAAACAATTCAAGGAGAAAAAAGGGTTGATGGCTGCTTCCCATATCCCTTTTCTTCAACCACTTACCTAACTCATTCTCAATCATAGAATCATAGAAGATAGGAGCAGGAGTAGGCCATTCGGCCCCTCTAGCCTGCTCCGCCATTCAATGCGATCATGGCTGATCATCCAAATTCAGTACCCTGTCCCTGCTTTCTCCCCATATCCCTTGATCCCTTTAGCCTTAAGAAATATATCCAACTCCTTCTTGAATCTATTTAATGAATTGGCCTCTACTGCCTTCTGTGGCAGAGAATTCCACAGGTTCACCACTCTCTGGGTGAAGAAATTCCTCCTCATTTCTGTCCTAAATGGCTTACCCCTTATCCTTAGACTGTGACCCCTGGTTCTGGACTCCCCGACCATCGGGAACATCCTTCCTGCATCTAGTTTGTCCTGTCCTGTCAGAATTTTATAAGTTTCAATGAGATCCCCTCTCATTCTTCTAAACTCCAGCGAGTATAAGCCCAATCAACCCAATCTCTCTTCATACGTCATTCCTGCCATCCCAGGTATCAGCCTTGTGAATCTTCGCTGAACTCCTTCCATGGCAAGAACATCCTTCCTCACATAAGGCGACCAAAACTGCACACAGTACTCAAGGTGTGGTCTCACCAAGGCACTGTACAACTGCAGCAAGACATCCTTGTTCCTGTACTCAAACCCTCTCACTATGAAGACCAACATACCATTTGCCTTCTTAACCGCCTGCTGCACCTGCATGCTTACCTTCAGCGACTGGTGCACAAGGACACCCAGGTCTCGTTGCACTTCCCCTTCTCCCAATCTATTGCCATTCAGATAATAATCTGCCTTCCTGTTTTTGACACCAAAGTGGATAACCTCGCATTTATCCACGTTATATTGCATCTGCCACGCTTCTGCCCAATCACCCAACCTGTCCAAATCATCCTGGAGTTTCTCGGCATTCTCCTCGCAGCACACACGCCCACCCAGTTTTGTGTCGTCTGCAAACTTGGAGATATTACATCTAGTTCCCTTGTCTAGATCATTAATATATATTGTGAATAGCTGGGGTCCAAGGACCGATCCCTGCGGTACCCCACTAGTCACTGCCTGCCACTCGGAAAAAGACCCGTTTATTGCAACTCTTTGCTTTCTGTCTGCCAACCAGTTCTCTATCCAAGTCAATACCTTGCCCCCAATCCCATGTGCCTTAACTTTACATGCTAATCTCTTATGCGGGACCTTATCAAAAGCCTTTTGGAAGTCCAAATACACCACATCCACTGGTTCTCCCTTATCTATTTTACCAGTTACATCCTGTTGACATATGGGGGGAAATTTCTACACAGTGAGTTGTACCACTTTTATGGCAAGAGACAAAGATTTGTATCCACTGGTAGTCTGGAGAGATATTTACACAAGAGGGTCCTGGCTCAGCTCATTTGCATATCCCTTGAAGGAGTCATTTGCATAGATCCTGTGTAAAACAGGTGTAATCTGCTGGAGTGAATGGATTTCTGGCTGAACACTGCAGCAGCAAACTGGGAGATAAGCAGGTAAGGAAGGAGCAGTGCTTGGCTCGCTCACTTGATTCAAAGCTAATTTCACTGCATGTCTCTTCAACTGTTTTCTGATCCCATGATTTCATCAACTCAGACTTGCAAGCCCTCCTTGAGGAAACTGGCATAAGACAGACATTTATATTTTATTTTTTCATCCACCCTTTTTTTCCCTCCCAGAAGCTGACAGCTGTCCTTCATTCTGCCAGTGCATTTCACACTTCTTTTAGCCTCCACTTGGCACATTAACACCTCCTCTTGCCTTGATCATCTCTTAATGTCTCTCAATGTCTCTTAATCTCTCCTTTTGTTCTTTCATCCCCTCCCTCTTTTCCCAGCTTTATCCTTGCTTTAAATCTATTTCATTTCCTGCCTTTTTCCAGTTCTGACGAAAGGTCTTCGACCTGAAACGTTAACTCTGTTTCTCTCTCCACGGATGCTGCCTGGCCTGCTGAGTTTTTCCAGCGTTTTCTGTTGTTATTTAAGACACAGACTGTTGGGTGTCAATGGCAGCAATGTCACTTGTACCACTGGAGAGATTTGGCACTGGCATGGGGTGCCAACTCTTTCACCCCCAGCACTGCAGATCAGTGCCACAAGAAGTTCAATTACCTCATCAAGGCAGGCAAGGTAACCCTTTTCTTCCTTGGCCACTCTGAGCATCAGCACACATCCAACCCTCTAGAGGGAAAACTTGTACAACTTTCACAATGCACTCTGGTTAAGGGAGGCTGTATATCAGGATCTTGTACAATGGCTACCAATCGCCCTAACAGCAATTACTTATGTGCACAACCTAAAAAACCTTTCTTCCACTTTAACAGGCTGATAGCCCCACATCCCTGGGAGCAGATGAGGAGGAATGTAGGAGGAGGAATAACAGACGACACAATTAGCTCCTTATGAACTATGATGAGGAGGAACAAAACAAGGAAGATGATGAAGAGCAAGATGAAGGAAATGAAGTCAGACTCAAACCCACCCATGAGTTCCTGCAGAAACTTCCTGCCCCCCGTTCATCTGCCCCAACTCTCATCTGCTTATATTTTCGGAGTCATGGGACCCAGGACTTGTGGGTACTCGCCTGAAAAAAAGGATATTCATGGAACATTGGTATCTACATGCAGGCTCTGAGGTCAGTCTCCAAGGATGTGTGGCAACTGACAGGTATGACTTGAGTCTACAGCTCTCATTTGCAGCAACATCAGGGAAGCTTTTTCTTTGTTGCAGGCACCAAAGGAGTGTAGGACAGATATATTGGAAACTGCAGCAGACCACCACCTAAAGGTACCAGTCAGTCCCTCCACCTCCACAGTAGCACAGGCTGCAGTTCTGGTGGCAATTGATAGCACCGTTTATCAGCTTCTACAACAACAACTTGTATTTCTATAGCACCTTTAACGTAGTAAAACGTCCCAAAGTGCTTCGCAGGAGTGTTATAAGACAAAAAAAAATGGACACCAAGCCATATAAGGAGAAATTAGGGCAAATGACCAAAAGCTTGGTCAAAGAGGTCGGTTTTAAGGAGCGTCTTAAAGGAGGAAAGAGAGGTAGTGAGGCGGAGAGGTTTAGGCAGGGAATTCCAGAGCTTAGGGCCCAGGCAAGAGAAGGCTATGATTGCCGTGCTGCATGCTGCTGTCTTTCTGGGCATTCAGGATCTGATAGCTGCCAGTAGACCAGCCATCCAGCTGATCCAGGGCCTGGAGGAATGGTGATAGCTAGCATTCACCTGCCTGAAACCAACATTTCTCAGAACAGTAGCACATGGCAGGCCTCCGGGATTCCCCCTCAGAGCACCATGCCAGTAGAATGTGGGAGGAGATGCCAGCCTGCCAAGAAGCAAGCTCCAGAGTTGCAGTCAGCAACGGCTCCCTGCCAGGAGCAGGCTGCCATGGGAGAAGGGCCATCTGAGTCCCATGACCCTTTTGTGGGGCATGAGCAGCCAACCACCTCTCGCAATCCTGCAGCTAGAAGCACTAGAACAGGTGAAAGAAAGAAACATGTCACCACCCAGGGGAAGCTTAGTGTTAGGAAAGAGTAGGTTCACTTTGGACTTTGTTGTGATAGAAATAGAATGTTTACTGATGTTGCACTTTGTTTTTCGAGGTTTAAAAAAAAACAACAAACTCTGTTCCCTGACCACCATTTCCATCCCTGGCAACTGTCTGAAGCTGAGTCAGACCGTTCACAACCTTGGTGTTGTGTTTGACCTCGAGATGAGCTTCCGACCACATATCCGCTCCATTGCCAAGACTGCTTACTTCCACTTCCGTAATATCACCCAACTCTGACCATGCCTCAGCTCATCTGCTGCTGAAACCCTCATCCACGGCTTTGTTACCTCTAGACTTGACTATTCCAATGCTCTCCTGCCTCCCATCTTCCACCCTACATAAACTTGTGCTCATCCAAAATTCTGCTGCCCATATCTTACCTCACACCAAGTCATGTTCACCCATCATCCCTATACTGGCTCCCGGTCCGACAACGCCTCAGTTTTAAAATCCTCATCCTTCTTTTCAAATCCCTCCATGGCCTCGCCCCTCCCTATCTCTTCCCCAGCCCTACAAGCCTTCAAGATCTTTGCGCTCCTCCAATTCTGGCCTCTTGCGCAACCCTGTTTTTAATCGCTCCACCATTGGGGGCTATGCTTTCAGCTGCCCTGGCCCTAAGCTCTGGAATTCCCTTCTTAAACCTTTCCGCTTTTCTACCTCTCTCTCCTCCTTTAAGATGCTCCTTAAAACCTGCCTCTTTGACCAAGCTTTTGGACATTTATCCTGATATCTCCTTCTGTGACTCAGTGTCAAAAATGTTTTTATTGATAACGCCCTTGTTAAGCACCTTTGGACGTTTTGATATGTTAAAGGCACTATATAAATGCACGTTGTCGTTGAGGTTAGAGCATACAGGAAAGGGTGACTTATTCAATCAGGTGGTAACTATTAGCATGGTCATGGAAGGACAAAGAGGGCTGATGTAGGAGCGCCTGGAACGCCTAATTGGGGTCCGCAGCTTGCCAGTTTTATGGAGATGAGGCCCATTTTCCAGCCAGCCTCGGCCCGCTTCCCAGACACGATACCCATTTTGCTCCAGATTCCAACGCTTCATTAATTTCTCAGCCATAATCTTCAGTGCAGTACTGAGGGAGTGTTGCATTGTTGGAAGTGTTGTTTTTCAGATGAGACATTAAAAAGAGGCCCCAGCTATCTGTTCAGATGGATGTAAAAGATCCCATTCAAAGATGAGATGTTCTGGCTATCATTTATCATACAACCAACACCACCAAAACAAATTCATTGGTCATTTATCTCATTGCTGTTTGTGTAAATTGGTTGCCTCATTTACCTACATAACAATGACTAAACTTCAAACGTAATTAATTGGCTGTGAAGCACTTTGGACATCCTGAGGATGTAAAAGGAATTATATATAGGAAAATTATTTCTTTAACTATTTACTTTATAACTCTTTTAATTAGATAGATAGGATGAATATTCAAGAGATCACTTGAGGCCGACCATGTGTTAGGGTCTTATTCTTGCAAATGTGTGTTTTTTTAAACTAAATCTTATGATTTAAAATTATAGTAACTTTTGAGAGTTTTGAAAAGCTGCAGTCCTCCACAAATGAAATGGCTTCAAATCAAAAGCCCCATTTACAATGCGAATAAATACTGATCTAATTTTACAGTTTAAAAATAGATTTATACCTCGTTGGGCTATGTTTACTCTACTAGAATCAGTAGGGCACATTCCTTCAAGTGCTCAACCAATACTGATATTTGTGCTTTATGATACAGAGATATGCACACAGTACCAGTCACAAGTCTACAGAATCTGAATTGTATTGAATACATTAGTCCCATATTTCTAGAAAACAACAGTAATCTGTAATGTGCGAGACCATGCACCAAAAACTTGAGTTTAATATAAGTTTGGCATTAGTAACCTGTATGTGAGAATCCTTACCATCCAATTTGGTCCTTATAAGATTCAGGAAGAGAAGAGAAAAAAATGTTGATCCATAATAGTTCAGGAGCCAATGTAATTAAATAGAGCTGTAAAAAGTAGTATTAGGGATAAGCAGGAGGCTTTCAAAAATATAAATAATCTGGTGGGCAGAAGGATTAGCTACATTATAAAAACAAAGGCAGGTTAAAAATAGTAATACAAGAACCCAAGAGAAAAATTAAAAGCAAGATGACTGAGTAATAAAAAAGGATTATTACATAGAATTACACAGAATCTACAGCACAGAAACAGATCATTCGGTCCAACAGGTCTATGCTGGTGTTTATGCTCCAAACGAACCTCCTCTCACACTACTTCATCTAACCCTACCAGCATATCCTTCTATTCGCTTCTCCCTCATGTACTTATCTAGCTTCCCCTTAAAAGCATCTATGCTATTCGCCTCAACTATTCCATGTGGTAGCGATTTCCACATTCTAACCACTCTCTGGGTAAAGAAATTTCTCCTGAATTTCTTATTGATTTATTAGTGACTATCGT